>JAMXDD010000007.1:28224596-29424596 GCA_024733475.1 Syzygium grande
GAACACACTCCTTCAATAGAATGCTTGTTTTTCGAACAAAAACGAAGTAATGAAAGACGCATCGTTAACTCTCGTCAAGCAGTTGTGACTTAATCTGGGCGCATACTACTGTGTATGTTCATTGTGTGATATGCCCACGATCGCGATAAGGTTGATGGTTCCTCGCATCGCCCGCATTGATCGAATCTCGCTCAATATGTTTCGAATGTAACATCGGGATTGAGTTTTTTTCAACAAATATGCTTATAATTATCATCTTATGATTTACAGTCCAATTCGCCATCGTGGATCGCTTTGATTTCTCGGTGTTGATATTTTATTTCAACAAACACATTCCGCGGAAGTGTGAATTGCATGTTGAGAAGGCAGCGCAACGGGTTTCAGCTGAAGTTATTTGCGCCGGGAGGTCAGCGCGACCTACCCTCACAAGCACGAACCTAATGAGGCGAAGTTTAGAGATAAGCTGCTCATGAGATGGTTCATATGTATCTTATAATGATTTTACTGGCGGTAAATCTTTTGTTTAGCCATATGACCCATTGATCATGAACGTGATCTTTCCCTAAACCATATCTCGCGTGATGTCGATTGATTTTATTTTTAGAGTCGCCACTAGCCCAGGGTCGGGGTCGGGGTAGAATACCCAACCGAAATATGGAATTTCGCTTTGGTTTCACGAAACCAGAGATCAAGGTCTGGGACCAACTTACGTTATTTATTAACGCCTCTTTCTCGGACCGCTTAAACTTAACATGGTTGTTATTCAGGTTGTCATGCATTTGTTCTTTACCATTTTCATGCCAAAATCTTAGTCCACCAGGTAATCATGCATCTTGTTTTGTTTTTCATTTAAGATTCTAAACTAATCCTATCTAGTTCAGTAAAACAAAAAACAATCAATTGTATTGAAAGACTTTGTAAGTAAACATAAAGTATTGAAAAGCGAGCTAATTTTAGAGGTATAAAGTAAAAAGTAAAAACCCGCAACTGTTGAATTTATATACAGGTTACGAGCTGAACATGATCGGGGATGAATGAATTAAGTACAAATCGAAGGTTGGATTGGACGTGATCGATACCTTGGATTTTTAATTCGGATTATTCTTCCATGGATCGCCTCTTGGGTGTCGATGTTTATCCATACCATTCGACTGCAACAAGCGACATATGAAAAAACAATGGAATATGTTTCGAATGTGTCGATCGGGATTGAGTTTTTTCCCAACAAATATGCTTATAATTATCATCTTATGATTTTACAGGTCCAATTCGGCCATCAGGATCGTTTGATTTCTCGGTGTTGATATTTCATTTCAACAAACACATTCCGTCGGAAGTGTGAATTGCATGTTGAGAAGGCAGCGCAACGGGTTTCAGTTGAAGTTATTTGCGCTGATGTCGCGACTTACCTCACAAGGGCCGAACTCGAATGAGGCGAGTTTAGAGATAAGCGTTCATGAGATGGTTCATATGGCATCTTATAATGATTTTACTGAAGTGTAAATCTTTTGTTTAGCCATATGACCCATTGATCATGAACGTGGATTTTCCCTAAATCCATATCTCGCGTGACAGCGGATTGTTTTTATTTTTTAGGAGTCACCACTAGCCTAGGTCGGGGGTCAGCTAGAATACCCAACCGAAACGCGGGAATTTCGTTTCGGTTTCTACGAAAACCAGAGATCAAAGGTTCGGGGACTAACTTACGTTAATATTTCTATTAACGCCCTTTCGGTACCGCTAAACTTAACATGGTTGTTATCTAGGTTGTCATGCATTTGTTCTTTACCATTTTCATGCCAAAATCTTAGTACACTAGGTGATCATGCATCTTGTTTTTGTGTTTTCATTTAAGATTCTAAACTAATCCTATCTTAGTCTAGAAAAAAAAAAGAAACAATCAATTGTATTGAAAGACTTTTTGTAAAGTAAACACTCGAAGTATTGAAAAGACGAGCTAATTCTAAGTGCTAGGAAGTAAAAAGTAAAAACCCGCAACTCGTCGGGTGTTTATTACAACACGAATTGAAAACCCGAGACATGATCGGGGATGAATGAATTAAGTACAAATCAAGACCGGATTGGACATCGGTCAATCACCTTGGATTTTTCAATTTCGGATTATTCTTCCTTGGACCGCCTCTCGGGTGTCAATATTTACATCCATAACATTCATTCATAACAAACGACATATGAAAAAAAAACAATGGTGCAAGCAACTCACTAATTAAGCACAGGCCTCGGGATCGGCCTTTGTTTTTCATGCGTTTCAATTCATCACCCACTTAATCACCTAACATTGTTTGATTAATGGTTAATGATAATGGGCTACCATTTGTATTCACAAAACGGCAACTCATATCAATTAACCCCTAAAGTCGGGTTCTAAATGACCATGATGAGCTACTCGCCGAACATACACCGGGCCTAATATTCATCTAATAAACACATGCATAGAAATAGAATAAGCATGCATTCAAGCCCATGGGCTTTATTTCGCAGCCAATCAAACAATGAGAAGTGGGCTCTATAAAAAGACCACTTATTCAATTTTTATCTAATTCGGATTGCTTCTGTTCAAGTATGATTAACTAACCTAATGACGTCCAAATAAAGCGATTCAGGTGTCATTAGAAAGTTTATGACATGAGGATCAAAAGTCAAGAAGACCATTTTTTCTAAATCCTAGCAACTTTTCCGAAAATATCGAATTTAATCTCAGTGACAGACTGGACTCGATTCTATTATGAATTTCAAAATAATGGCGGGAAAAATAACAAACCTTATCAAAACCATGTGAAAATTTTTGTGCAGTTAGCATTCCCTGTATGCAACAATTTTCATGTTTTGAGTTTTTGCTAAAAAGCCCTCCAAATTTTTATAAAATTCGGTTTTCGCGAAGGACTCAATTGCAAATGGAGTTTTAACCCGAAAAGACCTTTTATGAGATTTTAAGCAAATTGGCCCTCCAAAAATTGCTATTAGGCCCTCAAAATTTTCAGTTAACATAATGAGACCCCAATGAGAAACTTTGTAATTTTGATTTTTTGCAAAAAAGGGCTCTAACTTTATCAAATTCGGAGAAACATCTTTTGAACTCCAAAGGAATGAAAATCAGATCTGGACACAGATACTGATCAAATTATGAGAATTCCTTCTGAGAATTCAAATGATCTCCGATTTTAATGAAATTAGTATCAATAGAAAGATCTCGATCTCAGGAAGAACTTTTGTGAAGAAAATTTTTTTATATCTCAAACACACGAATTTATGAAAATCGAAGAACACACGAAGGTCGATCTGAAACCAGTATGTCACCAGGTTCATACAAACATGACGTTGCAGATCGTACAAGATTAACATGCTTGGAATTTTGTGAAAATTTTATGATAAACAGATCAAGATGTGCTCTACAACTTTCATGAAGAAAGTTTTTCCAAAAAATGATTATAAAAAATCATAAAAAATCATCAAACAATGCGACGTCAATTAGGAAGATATCAGAACAGACTTAAACATCCTATTCTAGATTCTGATCCTAACTTCTAAAAGTATTTTGACATAGCAAATCAAGTCCGATCGAGACATATGATACATCAAATCGAAGCTTAAGACGCGCTCTACGATTCTCTAGTTTATCACTTCGCCAGATTTCGACATCAACAGGCTCAAATCAGCATCTCAAACAAGCAGGTTTTACTGGACACGAATTTACAGAATCATGCTCAAGTGTTCTTACCTTGTTTCACGATGCTCCAATGCTCGATCAAGCGATCCGGCCTCCGTATTCAGACTAGAAATGACACGGAGAAACCTCGGAAAGCTCGGCCAACCTATGATAATAGAGTGTACAAAATATTGTCAAGAATTGATTCGTTTTCTCACGAATAGACTAATCAGCAAAAAATCAAGTCAAGGATGCGATCCGGTGGCCGTTTAACAAGAAGCCGGCCACCACAGCGACGAGAGAATGCCGAGAAAGGCTATCGGATGCTCTGGATCGCCGGAGGAGGTCGCCGATCAGCCGGTTCAGCTGCTTGAACCGGCTGATCACATCACCGGCAGCAGCGCCGGTGATGTTGCCGAGAGGAAGAAGTCGCTGGAGGAAGGAGCTCCGGCCACCAGCGAAGGCAGTTGGACTTGCGACTGAACTTGGACCACCGTGGGGGACGACGGTGGGGCGGCAGCTCGCCGGAAAGTGACCGGCAAGGAGACGGAATTGGCTGCACCGAGAGAGAGAGCTCGAGAGAGCTCGAGAGAGAGAGAGAGAGAGAGAGAGAGAGAGAGAGAGAGAGAGAGAAACCAGATCTGAAAATGAATCCCCCCCCCCCCATTTTGGAGGGAAAAAAACCTTATATACCCCTTTAATTTTGGAATTTAACCCTTATATTAATCCAATAGCCCAAAATGCATTTTTTAATGATTAAAAATCTTCTTTAAGGGCTAAAGATTAATGACATGGCATCATCTACGGACGCAATCGATTCTAAATGAATTGCCACGATTGATTTATTCATCCCCTAATTAATTTGCTTAATTCTTGAAGAAGGGCATTTTTGTCATTTCTCTTAGGGGCATTTTTGTAACTCTCAATTAAGGGCATTTTTGTCATTTCCGTGTTCATGAGAATGTGATCGGCCTTGGTTGGTCTGAATGGACTGTCGATCGTCGAAATTTTCGACCGAAAAATGGCTAGTCCGATCAGATTAGTTCAATTTGAATCAAACCGGGTTAAACCGGTTAACCCTGAATTCGGGCCTAATTGAATCAATTCAATCCTTGATTTCAATTTTGCACAATTTGATCTCTATCATGATTAATTGACTCCATTAATACTGAATTGGATCAAATTGGATTGAATCGATGTGTAATTCATGCACAAATTGATTCAATTTGACTTGTTTGTCTCAATTGATCTTGAATTTGGGTAATTGCATGGCTAATCTTAAGTAACAAATTTAATTGAAGTCCAATTAACCAAATTGAATCTCAATTCATCAAATTGAATATTAGTCTAGAGTGGGTCAAATTGCATTGCACTAATTAGACCAATTACTCTTAGACTTTTTTATCATTGGATCACTAAATTGATCAAATTGACTCAAATTCATGTGAATCTTCCAAAATTGATTTTGAATTTGGACTTCATATAAGAAACTAGGTTCATTCGTGCCTCAATTGCGCAAATCATGAAGAATCGATTCAAATCACTGATTAGGGCTTAAATTGGGGGTTTTTGTATTTGGCTTGGAATTACAAAATTGGTTCCAAAATTAAATATAAGATGACCTCTAGATCAAATGTCATGAAGAAAACTAACCTAAAAAATGACTAGAAATGAAGTAATTTCATTTTTACCCGATTTGAATCAAATTCCGCAATTTGGGAAAAAATTGATTCTAAATCGATTTTTGTAAAATTTCAAATGCCAAAAGTAAATTGAATGTAAAATAAGATGATTTTTTTTTATTTTTATATTTTTCAATTTTTTTGGTCAAAAGTTTGACCAAAAGTCAAACCCTAGTTGACTTTTCATTAGGAGCTTGATTTTATGATCAAATCTTTGAATTTTTCTGAAATTTGCACTTCTAAAATAAAATTAAACTTGAAAGGAATCTTTTTATATAAAAAGCCCCAATTTGACCCGGGGTTGACTTTTGATCAAATGGTTGACCAAAAAGTCAACACGAAAGTCAACCGTTTGACTTTTTGGATTTTTGCATGAAATGAATAGAAAATTGTCTACAGAAGCTAGGCCAACAGACATAATTAAAAAACAATACTTTTTGTTCAAGAAATGAGCTCCGTCGCGATCGGAAACCATAATCTTGAATTTTTTATTTTTAATGACGCGTCGGCTAAAAATTATGTGTCAACAGCTGACAGTATGCAGTTTGGCGAAGGTGCTTCGGAGAGTCTCCATGTGAAGGATTACAAGTATTGAGTACCGAGAACGAGTGGTTTTATTGCTTCTTTTTGTTTGTTCTGTTCTTAATAGTTGCTGAGAGCATGGCACAAACACTGACTGTCGGGCAAGCAGATCATAATCAATTGTCCAATTTTTGTTTTCTGATGAATTGCATCTCATGGTGAGTTTCCATAGAACAGCCCCCTGTAAGAATTGGCGTTTCTATATAAAGATATATAAACCTGGGCATATTTTTGAAGGTCTGCTGTAACACCATGGGCATGGTGTCTGAGTGGCAAAAGTAGCCCCCATTCTCAGATACTAAATCAATTGATGAGATTAAGTTCTTGAGTTCTTTTCTACACTGATTTCACTGACCGAAAGACCTCCAACTTTAAGATGCAAGTTACCACCATGAAACTTCGATTAAATGTACTTGGCATTGAGATTGTAACGAGATAGCTATTGGACCACAAGGAGAAGGTTTCCAACTTCCATTTGGGTTACCTCTAGAAATGGAGGTATTTGCATTTTGCAACTGGACAATCACTTTATAACGATCCTCATTATTTTGGATAAAGGCGTAGGCTGCTTCTTTTCTCCTGTACATCTTCAGAAGAAAATTATGTTATTGCAGATAGGATCTTCAGAAAGGGATATTCAGGATCAAATGAGCGCCTTGTTCACCTGATAGCTGATCTAGTCTCTATGGAAAAGAATTAAGTAAAACTGATTGAAAAGGAGAAATTAAGTCGCTCTTCCTATGAAGCTGCATTGCTTATGGTAGATAAAGCAACAGCCAAGGGTTGAGCATAAACACGAGCACAAACACGCCACTATAGATCAATGGAAAGTAGTGACTCTGATGGGGGGCAAGAAAAAGCATTAAGAATGAGCAGGACTCGCCTCTCGAAAGACTTGACAGCATCTATTCCCAAAACCAGCTTTTCCATTCCCTGCAATTGTCTTCCGCTGCTACACCATCTCGGAACTCAATTATCTCCAAGTGCTTGAATTCTCCCATGACCATTCAAATCGTTATTGCAATTTGTCTCTGAAGCACGAATTCATATGCCTATTTCAGGTATAATCAAATTAGCTTTCGACTCTCCTATTTGTCCACTGTCAAGGTTTACCATTTCGATACCCTTTTGTTGGCCATTTCTAGGCACAAGTTTCTCCATTTTTGGAAAGCATCTTGCCGACCTTCTTCATTCCCCTTTCCATTTTCATGACATGTTAATGATTGTTGAATTGTAGATGTAGAAGCCACTCACTGAATCTGTTTAACCTTTGACCAAAAAAAAAATCTGTTTGACCTTGGTGGCAACTGCTGACTTAAAAAGTTGCTCGGCCGTCATATATTGATTAACGTATTGGAATGTAAGATTATAGAAATCCCAGTGAGCAATTTCTTGTTCAAGTGCAAGTCTCTATTAGCTATGATTTGACAAGCACGGATCCCGGTAGCTATTCTTTTGAAATTTGTCCAGGGGCCACCTTCTTTCACCAATTAATTAATCACATGACAGATCTTCTCTTTACTATCTTGTATGTATAGAATGGTTATTTGAAACTTGAGCGTCTTTGTCCTTCTATACCTATTTGAATGCCAATTGTCGTGCTTTCTTCGTGTCCTTCCGCGTAACAAGCTTTCAGCTGTACATGGATCTCTCATTGTCGCTTACACATAGGAATCTTACTTAGAGGTACCCTCTCTTGAGTTATGTGAATTTGATATGTAGAACGATTCCTGTTCTAAGGCTGAATTCTATAGTTTCATGGTGAAATGCGTAGAAGATATAGTCTCCAACTGTTAATGCTTGGAGCAGGAACTCATAGCCATTTGTTGAAATATGTCAATATCAGATTAGAATCACTAAATATGGTTGTAGCTGAAGTGACTACGTTTCAGGGCATCTTAAGTTATTAGGCAGAACCAAATTTTCAATGATTTAGGGATTAGTAATTTCAATGCACGTATTAAAAGCATGTCCATCTTTAAGGGTCGAACGTTGTATAAGAACTAGTTTTTCCCTTCTGACTGAATACATAAGGGGGGAGAACTCTACAACGATTGGGGAATCATTCAACATGGATGGTCGACAGTGGACGACTCTGTTCTTCGCACTTTCCTCTGTCAAGAAGAGAAGGTGCAGATTTTACCTTGGCTTTTGGCAATAGCTAAGCTTGCTCTACCCGGCCAGTTGATGAAATCACTGCCTACTTCAGATTGTCTATGTTGAATTTCGCCCTCTTATTCTTTTTTTTTGCGAATTGGAAACATTTGATTTGAAGGAGGCTTAGCAGTTAGCATAGGACTGGAAAGACATGGTTGGAGAGCTGACGGTCTATCTTGGTTGATCACTGATAAAAAGATCATCGCATTTAGAGCCACAACTTTATTCTCACTAGCACAATTGGTCAAACATGAATCCGAACTTGCAACAAATATCACAATCACAACTGAGCTTTGATATTCTGCGCTGCAAATTGCTTCTTCAAATACAGTATTGCATTTTGTATAACAAACATCACTAGTTATTTGGAAGGAGGATTATGATATTGATAAACTGCATAGAAAGACTGAATCATGGTAAGCAGCAGAAGCATCACAGCTGTCACGGCCGACGCGAAGGACCATGGAGTGCTGAAGTATTTGTGCTTGAATCCAGCCAATCGGACATGCCAATCATTCTGATAGAACTTATTCACTTCCACAAAGACGTTGGACAAATAACTCCTGTGAATGTCGAACACCACATCTTTCCCGACATTATTGAAGAAACGGGCAACTTCCTTGTCCGTCCCAAAATAATTCTCAACAATCTTGTGGTCGCCGAGGAACCCAGCATCAGCAGGCGTATTAATGAGACACCCCATAAAAGTAGCATAGGTTGTGATGTGCTTGGTGGAATGGCAATAGCACTGCTCAAAAGCAACAAAATTGAGGAACAAAGAGCTCCAGAAGTCGTCAATAGTCAAGACAGGAATCTCGAGGATGCCATTTTTGAATTTGATGTCCAAGATGCTGTGAGTCTTCCTCGGCCTGAACTTGACTCCGGCTTGATCGAGCTTCTTTGCACATTGAATCAGGTGAAGGAATCTCGCTTGGCCTCCTTACTTCCTCCTGGCAATCGTGGTCCTTGGGGATATAGCTCATGCGGAACAAGTCGAGCAGATGCTTTCCTTCTTTATCGTAGTACTTCGCCAACGCAGGGACCGGTCTTTGCACCATGTAGTTGAAGAACCCCAAGGCAAGCTTGGCCAAGGAGGGGCCTTTATTTCCGGATCCAACAGACAGATCAAATAACTTCTGCAGAACAAAGTAAGGAATTTGGTTCTCAAGCCGGAGGAGATCCCTCATTAAGGACGGCAAAATCCAAGCCATAGTGACTAAAGGGTCGTTGGGATCAGCCGGGACCATCCTCCCAACTTTGCACAACAGCTCGATAATGAAGCAACCATCGAGCACCATCATCCAGATAAGATCCTGGCCATTGAATTCCAAGGTCTACGAGTAGCTCTCCCGGATCTTCTCCTCCATTGGAGCTACCGCCTCGAATAAGTCCTTGAGCACAACTCTCCTGTTCTCCGACTGCGATAGGAGATTGCTCAGGAACCGCCTTTTGTGCTCCTGGATCATCTGGTACTTCGGCTTCCCATGGTGGAAGGGACCGATGGAGACAATATGAGGCTGGTAGGCCTTCTCATTGATCTCAGATAGGCTCTGAGAGACTCTGAAGATGCAACAAGAATCTCTTCCTGCTGAACTGTTTAAGAGCCTCGGCAATTCTTGCATTGTCCCCTTCCAATTCTGATAAGAAACTCGGGTCGATATGGACGACATGATGAACGGAGCTTCCATTCTCTGTGCTGTGGTTGCTGCGGGTATTTTGAAGCTCTGGACATCTGAGCTTAATTGCCAAAAACTATGCTATTTTGGGTAGATTCAATCTTGGGGATGAGGAAGCTTTGGCTTTGGCCTCTCTTTTGTTCCTGCGCAGTAAAGAGTAGGCCGTACTACCTGGAAATAATAGTAGAGAAAGACTAATCTTTGTTGTTTTTTTTTTTTTGGCAGTCAATTAGGGAGACGAAGACTAAAGTTTCTGGACTCGTTGAAGAAAGCCATCCACGGTACACGGTGAGGGAATGGGGCCAACATGCAAGGTGATTATGGCATTATTGGGTTCCTCGCAGCTTCGTTTTCACGGATCACAGCTCGGGCATTGAGCTCCACTTGCACGTAGACTTTGTTGTACCGGCCTTCTGAATTTCCCTTTCTTTTCCTTTCAAATTCCCATGAAGTTGCCTAGTGCTTGATATGGGTCACCGTCGTTTCCAGCTCATTTCGATGAACTTTTGGCGGAAAATTGTTCAAACCCTACTTATTATATCCGAAGATTGGATGATTCAATGGTGAATTTTGATAATAGTAAACTTTGTCATTGAGGAAATCAGTGATCCTTGTAATATTCCGCGATGGAAATGCCAAGAAAGGAATCGAACTCGACGTGTATTATGGAAATGAGGTCCTTGTCGACTGTAAAAGTAAAAATATTGGAGTGCAAGTACTAGTAACTAAATATTCCAGAAATCACACTGCCCGTGGAGTTTGGAGGGATGTGCATTTAATATTTGCGCTATTTTATTTTTTGATTTTGATGGCCATTATCCGGCTTTTTCTACCGTTTCTTCGAACAAACCGACACGTCTCATCAGTCCAAGCACATTTCGTCATACGGTGCAATATATTGCCAATATATGAGCAAGGATTTCTAAGGAGTTTGCTGCTAAAATGGGATCGGATCCTACCTGAAGCAATCACCATAAAGTTGAGTCTTCGGGTTAATTAGGCAGTAGAGATAGAAATTCCTAAATGTAGGCAGGCTTTCAAGATAGAGAGAGATACACTACACTATTTGGCCTTGATTTTGTCAGGAGAGGCATGAATGGAGTAAACAAGAGTTGTACCGAAGACTTCATATTTTGTTAGCACACAACACGGTATAGCCTGGCACTTTGGCTTACTCACCATCTAGTATAGCTTTAGTGAGAGTTGAGTTGCGAAATCAAAACGAGCAAATATTATGAATGTTCTTGGATCGTGTGAATATGAATAGTAACATAAACCAACTATCAAAATATATATGCATCCATATATTTATAAAATAGTAAGTTGATTTCAAATGAAGGTTTCCATAAAGCACACAACGAATGTATACATCTCATAACTTAGTTAAACCCAACAACTATTGTTAGACATGTATACTGTCTCAAACCATACCCAAATCCCAACTACCAAAAATTCATGTCGATAGATCTCTTGTTCTACTTTTTGCTAACGGAAAAAGATTTATGATTTATGGTATGAGCAACATAGTTTCGTAAGTAGTACAAATCTCTTATAACCAAATCAAGCATCCATTATGCATATTTATAAAATAATACCACATTTCATTTATCCCAAGTCTAGTATATAATATGACGAGTTATATCACTTAACATGACTATAATCATATAGTAAATACTCATTTGATCGATAGTATCAAAGCAAATATCAATGACTAGTCTATTGATTAATCTAATCAAATCACATATCCATTTTCTAGTGCTCAAAATCCATTGATTAGTATAGTGCTCAATATCTAACTATGATCACATTTAAAGCCCGTGACAAAGATGACTAATAATATTCCCTTTGGTTAGATTTCCACTTATATTGATTATGGCTCGGCTCACAAGGATATCTTGATAATAGTATGCATACCCACAAACCCATTAATGGGTTCAAAACACAATGATACTAAAAATCAAACACTAAACCATTCTCGAATAAATTACAAATCAAATCAAATCCAAAATCCTTCTCACAAATCGGTTTCACAGACCAAAACATATAATCTTTCACAAATTAAATAAAATACATTTCATATGGCTTTTCTCAAACCATTTCAAAATTTATTTCATAAACTATGTTTACAAATTAATATGTATACCATTTCGCAACACCTTGCATCGTTTCTCAAACATTCACAAATAATCAAAAAATAGTAAATGCTCGATCAAGGTTTTATACAACAAACATGCTATAACTCATAATATGTCGAATCCCCTATATTTTCAAAACATGAGTTTACAAATTCATCAAACCACTCACCGGAAAAAGTTTAAATCAAACCACAAAGGTTATCTCAAGCCAATGAACTCGAAATCCTATTAATTAAGCGGAAAATGACATCAAAAATCAAGTAACAAGATATTTTAACTACTACTCGACTAAACTATAACTTATTCGGCAACAAAACAACTCCTACATGCCAACAAAGAAACTCTGTCATGGAGGACATTCAATGTTGTCCACTACGCATTGTTTGCGTGCAAAATTTTCAAAATTCGTTTTGATCAATTTGCAACTCGAAATCGACTTCTATAAAACCTCATGGATCCATAACACCCTAAACTATCATTTCCATAAAACTTCACATCTTAACAATTCCTAATTGAAAACTCAAAATTTACATACTTTCGAATTTATAGCTTAATTCCGAAAAATCCCTCGAAAAGATTAATAAATGGTTGAAAACCTTATCAGGCGCTGTGAAACGGAGTTAATCCGACTCATTGGGATTAATGGGCCTTGGGCTGGGCCCATTTATTACATTTTTGACAACCGTTTCCAAACACGTGTTTCTGGTTTCGCTGACCTCAGTCCATTCGAAGAAAAGAACAAACTCTTTCTGCAGTTCCTCGACGAGCCTGATGATGACTCGATTCCTTGCAGAATGTCTTCCACCACTGCACACTTCTTTGAACTTAATTATTACCAAGTTTTGAATTCTCCCCTGGCCGTTCAAATCATGATTGCAATTTGTCTCCGAGGTGCGAATTTATGTACCTATTCTACCTATTTCGGATAGATGATCATATTAGCTTTCAACACTTCCTATCTGTTGGCCGTCAGAGTCTGACCCATTTCAATACCCTTTTGTTGGCTGTTTCCAGCCACAAGTTCCTCCATCATTGGAAGCATGTTGGCAGTCTTCTTCTTCATCTCCCTTTCCAGAATTTATGACATGTTAATCATCGTTGACTTGTAGATTAAGGAGCCACTTACTGAATCTGTCTTACCTCGGTGGGCAACTGCCGACCCAAAAAGTTGCTCTGCTGATGTGAAAAAGCGTTTCAAGGTTAATGTATTGAAAGGTATGGTTATAGATCCCAAGGAGCAGCTTCTTGTTCAAGCGCAAAAAAAAAAATGTTCGATGCCTTCTTATCACCAATTAATTAATTCATCCAATGGCAGATCTTTTCTTTGCTAGCTTTTCTGTAATAGATAGAATCGTCATTCGAACATTGATCGTCTTTTTCCTTCTATACCTATTTGGATGCCTATTGTTAGCAATTCAATATATTTAACTTAGTCATGACATACCCTAATAACACAGTTTTTCTCCTATTAATCTTAAACACACCAATGGCACATAATTCTGGAGAAAAATGACCCATCCAAGTTCACAAATCCTAGTCCACTTTACTGTTCCCATTCTTAGCCCATCAAGGTCACATAACATCCCCACATCCATCACCAATGAGCCCACATATCAGCCACTTCCTGATCATGTAATTTGACTTATTTTTAATTTATTTAATTAAGTCTTAACTAATCCGAATTTTCAAATTAATCTCAATAAATTTACCCATTTTACAGCCCACCATAGGATGTTAAACCGCATCAAAATCGGCATTTAAAGCTTCCAATTCATCACATATATCACCACAATTAAGTCAGCCCACAAATCAAATCCTAAACCACTTAATTAACCTCTAATCATTCGCTCTCAACCTCGATTCAAGATCGCAAACCAGATGGGGCAGCCCCCTGACTACCATCGGGTCCTCTAGGCCACTTTCAAGTTCATTCAAGTTGTGAGATCTAAGTTTAATCCTCCTTCTTAATTTCTGCAGTATTTATATATTCTCTGTTTTATTGTTTACCATTACTTTGTTGGTTTTACAATAAGAGCTCATTGTGCAATTGGGTGATAGTTTGCCAATTGAAATACCCAAATCCGTAATTGTTTAGGTGTTTTAATAATAATGGCAAATAATATGACTTGATTAAAATCAAATTTTCAAGTTGTATTATGAGAATATATGATCTAGCTTGAATAAGTTACTGGCGTGTGATTTATTGGCTACAGTTGGGCTTTTCTCGCTTTTCATGCTATTAGCGAATTGAATCCTAGGCGCGTGTCGAGGTTATTTGTTAATAAGGGATTAATCACAGGTACGTGTCTGGTTAATCTAATATTAAGGAAAGATTAGGCTGTAAGAAGTGTTTCAACAACCATAACCAATCTATTGCAGTGTTTAAGATTAATCATTTGACTCAATGATCAACTTCCGAACTTGAATGAGATTACCTTTGCTAGATGTTGCATAATCTGATTTTCTTTAATTTCTGTTTGCTTATTTTATTTAAGTCTTTTCTGCACCTAAGTACAATTTATTTGTGATTTAGAGAGTAGGAATTATTTTTGGTGAATTCGACAACCACCAAATTTTGGCGCCGTTGCTTGGGAACCGATTTTAATTGATTTTATTCTTTGATGATCGTGTCCGATCATACAGTGAACTCCAAAGATGATAATCTTTGAGATAGAGAAGACAACTAAGAGGTTAAGAAAAGAAGCAAAATTAATAAAACAAGCGTCTTCATCTACAATTTCAATGCCTAAAGACGAAGCATCCCTTGAACTACCTTATTCTTCCGGCGAATTTGATCAAGAAGAAAAGATGGCAAGAAAATAGGACTTTGAGAGAATTAGCGGCCCTCTAGTCAATGAACAGCCTTTGTGCATCACTTACCCAAATATGGAGGCTCCATTTGAGTTGAAATCAGGTTTAATCCATCTGCTGCCCACTTTTCGTGGATTAGAGAATGAAGATCCTCATAAACATCTCAAAGAATTTCATGTAGTTTGTTCCACGATGAAACCACAAGGAGTAACGGAAGATCAAATTAAGCCGAGAGCCTTTCCATTTTCTCTAGCTGATGCAGCCAAGGAATGGCTATTTTATCTACCTCTTGGGACTATTACTTCATGGACAGGCATGGTAAATATTTTTCTTGACAAGTTCTTTCCTGCCCCTAAGCTGTTGGAATGAGAAGAGGAATTTGTGGGATTAAGCAACGGGATACGGAGACTTTCCATGAATATTGGGAGAAATTTAAAAGATTGTGTGCAAGCTGTCCCCAACATGGAATTCTAGATCAGGCCCTTATTCAGTATTTTTATGAAGGATTATTATCTATGGAGAGAAAGATGATGGATGCATAAGTGGAGGAGCTATTGTCAACAAAACACCCCAAGCTGCCCGTGATTTAATTACTACCATCGCTACCAATTCCCAGCAATTTGGGTCTCACCAAGAACCCTCAAGAAGGGTTAATGAGGTAAATGCATCTTCCCTTAAGAGCAAAATGAATCAACTAACCTCTTTGGTTTAAAATTTGATTGTAGAAAATACACAACAAGCCAAAGTGTGTAGGATTTGTGTTTATATCGGTCATTCTACGGATATGTGCCCCACTTTGCAAGATGATACTCTTGAACAAGCAAATGCCGTTGGGAATTTTCCTGGCCTACCACAAAGGAAGTATGATCCATACTCAATTACATACAATCCAGGATAGAAAGATCAACCAAACTTTAGTTATGGATCTAGAGCGCAAAATTTCCAACAATTTCAGCAAAGACCATCAGCTCCACCGCAGACAAAAATCTTCGGGACCAGGTATGCCTATTAAAGAGATAGTTAAATCTCTTGAAACTAACACTTAACAATTTCAACAGGAGACAAGGGTGAGCATACAAAATTTGGAGAATCAAGTTAGCCAATTGGCATCGTTTCTAAGCAAGCTAGAGTCTCAAGGAAAATTGCCTTCTCAAATAATAGTGAACCTAAAAGAAAATGCAAGCGCAATTACCTTGAGAAGTGGAAAAGAGCCGGAACCTATTGCTGGAAAAAGACATGAGTACGGGCTTACAATCGAGAAAAAAAACAGATGTGATAGTTAAGAAAGATGGAGCAGCCTGAGAAGTCTGTACCTAAGAAGCCCAAAATTTTGGAGACCAAACCTCCTTTTCCAAAAAGATTAGCCAAATCAAAGAAGGAAAAAGAGAAGGAAGAAATTCTTGAAACATTCCGAAGGTGGAGATGAATATACCCTTCCTTGATGTAATTAAGCAAATACCTGTGTATGCAAAATTTCTTAAAGAGTTGTGCATTAATAAGAAAAGGTTGATCGGGTATGAGAAGGTAAGTGTGGGGAAAATGTGTCTGCTGTTCTTAAAAAAAAAAAAATTACTACCTCTCAAATGCAAAGACCAATGTATGTATGTTATATCTTGCACTATTGGGAATGTAGGAATAAAAATGGCTATGTGCTATTTGGGAGCTTTAATTAATGTGATGCCATGGTCCATTTATTCTTCTTTAAATGCTGGTCCATTAAAAGAAACTAAGGTAATAATTCAACTTGTCGATAGGTCAATTGTTTACCCCAAAGGTGTGTTAGTTTAGGTCAGTGGTCTGATTTTTCCTGCAGACTTCTTTATTTTAGATATGGAGGATGACAAATCCTCAAACTCATCCGACATTCTGCTAGGAAGACCTTTCCTTAATACTGCTAGAACAAATATCAATGTGCATAATAGTACATTAACTATGGAATTTGATGGTGAGGTGATTAAATTTAATGTTTATAATGCCATGAAATATCCTAGTGATGTATCTTGTGTTTTCAGCATTAACATTATTGAACAATTAACTCAAAAGACATTTGAGTTAAGTGAGGATGACAAGTTGATGGTTGCGTTTTTACAAAAGTATGAGTTTGGACACCATTGGTAAAGTTGAAAGAAAGTTTTTAATTGATAATGAATTGCAAGAAGTAGTATACGAATTGGAGGCACTTAAGCCTAAGGTAAGATCTAGTCCTTCTATGGACTTGCCCACATCTCACACCATTCTTTTACCTTCTATTTTGCAGCCTCCTAAATTGAAATTAAAGTCGTTGCCCAGCCATTTGAAGTATGCATTTTTAGGTGAAGGGGATACTCTCCCAGTGATCATCTCTAGTAAACTCAGCAAGGGAGAAGAGGAAGAATTGATTGAAGTGTTAAAAGAACATAAAAGAGCTGTAGGATGGACAATTGCAGATATCAAAGGAATAAACCCATCTACATGTATGCATAGGATCCTATTGGAAGAAAATAGCAAGCCTATTAAGGAGGCTCTAAGGCGTTTGAATCCGCCTATGATGAAAGTTGTAAAGAAAGAAATTTTGAAATTGTTAGATGCTAGTACGATTTATCCAATTTCTCGACAAGAAATGGGTAAGCCCAGTTCAGGTAGTACCCAAGAAAACAAGTATAATAGTGATTGAGAATAGTTGATGCCCACTCGAGTTCAAAACGGGTGACGGATTTGTATAAATTACAGAAAATTAAATCCATCAGCTAGAAAAAATCATTTTCCTCTTCCATTTATTGATCAAATGCTTGAACGGTTGGCTGGTAGAACTCATTATTGTTGTCTTGATGGATATTCATGTTTCTACCAAATTCCGATTGCACCAAGATCAAGAAAAGACGACGTTCACATGCCCGTTTGGAACTTTTGCTTACGGAGGATGCCATTTGGGCTTTGTAATGCCCCAGCCACTTTCCAAAGGTGTATGGTTAGCATATTTTCTGATTATATTGAAAAAATCATAGAGGTATTTATGGATGATTTTCACTTTTTATGGTAATTTTTTTTGATGAGTGCCCAGCTAACCTTACAAAAGTTCTAAAGAAGTGTTTGGAGTCTATTCTTATGTTGAATTATGAAAAATGTCACTTTATGGTTGATCAAGGATTAATTTTGGGACATGTTGTGTCTGCTCAAGGAATTAAAGTAGATAAAGCTAAAATAGACATTATTAAATCCTTGCCTTACCCCCGCTGAGTGTGCGGGGGGTACGTTCTTTTCTTGGGCATGCAAGTTTTTATAGGCACTTCATCAAAGATTTTTTCAAGATCACTCAACCCTTGTGTCAATTGTTGCAAAAAGATGTCCCATTTGAGTTCAATGAAGAGTGCAAGGCAGCTTTTGATACTCTTGAAGGAATGTTGGTTTCTGCACCAATTATCCAACCACCAAACTGGAATTACCCTTTCGAGATCATGTGTGACGAAGCAACAAAGCCGTGGGCGGGTCCTAGGACAGCGAATTGAGAAGAATCCACATGTCATATGCTATGCCTCAAGGACACTTGGATGTGCTCGGTGCAATTACTTCACGACGGAAAAAGAACTTTTAGCTATTGTATTTGCTTTAAAAAATTTCATTCTTATTTATTGGGCACTAAAGTGATTGTTTATTCGATCATGCAGCGTTGAAATTCTTACTCAAGAAGGAGGAGGCAAAACCGGAGGTGATCGGATGGATTCTCTTATTACAAGAATTTGATTTGGAGATAAGAGAGAAAAAGGGGTCTGAAAATCTAGTTGCCGACGATTTTAGTCGATTACCTATCGCTGAAAAAGCGACCTTTGCAAGATGACTTTCCCGATGAGTATTTATTTTTTGTGCAAAGTATAGCTCCTTAGTATGCTGATATTGTAAATTACCTAGTAGCCGTACATTTCCTAATGAATTAACTAGGTCTGAAAAAGATAAGATAAAAAGAGATGCTAAGTATTATGTATAAGATGATCCTTATTTGTGGAAACATTATTCTGACCAAGTTATTAGGAGATGTGTTTCTAAGGTAGAGGTTGAGTCAATTCTGAAATTTTGTCATTCTTATAATTGTGGAGGTTATTTTGGACCCAAGAGAACAGCACGCAAAAGTATTAGAATGTGAGTTGTATTGACCTTCTTTATTTCGTGATGCTTATATGTTCAGAAGCCCCATGCTAATTGTCAAAGAACTGATAATTTAGGACACAGAGATCAAATGACACTCACTCCTATACTTGTTTGTGAAATATTTGATATATGGGGTATTGATTTTATGGGTCCTTTTCCACCTTCATTTGGTCATACTTATATTCTGCTTGCTGTAGATTATGTTTCTAAATGGGTGGAAGCCAAGGCTACACGAACCGACAATGCTAAGACTGTAGCAGATTTTGTCAAAACTCACATCTTTGTCACGCTCGAATGCCAAGGGCAATTATCAGTGATAGAGGGACTCATTTCTGCAATCGCATCATGGAAGCGCTCTTCACCAAATATGCCGTAACTCATCACACCTCCATTGCCTACCATCCACAAACGAATGGACAAGCCGAAGTGTCGAACAGAGAAATTAAGTCTATACTTGAAAAGACAATCAATCCAAATAGAAAAGACTGGAGCTTACGGTTGGATGACGCACTCTGGGCTTATCGTACAGCCTACAAGACCCCTATAGGCATGTCTCCATATCGTCTTGTTTTTTGTAAGCCTTGTCATCTCCCCTGTGGAGTCGAGAGCACCGTGCTTATTGGGCTAGCAAGCAATGCAACATGAAGATGGATCAAGCTGATGAACATAGGAAATTACAATTGCAAGAGTTGGAGGAGATTAGAATTGATGCGTGTGAGAACTCTAGAATTTACAAGGAAAAGACAGAATTTTCATGACCAAATAATTTCTAGGAAACAATTTTCAATTGGGGAAAAAGTTCTACTTTATCATTCACGTTTGAAATTATTTCTTGGAAAACTAAGTTCCAAGTGGATTGGTCATTTTATTGTTACTAATGTATTTTCTCACGGTGCAATGGAGATACAGAGCCTAGAGACAAACAAAGTTTTTAAAGTGAATGGACATCGCCTCAAGCCATTTTATGAGGGGTTTCAAGCTCATAGGAAAAGGAAATAACCCTGGATAGAGTTAATGAGGGGAATGAAAATGCAGGTCGCCTAGCCTAGGGACGTTAAACAAAGGCGCTTTGGGAGGCAACCCAAGTTTAAGGTGTGCCCACGCCTTATTTCTAGTTCATTTTTAGTTCATTTTATTTATTGTCATCTTCTCCAATAATTTACCCTAATTTTCTGTTCTTTTATTTACCCTCATATATGTCTACTCACAATGCAAAATCAGAGCTCATCTCAACAAGCAGAAGCGCTTCAAAGTACCCTACGATTTGAAGATGCAGCCCACCAGGCCATGTATAAAACTCTTCAAAGATAGCCCATCATGCCTTGTCTGATTTTCCCATAGGAATAGTGCACTACTCGAGCTCCCAACGCGGGCACGGTTTCTCCGTCCACTTCAGCTGCCCGTCTTAGATTGCCGTGATTCCATATCCTCCACCATTCAGGGAAGTTAAACTCCTCTTTCTTTTTCATTTGTGCTTTTCCTTTTCCTACACATCGAGGACAATGTGTGTATTAAGTGTGGGGGAGGAACTTGCTTATCACTTTGTTTATCCATGATCATAGCTTTTATCTAGTTAAATCATTAACTTCTAGTTTGAATTTGTGCAACTTTTCTTGTCTTGAATTGATAAAATATGCTAGATTATGTAATAAACTTAATACAACCAGATTTATTCTTAATTTTTCGTGAAATAAATAATTGAGTTTGGTTGTTCTTCTTATCATAAAATATGAGGCTTGAATTAATGAGGTGAAATATGCTTAACTTGCTTGATTTAAATCTACGTCATATGCATACGGAATTTTCACTAAACTTGCCTAGTCACATAATTATTCACATGTGAGAATGTGATGGAAATGAGATTGCTAAAAAACATGGAGAAAAGTATTATGTTTGATTATGTTTGCTCCGCTGTTTTGCTCTATTTGACTAACCAAGGGTCTTCATGCGCCCCATGTTGGCACTCAGACCAAAAAAAAAAAAAAAAAGCTAGCAGAATATGAGCAGTGCTAGTAGCCACTTAGGGTTGTGATGGGCTGAGTAACTGGGGTAACCACCACAACTGGTCTACTTTTTTTAAAAGGTCTATAACACCCTAAGCAAGCCTAAAAGTGTTGTAATAATTTAAAAACACCTCAATTTCTTGTTTATTGCTTGAATTTGCGAGAGATTTGTGACTTGGCAGGTTGAGGGATGATTCTTTATGCATTAACTTATATGAAGCTCATTTGTGTGAATATTCTAAAAATATTCAAGCCTTCTTATGATGATAAAATTATTAAAATAAGTTATTTATTGCTTGAGAAATTGAGACTTGTTGGTTATGTTGAGTTTATTATTTTTTTTTAGTATGTTGAATCATGGATTAATGAGGGATTTGTGCGAGTGATAGCTAGACGTTGTTAGTTGACAGATTTGGGTTGCGCTTGAGGACAATCATTGGATAAGTGTCGGGGAGTTTGATGATGTGCATATTTGACTTATATTTTGATTATATTTGGTGGTATTTTGAGCAAATATTCGAATAAATAGAGTGGAATTTATTTGTTTTTATGTATTGTGATTAGGTGATGGTGAATGATGCAATCGCAAGATTTTGAACGCTTTTGATGTGTTGTTTGAGCTGTTGGTTAGGATTCTGCATATAAAATATCCATTTTCTAGAGATCCGTACTTAGGGATTAAGATCGCGCGGATGTAAAGTTGGCGTAGAATTTGGGACGTGATTTGGCCAATTATTTCCATATTTTCCAAATCTGATTGAGGAGGATTTTTGTACTTAAATAGAACTCTTAATTAGGGACATTAGGGAGAAGGTTTTGCTTTTTATTTTCTCTTTCCATATTGGATAAAATTTCTTTTTCTAGACTTTCTCTTTTTTTTTTATTTAAGAGGTTGAGCAAAGAGAGAGGGGGAGAGATTGACTCTAGAAAATTCAGAAACATATTATTTTCTCTTTTTGCGCATTTTGTAGCCACATGTGGCTAACTCCTTTTAATCTAGCAAAAGATTATCAAAGTTCAAGTTCATTCAAGTTGTGAGATCTAAACTTAATCCTCCTTCTTAATTTCTGCAGTATTTATATATTCTCTATTTTATTATTTACCATTGTTTTGTTGGTTGTTACAATAAGAGCTCGTTGTGCAGGGGGTGATAATTTGCCAATTGAAATACTAAAATCCGTAATTGTTTAGGTGTTTTAATAATAATGGCAAATAATATGACTTGATTAAAATCAGACTTTCAAGTTGTATTATGAAAATATATGATCGAGCTTGAATAAGTTACGCATGTGATTTATTGGCTAGGGTTGGGTTTTTCTCGCTTGTCATGCTATTAGCGAATTGAATCCTAGGCACATGTCGGGATTATTTGTTAATAAGGGATTAATCATAGGTGCGTGTCTAGTTAATCTAATATTTTAAGGAAAGATTAGACTATTAGAAGTGTTTCAACAACCATAACCAATCTATTGCAGTGTTTGAAATTAATCATTTGACTCAATGATCAACTTCCAAACTTAAATGAGGTTACCTGTACTAGATGTTGCATAATATGATTTTCTTTAATTTCTGTTTGCTTATTTTTTTAAGTCTTTTCTGCATAAACCCCCTTTTTAGTTTCGCTTTTATTGATTACTTAGTTTTCAAAGAATTAATCTGTGGATTCGACTTTGCTCATCCTAAGTACAATTTATTTGTGATTTAGAAAGTATAAATTATTTTTGGTGAATTCGACAACCACCACTTCCACATATACTTCTGCTCCACACCCATCAATCTAAAGCCTCTCAGAGACACCCTTCTTGCTCAAGACTCTGTTTCTTCAATACAACTCATTGATGTTCACCTTCCATTTGACGACTTTCCATAACTTCCTCCGCACTATCACACCACCAAGGACCTCCCTCCTCATCTCATGTCCACCCTCAAATCTGCATTCGATTCTGCAAAGTCTTCCTTCTTTGACATCCTCAGATCCCTCAAGCCAGGCTTGGTCATCTTTGATTATCTCCAACCATGGGCCTCAGTTGCAGTTAGTGAGCTGAACATAAATGCTGTGGTTTTCCTTACTATGGGGGCTGCCTCCTGTTCTTTCTTGACTCACTCCATTCATCACACCTTCAATGAATACCCCTTTTCGGCTCTGACTTTGCCCGAGTCTGAGAACCATAGAATCACCCAGTTGATGAACTCCAGTCCCAATGGATACAAGAACAAGGAGAGGTTCTGGGACTGCATGGAGAGGTCATCCAACATAGTCTTGATCAAAACATCAAGAGTCACAGAAGGCAAGTATGTTGATCATCTCCCTGAATTAGTGAAAAAGAAGGTGGTGACTGTTGGGCCTCTTCTTCGAGAACCTGCTAACAAGGACGGTGATGGAGAGAAGATCATGGAGTGGCTTAATAAGAGACAATTTTCTTCAGTTGTGTTAGTTTCTTTTGGGAGTGAGTATTTCCTTTCTGAAGAAGAGAGGGAGGAGATTGCTTATTGATTGGAGCTCAGCAATGTGGGCTTTATCTGGGTTCTCAGATTTCATGGTGGAGAAGAAGTTGCAATAGATGAGGCTCTACCACAACGATCTACAGAGGATTGGGGACAGAGGCCTGGTTGTGAAAGGATGGGCCCCACAGGCCAAGATTTTGGGACATCCAAGCATAGGTGGGTTTGTGAGTCACTGTGGTTGGAGCTCAACACTGGAGGCAATTCTTTTGGAGTGCCAATCATAGCCATGCCAATGCACCTTGATCAGCCTCTGAATGCAAAGCTTAGGGTGGAGATCTGTGTGGGCATGTAGGCGAACAGGGGTAGTGGAGGGTTCAGGAGGGAGGAGGTGGCAAGAGTTATACAACAAGTGATGGTGGAGGAAAAAGGGAAGGAGGCCAAAAGAAATGCTCAAGATTTCGGTAAGAGGATGAGAGAGAAGCAAAAAGAAGAGATAGATGATGTGGTTGAGAAGCTGAAGCAGCTTATTGGAGTATAATTTCTCTGGTGGTTGAGTAAAAAAGATAAAATGTGTTTTGAAAGAGTAGAGAGTATGAATAAAAAATCATAAGCTGATGTTGCAGTTTGAACATTACGAATTGGTAACCACTGGGGGTTTACCCCAGTGGCCACTCTTCTCACTTGAGAAGGGGGAGGTGGGGAGTTCGAATCCCCACCTTCGCAGGGGGTAGGGGTGGGGCCGCGTAGTTTTAAGAGGTGGGTTTCGACGCCCACGCCCTGCAAGAGGTGGGGCGCAAGTCTGAGTGTGCATTGTGAGTGAGAGATAGAGTAGGACCGACCAAAAAAAAAAAAAAGAACATTACGAATTGGTGTTTGTTCATTTACTGAAATGACACTGAAAATGACAACGTTGATCTGGTTCTTCTCTTTTGTTTTGCACTTTGATTCTTTTTTTTTTTTTTTTTTTTACGGAAGAAATGGAGATTGTCATGTATTTGTGAAAGTCACAGGCTGATGTTGAAGTTTGAGTGAATCAAACTTGGAATGAGAAATAGATAGGTAAACCAGTTGTTGGTTGGTTTAATGCATCTTCGGCTCCTAGCCCCCTACAATGGTCATTACAACCAAAGCAGGCAATAATTTTTTACCAAAGTACAACATAGCCCTCGTTTTTCGACCAGACAAAAAAAGTACACAACATAGCCAAAACCCAAGATTTTTACTGAACTAGGTACACCACAAGCACCTATTCTTGTTTCTCATCATTGACAGTTCGTTTTGTCCAATTTTCCTTATAACCAGAAGGAGATTCAACTGGCACAGGTGCATATACCAGAATATTTTTCATCTACAATAAAAATGAACGACATACTAGTCTGTCATGTGCTAAAAAGGAGCAGAATACATTCCATACACTTAAACAGTTCCCCTCAGAAAGGGTGCCTTACTAGCCCGCCATGTTATTTTCTTCCTAAGGTGAAGCATAGTATTCTTTACGGATAACAAATTAGACAGTGTACAAATAGCAAGATCTGGAAGGGAGATCTTGAGAGTTGAGATTAGGAACATGTTGAAATATTTCCTCTTTTGAGCGCCTAGCGTAGGGATTCTATATTTTGGCTCAGCTCTTCCAGCTTCTTCATTCTCAATTTCTCACTCTCGCCTACCAGCTGATCAGCAGGTGACACAGCAAACGAAAATTTGGAGCAAGACAAAGAAACCATAAGCAGGGAGCAAGCATTAGAGACAGTCCACATGAGAAATTTTCCCTGAAATGATTAACAAGAATCAAAAAGAAAATCAATTGCTATTATGAAAAGAGATTTTACCTCCATCAGTTTGGCAACCAGTTGAGCCTTTTCTTTACTCTTCTCATTGAATGCCTCTAACACTTCTCTGTATTCTCTCTCCTGCGACATGGGAAAGCTTCAGGGAGTCCAATAAAAAATTTCACCACACTGAAATAATTCGAGGGCAAACTGCGAATTCATATCTCTTCAAGTGGCAACGAGTTTGTACTGAAACAACATTGTGTTCCAAAATAATTTCAAGAATGAGAAGGTCTCATAAACAATATTCCTCAGCATTCAAGACACTGTCGTTGAAGGAACACCA
This sequence comes from Syzygium grande, assembly GCA_024733475.1. NCBI lineage: Eukaryota > Viridiplantae > Streptophyta > Magnoliopsida > Myrtales > Myrtaceae > Syzygium > Syzygium grande. Next base: position 28,249,992 of record JAMXDD010000007.1, read on the forward strand.
CATAGGCCATTGCCAGAAAGCATTTTCTGAGATGAGATAATTAGAAAGAGCTGAATGTCTTTGTTGTTTTATTTTTTTTGGGAGCGTGAGCTGAAATTGAATGATATAGAAAGGATATGGACCAGAACCCAGTGGATCAATTTAATTCACATTAAAGGTCCATGTGCTTTAACACTAGAGTGAGGACGTTCAAGAGAAAAAAAAAGGAAATATAAGAGAAAATAAGCTACACCTTCTTCTGGCAGCTCAGTCCCAACGGTTTTAATTCTCGGTTAACGATGTCTATCTTCTTGCGCACAATGCCGACCTCCTTTCTCATTGGATCCGTAAGAGCTTCCAGCTCCTGATACATATTGCATATTCAGAGGATCAGGTAATGTCCTTGCACTAAGTTCTCGAATCCCAGTTAAGCGGATTCATCTCAATCAATGCTATCAAGCCATTATACACTGAAACTTTGAAAGCACTTTTATTTCACGACTGTTAGACTGCCGGCCGCCAATCCAATTGGCAGCTTTTTTTTTCCAGATTAATGCAGCATAAAACCAAAAGACTTATCTGTTACTGTCATTCCCTTGTTTGAGAAATTTAACTACATTTCAAAATCTCCTCTTTTTACTACTCCTTTAAGTTAACTTACATCTAGAATCTCGGCCAAGCGCTTGCTCGCTTCCTCAACACGGCCCAACTGACTCTGCACTTTTTCCTTGACCTCTGTCTTCCTCCTCTCAATCTCCTCTTCCTTTGACCTAAATGCAGCGAGAGCCGATCTTGACATCTCGTCGTTCTCGTCTTTGACGGGGCTCTCATTGAAGCTGAGAAATCCTGAGTTCCTCACCCTTTGCATCTGTAATTGTTGGTGCTGCTGCTGCTCAAGTATTTGTCGCTGTGGTGTCATCCTTCCTCTCTTGAATTCTCTCTTTTTGAAAATTATGACCTTCTTTTTCCTTTTGTTCCTTCTCTAAAGGGGGTAACAACTCACACCAGCTTGGGATATATAAAAGACCAACAGTCTCTGCAACAGAACATGACAATGATGTAAAGTGACCAACATTCCAAATCTTCCTGAAAATACACGTATGGAACTAATAAATGAAAATCATTACAAATTACTCGTGGAGTTCCACCAATATCTACTGTAAACATCAAACTTTCGCGACACCTTTCTTGTTGGCAACTAGAATTTTCTTGCAGTGCTGTCTATATTAGATTATTATTGTCATGAGGAAAACAAAATCAAGATGGGCCATTCTTTGGTTAAATGGGCATTATCTTAAGTTGGTGTCTTGGCAAATTCAACTAACAGCTACAGCCTTTTTCTGATCAGATTGCTATTACAAGCACCCACCATCAAAAGGGTCTATCTCTATCCCTTCTTCATATGGGATTTTGCAGGTTAAAGTCCCTCACAAGAAACAGTGTTGAGCTATTTACAGTTGACTGTGAATGCTTAAGGTTGAAGGCACGTACTTGATTGGATAGCAAGTGCTCACCTGCACCAAGCATGAACAGCAGGCGTGGAGGAGAAGCCAGAGTAGGAGAGATTTGCCTTCATCCCATGGTAACTAATTGGGTGTCAAGTCGGTAATCTTCACTCTCAATCTTTTGTGTCTTCGCATCATGTATTTTCTAGTATGATTGCGCACATAGGCCAATTTTCATAAACTAGACTAAAAAGACTATCTTTTCAGTCTGGTATGTGCCTAATGGCAATTTCCGTGATAAAAAGTAATTTTTGACCTATCATCAACAAGTAAGTTCTCCATTGAACCAGTAAATATCCACGATTGTTTTGAAGTATCATTAATTAGTAACTTCTCAATTAATCTATATAGCAAACTTCACAAATGGAATAGCAATTTTAAACATATTAGACACAAATAATTTCTTCCACATAGAATGTTGCTTTGTATAAAAAAAAATTGGCATTTTAAAAGATCTTGCAAAATTGCCTAATTATTAATGTATGAACGATTGTTCGATGGAATGAAACTATTGACACAATATGAAAAAACTGTAAGCATATCTATGAAAAGAAAAAAAAAATGTTTCAAAGATTTGAATTTTTCTTGGATAAGTTTGTTTATAAGATAGAAAATATTCAAGTTTTCAAATAGAAATACGTGAAAGAATGTAATGCAATTTTCAATTCACACATCTTCTCATTGATAGGAAGACTTATGAAGTAACTAACTTGAGAAGATGTTTTGAGGATATAAGAAAGAATTGCGATCCCTTAATTAAATATAGGGGGTCTTACTTGCATTGTATAATTGTACAGATTGGTCACATCTCAAATGTTATACACTTCAATTTTCAATTATTTCATGCAATATAGTCTTGCGATGAGATCATGAGTGTCCACTTTATTTTTTATTATGTTATACTTAGATTAGCCACGTTATAATCTATAGAAATATGAGGTGATCAATGGGAATTTAATGTGATTTTGTTTCTTTAATGCATAATATATTCTAAAAGCTATATACTTCAGTAACACCTGATGCTTGTGCTCACGCTTCAGCATCAAGTGGAAATGCCAGTGTTCAGTGTCCACTGCTCTTTGCTTGCGTGAGAAGTCAACAAACAGTTCCAGTCACTCGCAAGCAAAGCCTGATAAGGTGGACCCTCATGGCTAGCTTCTTTTTTTTTTTTTTTATCGAAAGAAAATTTTTCATTTTGCATGAAAAAAAAGGTACATAACTTCTAGATAAAAATACAAATCCAACAAAATAAATAAATCTGAAAAATGAATCAATTTTATACGTCCTACTCGCTCATTCCACAAAGACAATTTGTCGTAACATCAAAACACAGTAGTACACACCTAGGTTAGGTGTTCCGGCACTATTACCATATAAAGATAACAATCACACCAAAATGTTAAAATAGCATGGAAAATGCCTCGTAAATCCCAGATTTATATCTAGATCGGAATACAGAAGCACCCAAATTTAGATCTAGCTCTAGATCGGGAGAGAAGAGATTCAAAAGAAAAACCAGTTGATCGCAAAATCGCTTTCAAATAAGTTAACTGCTGAAGGCGGCGGCATCAAAAAAAGCCTCAGAGACTTGCAGAACTCTCGACTGACTAGAGCAAGCACCTGGAGCCGGAGCAAGCAAGCAGATCTGGAGAGAGCAAATTCTTCTAGGGAGCTCGTGCTTCAATCTCTAGAGCTCACATGATATCAAATTGGTTAGTACAACATCTATGATATTAAATTGGTTCTACCAGCGGACGGTCAGCGAAGTTCGACCTCGTAGAGTTATTCGATGGATAGGGGTGGGCAGTACTCAGTTTCGAGATTGGGATAGTGTCGATGGTCCTAAATAGACCTTATTAATGGGTGGATGTTGGGGGCAATTCGATTATTTGAGACTGAAAGGTGACGGAAGTCTACAGGTGCGGGATGTACCACTTGGGGATTCAGATCTCAACAAGCGAAATTCATGACTTTCGACGACGGGGCCTCCGCTCCGCCCGCCCAATCTCGAAGAGCCAGAAGGAAGAGTGGGCAGTTTCGGGCACGGATGTCACGTGGAAAGGAGGCTCGACTTTACCCAGGGTTGAAGCTCGCCAACCAATTCGATGTAGACTCAGGCAACATATCGGATCTCGCCTTCAGCTTCTGGCCAAGATCCGAGCTCGCCCGATGACCATCTCTCGTCCTAAAAGTCTCGCCCAGACGAAATCGCTGCCATGATTTGTGGTCTACTCAACCAGTCACGACTTAATTTTGATCTGCAGAGCCAAATTGGAAATATGATTTGGATGTGCGCATGAACTGATGGCGTCGAAGTCCGAATCAACTTGCTAAGTCAAATTGCTCGTAATTCGGATGAGAGCCAAATGGTATGTTGGTCAATTTTTCCATTTCTATAGGGGCAAATGTGAGAGTGACGTGTTCTTTGCAAGCGGAAACCCTAGCTCTTCTTGAAATCCTTAAAGACCCTTAAACTCATTTTTAAACGAGATTTCTGGCTCTGATATCAATGCTTGGTAATCCTGGCCCTCTTTCACCTCAAAAATTAAAACAATAAAATTTCTTTTCCACACTAATAAACTGACCAACAGCTCCTTTCGCAACCGGTGCGAGATAAATCCCAACATGAGTCTCACAGCTCCAACTCGCTAAGCTTTCTTTCGTGTGCACTAGAGCCTTCGTGGGAAGTTGCCTCTCTAATTGCACAGTGTAAGTTTCTATTGTCTCGAGTAACCGAAGTCCATTTGGCCCATTGTTATAGGGAGGCAAATTGCTAATTAGTTAGTTAAGGCCCAAAGATATAATGCCCTATCTTGTAACTGGGTATCTTGTAACTGGGCCTATGGACCTCCTCAAGCTCTCTGGTATCTTGTTTGCCTGAACGCTCCTTTAAGTTGTAATGGGGGCAAACCCCTAAAGTAACGGAAAGTTTTGTTTTTGACCAAACAAAATAATGCGTTTGCTTTGGAGAAAATTTCATGATTAAAAAAAAAATACGTTTTGGAAAATCATTTTTAAAGAAAATATATAGTTTTTCTTTATCTGGTGATACAAGATAAAATAACGTTTTCCAGTGTTTGAAACTTACGTAGAAAATGATATCAATTTCATGAGTTTATTTCAGACAAAAAAAATTCGAATTGTTAAATAATTTTTATTTTCTTTTTCCTTCTTCCTTCGCCGATGGCCGAGTCTTGACAATTGTTGGTGACCGGCCACACGCGAGGCTTGACCTCACCGGTATTTAGCAAGGCTCAAGCCTGTCGGTATCTAGCGAGGTCAAGCCTCGTCGGTATTTGGTGAGGTCAAGCCTTGTTTTTGGTGAGGTCAAGCCTCGTTTGCCGGCGTTTGTGGCAGGTCACTGGCTGTCGTTGAGGCGCAATGACTGATGGAGGGAGAGGAAAAAGAAAAGAAAAAAAATATGAAGAAAAAAAAGGAAAAAAAAAAAAATTCAAAATGAGTAATTCTGAAAAGTGTTTTTACCTTTTTAGATTTAGGAAATCACTTTTCTAATCTTATTCATGAATATGTCCATTGATATCAAAAAATATTTTCGATAGACTAATTATTTTCGGCGAATCAAACGAATGAAAGTCCGAAAAATCAATTTCCAAAATATACTTTCAATCAAACAAATATACCCGAAATGTTACTTTGAAAGCCACTTTATATTCAAAGTTCGCCTTTCCGGCTCAATGAAAGATGCTATTTCTGTAAAATTTCGTGTAATCTCTTTTTAACTGCCCAAAAGTTTAAACTGTTAAATTAAATCACGCTTTAATATGGTGATATTTTAACATTCCTCCTCCACGGACTCGAGCCCTACGATAGGATAGAGCCATACAAAAGCTCCAGCAACGAAGAGGCAATAACCGCTCTTTCCTCGCACGCAGCGGACGCAGAGAAAAAGAAGCACACTCTCGAGCGACAATGGCTCGACGTTCTCTGCCTGCGAAGGAAGGTTGGATGACGTTCTCTTTGCCTCCTTAAAGCTTGACAAATCTGTCAATCGCTTGCTCCCACTGCCGAACTTTCGGTCGTCGCTTCGATCGAGCGCGCGGAGTTTTTTTTTCCCGTTCGGGAGACGCGTCGCCGGCGCCGGGAACCGGGCTCGTGCTTCGCTTTCTTAGGATTTAGGGATTCGGTGTTCCGGTTGATTAGGGTCTCGAATGGTTCCCCGGGGGGGTTTGATCGGTGTTAGGTTCGCCTGATCGGAGCGAAACGCGACGGATTTCTCTTCCGCGCTTTGAGTTTTCTGCGCTTGAAAGGAATGCGCGAAGGCCGCTACCACGTCAGGTCCCGGACCCCGCCTCGCCGGAGAAGCGGTGGCCGCGAATCCTCACCGCCTAGGCCCCGACGGCGAATCTCGCCGCCGCCGACGCCGCCCAGCCGCCGCAGACATTCGCCGGCGCCTCGCCGACGCCCGTATCCTCCGGTGCCGCGCCGCGGGGAATGTTCTCCGTTTCGTCGGCGTCGTCGCGGTGATTCTGAAGAACGAAGGGAATCGCATTTGACGTATGGCGCGAGTTCTAGGGATTTCGCTTCGGCACATGCTCAGAGAGACAGGTCGAAGGAGCGGTTGGACGGAGTCGGTGAGTTATCTCTGCCTTTTCGCGGACGCCGGGATTATTCACCGCCTCGCCACCATGTTGTCGCGGAGCACATGCAGTCACAGACGCATTCTCAGTTTGCATCACGTTCTGCAGATTTCCGTCGTGATCATGATGATATGAGGAGGACGGGTGTAGTCTTGCCTGAAGAAAGACGTGCAAGTTTGCGCGAAGGAGGATTATACGACGTTGATCCGTTAGGAAGTGGAGATTGGGGTGAGCATCTGTCAACAACTATGCGGTTGGATGAGGGTTCTTCTTATAGAAATTCCACTTCGACAAAGTTCCAGTGGAATCGTTTATTGGAAGAGAAGCAAGGTAGCGTCAGTATGAGTAGGGACATGGTTGTTCCACACATTAGGAGCACGGGTGCTGATTACCTTACCAGTGCTTTTGGAACCGATAGTCAAAGATTTTACCTGGGCAAGGAGGTTTTGGATAAGACGATTGTTCGAAAACCTGCTTTCCTCGATGATAATGTAAAGGCTAGGACTTTTCCAGGTTATCTTGGTTCAAGTGTGAGACTTAGTGATAGATACAGGTGCACTGATGGTAACTATGCAGAGCCATTGGCTAAATTGGGTTTGGATGACCCAATATCCAATGCTAAGCTTCCGGGAATAGAGTCATCTAGTGTAGGTGAGATAGGCAAGTACAGCTTGAACGGTGATTCAGCTAATGCAATATCAACTACTTGGACAAAAACATATTCTCCTTTGCCTGTACATGTTCCAGATGACTATACTCTACCTGTTTCTTATAAGAGTTTGACAAAAACATTTTCTCCCTTGCCTGTTCGTGTTCGAGACGATGACACTCTACCTTCTACTCATAAAAATGGCCATCCATTGCCTTCAGAAGGATTTAGCTGGAGTCACGGGACTGGTAACCGTGACTCATTTGCTGAAGTGGCTCCTCTCCGGTCATCTACAGGGTCTGAATATCCTTTGAAGGACTTATTACACTATAGCCGGACTCTTCATGTTCCAGGGGAGGATACAGTTGGAGTTAACAAGTACTTTGAAGGGCAAAGGAAGGAGAGGAGTGATGTAGACAATTTACCTGATAAACTGTTTTATGAAGAGATGGATAATATTAGAGAAACATATGGCCTGCATGATTCATCCAAAGCTAGTCTAATGCGTCTTGTTGAGGATAAGCAAGGTGGCTATGAAATACCTCGGGAGGATTGTTTAACAGAAAGCTGGAAGTTGGACCATCCTGATTATCCAACTGAAGCTTCATATATGAGAGGGCAAGATGAATGCTTCGGTCCTGGAAGTAGTCATGGTCAATATAGAAAAGAGACATATTTAGATAGCAAAAGCCTGGAATTGGGAGGAGAGGATGCTTTTGGAAACAGTGACGATCTTTGGGTGTATAAGGATGGTTTGAAGAACATGCAGTTGCCAGAATGTAATGATGGGTTGCACGAGAGAGATTGGAGCCCACAACATAGGGTTTCAGTTGAAGAGATGGATGCCATAGGCCAATCTGAAAGATCTCTTGAAAGGAAGAATAGTATGGATTTTGGAATAAGGAGTCATTACCTTGAAGGTGATTTTTACCAAAATCAGAATGCCAGCCACAAGATCTGGGACACCCATTATGGCAATGAAGACTGGAGTGATGGAGATAGTCACTCATACGGTAACTTTCAACTGGGGATGATCAGAAGGACATTTAAGGCAGATGCTTGTGAGAGTGGTGTTTGTGATGACTACTTGTCTTGTGAGCACCTCCCAGTACGTCTGCAGGGAAGATTGAGGAAGCCGATAAAGTTAAGATCTAGAGACATACATAAGAGGTTGGGGCCACCTCAAAAACCTTGGCCGTCTGTTCCTTGGGCGAAAAGACATTTCCACAGGAGAAATCCTAATGATCACGAAAGTCATGTTGTTGAAGGTGGTGATTATATCGAGACACAAGTCGATTTATTGGAGGATGACGTGGCATATGCCAAGGCAGAGCTGCCTGAGGACTCTAAAGAGTTTAAGCAGCTTGTGAACGACGCCTTTCTGAAGTATTTCAAGTTTCTAAATGAAACTTCAACCCAACGCAGAAAGTACACTGATCAGAGAGGATCGGGCCCGTTAAAATGTGGTGTTTGTGGCAGGTCTGTCATAAAATCTGAATCGCGATCTGTTTACAAGTGGAGTATTTTCTTTTCTCACTGTCTCATGGAAGTTGATTTCTTTTACACAGTAAAATTTTTATGAAGCTATGACATGAATTCAGTTGTGAACAGTTCTACTGGCCCTGCCCTCTGCTTTATGGTCACTCTTTTGAAGTATTGAGTGGTCTATACAATCATTGCTGTTGGTTCAGATTATCAAATCTGATAAGCAAATAACTTTGGGTTATGTTGTTCTGATTGTTCTTCTTGGATATAATTGGATCAACATAAGCTGGTGTTCCTTACCAAAAAAAAAAAAAAAAAAAAAAAAGCTGGTGCCTTTGGACTTCAGATTTGAAATGAACATAGTCGGTCTTTTTATGCACTGGCACCAATCCTATAGTCTACACAATGTATTGTTGGACAGAGAATGGAGAAGGACCTTTTCTTATCACCTTCTGATTTCCTCCGTTGTTGCTATAATCTGGTTTCCAGATATGATGGACTCTTGGAGGAAGAGAGTTCTGATGTTGGTTAAAAAATTGACTAGGGGTGATGGTTAGATTATTAATAAGGGCAGCCATTTGGAGTTAAGGGATATATTGGATATTTAGTTGGGCTGTCAATGGCGGGGTTTGTACTGGTAGTTTGTGACTTCTTAGGACAGAGTAGAAAATGTCTCTTGACCATGTTAAGGTTATGATAATAGATGCATTGCGTGTAATCTTTGGCTTTAAGTGGGCACTAGACGATAGCAGGTGGTGATTTTTGATGATTTATTATTCCCCGTTTCTGGTATCACTAATATGGACCAAGACTAAGTACAGTGATCTTGGTATTTGCTAGGTAGCTCTATCTGACTATGTCTGTGTCATGTTATCAAGAGGTGCTCAGAATAATGGATATGTTCATGCAAGAGCAATTTTCTTTCTAAATTGCTGGTTGATAGCAAAGTACCTCTGTTGTGCCTCGCTATAGTTTTCTCATATTTTGTCTAGTTTTGGTTTAGTTGCTGCTTATGTCATCTCCTTGTGGAGATAAGTTTGGACCGTCTTCTTAATATTTTTTTGAATATGAGAGTCCTGGAACTTTTACATCTCTCTCTCTCTCTCTCTCTCTCTCTCTCTCTCTCTCTTGTCTGTGTGTGTGTGACTTGAAGATTGTGAACTGCATACCCAGCCTGGTTTTGTAGTTACTAATGTTTGTGATATGAAGGAGGATAAATGAATCACGAAATCTTTTTAGTATGTACACAAATCTTTCAGTTCTTGTAAGGTGCATGCGTGATCACAGCTTTGCTTCTTTTTCTTCTTTCTTTTCATCTCAGAAGCCTATTAGCCGGGGTGCTGCTTTTTTGGGTGTCCAGTTTGTTTTTGGACTCGAATAATTTCCTCGATTGAAATATTTTACATTATAGTGGTTTACTTTATGTAAAATTGTTTATGCTGGGTTTCTTATTCATTGCCCCTTGGCTGCATGTTTTTGTCAGCAACTCAAAGGAGTTTGGCAATGCGCTAGCTTTGGTCATGCATGCAGTCATGTCCAAAAATGTTGGTTGTCGAGTGGAGCACTTGGGATTTCACAAAGCACTGTGTGTACTGCTGGGATGGGATAGTGCACCAGCAACTAATGGTCCCTGGGCCTGGAAAATGCTTCCTCCCTCTCAAGCCTCTTCCTTGCGAGAGGACCTCATCATATGGCCCCCAGTAGTTGTCATTCACAACAGTTCCATAGCAAATACTTCTTTGGGAGACAGGGTGATCATCAGCATCGAAGATCTCCAGGCTGTTCTTCCAGGTAAAAAATGTTGACAAAGTTTCTATAATTGAGTGAGCTTGGTTAGTGGAGACTGTACCCTTTGAAGTGGAAATGCTTTTTCCTCTGGGTCCCATCGCCCTTTTGAATTTTTTGTTGGCTTGTTTGGCTTTGTAAATGTGTCAGGAAGGGTCTCCAGCAGTGATGCATTAGATTTAGTATTCTATGACGTTGTTGTTGACCATGTGGTGGTTTCCTTGTTTTATATTACGTTGGTTTTATTTTATTGTTGATATGATTAGACTCATCATCCATTTTATTCTCCTCTTTATCGTAATTTCAGTTTAGTTCTGGTTTGTAGTGAACCCCTACCTTCTCCAATCCATTCGACACGTGCAAGTTCTTATCCCTTTGTAGTCTAACTTTTTACTTTGTGCTCAAGAGATGGGATTTACTGTTGGAATAAAGAAAGTCTCTCGGGGAAAGCCTGCAAATCAGAGTATCATGGTGGTATGTTACCAACCCACCTTGTCAGGTCTGCTGGAAGCTGAAAGGCTTCACCAGTACTTTGCTGAGAATAAGCATGGGAGAGCTGAGTTGGAGCAAAGGAGTTGTCCTAGCAGCAGGGGAAGCAGCCGAAGAACAGAATCGAGTCTTGCAGATAAAGTGGCGAGCGTTCTATATGGCTATTTTGGAATTGCAGAGGACCTTGATAAGCTGGATTTTGAGACCAAGAAGAGGAGCGTGGTTCGGAGCAAGAAGGAAATGCAGCATTTCATTGATGCTGCAGTCGAAAATCAATGATCGCATCTTGTGGCTTTGTAAATTTTCTCATCCTTTTGGTGACTTGGTCACGCGCATCTGATTGTATTTATACATGTCTGCGAGTAGATATCATCTCCCTTTGGGCTTCTATAGTCCGTCTATAGGATCATCACGAGAATATGACCCAACTCCTCCTCTGAATGGAAGGAAGAGCCTCTCTCTCGCTTTTTTTTTTTTTTATTTAATATGCTGCTTGCTTTATATCTTTCACTGCGTTCTGCTAGATTTTGAGCTGATACTTTACAGCAATGCCATCCGCACTTGAATTGAGCGACAAAATGTTTTCTTTAGGATTACTCTATAATTTATCACAGATGAGATAAGTAGCAGTAGAGACTGGATATGAATTTAATCTCTAGGAATAAATGCTTCGATCTGATCTACGATCTCATGTGAATTTGAACGCCATCTTGCGGAGGCATTGGCGTTGTGACATTCTCTCCAAGGTCCGGTGGGTGGTACATCTGTTGGGTTGTTAAATTTGAAATTGATTCTCTGATATGGTATGTGACAATGTGTAGTGTCTCGCCAGCATGGTTGTTGCGAATTTCCTGAATTGTCACACTGGATATTCATGTGGAAATTAGGCAGGCTCATAAGCTGGAATTTTAATCATTTGATGATGGAATGGTTTGCTTTTTTGCATTTTCTAGTGAAGAACATCTTTGTCAGGCCTTGCAGTGCATAGGTACATCGTGACTTCTCTCAACATCTAAAGGTAATCCCTTGATTTATTACATACAGATGTTACGTAACCTCGTCTTGCACCATTCCGACTTTTCTTCATATGTACGTTGAAATAGAGCTATAGCATGTCCTTCTTCCCGATCCCGTGGGCCATGTTATAGATGCCCCGTGCCTGCAACGCCAACAAAAATACATGAGAAGCGCAAATCCAAAGAACCCCTTAGCGAATTCGATGACCGAGGACTTGTGAAAGAATAGGTGAGAGACTTAACGGTCATGAACATGGCGGTGGCGGCCAGTGCGAGAGGGATGGTGACGGAGGTGATCTTGTCGTGAGGTCCCTTCAGGTACGTGGGCTTGTTGATGCTTTGGAAATACTTTTGCTTCTCTATGAGCTTCTCTCTTGGCCTAAACGGTGGCTCCGGCTCCGACATCCTGCAATCCACACGCAAAAAACATGCCGTGGACATCATGTGAAAACAATACCTACGCAAGTCAGAGGGAACACTCCCAAAAAGCGAGTTGGGCAAGAGTTCATACGGATTGGTTCAGCTGGGAAACAAAGAAGAAGAAGAAGAAGAAGCAACCTGACACTTTGGATTGATGTTCTGGACAGCAAATGAAAAGGTTAACGAAGCAAGAGCTCTAGAGGCAACGAGACGAGAATACAAGCGTCATATATGCAAGAGAACGTGCGTGTAAAGGTGAGAGGGTGTGCTCAGTTCAGGCATCTACTGGATGTTTCTCGCCTCTTCGGCGGCTCCCGAGAGGCTCAAGACGAAAGCCCAAGACTGAAAACGTTGTAGTGAGCAACTTTCAAATGGGCCGCATGCTCATGATGCCACAATCCTTTTCTTTTTGCACACTCCGCATTTGCCTATTTAATCCAAACCAAACTGTATTGCGGTTTGGAATTAATCAACATAAATCGCCTTTTCGTGATTTAATTCAAATGTGAACCAAACCCTAATCTCCCTTTTTATTCCTCTCTCCACCTTCAAACGCATTTATTGCTTGCAGTAAACTTTTTTAGATGGTTTTATTTAATTGTAAAACGTTCGCCACGTGTCGATCCATGAGTGGATCTAATTAGACAGATGCACGCCACGTCAGCCGCTGACGTGGCAATTCGACACTACTGGATATTTTCTCGGACCGTAGAGACCTCACACACTTGAGTGGAATTGTTGTTTACTCCTAGCCCACGTGAGCTCATTTCGTATGACACGTTAGATTTTGTGGGACCTACGATTACGCCTATATCAACGGCGCCCGTGTCTTAATCAAAGAGACCGAAGCCCATGATGGTCCTGCAGCAAAGTGACCGTTGGGGTCAAATTAAATCAAGGCCCGCGAAAAATGGGCCCAGTGGCCCAACGGCCCATAAGGCCCGACTCGAGGTGAAAAGCGCGGGAAACGATCACCAATAAATTTATCATTTCATTCCCCCGCTCGTCTTCAGTCTCGCGGCACTGCGGTGCGAACTGATCTCTCTCTCTCTCTCTCTCTCCCTCGCTCTGTGGGAATCCCTTTCCGTGGAAGTCATCGGCGGTTTCGTCTCCGTCATACTTCGATCGCCGGCGAGATGAACGGCGACAGCCGGAAGCGCGACCTTGGAGACTCCTGGAGCTTCAGGCGGCAGAAGCAGCAGCAGCGGTCCGCCGAGGAGGAGCTCGAGTCGAAGCTAGGGTTCGATCTATTCTCCGAAGGCGAGAAGAAGCTCGGCTGGTTGCTCACCTACGCTCCTGTACGTATATTTCGTCATTTGGCCGAATTTCGTTCATCTTGTCTTCTCCCGATTTCGGCGGTATCCGGAAGCTATTCGTATTGGAGGATGTGTTGATGGAAAACTCGATCGCTTGCCCGAGTTTCTGGTTCGAGGATGTTCTGGATTTTGACTTTTGGTTTGTTTTGCAGTCGTCGTGGGAGGATCCTGACACATTCAAAGTCCATAGTTGTATCGATCTTTATTTTGTTTCTCAGGTAACTGATGATGCTGAAATTCATATATTGGATATTTCGAATGTTGACATTGTCCATCGGTATGTTGTTGTATCGACCGTTTACTCCTTGGAGTTTGATCGCAGGATGGTAACAGTTTCAAGTCAAAGTACAAGTTTCGTCCTTACTTTTATGCTGCAACAAAGGTAGGGATGGAATGATTCTCTGTCATCTATGTTTCTGATCATTTAGCCATGGCTAGAAATGAGCAGGAAGCGGAAGCTTGAAAAAACTACTATTGTCGAAGATGCACATTGATGCCAAATAGACCAGAATGCGAAAATTTTTTCCTCAAGCTGCTCACTCAATTCTTTTTGTCAACTCAATGAATTTTGCAAGTGCAAAAAATAATAGCCGTCACTGTTGTGGCCGTATTATTGTTGCCTTTAGAGATTAAACATCTGGAAAAGTAGGTCAGTTGGAGTAGAATAGGTCCCATTGATGGACATTACTAGTTGTGCTGAATTTGTGAAGTATTTGGAGGATAGAGATGATGGTGCAGTTACTGTGATGAAGTTTGGTGAAAATTTTGGGAGTTGCTGCTGTTTTGCACTGTATTTAAATTGTTGTGTTACTGCAACACTAATTTAGGTGGTGTTCCATATACTGTTTGTGCAGGAGAACGTGGAAATGGACGTTGAGTCTTATTTAAGACGAAGATATGAAAGCCAAATTGCTAATATTGAGATTGTGGAGAAGGAGGACCTTCATTTAGTAAGCCACTCTTTTTTCTTGTTTGCTTCTGCATTCACTGTTTATTGCACATTGGATGGTTTAGATTTTCTTTCCATGTTCATTTCTTTATGCTGTGTCTAGGTATTTTCTACCATATTTTATTGGCAACATCATTCTATAAAATTAGATCTATTCTATTGTCAAGTGAGCTGCTGCAAAAGACTAGAAAAAGGTCGAATGGACATTTATTTCTTATTAAGGAAATCATGGAGCTTCAGTTTATTTAAAATCTGATGATGTAAATTCCGCTCCTATCTCCTGGCCCATTAATCAGGTGCACTTACCATGATGCGATCAGCTTCCTACTGAAGCTTTTCCTTATATTTTACCAAAAGATTTACAACTATTTGCATGGAGAACTAGATACATCTTTTTGCTTTTGATGGGTTGATTAATTTGTAACAAATTGACGATCTGTCAATTGAATAGCAGAATTGATGTTTTGTTCAAGTTCAAAGAGTGCAGGGGCAAGAAATCTCGTGGATCGTGATATATGGAATTTGGAATTCTTTGTGTTTTTAAAATGCTTTATATACATTTAGAGGCACGAATTTTCTGTTTGATTCTCTTGTAAAGTGTTATTTGTGGAAACGAAATCTCTCACTCTCAACCAAAGACTGTATTTGTTTTGGAATTCTTTGTGCTTTCGTTTCACAAATTGGGCATTTTGGGAGTCCAAATATCCATGTTGCAGTCCTTGCCAAGTGGAATTTGTTTCTTCAAGCTTACGGTGATGTATTGTTAAATGCTTCTTGTTTTTTCCTAAAAGAGTTGCTCTGTTATGGGCAGAAAAACCATCTCTCTGGATTGCGGAGATCATATCTTAAAATATCCTTTGATACTGTTCAACAATTGATGACTGTGAAGAATGACCTTTTGCACATTGTTGAAAGAAACCGGACAAAGATGGAAGCTGCAGAGGCATATGAATCTATATTGATGGTGAAGAGGTAAGCTTCGTATTCTTATCAGGTCTCCATTCTTATGAATGGGTACATTTGTTGGTTTTTAACGTTCAGTCAAATTAAGTAGCCTTATATTCTGTTCTTTTTTCTGGAAGGAAAGTGTTGATATACTTCACTAATTTCTCATTGCATATCTACAGAGAACAAAAACCTCAAGATTTTCTTGATTGTATCATTGGCCTCCGAGAATATGACGTGCCATACCATGTACGCTTTGCTATTGACAATGGTGAGTAGATGTGTCATTTTTCTCTCTTGAGGAACTTCTTACTAATTTTGCTTTTTAAGGTGTAAGGCATGTCTTCTTTACTCATGTAAGTTTTCTATTGACAGATGTGCGATGTGGACAATGGTATGATGTTAGTGTATCTAGTTCTGGTGTCATGCTTGAAAGGAGAACTGACCTACTTCAGCGTGCCGAAGCACGTGTTTGTGCATTTGATATCGAGACAACAAAATTACCCTTGAAATTTCCTGATGCTGAATATGATATGATCATGATGATTTCATACATGGTGGATGGAAAAGGTTACCTAATTATCAACAGAGAGGTGTGTAATCAAGACTTCATCTATTTTGTTTGAACTGAATATGCTCTTATCTCTGTTGCTGATTCAATCGGCATAATGTCTGATGTTAACATCTAACATTGTCTGTTACTGTTATCTAATACTGGTTCACTTATCTTTAGTGTGTTGGAGAAGATATAGAAAATCTGGAGTACACCCCAAAACCAGAATTTGAAGGAATTTTTGAAGTGATGAATGTGAAAAACGAGGTAATAAATTTTGTGAAATGCTTTTATTATGCTTGTATTCGCAGATGGCATGATGGACCTTTTTTCAGGTAGAACTCCTTCATCGCTGGTTCGCCCACATGCAAGAGCTGAAGCCTGGCATATATGTCACGTATAATGGTGACTTTTTTGACTGGCCATTCTTGGAGAGCAGAGCAGCACATCATGGGCTCAAAATGAGCAATGTAAGCATTCATCGATATTCATTTGGGAATTATTGCAGAGATTGAGCTTTTGTTTTCACTTCTAGATTGCACCTTAGTGTTATTTTGAATGCCAACATTTGGTTCAGGAATTTATCGGCATTTCCCATACCTTCCCATCTATCTTTTTGATCTTTCAGGAGGTAGGATTTCAATGTGACAAGAACCAAGGGGGAATGTCGCTCTAAATTTGCCTGTCATCTGGATTGTTTTGCTTGGGTCAAACGTGACAGTTATCTTCCCCAGGGTAGCCAGGGTCTGAAGGTAAGCTGGTCAATTTCAAGGTCATATGCTATTTGTTGAGATTTTCCTTGGTTGTCTTATATTTTGAGAAACTCGTGGAGAAATTAATCTGGCAGTATTTACAGCATGAGTACTGCAACTTTGTGATCTATGTCTCATATGAGATTGTAAGGTGCTATGCAGTGAATGATTATAGACTCTATTCCTCCTAATCCATTTAGTATGTAGCATATCATGTTGTCATCAAACATTTTGTACTCAACCTTATTATAAGAATATTTTGACTTCTGTTATGAGCTTGTAAGCTCATTATCTTTTTGCTGCTCATAATTATCTGACATGGGTTACACATAGATAAAAGAAGAAAAGATAGAAGGAGCAAAACAGCTCGGTACTACTCAATGATACAACTATAAGTGATTAGTTACTGGTTTCAACTCATCTATATGAGATTATATGGAATCATGTCTTTGTCTGCATTGTGTGCTATGAGGTAACATAGTTCTTGCTCTGTCTTATGCAAGGCTGTGACAAAGGCGAAGTTGGGTTATGATCCGCTTGAAGTAAATCCAGAAGATATGGTGCGGTTTGCAAAAGATAAGCCTCAGGTGTGAATTATCTGCAGCGATTCCCCATTTGGATATTTGTATTGTATTGAAGTAGGTTGTTAGAAATGCATTTAATATCAGGTATTCCTTTGAATAATAAAATGACGAGGATTTGGTTCTTAAAATGTTTGGACAGATGATGGCTTCATATTCTGTTTCTGATGCTGTCGCAACATATTACCTGTACATGACCTATGTTCACCCATTCATTTTCTCTCTTGCAACTATAATCCCCATGTCACCTGATGAGGTTCTCCGCAAAGGTAGTGGGACCCTTTGTGAAATGCTTCTTATGGTTCAGGTAGGTTCTTGGGCGCCTATGCAGATTCTTTCCTGGGTGAAGCAATTTCTTCTATTTTGATAAGTACATTAAGGGACTTATCTTCTCTCTCTGCTACTGAATATTGTATTGATTACAGGCATACAAGGCCAATGTTATATGCCCTAACAAGCACCAAGCCGAGCTAGAGAAGTTTTTTAAGAATCGCCTTCTTGAGAGTGAGACATACATCGGAGGCCATGTGGAGTGCCTTGAGAGTGGCGTTTTTAGATCTGATCTTCCAACTTACTTTAAGCTTGATCCATCTGCATACGAGGTAAGAAAATTGATTGGTTTCTGATCTTGCTTCAGGGACGCAATTGAAGTCCTAGATTTGTAAGCATATATCCTTATGGAGCTAGTTGACTAATTACTGATGTCTTTTCATATATCTGGTGCTAGAAGCAACACTGCAGTTTCTTCTGTTTAATTAGCATTCTGCACACCTTTAAATTGACATGATCATGCATAGAGCTTGCATTTGTGTTGGCCCGTCCTAGTTATGTTTGTAATTTATGTCAATTATACTGGCATTAGAACATGATGAATTTGTTTAACAAGCCAATTGGTTGACTCATAAATGTTTTTATCCCTGTCAATTAGGCGACAAATGTCTCGTGTTTTGTCACATTCCAATTTTCTTTTATAGTTTGTGTTTTTCATCATGTTGTGCCGTGCCATGTCTGATGTTGACAGTCCCAATTGTGTTCATGCAATAAAAAACAGAAAATATGGGAGCTACTTGTATAGTTCCTTATGAAAGAGATCCAGTCAAAAAACCATCAGTCTTAAATTAAGGTTTAGAACATCAATAAACTATAATCATGAAGCTTTCAAAGAATACAATGTATTCTTTTATGCATAAATTCGTTTATTATTTATTTAATGCTGAATCCAATATTTGCGTCGACCAATGATAAGTGCAGCTATAAGAAAAAGGACTGAATGAAGGAACTCCCGAACATTTTGGCGATCTAGTTAGTCTGCCTGAGCCATACCTGCATGGTGTGCGAAAAATTATCGTGAACTTAGTTACAACCATACAATTGCTAACCTTCTTTGATTATAGAGATGCAGGCAGCAAATCTACAGTATGAAAAGTGTCAACTTACTTCTTCCTCGTTGTTCCTGTTTATAAACTTAACTGAGATGAAAATTTAGCTTGTCTTAGCATATCCACGGTCGAGATTATTTGTGACAGGATGAATTATACAAGCCGGCAACTTGCGGTTGCAAGAGCAATTTTCCTTTGGAAGAAAAATTTATTGAGGCTTCAAACATTGATAATTTTTTTTGTCATTTTCCTCGCTTGAAACTTTTTCTTTTTGCAAAATGAAGTCCATTTTCCCCTCTCCTCAAGCTTAAATCTATGAGGTAAAAGTATGCTGAATATATATTGCCCTAGCTGTCCATGCAAACATTCGAGTGCTTAACTGTGTGTATCATGTGTCAAATTTGGATCTTGTGAGATTTTGATTGATGAATTTTATGTAAGGTTTCATGAAATTCAATTTGTTGTCATCTTCTGTAAACTTTCTCTTATTTATTTATTTTTCGGTAGTGGATAATTTTTCTCAAGTACAGAATTCTGGCATTCCCTGACCTTGGAGTACCTTAATTTCAGCAACTCATTAACAACCTTGACCGCGACCTTCAATATGCAATCAGAGTCGAGGGTAAAATGGATTTGGAATCTGTCTGTAATTATGACGAGGTGAAGAATGCTATTAAGGAGAAGGTGCTAACCTTATCTCTTCCTGATTAAATCTCTTCTTACTAATACTATGCACCTTGCAAGCTCCCCCGGCTCATGCTTCCTTTGAAAAACTTGCAATCTTTTTCTTTTCAGATTTGCAGCTTGCCTTTTATCTGAATTGTTAAATTTGATCAGCATGTGTTACATTGAATATGATGTCAACAACTTCATTACTTTTTCTTTATTATTTGATCATTTCATGGTATTTCTTCGATATCTCGAAACTAGCAATATTGTTTTCTATTCCATTCTATTATTCCCTCAAACTGATGATGATGAGATGACATTCTCCAGCTTCAAAAATTGCAAGATGAACCAGTACGTGAAGAGTCCCCCCTCATTTACCATCTGGATGTGGCTGCCATGTATCCAAACATTATATTAACAAACAGACTTCAGGTATGCTGTTGCAGATATTTCTTTTATTCACCTCATTGCTTGAGGTTGTTGTGTACGCATTGGGAAAGAGACATGTCAAGCCTTCGCTGACATTTGACAGAACAGAGTACAGCTACAAATGTATTAATGAATGAGATTCAATCCAATGAAGTAAACAAGGGTATTCTTGTACCCTGAATGAAATGAATTAAGTCGAGCAACAAATGAGGGCTATGAATACTCACATGCTATATGAGTGATCATATCTACTATAAATTAAGTTCTAGTCATGATTATATTTTCTCCCTCATCCTTGACTGTTTCTGCAACAATAAATTTTTGGCCTGTTTATAAAATTCAGTTATTTGTTCAATCTTTGTACTTTAGTTTGCTTAATTATCTTTTGGTTAATGTGCCACGATGTCCTTTTGTTGATCTCCAGCCACCATCAATAGTTACTGATGAGGTATGCACAGCCTGTGACTTCAATCGTCCAGGCAAAACTTGTCTCCGAAAGCTTGAATGGGTGTGGCGTGGGGAAACTTTTATGGCGAAGAAAAGGTTCCATATCTCTTCAGTCAAATCTGCTTTTCATATTTTTTAAATTCTACATAGAATATTGACCAAAATCTGATTAAACATGTAACGTGGCTATTATTTCAACCTTCAGTGACTATTACCATTTGAAGAAGCAGATAGAGTCTGAGATTGTTGATATGTCAGATGGACAATTATCAAAATCATTTCTTGACCTTCCTAAAGCAGAGCAACAGTCAAAGCTTAGAGATCGTCTTAAGAAATATTGTCAGAAGGTATGCCAGTAATCGTCTTCAATAAGAACTTTTCTGATTGCCATGATTTAAAATACTAAGCTATGTATTATTGCACAGGCATATAAAAGGGTACTTGACAAGCCAGTTGCTGAACTTCGAGAAGCAGGGATATGCATGCGGGAGAATCCATTCTATGTAGATACTGTCCGCAGGTTAGCAAAATAAATTGCGTTTTTTGTATATAATGACACCAATAGTTGACCACTTTGTTAGACAGTATGTTGATAACTTTTTCCTATCTAGAACCTTGAAAATTTTTGCCTGAACCACAGTAGAATCTATTCCTTAATGTTTGACCTCTGAAGCTGTTCCTTGCAAATTAGCTGCTACTTGCAGTATGTATGAATTGTTGTTTGCCGTCTCCAAGGGTTTAACTGTGAATAACCTAAATAGGGGCCAACTGCTGGTTGCATATTCATGCTAACAGTATTTTGGTTTCAGCTTTCGTGATAGAAGGTATGAATACAAAGGACTTAATAAAGTCTGGAAGGGGAAGCTGTCAGAAGCTAAGGCTAGTGGAAATTCTATAAAAATACAGGAAGCACAAGTATGAAACATCTTCATGTCTACCCACAACCTGATTTTCATCTTTCTTCTACATTACAAGCAGTTTTATTATTGGTACTCTCTGTTTGATATTTACAGGACATGGTAGTGCTCTATGATTCTCTGCAGCTTGCTCACAAGTGTATACTTAATTCCTTCTACGGATATGTCATGCGAAAGTGAGTTGATTAGGTTTTAATCAATTCTTATTAATAGAAGCCCGTTTATATGTTTTGATTACTGTTATTGATGGTTGCTATCTCAGGGGAGCAAGATGGTACTCCATGGAAATGGCTGGAGTAGTTACATATACTGGAGCAAAAATCATTCAGAACGCTCGCTTGCTAGTAGAAAAAATTGGAAAACCGCTTGAATTAGACACGGATGGTATCTGGTGTGCCCTCCCTGGATCTTTCCCTGAGAATTTCACTTTCAAGGCAAAGTATGTTTTGCTTCTTAATTTTTACATGTTGCAAAATTTCCATTAGTCATATGAGAAGCTGCGATTTTTCTAGCACTTTCCTCTTGTTTTCCCTTGGTTTTTGGACAAAATACCTTTGGCTTACTAAGTCTTTGCTACCACAGCACACATGCTTATCCTTTTTTTCAGTAATTTTCTTGTAAAAAGTCGAAAAACAAAATAGTGTACACTGAACATCATAATGGTACATGAGAATAAGTTAGTAGTTGACAAAGCAGGTAAAGTTTATGACTTCATGTGAAAGATAACAGCAAGAAAGCAGGTTAGTATAATTATTTTTGCATTGAACTGACTATTAACTGTATTGAAATCACTGAAAATCTAGAAATTATTACAGTGTTTTAGTTATATGCAAAGTGACAATCTTTTCAGCATGTTCATCTTGTTTCCCCTCCAGTTTTGTTGAAAATAGCTTTGCCTTTTTTAAGTTTATATATGGGATCTGAGCATGGTCTGCAAAATTACTTTCAGGGATTCAAAAAGGAAGCTTACCATCTCTTACCCATGTGTTATGCTCAATGTTGATGTGACACAGAACAATACGAATGATCAGTACCAGGTCATAATTGAAACTATCTTGCATGATATCTTATCATTTACTTGTAATTATCCTTCAAATAAGGTGGATTTCACTTTACCAAGGAACTTTATGTAAAAGTGATTTTTTCTCTAGTGGCCTAACTGGTAATTCTTAGCAGACTCTTACCGATCCTATCAACAAGACATATACCACTCACAGCGAATGTTCCATTGAATTTGAAGTGGATGGACCATACAAGGTAATGGATTTCCTCGTGGTCTAAAATTTTGTAATTGAGTTGCTTGTGACCATTTTCCTCTCCATGAAGGCAATGATTCTCCCAGCTTCTAAGGAAGAAGGGATCTTAATTAAGAAGCGTTATGCTGTTTTTAATGATGATGGTACCCTTGCTGAGCTGAAAGGTTTTGAGATCAAGCGTAGAGGTGAACTGAAGCTTATCAAAGTGTTTCAGGTATCTTTGCTTCTGCTTTCCTCTACTCCAGCTCATTCAATCTTCCACTAAGTTTTGGCCGTTGAATGGGGATCCTCTCTTCTTCAATGAGGAGAAACTTAGATAACTTTTTTCAGTTGTAACTCACTGAGACACTTATCTGACCCAAGTAGGGATGGATTAACAAAATGCTTCAAAATATCTTTCCTTACTTTATTTTCAGACATCTTGTTTCCCTGTCCACTTTATTACTTAGGATAAGTCAGGTCTGCAAGTCTGAACTAAATTTATTTATATATGATCCAGAAGCATCTGTTGAAGAATTTCGTCATGGGAAATATTTTCTCTTGTGCAGGCTGAACTTTTTGACAAGTTTCTTCATGGTTCGACCTTAGAAGAGTGCTACTCATCAGTTGCCTCTGTTGCAAACCGCTGGCTTGATCTTCTTGATGTGCGTAAAAGATAAGCTAATTCCTTCACTAGTAAGATTACACTATGTGAAACACTGAATTTTGTCAACCAACTCCTGTTAATGTTTGTTCGACATTCTTATCCCCTTTTCTTTAAATTTTCATTTATTTTCAGAATCAAGGGAAAGATATTGCAGATAGTGAATTGCTGGATTACATATCAGAGTCAAGCACCATGAGCAAATCCTTGGTTGACTATGGGGAGCAGAAGTCTTGTGCAGTGACTACTGCTAGACGTTTAGCGGATTTTCTTGGTGAAACTATGGTAAAAGATAAAGGCTTGCGCTGCCAATATATAGTTGCATGCGAACCAAGGGTAAGTTACTGTATCATTGCCCTGGAAGACCCATAGATCCAGGAATATTATTGTAGTAATAGTCTTAGGAGTTCGTGTAGCTAACTTTCATATTTTGACATTATGTGACTGCTGAATAAGTTGGCATTTCTTCTCTATGCATAAGTTGGTATCAATTTGGACATAGATGAACATGGTGTGGGAAACAGATAAAATGCCTCATATTATCTGTCTAGAACACACGAAAATGCATGTATATTTCGAACTTGTTGTAGAGAACTGATAAAATGCATTACCCATGGCCATGTCTAGTAAGCTCTGTTTTAGTTTTATGGTGAAGGTCTCTAGGTTTGCATGACCTTAAATAACCTAATGGTCTGCCTTCTGCCTAATTGCTATTTTAGCAGTCCCATGGCATCTTCTACCTTAGTTTAGGTTGCTTTTCTATCTTGAAATATCTAATGGAGTTTTCTTTTGCACCTTATGAACAGGGGACACCTGTCAGTGAGCGTGCTGTTCCTGTTGCAATATTTGAAACTGATATTGGTCAGTTATGTGCTATCATCACCTCCATAAAATCCTTTTGCTGCTCATCAACTGAATGAATTAAGGCCTTTTGTTGCAGAAATAATGAAGTTTTACCTAAGAAAATGGTGCAAAATATCATCAGACGTTGGCATTAGATCAATCATTGATTGGTCCTATTACAAGCAACGGCTCAGTTCTGCAATTCAGAAAATTATAACCATACCTGCAGCAATGCAGAAGGTGGTATCGATGTTGCCTTTTTGTTAGAATGATTTATCTTCCTTTTTCCTCTAAAGTTATAAGGCTTAAATTTCTTTAGGTTGCAAATCCTGTTCCTAGAGTTGTTCATCCTGATTGGCTGCACAAGAAGGTTCGTGAGAAGGACGACAAGTTCCGCCAACGTAAATTAGTTGATATTTTTTCCTTGAAAAATAAGGATGATGCACCAAACGAAGGTAGTGGTGATATTAGCACCAACCATATCGAGAATGAAAAGAATGTGGAAGATTTAGAAGATTTTGGTAACAAGAAGGAAAGTTCTATGGATAGACCAAGAGCACTTGTTCGTCACTATATAGGTAACAGTGAGAGGCATCCAGTCAAATCAATGTGCCAAGCAGATGACCATCAGGAAGAAACTAGAGTTATAAATAATGGGCTTCAAGAACTTTCATCATTGCAGCAACATGCTGTGTCTGCAGAAAATATTGATAGAAACATTGACTATCAAGGATGGCTTGAACTGAAAAAGAGAAAGTGGAAAGATGCTCTAGACAAGAGAAAACGACAAAGGTACATTTTTCCATACGAAATTTCTGCTTTATATAATGCTTAAAAAGGTTGAGTCTGGTGTGGATGCACATTCTCTTTTACATTGTCCCCCATTTCATAAGTTGCAGCATCTGGATTCTAATTGCAATACCATAATCTTTGCAAGTGAGAGGCTGGCAAGCAGATGTGTGTCCTATAATGTATGATGATGGCACCTTGGCTTGGAAGCACAGAACATCAGGTTTATGTGTTGAAGAACCAAAATCCCGCTAAAACGATGTTGACCTTGGGCTAGGCGATGACACATTGCCCACCTCCACTGGACACTTCAGTTTTAGACCACCATAAATAATGCAGCTCTTTCTTGCAATTTTTTCTTCTCACTCTCATATGATCCTTGCCTGAATCTTAAGTTAGGCTGGGTGCATGCATTTTGCACACTCATCAGTAAAAGGGTCTTGTCTTGCCAAATGACAATGTCTTCACTCTTTTACAGGTTGGGCAACTTGAAGACTCCATCCATCCGAAATGGTGTTTCCAAACAGCCAGCTGGTACGAAAAATCATAAAGAAGCCAATGGGAGACAAGGAGTTAGCTCATACTTTACAAGACATGAAGTAGCCCTGACAAGATGTCACTGGCAGGTCAAATTAGGATCCAGTTATAAAAATTTCATGGAAATGAGAACCATTTGACTGCTGAAATCTGTCGTCTGAACTGTTTCTACTTCTTTCAGATTATACAGCTGGTTCCAAGTTCAATGAGTGGACATTTTTTTGCCTGGGTGATTGTTGATGGAATTATGCTTAAAATTCCTATTGTTGTTCCTAGAGTGTTTTACCTCAACTCTAAAGCATCAAAAACAGAAGAATTTCCTGGAAGGCGTGTTAACAAAATTCTGCCCCATGGGAGGCGTAGCTATAACCTAGTAGAGGTGCACGTACCTCAAATTTTTACTAAGTTGTATTCTACCTTAATGAAGATATTACTGTGAAAAGCTTGTTAAATTTGTTCTCCTGTTTCTTTACTTGTTTGCATGAAGGTTACTATAGATGAAGATCAATTCAGGATTGAAAGCAAAAAACTTGCATCTCTACTTGCAGACCCAGAGATCGAGGTCAGGATACCAATGCACGTTATATCAACAATATTTATTTTCTGTTGCTTGTATTCTCTTGCTTACAATGTTTTATGATTTAATACTTATGGTCATCACTTATGGACTTCTCAAACCCTCAGTTTTTCCTTAATGCTAATAGGGCCATGTAAATGTTTCAGAGTTTTTTCTTTTTTGGTCCAAATGTTGCAGAACTTGGTAAACAAGACTTTTAGTACATAAAAAGGAGAAGATTAAACATATTAAGGCTGGGCCTTCTTTCTTTAGTAACAGTTTAGGCTAACCAACTTGTCCTTCTGGTGCATGATAAGTTGTGAAATATATGTACTAATGACTTTTTTGGTACTCTGCTAGCGGAGACATGCAATCTAAATTGGATCCTGACAGTTCTCATATTGCATCCAAAGAACTTCTGACCTTCACTGTTGACTAGACCCATTAGTTTCTCTCGCATCTTATCTTCCGTATCAGAAACTTGTCTTAGTGAGCTCTTTATCAATCATATCTTGTCTTTCATTTTAAATTCTACAAGGACATGTAGGGCCTTGCAGTGAATTAGGTAGTGATATTTCCACCACAAGACATGTTTGCTAAGCTGATGTGCATTTTATTAATTGATCTTGCTGGTAATACATTTTTAGTTAGTTTTGGTTTTACCATACTGTGATGCTAATGTTTAACTCAGGGAGTATATGAGACGAAAGTGCCTTCAGACTTTGGCGCTATCCTGCAGATTGGGTGTGTCTGTAAAGTAGATAAAACGGCGAAGAAGCGAAATGCCCAAGACAGTTGGTGTCTAACTGAATTACATATGAAAACTACAGCAGAGTGCTCTTATCTGGAGCAGTCCATCTCATTCTTTTATTTGTACCATAGGTAATCTGATCTATCTTTTGACATATGGATTAGCTCTATTTACATTATGGTGATATGACCATAGAAAAAGTCATGTTAGTACATGTACCTCTACTGGGTTGTACCTCAAGACTTTTCAAGTTGGAAAAGGACAACTATTTTCTAACTCTTATTGTCCCCTAGTTTTTTGGGTAAGTAGGATGCGGCAGCTCGCCCTATTTAATCCATACTAGAGTTAGATCCCTTGGATTCTTTGCAGTGTCCTTAATCATGCGTAAGGTAGTCATTCAGTCAAATAAACAGAACTGGAAAATTTCCTGCACTTCAGAAAATATCAGTTGTTTTGCATCGGTATTTGTTCTTGATCTGGACAATAACCAATAATGTTTTCAGCAAATAAGTCTATAAAAATGTATATGGCGTTTGTAGGATGCAGGGAATAAGTTCAAATTCTTTGTGTGTTTGACTTATCAATATCTATGTTATATGCTTATCATTGCTTGAGCAGGCTATTTATCTTACCATCCATTCCATTTCAGCATTTCTGAAGGACGAGCTATATTTGCTAGCTATCTTCCTGCATTGAGATCAATATCTGTCATTGTGGTAAATCCTCACCAGAATAGAGATCTATCAGCATCTTTTCTTGAAAGACAATTCCGGGAAGCTTGCCAAACTTTGGCTGTTGAACTCTCCACTCTACAGGATGGTATCACTTTCAAGGTATATTTTTTGTTTCTTCTTCTGAAAGTTTTTTAATGTTTTCTTCTACCTTAGTAATTTTTCTGCTTATATTGCAGGTAGATTATGTTGGATATGTGAAGGATGCTGAGAAGATTCTGCAGCGGCTTATAAATGAGCACAGGTTTGACTTGTCATTTAAATTCTATGTAAGCTGTTTAAGTAAAGTTTCTCTCAATTATGGAAACATCTTAAACACAAACTTTATAACACTTCAATTATTATAAGATGAGTAAATGGGGAGATGTACTGCAGATTTGTCTAGGCCAAATGTACGTGGAAGATCCCACAAGCTGAAACAAGCATTCACATTAATCTAGAAAATATTGAAACATTTCTTAATGAGCTTTTTTTACTTTGTTTATACTATGTCTTCTATTTGTTCCCTCTGAGAGCTTTGAATTGGCTTTTCTGTCCATCACAAGCTAAATGGCTCTCATGAGCCCTGCTAAGCACTTTTTTTTTTTTTTAGCCTGTTCCACCTTTAAGAGTAGGGGCTTACATACTGTGTTCCTTTTGTTTAAATACTGATATTAGCATCATGAATACTGAATGACAGACATGAACATCATGGGCCTACAATTGCTGTCATTGAATGCCCTAACATTCAGTCAATCAAATCTGGTATACAAGCACTAGATCAATTTCCATGTGTGAGCATTCCTCCTAATGCTCGTGATAGTCAATACCAGGTGATGTAAATTTATAATAAAAGCTGCTTCTCAATTATCTATTGCTTTCATGTTACTTTTTTGTCCCTATATATCTTTACAGATCTCTTAATTTTGGGGCTCTGTACAGTTTCTTGGATGGCAACAAATAGCTGCCAAAGTTGGAATGCAGCGCTGTGCTGCATCAACCCAGTGGTTGAAAGAAAGGATCTCTCTCTCCAGATATGCTCATGTAATACTTCTATTTTGCAAACAGAGTTCCTCTTATAGTGTCTGTGGTATGAGCCTTATAATTTATTTGACAGGTGCCCCTGGGGAACTTTGAAGTTGATTGGCTTATATTTACGGCAGACATCTTCTTTTCAAGAGCATTGCGGGATCAACAACAGGTTTGAAAGTGGAGAATTTCTAAAAACTTCAATTTGAGTGTTATAAGTATTTGGTTCTTTAGATTTACATTTCTTGGTACTCGTGCTGTTGCAATGAAATCCTGACAGGCTATGTAATTCCTTTTTTACCTTTGACTGATTTTGCCCCGTAATCTTGAGGTTGTTTATTAACTAGCTTTCCTCAAGCAAAGATGCTTAAATGTAATATCTTCGTAGGTGCTTTGGATTTCTGATGATGGTATTCCGGATCTTGGAGGAATCCATGAGGAAGAAACTTGTTTTGTAGATGAGGTTAGTTTCAAGGGCTATACCATGACTCTACTTCTATTTGATGCGTTCTTCATGCTCATTAAAGACATGTATCTTGGCTACCAGATTACATTATTCTTCTCTTCCAGCTTTTGCCACTTTCTTGTCTTTTACTAATCTCAAGTATCCCCATGGTGCTGATCGTTTGTTTCTATAGGTCCATCAGAATGTTCTTACCTATCCTGGAGCATATAGGAAAGTGTCTGTGGAGCTAAAGGTCCACAAAACATACACTTTCCGGTATCTTTCTAATTATTCTTTCTGAGATCTGCTGCTGAATCACATATGATATTTCTCTTACCAGATTCACCACCTAGCTGTGAATGCTCTTCTGAAAAGCAACCAGGTCAATGAAATGGAAGGAGGTGGTCTATTAGGTTTTGACCAGGAGTTATATGCAGAGACGGATCAACAATACAGCATTGACGATACAACTTCATGCGCAGCTGCATTCCGCTTGCTGAAACAGTTAGTTCAGAGGTGCCTTACAGATGCAGTCACCTATGGAAATGTCTATGCTGATGCGATATTGCAACATGCTTATCGATGGCTTTGCAGGTAAACTTGCCTGATGTTCATCATGCTTAAACTTCTCAGATGCGCCTTTTTCTTCTGAAGCTGATGTTACTTATTGCTTCTTTACTGTATGACAGCCCACAATCAAAACTTCATGACCCAGCTCTTCATTGCATGCTTCACAAGGTAGGCACTTTCTGAAATTTTCATATGGAAGTGGATCAGACGAAATGGAGATCAAAGATCAATCTTGTTGCTATGTTGTTTTATATTCTAACCGCATTACTTGAAATTCTTGGTTCTTTTCTTCTGTGTAAAGACTCACTGAAAACATGATAAGGGGCATGGACGGTGTCTCTACTTTGTAATTATAAGTTTACTTGATATTAATGCTTGAGACATCTAAATCGTCTTTAACTTAGTTGAAGATACTTGATTTAGTTGTGCATTAATAAGTAATCATGCAGCTTATCCTTTTTGTTGTCTAATGTCAGTTTTCTACCAATACAGGTCATGCAAAAGGTGTTTGCCTTGTTGTTGGCAGAGTTTCGCAAACTTGGTGCCACAATCATATTTGCAAACTTCTCAAAGCTCATTATTGATACTGGAAAATATGAGTTATCAGCAGCTCAAGCTTACTGTGATAGTTTGCTTAGTACAATCCAAAACAGGTTAGTTGCAGGCATAAGTATCTCTCTTTGGTTATTGGCATTGTGTTGTCTTCATAACACTGTCTTCACTGATGTCTAGAGACCTATTTGAGTGGATTGAGATGGAACCAGTGCAGTTCTGGCATTCATTGCTTTATATGGATCAGGTACGTTGTCAATCATTCTGTTTAGAACAGTTAGCATCACCAGGTTATTTTTATCAGAGCTCTGGAACATCCACCATTGCCCAAAGGACAGCGTGGTTTCCTTTTATGGAAAGTAGTCTGTGCAGTGACAAAGCAAATACATTGTGCTCTGTGTGGTTTTCTGTTAGAAAAATTTAAGTCTCCTGGTAAGAAGTTTGAATACACGTGTCCAATAATGTAGCAGAAAAAAACTTTCCCTTATCTAAGAATCCAAGCTTATGCTCTCGATTCGCCATAGATTGTAGATTAATTACTTTCCCATTGTAAAGCGCCTTCACATTTTCTTCTTTTTCAAGAATGTGGAACTGTGGTTTCTATTAGGTGGAGATATTTCTAGATGCTTCGGGTGTAAAGTAGTGATAATAAAGTCAAACAATCGCAGGTTGTCAAATGTGATCGAACTTCCGCAATGGTTGCAAACTTTGTTTGCCATTTGATTGAGAATATAAGAAGCCTGCTCTAGATAGAAAATATAACCAGACATACTCAAACAGCTTTATCCCTAAGATTGGACTTGGCTATGGCTGACTCTGCATGATTTTCACAATATCGTCCTTGTCATCCAAGGCACGTGATCAGATTGAAAAGGAATGGGGCAGTTTTTGTGAATGTTATCTTTGAAAACTAGTTATAGCTATACTGCAGGAAAAAGGAAAGGCATGAACTTTACATTACGCTTAGGTTCTCTATGGTATCTGCTTAAACGATGAACTTTAATTATCCAGTTTGTATATTCCAACTGACGTGTGCTTTCTTGTTGATAGTATAATTATGGTGGAATCCCTGTCAGAGTTGATGTAAATGTTGATGAACCTCAAGTTGATATTGTGTCAAGCTGGAATATTGCTGAATGTTTGCCCAAGAAAATTCAGGTTAGTCATTGTCATGACAGCTGCATTATGTATGGGAAATTTTAGCTTTTATGACCAAATTGTGAACCTATAATCAGTCATTATCATTTGGCCTCGGATTGTGTTCTGATAACCTTCTGAACCTTTTGCAGGATCACTTTATCTTCATTGTCTCTCAGTTCTTGTACATGCCTTGGAATCATGCACAAAAATTAGCTGCAAATAGGGCATCTTCAGATGCTGGCGACTTGTGTACTCCATCAATCACAGTTGTCACTGCTAATAATTTTGAATCACACATGGTGGAATATCTCAGAGAGCAGGTGCAAGAGCATCTCATTGTGAAAGTTTGCTCAGCTTTTCATGATTTCTTGAATATTCGAATGTTTCTGTTTCTATTATTTGAAACTTTAAAATTTTCTACAGATTGGCTCTTATTTCTCTGATAAACTCTTGGGAGTTGTTCGTGATTGCGTTGTTCACATGAGAGAAATGGACAGACATCAGGACAATGAGTATTCATCACCTGCTTCTACTAATAACAGAGGAGATGCTGCTTTGGAGTTCATCAAGCACATATGCGCGGTTCTTGCTCTGGATCAAAATGTTCAGCATGACATTCTGGTAATTCTATACCAGGTCGTGAATTTCCACGACTCTCCCATTCAACCGAGTGGTTATTTTCTTCACTCCATATATTTCTAGACATTTTGAGTCTTGCTAGATTGATGGTCAGCATGACTGAGGATGATTGATTGAGACTAGTTATTTGCATGACAGCTAAAGTCCTAGGTTTGCTAAACTTAAACTGTTTGAGAAAATCTAAAATTGGTATTGAGAATTGACATGGATAAATAATTGATAGCAAAGACATCTAAGAGTTAGGGTATAAAACAGAAGCATGTAACTTCTCCTTATGAAGTTTGACCCTGAGGAGCAAATACGTCATGGTCAAGTCTCAGGTGTCAATAACTCACAAATCGTCTCCCTTTTGCTTGCTACAGGTGATGAGAAAGAATCTTTTGAGATACGTACGCGTAAAAGAATTTGCTCCAGAAGCTGAGTTCCGTGATCCTTGCCAATCCTTCATCTTACCCAATGTGATATGCAGGTAAAGTCAAGCTTCTAATGGTTTTTAGACATACATCTGTCAGTGATCTACGAGTGTCTGTGCTAGTGATTTATGAAATGATGCACCAGTTTTGGTTGTTGCCTTGGTGGTCGGTATAGGTGTAAATTTCTCCACGCCAGTGGATTTCAGAATCAGATTTGGAGGTCTCGGCCTCCCGTGACAATATCCCTCAAGTGTCGTCAGGAAACGATAGTTTCCTGCATTCTTATCTTCAACGACTTACTCACTTTTAACGTAGACACCTACCATCCCAATGGTCCTATCGTTATAGTTCTTTCATTTTTTTTGGGCAGCTACTGCAATGACTGCAGAGACCTCGACTTGTCACGTGACTCGGCTCTGTTAGCTCAAGAATGGTGCTGCGCCATACCACAATGTGGCCAGCCTTACGATCGTGAAGTGATGGAGAATGCGCTTCTCCAGATTGTAAGGCAGAGGGAACGCATCTATCACCTACAAGACCTTACTTGCCTTCGGTGCAACCAGGTGAAAGCCGCACATTTAAGTGAGCAGTGCACGTGCGCTGGCTCATTTAGGTGCAGAGAAGATGCTTCCGAGTTCCGTGGCAAGATGCAGATATTTTTAAAGATAGCTGCGCATCAGAATTTTCAGCTCCTTAGCGAATGCACCTCATGGATCTTAGAAGTGAAATAAGCTGCCACTTCGCGACACCCATTCAAGAAAAAGAAATTGAGCATCATGTGTCGGGCATTTCGCAGACAATTGCCCATTGCATTAAAGTACACCCCGGGTGCAGCAGCTAAGGATATTTGACTTTTGAGGCACTGCAACAGGCCAACACAGAGGAGTTAACTTTGGAGTGGAGTTCTTGACTTCGTGGGGTTACTCATATATGTCATAATTCTGTCTTGAAGGGTGAGAGGCTAGATCTTCTGTGTACAGTTTTGGTGAAATGAATGCATCACATGCGAGAGCACGTGATTGTTATATATGCTTACTCCGAGGCTCAAAGTCTGGACATGCTCAGCAGCAAGGTGCGAATAGAGTTTCACATGGAAGTGCACGTGACATTGTGGTACTTTAATAATATCGATCCTGATGATTCTGACACGGTTGATTTTCATGACAGGTCTCCAGGAGGATGTAATCTTGGATAATTATTCGGCTTTGGTTTCTATGGATAAACTTACTGATCAACCAAGCATTGATATTCTCATGCCGCATGAGATGGTTCAAAGAGTTTAGATTTTTAACGGCAAAATGTATATGTCAGCACATGTAACATGCTTTGTTACTGAAACATACCTGATCCAATATATATTATATAATCAATAAGTGAGGTCTTATGCGTGAGCTATAGCGTAGCAAACGGATGAATTTACTGAGGGGGGAAAAAAGAACCTTAGTGCTTTGGCTCGTGTCTGAATGTATGTTTCACCTACTTCCAGAAGCTTCCGGGTCTTAAGAAAAAAAAAAGCAGGATTATATCAACAATATTTGTCTTGTTGAAAATTAATGACTGTCAACAATTCAATCCTTTCCCGTAAAGAGTTCATCGTCATCATAATGGTGACGGTAATAGCAGAGCAGTATAGAGAGGTTGCACACCGCAAATTTACAGAAAAAGCTAGACGAAAGAGCTACAACTTCTCTTTACCAAAAAAAAAAGAGCTACAACTTCTGCTTTTACCGTTAACTTACCAATATATGTGCAGCAGATGCCAAGCCATGCGACGCAATTAACAGACCAAGCTCACTTGTGCCTTTTGCTTTCAAGTCTGAGAATCCTCTTCTCCATCTGCATCTCCAAAAGACCCAACTGACTTTAGCTTCTGCGTTCCAAACACGGGCATCACACTGAAACTAACAGAGCCCCGGCAAACACGATCGAGCATGCAATATCCAAAGAGAGGATGAAGGAAGGACTCGTTCACAAAGGAAGGTGGGGAAAACAGACCACACCCGGTGATTACTAGTATTAGCAGGCAGCGTCAACTTATAGTGCAGTGCCATAGGAGTAGATTCTTTTCTTACCGGGCAGCAGCATCTTCGCAGCTTGTATTTTGGACAAATATCGGACCATGTGGCTATTATTTTAATAGTTGCCACCATGCCACTACTTTTTTTTTTTTTTTTTTGGCCTAGGTGTAACAGTTTCCCTTGAGAGATAAATTTCAATGAAGAGTAAGGTTAAGTATAATGCAATCGGTTCTCAGAGCGTTTGTGGCAAGGAATTATCCTCTAATGCTTCTTCAGGTATGCAAAAAAAAAAAAAATTCCAGGTTGAATGCATGAGTTATTCAGTTCCATCATCCAACTCCTACACAATTAGCATTCCAGTTCATCAAGTGCCAATACCATCTTCTGTATGCATGCAAGAAAAAAAAAAGAAGATACAGAGAGAAAAATACATCCTTGAGAACAATCATCTAAATGCCTCCTTTGAGGAAATTATCTGGTACAAATGTTTGGGTTCCGGAAGTACTGTAGTACCTGAACAATTGCATCCAACTTATCATGAGTTCGAACAAATTCATTTTTCATCCAATTAAGTGCCTGGGAGAACCTGAAACAGTGATTCATTTGATGATAAGTGTTCCTGTGAAAAGTGGGCAATCAGGGGGAAAGTATGGAGCAAAATTAACGACATTTATTGGAAAAAAAGACAGCATCTTCTATGATTGGAAAACATGTCTATAACGACAAATAAGCTCTGTTCCCGAACAGATTTGTCTATTAATAGCGGAGACCACTCTGGACATCTAGTGCATAGCTTCCTAAACTGACTTCTTCATGCAAACCCGAGTTTATTTCTTTAAGGAAATTATTTCAAGGTCAAGTTTTTTTGAAGTTTCATCCACAAATGATATTCTTTTCAAAAGAAGGATTGGGAAAGCGGCATGTATTTTGCTTCAAGGTAACAATAGATCCATTGCAGGATGACCTGCCCTTACCACTACGTGAAGTACAGTAGATGAAGTAGCGAGACGCCTAGACATTTATTTTTTAAAGTGTAAAACCTAAATGGAGAGAAAAAAAATAGTTCCTGCATTTTCAAGGAAATGGTAAGATATAATAATACTAGCTGCGTGAAGGATTGAACAATTACTGTGCTTATATCTTTTAGAAAAGAAAGCTTATCTAAAGACAGCTGAAGGCAATGAATACCGATCCCAAGCTCAGCCAGATTGAGTAACATTATTGCAGGATAAAGTCAATCCTAAGACATCCAGGGACCTGTTGCTAGTGAGTAACCGCTCTAAAATCATGGATGTAAGGAGTGATGATTGGATGGCAACTGAAATCAATTATAGGACTGAGGCATGAACTTTGGATAAAGGTAAAGGTCCCAAAGAATTATAGCTCCCACCCATACGAGAACACTTTGACTACTCAAGAACATACAGATAAAATGCTGAATTCGCGTGTAAAAATCACATGCATACACATTCTAAAAGGCAACATCAAGTGGAATAAAAACTGTGGGAAGTTTAACACATACAAGATCCAGAAGCATTAGTTCACTGTTTTTCTTCAATCAAACTTCAAAGGAGTAAAATGCATCATTTAGACGACCTTCGGCAAATCAAGAACCAAGTCGTTAAATAATACAAGATAGTACAAAGGCCTCATGAGCCAAAGAGACAGACAGAGAAACTTCCTTACTTTCGCCCCCGTTTTTCTTCGCAAGCACAGATGAGATTATCACATGCAAGTTTCATATGCTCAGCACCTATGCTGCAACAACAAAGACAAAAACAGATTTGGCTTACAAAGAGAAGAGAGTATTGTCAAAAACTTTGAAAAGGGTGAATTATCTTAGCAGAAAGCACAAGAAGGCAAAATCGTCATAATTGTCCGAGTAATATTGCAAAATGTCTGCTATCTAGCCTGTATTTCTAGGTAAAGAGAAACTCATTATGAGGCATAAAATATGGAATCTCATGTAATTATGAGGCAGCAAAGGGGTCGGCTACCCAGACTTCCGGATCGAACACATAATTTTTCCAACTTAACATTAAAACCTGTATAGCAACTTATTCAAAGGAGAAAATAATGTAATTCTGACTCCAAATAGAAAGAGTCAAGCATAATATATGGAAACTCATGTAATTACTGTACATATCAAGAAATTTGGATACTTGATCACTCATCTATCTTCCTTTTCAAGATATCACCAGCAATCATGCCTTACAAGTGAGGCCAAGAAAGCAAAGCAGTTGCAAGCCTAAGCCTAAACCTATACGTTGGGAGATAAAAACGCTTTGGAAACCCTAAGGATAAACCTGGAAATTGAGCATTCTTAATATCTGAATGCAACCAAGGCATTTTTCATCCACGTTAATCGTCAAAGGGACTGTTCAAGTGGAAAGCTTGAATAGGAAAAAGGCTCTCATTATACGGAAATATCATTCACATCATTTAGATACTTGTACTGCAAAGGTAAACAATCCTTTTTAAAACATTATTTTGTGTAAATTGCAACTTGGGAGGATAAAAGTTAACAAATGACTACTCTCAAATTTTGGGTCCCCTTAAATATATAATCACCATGCCCAGGCGGGAAATAAGTGTTTTAATAAAGGTTTATGGAATATAGATCCTCCACAAGTTGGAAATAATGGCTCCACACTACTTGGACAATACATGCAAGACAACAATAGTGACTACTTATTAAAGGAATTCCTTTTCCAGATTACATGCAAAGTCTGATGCGACGTAGCATATCACAAATGATGCAAAAAAATACATATAAGGTGCTACATGATTTCTAAATTTAAGTCAACCAGAGTTCATCATCACCTACGTCAATGTATTAACAAATGATAGCATGAGCGATAATAAGCAGACAGCATACTTGGATAGAACAGTAAGCTATTACAGAGGAAGATGGTTTCAAAAGCTCAAAACTTCAATTTTTTTTATACTGGGATAATGTGTTGAAGGAAATTGAATGATCACATCCACAAGATTGTGGACTCTGTCTTCCCCTCACGCATGCACCCAAATCATACTTTAGCATTTGATCCAAGAGATAAATTTTTTTAGCAGAACAAGGGCTTTCTGAGTTACATCTTAAAGTGAAGTGCCCTCTCAAGTTGTCTATCAAGAAGCCTAGTTCATGCCAGTATAGGTTAAAAACACATCTGGGCCAGCTTTCCTTGAGAGAACTTTGTCGACGCATGCCCCATCATATTCTGAACAAAATGTTAATAAGAGCCTCCAGACAGTTTTGATGCGTTTGCCCCACTTATAGTATAAAACTTAAAATTGTATACATCCCAGCAGTATTTTTCGATGTTACCACAGGCTTTTCTCCTTGATGGTATTAGCTTGGGCAGCCAACTGGTCAAAATCAACCTCAGGAGAATCACTGCAGATATATAGAGATGCTGATTAAAAACTTAACACGTGATGAAACCAATGAAAACACAAACTCTACTAAAATGCAAAGGTACATAGATCTTGTGAGCTCGGATAATACTGCTTCCACATCTGCAAAGTATGAAGTGATCAATTTTATGATGGCATCAGGTTCATCGGTGCTTTTCAAAGTTCGAACAGAAGCAAATTGGTCATTTACAATCCCCTGGAGAAAACAACATGAACAATATGTCAACTAACAGGGTCTCTACCAGCAAAGGCCGCCGATTAAGAAATATTAACATGCATGTCATGCTAATGAATGGAGAGATGACATGGCTTAAGAAACACCAAGTACAAAGATCTAAAAGAGAATGAGATGGAGGATTTACACAATAGGATGCAACTATTGGTAGCAGCACTATTTACAACAAGGATGATTATGCCAATAGACCCCTGAATTCTTTAAGAACGCAAACGCAACTGATAAAACTCTGACATAAGTAAAATAGGGAAGCTAATACCATTTAACAAGAATGTGTATCCGCAAATAAAATATCCCTCACCTCATTTAACAATGATTGCACATATTCTTGGAGAAGTCCTGTAAGAATAGGTAGAGCCATTGTCAAGAGAAAAGAAGCAGAGGAAGTTCAAAGTGAGATGCAGGAACTCTATCTCTGATGTAATGTCTTTAAGAAAAGCTTCACAAGCAAAACGAGAACTAGGATGTGATGGCATGAGAATGGCGTGTTCAGCATGCTGCCTAGCAATATTGTTCCTCATATTCAGTATTAACTTTCGTGCCACTCTAACTTTACCCAAAAAAAAAAAAACTTTTGTGCCACTCTAAATAAAATATTTGTTTTAGAGTAAGTACATGTCCTTAAAAGAGCACCATAGGATGCTAACCGTTACAACTCTAGGTAAACAATTAACTATCGGGCCTATCAAAAGGTCTATCCAAGAAAAGATAGCGAAAAAGGAAGGAAAAGAAGAACATTAAATACTTTCCATCAAGAATGTGATTTTCATGCCCTCAACTATGAGTGAAGAACCATTTGCCTTTAAAACAGTGAACCAACTTGAAAAGCTCCTGATTGGAAAACTATCACAACCTCTTTGTTGCCTAATAATTGAGGATTTACAAGAAAAGGACCATACTTCAACTGCACTTGGCATCAGCAGAAGAAAGTTAATTATGTTGATACTTCCATGGGATCGACAAGCACTACACCACTAAGTAAGAGATACTTCTGATCATGATGAAATTTTGTCCTTCACTCGTAATCATTAAGGGGACTCTCTAATTAATTCTGGCATAGAAACCTACTTCCAAATGGCACCCACCTACTTCATGGATGCCAAGTGGCGAATGTGCAATTGTATGACTCTTCTTGTGGGTCCTAGTCTTCACCATTGATAATGTAACTGTCAAGTAGAGTTGCCAAAGTATTTATTAAGGAAGCAAAATCAGAGCTATATAATGGTAAGCACTAGGATAGACCAATTAGCGGTAGAAATTTCAGAGTTGAGTTCTATCATAGCAAGCTAAGCTTGCTGTAGAATCTTAAGCTATATTGCACTTCAATAAACTGAGAGTTCAACAGGGAAAGATGCAAACAACAAAAAGACTCGTCTCAGCATCATTAATGTCGTATCCGAAACTTGTGGAAATAAGCCAAAGGGAATAATTAGAGGGTACTGCTTTGTAATCATGCATTGCCACCAAAACGATCACTCTACTACAGAAGAGGAGGTGTTTGCCTATACTCAATGACAGAATAGAATTTAACTCACGTAATTTTCAGCGTTCCTTAAAATTCAGAAAATCGAGATGGAAATTGAATATTTCAGGAAGTTCCAAAAGAATACTTAAAAGAAGATTGCTTCTCCATGGGCCAAAAATGATCCCCTTAGGAGACATAAACTTTTTATCACGGAAAAATAAGGACCTTCCTTTTCAAGTTCAGGAATATTAAGATCTAGAAGTTTTCTGTTTAGTTTATCATGTGACAGAAAAGCAAGGTCAAAACATGTGAACAATATTAATACACAACCCCAAAGCATTTAAGCTAACCGGCTATCCCAAGGATAAAAGATGAAAGAAAATACTCCACATCCATCATATTTAGACATCACATCGTTGATGTTATTTAGTAAAGGATTTACAGTTATATTTACCCTTAACAGTTAGATGCATGCTAATTTTTTCTTCCTTCACATAATTTTGATTGACAATGAATAAGCCATGCATTCTCTTATAGTGTGCAGCACTTTATAGGGTATCTCTAATTTTATCTCCTCAGGTTAATTCAAGAAGCATATCCGGTATCTACATTGAGAATCATAGACAGAAAGCATTAAGTCATACCATGAAATAAATCACACTATGCCTCAGGGTGTTGAACAAGTATATTATGCAACCGCATGATGTTGAGTTTTTTGGTTCTAAATGACAGCTTAATGTAGGGTAATAAGGATCTTCACAACTCTAGAAAACAGATATCTGACGAATTTGACCATGCAAAATGGTTCCTCATAATCATATGAACAATATACTCCCTCGTACATCTGTTTGCCATTGTTCTGTTTCACATAAAAATAATGTGTCAAGTTCGATTTAAAGAAATGGTTGCCAATATACTTTAAAACCTATTACCGATGATATTTTACAACTAATGACAGAATAACAAGTGGGTTTTCTGTCAAAATCTAACGTCTTCTAGACACAGGGTTCTAAGGGCGAGTGAATTGCGAAGCTCCAAATTCCTAATAGATCTACATTTAAGGAATATAAATAAATTATTAGTAGATCGTGCTGATGTTCGTCGATTGATGTAGAGAACCAAGAATTCAACAAATGTTAATACGGCATTAATTGCATGAGACCGCATGGCAGATGTGAAGCACCGCAATAAATAGCATAAGAGACTGGATACTTTGAGAAACAGAGGAATATACACTTTTTTGGTGCACATTGACGACAAATTTTATTTGGCCACGCTACACAAATTACGGGGATTAAATTTTTCCATGCCGGGAGACGTCTAAATTAATATGACATCTGGAATGAAACTACTCAGAAGTTGCCAATTGCTAGGTAAATCGAGAATAGTCCGACTATATTATTGAAAATGTATGCATAGTTCCAACACAAAAGTTCAGAAACATCTGCTGCATTCTTTCACTCCCAGCTGAGATACAGAATATGAGCTAGCAACAATCATATGAGAATTGTGATATGTTCAATCAGATAAGAGCCATCTAAGGATATCAGGACCTTTAGAAAAGA
Source organism: Syzygium grande (assembly GCA_024733475.1). Classification (NCBI taxonomy): domain Eukaryota; kingdom Viridiplantae; phylum Streptophyta; class Magnoliopsida; order Myrtales; family Myrtaceae; genus Syzygium; species Syzygium grande. The sequence continues at coordinate 28,290,425 of JAMXDD010000007.1, forward strand.
ATTGAACTTCATTTCAAAATCTGCCTTCGAGCTCAATAATCTGCCTCTCAATCTGCACTTCAACGGCACAAAAAAGGGATAATGAATACAATAATCTAACTTGTATAGGCTTTCAGCCATATTTAAGACGGAGCAATCAGATGGACAAGTTAAGCATAGAGAACTGTAAAACATGGAACAAGAGAGTCCTAAGAAAATAGCATGAATATAAATCTGCTCCACAGTGTACATACAAACAATTAATAAATAAATCTGCTCAACAGTAAGCATAGCTAAGATGTGCCACTCTAATTATGATTTGTACAGTAACAACAGAAATATTATAAACCTGATTTGATGAAAACAATTAACTTCAGGTTATTATTTCTAATAGTACTTAGAAAGACACTTAAACCAAATTGTCTGGTTCCTACGCACCTTCTCATGTGGGGGACCCTTTGCTTTGGAGGAAGAAAAAGGCGCCAAAGGCATTTATTCCCAGTATTACAAGCATTTAGCTGACCAATAAGTGGAGAAAACGAAATTCTACAAAAAACCATACATCACCTGCACAAGTGTCTGAAATTTTCTTTGCAGCTTTGAGAATGCACTTTTGGTCCAATATAGAGCCTGTGAACAACTGAGATGCATGACCAAAAAAAAAAAAACAACTGAGATGATATATTTAACAAAATGCCATCATCTACATTAAACTTCAAATATATAAAGAAATCAGAATAGACGGCCATAGTCCATGCCCTATTTCACTGAAAATAGCAAAGATTGAAGTGAGAAGAGTTATTCTTCTAAGATGCTGTTGTTGATTCTCTTGTTCTTCTCCCTTGAATTTACAGTATGGTACTTTTTCATCCCCTCATAACCAAGGGTTTGCAGTCCATGATGTCAGTCTCCCTTATTTAGTTGGCTTAAGCCATCTCAAACGCTAATAATAATCAAGCAGTCCATCTTCATGAAGGACTTTAAAGACATTTTACGGTCTTCTTTGCCCACATCTGAAGCAATGCTTAGGAGCAAGATACTTCCTTTATGTGGCTGGCCATAAAACCATGGTCTCTTGGGTCAACATCAAGTCTTTCTCCGTTTCTTTCTCAATGCTTGGATGAGTCAGATTTCCTTCACAGGTTTCCCACCTATATGTCCCATATCACTCTATCTATAGTTAGTACCACTCAAATTAGGAAGCTTTTCACATGATACCAAATTGCACAAGGGGAATGCTACTACATATTCGTGAAAAGCCGCGGTATGACTTCTCCTGATCTTCCTTCTTTGACAAATTTCATTGTGTTTCCTTACTTTCATACCTTAAAAGTGCAATTGAACACCCTTCTGCTCAATTAGTCAGTCAAAGTTAACCACATAACCGTGAAAAACGCAAAGGCACCACATGCAATCAAAATTTTGCAACGCAGTTTCAGACAAATGAAGTTCTATGACTCCTTTAGCTGATATCTACATCTTTCCCACCAAACTTATGTGTAACTTCATGAGTGACTAAGACCGCTCTATAAAATATTTGTGACAAGTCCAGTATAACAGTGAATTGAAGTACTTGCATTACTCTGGCAGCTGATGACACCATTAAAAACCCGCAGAAAGATTTGATTTAATCTTTTCTACCCAGTTTGAGAAGGCATGCAAACACATGCAATAGGGTAAACATTCAAGTTTGCGAACTAATTGCTTGATGAGTGGGCAGTCTATCCAGTCAAGAGAAAAGGAGTTAAAGCTCAAAGATGAATGTGGACACAAGTGATGGTAAGCGAAAAATGAATCAAATTCTGGATTCTTACTCTTCAAGACTATTCACCTCAGAAGCATGAAGAAGTTCCGCACAGGCAAGCTTGACATCCACTGCACCAATACTGCAATAACATTAAAGGGAACTGATCTGATTATGAGGGTAAGATGAGATTTCTTTGCTTAGATTTGAAAAGGAAGGGGGGGGAATAAGCAACAGAATAGAAAGCTTTAATAGACAAAACTTCTCTTACTAATCCCAGTAATGGAGGTAATTGTTAAAATTTATACTAAAAGACTCTTTTCACTGTATACTTCCTAAGATAGATAGAGTATTGAAAATTGAATGGAGTTCTAAGAATCTTGCTCTAAGAACTGGAAGAAAAACCTTCATAAATTTATGACCATAAACTATTAATTACATCGAGAGAAGGGCAAACGTCAATTAAGTTTATTACTTCTTAAGCTCATTTAATGCCAACTGATTTGTTACTGTCATTGTAAACTTTAATACTGATTCTCAAAATTCAAATGATAAGAAAACGCTGAGTAATACTTAAACTGAATAGGGTGCATTCTTCCACTACCCTTCTACCTCATTGTATCTAAGTAAATCAACTACCAGTACCAATTATTTTCCATAACTCAGCATATCTTCTATCCACAGCATAGCTATTCTCAACTGCCATTTCTTCGGCACAGTATAACAGCGATATCGCAGCCAGCTCAATCTTATCTACTCTGTCAATGCATGTTTCATGAACTCCATGATTAAAAAAAAAAAAAAAAAAACATAGAGCGGCCCAGCCAAGGTTTTTTCTTGAAAAATCTTGTTCCAACTAGCAAAACATTACTAGTATGCAACTTACCATGTAATTAAAATGTGCAAATTCACCGCATATAGTACATTGGTATTTAATTTTATCAAATATTTGATAGCAAGGAAAACCAGAAGTAACTCAATTTGCATGATGTGTGAACAGCGAGAGTACCTGTCTGTTCTCTCATAGAGATCACGAGCAGCAATACTGACTGCATGGAAGTTGACGTTAACTTGAGAACTGTAGGAGCAGACATATATCCCATTATGATCCACAAAATAACCCATGGAACTTAGAGCAACTGAAATACAAGGTTGAAAGAAAGTGCGGATTTACATGTGATTGGTCAAGTTGATAAATAAGTTCCGCATACAGACACAGTAGCTGATGACAGAACGCACAACAAAATCTGGTCCCATTGATTCCTTAAAAGCTTGCAATTGACAGAACTGGTCGTCGACGATACCCTGCAAAGAATGAAGGCTCATTTGCTAGTTCCCAGGCTAACGACAGGAACAATAGCACCAAGACATACGCAAACAATAACGACCCACCCTGGTCCATGCGGACCAAACTCCCAAAAGGAGCACTCGAAGCAACCACGAAAAGTAGTGACAATTTAGGGGTGGGTATTGACTTATAAGTCACTCAACAAAAGCTCTCCCATCCTATGTAGGACTCGGAATATCACAAAAACAATCCCTTCATTGGTTTGACTAAGTGATAATAGCTTATAAATCAACCTCCATACATAAGGTGTCCGCTCATACTAGATCGTACAACTAAATCGTTTAAACGTAAACAAAAGAGCTGACAGGATCAACATCAACAAAGCTATTCCGGATTCTCTCATGCAGGACACGTCCCCAACGTCCGTACAGAATCAGGCACATATGTTTGGCATTGCTCTCACGTCTTTTTTCTTTCATATCTTTCACTCGATCTTCACCCGTTTACAGATGCTGAATCAATCATCCGACTCGATCAAACCATCTGATCTCAGGGCGGACGTCGACCGGAAACGAAAAAAACATAAAGCGGGAACGACCTCGCGGATGACCAATCCGGTGCACTCCACGGGTGGAGTCACCAGCGCACAGCATGGTTAGGGCTTCGCCCGCTCAAACACGCGTGCTCCAAACGACGAACACCGAAAATGCCGCTCGATCGGACCTCGGCTTCCAAAAGCAAAACTAAAACACCGCCGGCACCGCCGCGATCGCGGCTCGCCGGGCTCCGTCGCCGGCGAAGAACGGGCAGACGATCGACGTCCGGAAACGCTAGAAACGCAAACCGATAGCTCAGGGGAAGGGGAAGGAACGAAACGTCACCTCTTCGTACATGCTCCGCAGGAGGTCGCGGAGCCTGGCCTTCTGCTCCAGCGCCATCGCTGCGGCGGGAGGCGGCGAGGAGGGGGGAGAGGAGAGGAGAGGAGCGGGGAGGGGCGGAGCGCGCGAGGAGGAGGAGGAGGAGGAGGGGCGGCGACGACGACGACGAGAGAGTGCATGGCGAAGGGCGAGGAGGCGGAGCGGGAGGCGCTGAAATAGGGAGGAGCGATGGGACGGGGTGACGGCGCAAGCGAGACGGGGTGGCGGCGGCAGCGGTTTTCGAGCGCTTCTCCCTCGTCACCTGGCGAGAGTCGGTGGCGGAGTGGGAGGTAAAACGGGCGGGGGGGCAAAGAAGCTTGGCGCTATCGCAGATGACTTTGCCCTCGAGATTCAAGAAAACTACGGAATTGCCACTCCGTGCTTCCTTAAGTGTTTCTGCTGTGGCTTTTTGGGGAGAGTGGGGAGTGGAGGGAAAGAGAGTAAAATACACCGAATTTCGTTCTCGCGAAAAATGTTAAGCTTTCTAAAAAACATTTCATTTTGATTTTCTTCGCTCCCATTTTCCCTCGATTTCGAAACAAAACATCGGGGTTAATCAGTTTCGAAATGGAGGCGGACATCATGGCCTCCGAATAGATAAAGAGGATGTTGTCTGAGGGTGATGTTCGCACATGTGTTTATTCATTGATTTCTTCCAAATGAGTGGGTGGTTTTCTCATAAATGTCGCGTGGCTCTAAGTAGAAACTTGTTGAATCAAGCCGCAACGTTTGTTTGAGTGGCCTTCACGTTAAAGATAGTTGGAAGTCGATGCGATTATGACTTTAGATTCTATCATCAACGGCCTGTCCGGTACTTTAGTTCGTCGTGAACGACTAGCCGTTAGCAAATGATTATCTGTTATTATCCACATGAACCGTTATTTCCTTAACTTAAGAATGCTTCCAAAATTCCTTTCTTGTTTAAATATATAAGGACATTTACGGGCTATCAGGGCCGATACTTCTCCTACCGTTACTTTGAGGATATCATTCCCTCGCAGAACATTCGAATGTAAGATTTAGGAGAGACCGACACTGGGCATTGCTTGCGGCTAGTATTAATCCGAAGTAGGCGAGCCTCATCGCCCATGCTACACTCAATTACCAAGAGGTCTTGAAGATGCATGCACTACATAATGCTTCTAAAGATGGATTCGGTGGCTCCTTAAAACTTGCTATTCCTCATGATTTCCGATCGAATGTATGTTGAAATTACAAACTCAAGTTATTCCGAAGCAGGAGCAATATGGAGTTCTTAGGCATCGAATCCACACCAAGGAGTACATGCAGAAAAGCTTGATAACATGTGCAATCCAGCCAGTCACGGTGAGTGAAAATGGAATGGGAGGTTGCTGAACAGTTTGTATTGCGTTGAACGACGATAATTGTCATTTTTTTGGATATCGTCTTCTCGATCCCCCATAGAGAGCTTATCGTCCTCCCATTCGATTTGACCTCCGCTTTCTTTCCTTTTCTGGAAAATTTTTGCGCAGGTTGGGAGAATCCGAAACCCCAAATCCAATTCACCGGGGTCGGAGAAGATGCCGGGCCCCGAGAACGCCCGATAGCAGCCACCGGCAATGGCGGACTCCTCTGTCGTCGCGAACTTCCTCATCGACCCATCTAGCCCACCACCGACATTATTTCAGCACCACCGAGGGTCGAGGACTTGTCCTCGGAGACCGTCCACCACCAAGAGGACTCGTCTCTCACTAGTCACCGCCCATATCCTCGACCAAAGCGAGTCGGTCGCGGCCCAGCCATTGGAAGGGTTGCCGGATTGTGGGCAGTGGTTGATGGCCACGGACAAAGGGGGAAATTGTTTAAAAAGTCATAAACATATTGAATGGCGGCCAATTCAATCCCAATCATTTTAATTGTATCAATTTAGTTATAAGCCTTTTGACAGTTTACCAACTCAGTTCTAAACCTTTTTTTAGTATCAATTTAGCTCTAAACCTTTTGAGGTTTTGCCAAATTAGTCTTAAATTTTTTAACTAATTACCAAATGTAGTCCTTTTGGTCGAAAATTGCTGATGCGACAGTCTAGTTAGCACCGACCGTCCTACGTGGGATGGCCGTGCACTAACGTGGACAATTTTTAAAATTTTTAAAATATTTTCGAAATTTATTATTATTTTATTATTGATTTTTTAATTTTCTTTTCTTTCTTTTCTTTTTTCTTTTCTTCAATGTGCTGGTGGGGCCGTCGGCCACTGGCCGAGAACATTATTAGAGCATCGGCACAATGAAGAAGAATAGAAAAGAAATGATAAAAAATCAATAAAAATAATTAAAAATTTTGGAAATTTTTTTTAAAAATGTCAACATCAATACCGGCCAAGCCACTTAGAACGGCCAGCATTGACTAGACCGCTATGGTAACAAATTCCAATCAAAATTGGTTGAAATGGCTACATTGGCAATTTGTTAGAAGATTTAGGACTAAATTGCAAATTATCAAAATATTTAAAACTAAATTGGCATAATTGAAAAGTTTAGGACTGAAGTGACAGCCGTAACTAAATTGGCATAATTAAAAGGTTTAGGACTAAATTGGCTATTTTACAAGAAGTTTACGACTTTTTGGATAATTTTCTCCTAGATAAGATGCTTGAGAAATTTGATTAGTGATGAAGATAGAGAAGTAGTAAAGATTTTATTGTTTTGAATCATGACAATGATCACTATCCTTAAGGTATTATTTTCCCCCACTATTATTTCTGCCGGGTTTAGATAAATATACCTTCAAGATATACACTAATGGTGTAACACCATAACTACAAAGAAATGAGTTCAGCAATTACTCAATTTCTCTTTTGGAATTTCATCTTGAATATGTTATCAGAATTGTGTCTATGAAAATAAAAGAGAGTTACGAAGAAGAAATTGTTTTGAATAGTTTTGATCATTTTTTGTCAAAAAACATATGTGATCATTGAACAGTTGTTTTTTGAATAATGTATGATTTGGTGCTATTTATAGACCATCAATCAACACATCTCTTGGGAATAGCGAATAGGTACCTTATCCCCCCATCACTCTTTTCATGACGAAGCATCACTACTTTTTATGTCAATAATCATTTCTTTTCACATTCAAGGGTGGCATTTTTTCATAACCAAGAGTCACATATTTTCATAATAACAAATTATTTCAACAATCCCCCACTTAGTTTGTTATATGTACTAATTTACATAAATTCATACATACAAGCAGGTATCTATAAATTCATACCTTCAATTAGTGTAAACAATTTCATTAACGAAATCACTACTCGATAAAACTTTGAACCATAATTCCATTTGTTAATCGAATTATTGTACATATGAATTTACACACATCTAGTTAGAAAATTTCTATGCCTTAGCACTTTTACGGCACTGTGCTCCCTCCTACATTTATGAACATTTACAGAAGTTCATCCAGCCTTTGTTAGAAGCGGCATCACTTCTTATGTTGATATAGGTGATGTTCCTAACTTGGTACCTTAGTATTGCCTTGCTAAAACCTTGAACATTTAACTCATTCTCCGAACTTTCCATGAGTACTAACCTTATACCCCAGTACTCGATCACCATCAAGATACAATAGCTTGTTACCCCTTGAACTTTAATAATTTTGTTAAAATTTATAAAGTTGGGATTCCACTAGGGGTGATCGATTCCCGTTCCGGTCCGGTCTAATGGAATCGATCACTTAGGATTTAGTTTTTTTTTTGGTTAAACACTTAGGGTTTAGTTCACGTTTTAGTAATTTTTGTTGATAAATTTATGTCGATAAAGTTCACTTATGGTTTAATTCATATTTTACTAATTTTTTCCAAAAAATTAAAATATATAGCTGATCCGGTCCGGTTCAGTTCCGCCATGGAACCGTGAACTACACCACCCGGACGTCGGTTCCACTTTTAGGAATCGAAAACCGGACCGACACTCCTCGAAACTAGATCAAATCAGCCGATCAGCGCAATTTCCAGCCCCAACAGTCCGTTTTGCACACCTCTAGTTTCCACTATGCTTAACTATTATCAATTGATCTAAGACCCATTCATTGGACAGTATTGCTAATTAGACCTCTTGAGAGTCTCTTAATGAATGGATTAGCCAAGTTATTATCCGTCAGAACCTAAATTACTAAAATAATTCCATTAGTAATTAATTGTTGAACATAATCATGTCGCAAGCTAATGTCTAGATTTTTCAACTATATTTTATGATATGCCTTAGACATTGTTGCCTTACTCTGACAATGTAAAGATATGGCTGCCATTGATTAAGGCCACAATTTTATATCCAATAGCAAATTCTACAGCCATTCAGCCTCTTTACCAGCGGCCAATGGTAATATAAATTCAGATTCCATCATTGATTGAGCTATACACGTTTGCTTTTTCATTTTTTTTTCCCGCCCAAAGAGATTGCATCATATGCAAGCTTGAAAACCTATCCAAATGTCGACTTGTTATCAATTGTTCTAGTTATCCTACAAGCATCTGATTATCCTTCTAGGCTTCTAGTACTGCTAGTCATCTTCCATAAAATAGACCATAATTTATTATTTTCTTTATGGAAAAAAATGCTACTTATGGCCTTCCAATGCACAAACTAGGATTAATAGTAAATCTTGACAATTTACACACAATAAAGGCTATATTTGATCTAATGCAGTGCATAGCATACATCAGACTTCCACTTACACTAACATATTCTAATTGTGCTAGAGGTTGTCAAATACTTTTTGTCAATTTCATTAAAATATCATATGGTACATTTGACCTTTTAAATTCCCAAATGATGATTTTTTGAATGATTTCAATTACATAGTGGCATTGACTTAAAGCACAACCCTCATTGTGTTTGATTACTTTGATACCTAAAATTATATCCAGTTCTCTCAAATCTTTCATTTTAAACTAAGAAGATAGATAGTTTTTAGTTTCATCTATCCCATGTATATTTGTACTAACAATCAGCATATCATCTACATATAAGTAGATTATAACTCCATATCATCTGGTAAATTTTGAGTAAATGCAATTATCATCATCGTTATACTTAAATCCATATGATAATACTACAGAATTAATTTTCTCGTGCCATTGTTTCGATGCTTTCTTTGATATGCTTATGTTGCCATATTCAACACAATGCCCCTTATTTACAACATCTTTCACATAATTAGCTGCATGATCCTAAGAACATTCCTAAATCCGAATGTGTTTTATCACAATATTTACAAGGGCCGCGCTTTTTCCATTCCTTTTTTAGCTTAGGCACTCCTTTTTTTTTTTTTTATTTTGACAACAGTATCCTAATGGGGCCTACTACTTCTCATACAGCTCTAGATCTTTTTTTTTTTATTATTTGGTCAACTTTTTTATTTTGTTTCTTCTTTTATTTCTTGTGGGTCCCACTTTCCTTTTTCTTTCTTTCTTTCCACGCCTTGGACGTCTTAGTTGTCCGCTCTTGCAAATCGTTTCTTTGTTCTCTCTTATAGGTTATTCTCTTCTTTCTACACCTCCCGCTCTTCTTCTTCTTCAATACATCCCGTCGTCCTCTATTTTCTATCTATGATGCCAATCCCGTCATCCTCCACACTTTCAATTACAAAAGGAGCACTGATTTTCACTACCAGAAAATGGGGAAAATAGCATTAGAGAAAAAAACAATAACCCAATAAAATTATGATTTTCAATTCTAATCAGAATTGGGCGATCAACTAAAAAATTGATTAATTCTAATCAATCACTTTTGTAAAATTAGTTTTGTTGAAAAGAAAATTTTCTAAGAAACCTAGTTCTTTTTTTCGTTGTCAAGTAAAATCTAGAAAAATTTTAACATAGACGCTTCTTTAACAAGATCACTTATTTATAAACTTTCACTTTTGTTGTGTATATCACCATCACTTGTTTTGACAAAACTTATTTCTAAGGAAGTAAAATCCAAAAATAAAAAGGAAAACATTGTGCCTTTAATATATATACGGATAACCCACAATAAACCAAAAAAAAACATGAATTGCTTAGCTATGGTAACTAGATCCTAAATAGAAAATGAAAATAAAATAAAATAAGGAAAGTAAATTGATTTGGGGCAACACTTTAAATTGCAGTTGAATCATTGAGGATAATTTTGTCTTTTCAATGGAAAATAGAGTGGATTAGTCGTATAAGAGGTGGAAATAGCGTCACCCTATTTACAATCAGATTCTCAATCATGTGGAGAAGTTTCTTTCATTGAAGGCAACTTTGAAATAATTGCTGTAACTTGAAGAGGTTCAAAATCTGCAATCACAAGGTCTTTGAGTTTGGCAACATATATTTGAAGTTCTTGCACTTACTTAGAGACGGATTTTCCATTAATAAGGATAAATTTAATTTGTTCTAAAGTAGTAATTCTATCAATGCCTTATTTTTCACTATTGTATTTGATCTCCAAGGCACTCCAAATGTCTCTAATATTTGTGTAAGATCGAAAAAGTTCATACAGACGATTTGACAGAGCATTGATAATTCTTTCTCTAAGCCTCCTTCATCATCATTTTCTTATTAAGATTATCATGGGATATCATACCACTTATATCCATATATTTCAAAGTACTATAACCAACATGAGACACTCTATTATGCCACAAGGAAAATGATTCTAACATATAAATAGAAACAAAAGTTCCATTAATACTTACCGATCAATATTGCGAGCACTTGATACAACTGCTGTCTCTATCTCTATGAAAATAATAACACCTCAAGATTGTTGGGCAAATTTGATTACCAATGAAGATAAAGCAGTAGTTATAAATCTTTGATACTTTGATGCGTGATGATGACCACTATTCTCAAGGTATTATTTGCCCCCACTATTATTGATGACGACCACTGTCCTTAAGGTATTATTTACCCCCACTACGACACTTATTTGTCAATACTGCGAGCACTTGATACAGCTCTTGTCTCAATCTCTGTGAAAATAATAATACCTTAAGATTGTTGGGGAAATTTGATTTGATGAAGATAAAGCAGTAGTTATAAATCTTTGATACTTTGATGCGTTATGACGACCATTGTTTTGAAGGTATTATTTGCCTCAATTATTATTGCTATCGAATTTAGAACAAATATGCCATTAGGATATATACCAAAACCGCAAAAAAACGAGTTCAACAATTGCTTAATTTCTCTCTTGGAATTTCACCTTAAATGTGTTATCAAACTTGTGTGTATGAAAAGTGAAGAAGAGAGTTGCGAAAAAAAAAAGTAGTTGTTTTGAACAGTTGTGATCATTGAACAATGTATGATTCGGTGCTATTCGTAGACAACCAATTAACACATGTATTTGGAATAGTTACTTTATCCCCACCATCACCCCTTTTCACGGTGAACCGTCAATACTTTTCATATCAACAATCACTTCTTTTCATATTCAAGGGTTACATCTTTTCATGATAATAAATTATTTTAACACAAGGAATGTCCAAATATCTCTTTAATTTTGGCTTTTGGGATAAGGAGCTATAACTTAATAAATTTGAAATTATCAGAGTTAAAACTTACCATATAATCCTTACCAAAAAAAAAAAACTTGCCATATAATGGTACAAGGCCGATTCACAAAATGATGCGATAGATCCTTACAGAATGCTTGCAAATTATCAAATTGCTTTATAGATCAGTTCTTGTGGTCTTGGTGGTTAAGCCCATACCATGTTGCAACTAAGGAGCGATCTCACGATTCTTCTCGTTGTGAAGGCTACGCAAAGCCAAAGTAGCACAAGTTGGGGAATGTTGAGGTCGGCTTGTGTACCAAAGAAAGGGCCTCCGTCTCAAGACTTGCGGCGAGTGCCTCTCAGGATGGACCCCGGAAATGGAGTTGACCAATTTCAATCACGTTGCACACGTTCTACCCTTTACTTTTCATTCTCTACGGCACAGAACCTCTCGCTTTAACATGCCATTTCCATCACACGCACAAGGACGCGCATCATCGCCATTTCCCTGTATCGCCGTGGCGATTTCCGATGCCCCGGAGTCGAACCGGAGCTGAGAGTAACTCCCGCATTATAAGCAATTGAAGGTTACACTACACCCGTTTCGTTTCCGATTGCAAATTCATATGGGCCGGTTGCAATCTAACCAAACAAGTTCCAGTCCTCGACTAGAGACTAGGGCTGTCCTTTTCCGATGTGCCCGCGAGCAAACAGCGGATACTTCTTAATATCGAAAAACTTAATACTGGGCATACAAATAATTTACAACTTTCCGGAAACTTTACTAGATTGAATTTTACTCCAATATGCAGATGCAGATGTAACAGCTGAAAAAGGATGAGGCCTGGAGTGGTGGAAGGGGGAGATATAAATAAAATGACTGCTTTCTCCAAGACAAGTATTCAACCGTATATACCAGTCTTTGCAGGTTCCACCTATTTTTGGAATACGATACTGCAATTTGCAACAAGCAAGTGGTAATAAGCTAATGCTAATATAATCTCTTGATTAACGCCTCCATTCTCTTAAAAAATGGCCAGTCTTATTTCTAAATAAGCTTTACATTGCGTATTTGCAAGAACTCGAGTGCTTAATTTTGGGATTAATCCCATCCCTTGATCATACCTATGCAAATAAACTGTAATGTATGTAAAGTAAAAGATTTTTGTATACCGTATAACATGGCTTGGAAGGACAATCACGATTCACGTCCTACTAAATGAGTCACAATCGCAAGGCCCATCCTTCTTCAGGCCTGGGTCATCTGGTCGGAGTCAGCCACATTTTCGTAAAGATAAGAGATAAAATTTCACCATGTGCGTCTGTTGACACGATAATGAGTCTGCTCATGTAATTTGAATAATACCCTAGTATGCCCAATGGGGCAATTTCCTTTGCAATTTTCTGTCATTAAATTATATAATCTCTACCGATCATACATATAATACCTTTTACACATACGGCATTGTAGAGGAAATACTCACAACCGACGTGCTATTGTTTGAATCCTATTTGAGAAAAAAGTCCGTTTCACATCGTCTGAGTATAAAACTAGAGTCAAATACTCTAAATTATAACTCAAATTCAGCTTATTGGTCTCTTTTAAACCTTATTAAGGTCTTTTACAAAAGTCAAAATTATGTAGATAGAGGGCATTTGACTTGCAATGCTAAAAAGGACCTCAGGAAGACTTGACGGGAAATCAAAGTACTTCATACCCCGCACTTGTTTGCGTCAAAAGATGCAGTGGATCTTTTGCAACATTCCTAGTTGCTATAAAAGGAAACCAAAGCCGAGACCCAACACCCAGCAAGTAACCCAACCTCCCACAACAAACTTAACCGCTTGAGATACAGTCAAGAAAATGGCTAAACTAACGGCACGGTTGGGCATGTTCTTGGTCCTCCTCATCTTCGTCGTCACAGCCGAGGCAGCCCCGGCCAAGAAAGTGCGGTGCACGGACCCTGGATTTCCGAATTGCGTTTCCGATGGCATCTTCTCCTGTCCCTCCGGATGCCCTCAAACCTGTACCATGAACTGCAACATCTGCGCCCCCGTCTGTCTGAGGAGCCCACCACCGCTGGCATCGCCCCCGCCGCCACCGCCCAAGAAGAAGTCGCCTCCCCTGCCCAAGAAGAGATCGCCTCCACCCCCTCCACCTGAGAAGAAATCGCCTCCACCCCATTACCCCCATCCGCCGCCGCCTCCTCCCTCAGGAGTAGTTTTGGGACAACACAGAGCGAGGTGCAAGAACAAGAACTACCCCCTGTGCTATGGCATTGAATTGCCTTGTCCTGCTGGCTGCCCCTCTCAGTGCGAAGTGGATTGTACCGTCTGCAGACCTGTTTGCAGTAAGCTTTTCTTTGCCCGTTTGGATCCATCATCATTTATAAAATAACGTTCTAATTCTTACACAATCAAACTGCAAAACTCTGGTAAAGTTTATAAATGTTCAAGATATTTCTTGCATTTGGCATGCAATTCAGTGTTCTATATATAGGTGACTACGATCATTTGATTTTATTAAGCTGAATCTGTTAGCCTACAGTTGTAGATAATAATTATTGTTCTTAGTTTCATTACTCTTCATTTAGATGGTCAAGGGCAATGGCACGTCGCAAAATGTCAAATATATTGTTATACGGTCTTATTTTAATGGATTTAAAACTGAGACTCTAATGTTGCTGTTCGCGTTCAAACGTGATCAGGTTGCGACCGGCCAGGTGCAGTCTGTCAAGACCCAAGATTCATTGGCGGCGACGGCATAACCTTCTTCTTCCATGGCAAGAAGGACCGGGACTTTTGCCTGGTTTCTGACTCCAACATTCACATCAACGCTCACTTCATCGGAAGACGAAACCAGGACATGAAGAGATACTTCACATGGGTCCAGTCTCTAGGAATCCTCTTCGGCACGCACCAGCTCTTCATCGGCGCCAAGAAGACGTCGACCTGGGATGACTCCGTAGACCACTTATCTATAGCTCTCGATGGGCAGAGCGTCTACCTCCCTGAAGCCGAGGGCGAGAAATGGCAATCCACATCATCAAACGTATCCATCACCAGGTCGCGGGACACCAATGCCGTGGAAATAGAAGTGAAGGGGAACTTCAAGATTAAAGCAGTTGTGGTGCCCATCACCGAGAGAGACTCGTTGATACATAACTATGGCATTACACAAGAGAATTGCTTTGCACATCTGGACCTGAGCTTCAAGTTCTACTCGCTTAGCGCGGATGTTACTGGTGTTTTGGGCCAGACTTATGCTAAGAACTACGTGAGCAGGGCCAAGATGGGAGTTGCCATGCCAGTTTTGGGCGGCGAGCGGGAATACACCTCCTCAGGTCTCTTCGCAACCGACTGCGCTGCCGCCCGGTTCGTCGGTGAGCTGAGCCCAAGCGACTCGACCAAGAATTTCGACTACGGGGACCTTAACTGCTCCGGTGGAGAAGATGGCCCTGGGGTCGTTTGCAAAAGGTAGAGAGATCTTCGCATCTCAATAAGGGAACAACCATTAACCTCAAATACTTTATACATTTGATATTTGATGTATGCAATAAAGGTCAGAGCCGAAGCAGCGATATTTGCGTCTGATCAGTTTCATATGGTCTTCTTGTATTTAGTCGTCTCGTGAATAAAAAACAATATTCAAGAAACGTGACTAGTGAGGACTAATTGTCCTTTAAGTGAAGCAGAATAAATGTTAAGCTTCGCTAATCAATGTAACGAACAGTTCTCTCTAATATATTTTTCTTTCATTCATTTTGGTAAACGATACAATCGATCATTTTCAGAAAAATATTTTTTAAATCATTTATTTTTCGTGAAGCAAAAGAAGCCTAAATGACAAAACGAAAAACAAATAAATGGGGTTTTACTATAAGTCGCTATTAGAAAGTTCAATCCAAAACTTTAAGGGTTAATATCATAAAAAATTCCAAACTGGTATACTTTTGACAATTTTACCCGAACTAATTTTTTGACCATCAAAATACCACACTTGTACATCTATGACAAATTTACCCTCCGTTAATTTCCATTAAATTTTACTAAATGTGAATATATTTTTTTCTTTCCATCAAATTTTCAGAAAATGATAAGTTTGATGACACGTGATAATTGACAGGTACACTAGTTTGGGGTTTTACCCCTCTGTTTGCTACAAATTTGCTAATTTGTGATTTTTCGTGATATTAATCCAATTTACAGATACTAACGGAGGGTAACTTTATTATAAATATACAAGTTTGGGGTTTTTAGTGGTAAAAAAAATTAGTTTTGAGTAAAATTATCACAGATGTATCAATTTGGGATTTTTGGTGGTAAAAAAATTAGTTCGGGATAAAATTATTACAAGTGCACCAGTGTGGGGTTTTTTTGTGGTTAAAAAAATAATTCGAGGTAAATTTATTACAGGTGTACCAGTTTTGTAGACAAAAAAATAGTTTAGAGTAAATTTATCATAGGTGTACCAGTTTAAGGTTTTTTGTGGTGTTAACCCAAACTTTAATGACATGTTTGTTTAAACTTAAATGAAAAATGAAAGATACTTTTTTTTTCTTTCATGTTAATATTCTGAAATATTATTAAAAAAATATTAAAATATTATTAAAAAATATTAAAATATTATTAAAAATTATCATTGTCAGCACTAGTCGTGCCACGTAAGACAGCCAGCCTCCACATCAGCAATTTTCAACTAAAATTAGCCGGATGGACTCAATTGGTAAAATACGAAAAAGATTTACGAATCAATTGACATAATTAAAAGGTTTGAAACTGAATTGGTAAAAATATAATACGTTTATGACTTTTTGACTAATTTTCCTCCTTGATTAGGGGCTAGGACTATCCTTTTTCAATGTGCGTGCAAACCGCGGGTACTTCTTAATTTTGAAAAACTTAAACTGTGTATACAAATAATTGACAACTTGCCGGAAACTTTACTAGATTGAATTTTACTCCAATATGCATATGCAGATTTTTTTTTTGGTCAGAAACTTTACAGGATTGAATACTCCAATACTAGACTGGGTTCCATATGCATATGCAGATTTAATAGCTGAAAAAGGATGAGGCCTGGAGTGCTGGCTAAAATTTAAGCCACCCGCGCCGCCATCTCCGTGGGCGACAAGCTCCCCACTCTGGCTAACCACCCTCTCCTACTTCGACCCCGCCGGCGAGCTCCAGACCACCACCGTCTCCGCCCTCACCGCCGGGAAGAAGTCGATCCTCTTCGCCGTCCCGGGGGCCTTCACCCCGACCTGCTCGCAGAAGCACCTGCCGGGGTTCGTGGAGAAGGCCGGGGAGCTGAAGGCCAAGGGCGTGGGCACCATCGCCTGCATCTCCGTGAACGACGCCTTCGTGATGCGGGCGTGGAAGGAGAACCTGGGCATCGGCGACGACGTCATGCTGCTGTCGGACGGGAACGGGGACTTCACGAGGGCGATCGGGTGCGAGCTCGACCTGAGCGACCAGCCGGTGGGGCTCGGGGTGCGGTCGCGGCGGTACGCGCTGCTCGCGGAGGACGGCGTCGTGAAGGTGCTCAACCTGGAGAAAGGTGGGGCCTTCACCTTCAGTGGTGCCGACGATATGCTCAAAGTCCTGTAGATGTTTTCAAGTTTTCATTTTTTTTTCCTTTTCTTGATGGGGCTTTGAACTTGGCTGTCGTTGGCTGGTGTTGAGGGGTGAGGTTCATGTTGGGTTTTGAGCTTGATGAAGTTTTCGTTCCCGACTTGTGCCTAATAAATTGAGATGGAGTTGGAACTGCGGTTTGATGCAGACACAATGAATAGGGATTTTGCTTCTGGGATTCCAAGATGTTGCCTTTCTTTTGTATTGATTTCGTGAGGATGATGATGTTGATCCTGAGTTCAGCAGTATAAGAGTCGACGCCTTCTTTTTTTTTCGTTTGGGGGGAGTTCTGGTGCTGGGAATCGCATTGCGAATTGCGATTCACAGTCGCAGAGAGACTGCCGCGTTGTTGGACGGAGGACCCTGGAAACGTTTGTCCGCGGTATGAATCGAAAGTTTAATCTCTTCCGAAGGCAGGAGCGGATGCCCATGTGCCTTGAACTCAGGCGTCTGGTTCGACCGCCTGTCTTGTTGGTGATTCAAGGTTTGGAGAACAGGGACATTTGATGGAGCAGTATTGAAGATAGAAATGTCAGTTTTCAGAGCGAAAAGAGTTATGTTTATGTTCTAATGGCGTTTTTCTTGAAGACGGGAGTGGTGGATGATGATTATTGAGAGGCAAAACGCTTCCTTGAGCTGGATATTTCACATGAGCTTCGGTCTTTTGATAACATAAAAGAAAAACTTGCATTATTCAATCGGAAGTTGGAAGGGTGCGTTTGGCAACGTGCCAAATAGTAAAAATTTTTGATTTGTGCTTGAGAAACAGTTTTGGAAGAGAGACAAGAAGTAAAAAAAGTTGCTTCTTGTTTCTCGCACAATTTTGAGAATCAGTTTTTTCTTCTTTTTTTCTGTTTTGCTATTATTCCTTGGCCATGGCCGGTTGCCGACGACCGCCACAGCCTGGGCCGGGCGGAGGCAAGGGTCCCCTCGGAGGCGGCCGAGGGCGAGGGCTGACCCTCGCCCGCTTACGAGCCGCCTCGGCCATCGGGCATGGCGAGGCGCCTGCCAGATCGGGTGAGGCCGACCCTGGCCGTCACGGCCCATGGCGGCCGGCCTCGCCCGACCGGCAAGGCCGCCCTCCATGGCCGACGGCGAGGCGGCTCACCCAGCGGCGAGGGGTCCAGCCTCGCCCGCCTGGCGCGGCCGGCGAGGGCCGTGACGCCCGCCGCCACGGTCGCGGGCGGGCGGCGGCCGCAGGATGGCCAAGGAATAAAAGCAAAACTAGAAAAGAAAAAAAAACAATTCAAAATATTATTTGGGAACAGAAATTTTGTGTAGTTTACCAAACGCATTTCTATTTAGGAATAGAAATTTTGGACAATTTATCAAACGCCTTCAAATACTCAGAAATTGTTTCCGGGCACAGAATAAAAAAAAATCATTTCTGTTCAGAATTTGTTCCCGGGCACAGAATTGTATTCATGCGCACCCGAAGTGTATCAATTGTTTAGCATGTGTACTGATATTAAGATAGACTTGTAATAATACGACCCAAGCATCGTGAACCATGTCTCTTCGTAATGGTGATTACTCTATGTAAAAATTTTTCTTTATGAGAATTGTCTTCTGCCTTTTGATGTTACTGTCTGTGCGAAAGCAAAACAAAAAAAAAAAGACCCAGCCCGGGCCTTGGGGTGTATGGTGAACAAGGTCTTGGGTGGGTCTGGGCGGATCAAGCATGACCCTGTACGTTTCAGGTTGGGTTAGGTATCAAAAAAGCCCGACCCGACCTAACCCATTGACATCCCTAAAGGCTTATGCTAAAATAATCTCCTGATTAGCGCCTCCAGTCTCTTAAAAAATGGGCAGTTAAATTTCTAAATAAGCTTTACATTGCATATTTGCAAGAACTTGAGTGGTTAATTTTGGGATTAGTCCCATCCCTTGATCATATCTATGCAATTAAATTGTAATGTATGTAAGCGAAAAGATTTTTCTGTACCGTATAAAGTGGCTCGGAAGAAAAATCACTTCTCCAGTCGATTTTACCTGATGTCTTACCAAATAAGTCACACTCACAAGGCTTGTCCTTCTTCGGGCCTAGGTTATCTAGTCGGGGTCAACTATAGTTTTGTGAGATAGAGATAGAATTTCACTAAGTGTATCAATTGACATAATAATAAATCCAATGGTGTAATTCGAATTATACCATATTATTTTCAAATGAGTCGATTTTCTTTTGCATTTTTACGTTATTAAATTATACAATCTCAACCAATCGTGTAATAATACCTATTGCTCATTCGGCATTGTAGAGGAAATACTCACAACAGACTTGCTATTGTTTGAATCCTGTTTGAGCAAAAAGTCCGTATTCCATCGTCTGCGTATGAAATAAGAGTCAAACACTCTAAATTACAACTCAAATCAAGCTTATTGGTCTCGTTTAAAACCTTATTAAGGTCATTTCTAAAAGTCAAAACAATGTAGATAGAGGGGCATTTGACTTGCAATGCTAAAAAGGACCTCGGGAAGACTTGACGGGAAAACAAAGTACTTCACACTCCGCACTAGATTGCGTCAAGATGCAATACATCTCTTGCAACATTCCTAGTTTCTATAAAAGAAAACCAAAACCGAGACCCAATATCCACCAAGTGACCCAACCCCACAGAACAAGCTTAGCCGCTTGAGATACAGTAAAAAAACTGGCTAAACTAGTGGCGCAGTTAGGCATGTTCTTGGTCCTCCTCTTCGTCGTCGCAGCCGAGGCAGCCCCGGTTGCGCGAGTGAGGTGCATCAACCCTAGTTATCCGGAATGTGTTGCCCAAGGCATCTTCTCCTGTCCCTCCGGATGCCCTGAAACTTGTCCCATGAGCTGCGACATCTGCGCCCCCGTTTGTCCGAGGAGCCCACCCCCGCCGCCATCGCCGCTGCTGCTGCCCATTGAGAGATCACCTCCCCCACCACCATTGCCACCGCCGCTCAAGAAGAGATCGCCTCCCCTGCCCGGGAGGAAATCGCCGCCGCCCCCTCCGCCTCATCACACCCATCCGTCGCCACCGCCCCCTCCCTCGGGAGTAGTTTCAGGACAACAGAGAGCGAGGTGCAAGAACAAGAACTACCCCCTGTGCTACGGCGTTGAATTGCCCTGTCCTGCTGGTTGCCCCTCTCAGTGCGAAGTGGATTGTACCATCTGCAGACCTGTCGGCAGTAAAGTTGTTCTCCGCCCGTTTGGAGCCATCATCATTTATAAAAGAACGTTGTAATTCTTAAACAATTAAACTGGGAAAACTCTGGTAAAGTTTATCAATGGTCAAGATATTTCTTTTATTCGGCATGCAATTTAGTGTCCTATATATAGATGACCACGATCATTTGATTTTATTAAGCTGAATCTGTTGGTCTATAGTTGTAGATAATAATTATTGTTCTTAGTTTCATTACTCTTCATTTTGATGATCTAGGGCAACGGCACGTCGCAAACTGTCAAATATATTGTTTTACGGTCTATTGCAATGGATTTAAAACTGAGACTTTAATGTTGCTGTTCGCGTTCAAACGGGATCAGGTTGCGACCGGCCAGGTACAGTCTGTCAAGACCCGAGATCCATCGGCGGTGACGGCGTAACCTTCTTCTTCCATGGCAAAAAGGACCGGGACTTTTGCCTTCCGACTCCAACATTCACATCAACGCTCACTTCATCGGAAGACGAAACCAGGACATGAAGAGAGACTTCACATGGGTCCAATCTCTAGGAATCCTCTTCGGCACCCACCAGCTCTTCATCGGCGCCAAAAAGGCATCGACCTGGGATGACTCCGTAGACCGCTTATCTATAGCCCTCGATGGGCAGAGCGTCTACCTCCCCGAAGCTGAGGGCGAGAAATGGCAGTCCACATCATTGGACGTATCCATCACGAGATCGCGGGACACCAATGCCATGGAAATAGAAGCGAAAGGGAACTTCAAGATTAAAGCAGTTGTGGTGCCCATCACCGAGACAGATTCGCTGATACATAACTACGGCATTACACAAGAGAATTGCTTTGCACATCTGGACCTGAGCTTCAAGTTCTACTCGCTTAGCGCGGATGTTACCGGTGTTTTGGGCCAGACTTATGCCAAGAACTATGTGAGCAGGGCCAAGATGGGAGTCCCCATGCCGGTTTTGGGCGGCGAGCGGGATTTCGCCTCCTCGGGTATCTTTGCAACTGACTGTGCTGCCACCCGGTTCGTCGGCGAGCTGAGCCCAAGCGACTTGACCAAGAATTTCGACTACGGGGATCTTAACTGCTCCAGCGGAGAAGATGGCCCTGGGGTCGTTTGCAAAAGGTAGAGAGATCTTCGCATCTCAATAAGGGAACCACCATGAAGCTCAAGTACTTTTTGCATTTGACATTTGATGCATGCAATAAAGGTCAGAGCCGAAGCAGTGACATTTGCGTCTGACCAGTTTCATATGGTCTTCTTGTATTTACTATTTTCGTGAATAACAGACAATATTCAATAAACGTGATTACTGAGGACGAATTGTCCTTTAAGTGAAGCAGGATGTAAGTTAAGCTCCGCTAATCAATGTACTGAACAGTTCTCTCTATAATATTTTTCTTTCATTCATTTTTGTATGCTAAACAAGAAATTACTTTTAAGAAAATATTTTCCACATTATTTATTTTTTTGTGAAACAAACGGAGCCTAAATGAAAAAACGAAAAATAAATAAAGGGAGTTTTACTCTAAGTTGCTATTAGAAAGTTCAATCCAAAACTTTAAAGGACATGTTTGTTTAAACTTAAATAAATATGAAAGTTATTCTTTTTTTTCTTCCATGTTAATATTCTAAGATTATTTTCAAATTCTAGAAAATCTTTAGAAGAAATTTCATATCAATGTATGTGTAGAAATATTATCGTACATCGCTTGATAATGGATCCTATTTGCCCTTTATATTCATATGGTTTCCCTTCACATATCAACATAAGCTTATAAGTTCCTGACTCTGTATGAAATAAGTCGCTATTAAGTGAAAGGATACTAGATGTGTAAATGGCCTATATGAACTCGTAGATAGGCGATGCATCCAAAAATTTAAATTATTATTTGGAGTTCTCTATATAAGCGCCGCAAATAAACGATATTTAACAGATGATATTATTTTATTTAGCCTATTTGTCATGCAACTAATAAAAATACCTTGCAACTCGCATCAACGGCTAAAAAAGCATCAATTTATATTTCATGATGCTGGTGCTCTTCTCTTTCCGCGTGAGTCCATATCGTTGATTAAGTTGTATTTATCATACACCGTATTTGAGGGAAAAAAACCGATTTGACTAAAATATAAAGGAAAATTATAGGATCTTATATTTGATAAATCATGTGCTAAACACGTGCCAAGGAAAAAATGCATAAGAGAAGTCATTTTTCCAATCTAAGCTTGATGTTTTTGATCCATGGAAAATGTTTCGTACATTGATTTAACTGTACTGAAAAGTCGAAAAATAATTTTTGAAAACATAATTTTGAAAAGATCCTAAGAGCACGCATAATAGTCATTTTGTTTCTTTATTTATTTATTTTTCTCAAGAACAGAATTTGGAGTAGAAATTCGTTTGGTAATGCAATTTCATTTTTTCTATTTCTGAAACAAATTTTTAGTTTAAAAATAGGTTTGAAATTAGAATGAAAAGTAAAAGTTTTCTATTTTTCTATTTCTATAACAAAAAGAAAAATAAAAACTCTTCTCGTTGCTTACCCTTGCTCCCACCATTCGCCACTCGTTGGCTGTTGCCACCCTCGCGGTTGCTCACTAGCTGCTCACCGACTACCACCTCCCACTGCTCCTTACCTCCTCTTGTCGATCGCCTATCGATCATCGACTGTCGCCACCCTGTGGTGGCCGCCGCCTCTCATCGCCACTCGATGTCACCCGCCGCCCCTTGACGTCAGCGCTGCCTCCCGTTGCCACTTAACATCGCCTGCTATTGGGTCATCGGTGAATGGAAAAAAGTATAAGAGGAAAAATTTTGTATCGTTATTAAACAAATTTCAATTTTTATTTTAGGAAGAAAAATTTTATACCGTAATCAAACATGTATCTCTTTTCATGAACTCATTGTAGAAACAGAAATAGAAAAAGCCAAAAATTTATTTCTGAAACTTATCATTTCGATGAAATGAGTGATTTTTTTTTTTGTTAGCTAAATTAGACAAGTGACGCGGCCACTCGTAGACAATAGTGATCATCTTCCTCTCCCTCCGGCAAGGGTTTCGAAATGAGTTTCTTCTTCTTCTTCTTCTTCTTCTTCCTTGAACGACAGAACGCCACACGCGTCCGGCAGGCCTGCTCGAGGTCGCAAATCGTAAAGCTGACGAGCGGGTTCCGGTGACCCCCTGGTATCGGACAACCTCCCACCGCTCTCACTCGGGTGGGTGCTCCAAGTTCACGCTCCGTCTCCCCAATTCCAATGGCTTCTCATGGCCATCTCGACGAGGCGAGTCGCCACGCTGCTCACGTATGCTTGCACAGCTTTACTGGGTCGACATTGTAACGGTTCGTTTCTCGCTGTAGGACGACGGTTTTGGGGGAGACTTTTCTGGGGCTCATAATGCGAGGCGTTCGGGTCCTTCTTCCTTCGCACTGATTTTTCCTTGTCCTTCTCTTTGCTTTACGCGAAGTTTATGCGGACTTTGGTGGTGATTCTCTGTCGTTTCAGGGAATAAGAGGGCTTTTGGGGACATTGAGGACGATGAAGACGATCTCTTTGGATCCAAGAAGGTACCCAGGGGGTCGAGCAGACACTTCATTTTGTTCAATTTTGGACTGTCTGTCGGCATTACGCATGCTCGTAATTTGTATGGCATTGAATCATTACTTATATGGGTGCCAGGCATATGTTGTAGTTCTTGAAGGCCTGTGCGTTTGTTGGTGATCGGACAATTCCAGCGCTTCAATTGTCGGCCGAAAATTACTCCAATATAAACTAGTCAATTTTAGTCTGTCGTAAGGAGAAGAGGTTGCGTTTCGGCTCAAGCACGAGCGTACACGGTCACATGTTGTTTGCCACCCATTGCTCCTTGCAGGATATTTATCTTTGCAGTTGTTTAGCTCTCTCGTTCTTCGGTTCTGTTCTTGTATGCAACAACGTGGAGCCTTTTTCCATTGTTTCCCTACTCAAGTCGTTGACTTAAAGGCCGTTTTAAGTTCAGCAGTTTACAGTGTGTTTTAGTTTTATCGTGTGTAGTGCTTGTAATCAAATTGAAGATGCCCAGCATCTTAAGCTATTTGTTGTAATTCTTGGAAGTTTATTTTTGCCTTGCTTCACATATAAGTTCGCTGGTTTAGTTTCATTTTCCTTCCGGCCTTTAATGCTTAAAAAGCCCCTTCTTTTTCTTATTTTTGATGCATAGAAATTTATCCTCTCTTAGTTTCTTGCTACAGGGTAATACAAAAGCCGAAGAAAATGCTCCTGGTGCAGCTACAGGAATGATCTTGTCACTTCGTGAGAGGTAATTAAGAACTTTAAATTCTTACTCTATGCTTTTTTGGATAATTAATGGTCATGTACATTTGGCACGCTTCCAGCATTTGGGCAACCTGTTCAGCTTGAAATCTCATGAGTTTTTTATATTCTTTTTGCAGTCTTCAGACCTGTAAGGATACTCTAACGACATGCCAAGTATGTATTCGGCGATAGGTGTTGTCATCTTATCCTTTGTCATGTCTTTTTGAACAATATAAGCAAGTGCAACTGTGGTTTAGTTGCTAATGTTTCCTTGTGCAAGAAACATGTTGATCATGAAGCTTTAACATTGACTAGTGCTGCGTTGGAGATGCTAGAATCAAGGTTGTTAAAAGAGGTGCGCAAAATTGGATCGTGAAATCATAAGATTTTAATGACCGCTGAAAATAACTTAGAAAAACATCATCCCCCAATAAGTAGTGACCCCAACAAAAGACCATAATGCAAGATCAATTGATACAAGTCCAGTAAGCTACAAGCCTCATGCATATACAAATTTACTCGTCTATAGTGTCTAGTGTTCAAGTGTGAAAGAAGGGTGAACAAAGACAATAGATGCAAATCTGATTGCAGTTGACAATCCATTTTAACAACAAAAGCCACAAACCCATTGCTATTAAATAATTCTAGAATAAATTTTCAGCAGCTTTTACCACACCTTCATCAAGGCTACAGTCATTTCTGTCATCATTATCATCCTCATCAAATTCGTTATCGGATCCCTTGTCATTGTTGTTGTTGGTACTCTCAACGAAATTAATTTCATTGCTATCCAACTCTAAATCTCTTGAAGCTTGAAATGGTTCCAAATCATCTTGAACGTCACCCACTATATGGAATTAGGTGCAGTTAACATGGTCTGTCATTGGAAAATGCTATAGCCTTTTCATCATTCAGCCAGAAGGGGATGTAATTATCTTTCCTGAAACCTTGTTAGCCTAATGGAGCTGATAGGTTTAGAATTTAACTTGATTAAGAAAGTTTTAAGGAATAAAGATGGCTTTACACTGCAAAACATTCAGTGCTATTGCTTCCGTAATGATTCAGGGAATTGTGGAGTCTAGGGCAGTAGTCATGTTGAGGCAACTTCATTCAAGTGTGATGTTTGAATCGAGCTCCATCTCGCTTTAGTTTCATATAATGAGGCAATCAGAATGCCCAAGCTCGACCATTTTATCTATGATAAATTTAAGTTGGGTTAAGCTTAAACTTGAAGTTGATTTCTCAATGTTCAACAGACCTGAAAAAGAGCTTGCTTATGTTTTTGATGTTGCATGCACTTTTGTGATCTCTGTGCTATTCTTTTATATATTTGTATCTGAAACTATATGGGTTTACCCTGTCGAGTTTTTCAGACAGAACTTGAAGCTGCAAAATCTGAGATTCAGAAGTGGCATTCTTCATTCCAAAATGAGTCCTTCATACCTTCTGCGACATCTCCTGGTTAGTCTTCTGTTTATTTGGATATTTAATTATCAGAACTTGTTATATGACATGAGCATGAGAGAGTTAATTCAAATTATTCCTGTATATATTCTGATATTCTCCTCTTCCTTGCAGAACCCAAGGTGATAATCAACTACCTTCAGACGCTTAGATCTTCAGAAGAGGCATTGAGAGAGCAGGTTGGTTCTCTGGCAGTATGTTTCTCTTTCCCTTTGTTCTATTTTGCAATCAGAAGTTATTTATCATCTGTTTTTTCAATTTTTCTATATTAGCTGGAAAAGGCAAAGAAAAAGGAAGCAGCTTTTATAGTAACATTCGCAAAGCGGGAGCAGGAGATAGCTGAGTTAAAGGTGAATCTTTTGTTGTGGTTATGGAGTATAGTAGAATGGTTTGTAAGTGTAGTGTTTTTTCATCCCTATCACCTCGTTTTACAATTATACTGATTATCATTAATTATAGGCACTTAGGTGAAAAGTAGCTGAAAACCAATTGTATGTGATTGTGGCTGCATTCATACTCCAGTTACCAAGATGGATTGTTTCAATTGATTATCTTCCTGCATTCATATTGCGTGTCGATTCTGTAATTGTAGTTATAACCTGTACAAAATATTTTGTAGACCTTAAGGTACTAAATGATAAAGCAATAGGTATTATAGACTTTTAGTGACAAAAAGAAAGTTTTCCCACAAATAGGAAGAGTAAATAGGCAACACAATTTAAGGGTCTCTTTCACAAAGTAAGCTGGGAATCTTGTGATGTTTGCTGGTTAGCTGTTTAAAATTGCTTCAAATTTCTACATTTGACTGACGCAAGATTTACCCTTTATTGCAGTCTGCTGTTCGAGACTTAAAAGCACAACTCAAGCCACCATCTATGCAGGTAAGGCAGAATATATTTTGCTCCTTGAACATATGTTTCTATGGTATGGCAACAAGTGAATGCATGTGAATTATCAATTACCGGTGTAACTTGAGTATGATTTCTCTCAGAATGAAGTCTACCTTTTAAGAGAGTGCTTTCAATATTTCCAGCTTAGGCATGAATCTCTAATTTTTGGTGACAAACCATACATTTTCTAGTGTTTACCCTATCTGTAAATCTACTTGAATGATGATTTTTGGGTTGGACTGGAAAAGCTCAGGCTGTAAACACTGTGTTTTGATATTGTGGATTCAGTTGATGATACTATAATCTTCCTGATTTTTTTACTTTTTTTGGGACAGATCCTGATGTTATTACTTGGCCAGTTAATTTTCTTGCATTTTCTTGCCATGGTAGAATTAGTGTGTCTTTATCAAGGATTTCCTGCATGTAGATAGGGGTTACACCTTTATTTTGGTTAAAATCTGGATTGGCTGGCTCTTGCTGTGGAATATATCTTCTCAATTTGATTGGTGGCTTGGAGGGAACAACTTTTCTGCTTCAGTTTGGTAATCCTTAAAAGTGGCCAAGTTTTGAGCCACTAACGTGTGCCAGTTATTATTCTGGTGTTGGCATCTTCAATTTTGATTGTTCATATTTCTTTGTTGATAGGCAAGGCGGTTGTTGTTAGATCCAGCAATTCATGAAGAGTTTTCCCGGTTAAAGGTCTGTAGTTGAACTTTTTCATTTAACTTTTGTGGACGTTGTATTAGTCAAAGCATCATGTCAATAAATGTCTTAGGGCAAAAGACACTAATTGGGAAAACTTGGCGATGTATGTAACTGGGAAAATACCCACCCTGCATAGGTAAGTTCAAGTTCCATGGCACATTTAATGATTCTGCAAAGTGCCTGAAGACACTTCTTATCATTTTTTCTTAGTACAAGAATCCTTTGTTTTTGGTGCCATGGGGATGAAACTTAATTCTAGAAATTTTAAAAGTCCTTTTATAAGAAACTTTCAATAATTGGAGAGGAGTCCATCTGTTTCTTTTATGCGGAGATCTGTTTTCTGCTCTTTGCTAAAACTTTTCTGATTGTCTTAAAAATTTACAAGACATTTGGTTTTCTTGATTTTAGGATTCCTCATGGTAGGAGATACCCTCTATAAAGCCAAAAGTGAACTTAATGAAACTATTTTTCGTGTGCAAGTTCTTAATGTTTGGTTATATTTTCTTTTTAATATGTGAAAAAAAAAAGAATTACGTTAAGTACATTACCAGTAACAACACCTCAGTTTCATGATCTTGGACTGGCTGATTTCACGGCATTAACATTTTCTGCTTTTGTAGCTCCACTTTTCATGCATTGCCCTGCGTTGGCTTCTTGCATATGCCATATGCTATATGAATATCCATGTTGACCACACATATGACTTTGATAATTCTGTCCTTGGTGTGGATTTCAGAGGAGATACCTATTCAGTGCGAATGCTTCTAAGATTTGAATGTTGTTCTAATGCTAGAACTTGGTAGAGGAGAAGGACAAGAGGGTGAAGGAGTTGCAGGATAATATTGCGGCTGTTAGTTTCACTCCACAGAGCAAGATGGGTAAGATGCTCATGGCTAAATGCAGGACCCTACAAGAGGAAAATGAGGAGATTGGGAATCAAGCAGCTGAGGGAAAGGTTCTGCTCTATGTATCATGATATCCTGCAAATTTCAATTAGATCCTTGTATTTACGTTCTTGATTTGTATGCTTTGTACGACAGAGAGGAGACACCCATTACTAATTATTGTCTTATGAGTATGATTAAAATAGTGCTCGTCCACAAAAAGTTATGCGTGTAGGGGTTCTGTTAAAATTTATCTTGAGAATGGGATGGTTTGGGCTGATTTACTTGTTTGTCCACTGTTATCTGGTTTGCAGATGCATGAATTAGCGATGAAACTGGCTTTACAAAAGTCACAGAATGCAGAGCTGCTGAGTCAATTTGAAGGTTTGAACGTGGCTCATCCAGTCTCTTTGAATTTGTACAGCTCCTTTTACCACTTTTTTAGCAGAAGAGAACGTTTACATGTCAATGCCGCAACCGAAGGTTACTTTTTCATAAATGGACATTGAATGAATGTAGAAATGGCATTTGCACGAACAGTGTCAGTTTTGTCTTTGATGGAATTCGAATGTATATGTGTATCGCTATTTAGACAATATGTAGGTTTCTTTTTTCTGTTATGTTTGATTTTCCTTCGAGGGTCTTAGATTAGCTACTAGCTCGCTGAGTTGATATTGTGGGTTGTTGCATGCAGGATTATATAAACACATGGAAGGGCTCACAAATGACGTTGAAAAGTCAAATGAAATGGTGTTTTCTCTCTCTCTCTCTCTCTCTCTCTCTCTCTCTCTCTCTCTCTCTTCTATGATTCTCGTTTTTTGCATAGTTGATGTAATAGTTATATGCTTCATAGGAGGCCACATAACGAGAGATTGACAACCGAGCTCTTGTAAACGTAGGTGCTCATCTTGCAAGAGAAGCTGGAAGAGAAGGATCAGGAACTGAGAAGGTTGAAGAATGAGCGGTGGCAGAAAAATATGCCTGATGCGATGAGCGATAAAGCTTCTATTAAGGAGGAGAATCAAGGTCTTGGTGACTGAGTGGGAATCAAAGAAGTAAATATAATAGGACTGTCGTTTATCCTCAGTCGTCTTGTTTGTACATTATTATCATTATTTTTTTTCTTTTATGTGCTCTTCACTATCTCATGAACAATTTTGGGAGTTTGATCGGCTTTGTTAGACTTCATGGTCAAGTCCACTGAGTTTTGTAGCATCTGAGAGGGACTAGAATGTTGGACGTGGTGTGTCTCCTTCTTGATTTGTTTCGATAAACAAGGGATAAATAACATTAAGAAGGTACGGTTACATTACAGGCGTATGCTCCACTCAAGATTCTTGCGAAACAACAGAGGAAATGCACACGGAGAAGGATAAGATGGAACACAGCACTCGAGTCTCGTGCATGTAGAGCAGCCTTTTTTATATTGAAAGCAGTACAGAAAATTTGCCTCGCGATAATTAAGTTGCAACTGGCAAGTCCAGTTTTGATGATAAAGGTTCAGACAATCTCGGATAAGCGACAGAAGGGGATGGCAATGATCGACGGAAGAGCAGAGTGGCATGAAACTCACAAATTACTCGATGGTTCGAGGTCCGTAAGGTCCTTGCGGGCCAACTGACTTAGCGATGACACAAGAGTACCAACCGAGAGGAACAACAAACCCGGATGACCATTAACCCTCAATGCCAAGCGGAATTGAAAGGTCTCGGCATAACTCCTCAAAGCTGGAGCACTCAAACTTGTCTGGTCTCTCATGAGCGGTCAATTAGCTGGAAATGGCAAGTTCTGCTACCGTTGGTGCCTGTGAGCCCATTCTATTTTGAGAATCATATTTTGTGATGGTTGAGATGGAGTGGGCTTACATGCATTGGACCATGCAAGACTCTTTCACCGGGCTAGCATGGTCCATAATTAAACTAAGTTTAGTTAACTCCAACAACTTTTTATCATGTCCTATTCATGACAATGTCGGGTATGCACACACCCAGTGTTTCCCAGACTGATGCTCATCCCCCTCGTCCTCTTAGTGATCCAAATAAAGGACCTGTATTTCAAGACATGCAGCGAGTGCTTCTCGGGAGAGAATATTGAAATGGAATTGACAGAAAAGGAAAACACTCCCCATAGAAACCTATCTTTAATCCCGTTGCAGACTTGCTTTACCTGTTTCCTCTCTTTGGCACCAAATACTCGTGGCTTTCACAAATGCCCCAGATTCCATCTCGCACCTATCATTGCCATTTCATTTCATGTCTTTCTGAGAATTGGATTTTCATGATTTTTTTTCTTTATTGACTGCGTACGAAATTTAAGTCCAATTACAATACTCTAGATTTTAAACTTAAACCAAGTTTACTGATCTCTTTACTCTTTAGCCTGGTGTTTCCAAAAGTCAAACAATAGAGGGAGGGGAGGGCATTTGACTTGCAATGCTAAAAGGGACCCCATAAAGACTCGAGACGAAATCAAAGTACCCCGAACTTCACGATCAGTTGCCTCAGAAAGCAATGTCAATGCATCTTTTTTGGACATTCCTAGTTGCACTATAAAGGGAAACCGAGGCAAGAGCCAAAACTCACCAAATAACCCAAACACCCAACAAGCCAAACCGTTTTAGAATGGCAAAACTAATGGCTCGGTTAGGCGTGTTCTTGGTCCTCCTCCTCTTCGTTGTCACGGGAGAGGTCATCCCAGCCAAGCGAGTGAAGTGCACGGACAGTAAATATCCGGATTGCATTGCCAACGGCTACTATAGTTGTCCCTCCGGATGTCCTCAAACTTGTACCATGAACTGCGAGCCATGCGCCCTGGTTTGTCCGAGGACCCCACCACCGCCAGCATCGCCTCTGCCGCCCAAGAAATCACCCCGTCCATCACCGCCCAAGAAGTCGGCTCCCCTGCCAAAGCCGTCCTATTACTCCCCTCCACCACCACCACCACCACCACCGCCCCCTTCTGGAGAAGTTTCGGGACTGGAGAGTGTGGTGCAAGAACAACAAGTACCCTCGTTGCTATAGCCTTGAGTTCACTTGCCCTGCTAGTTGCCCCACTGAGTGTGAAGTGGATTGTGTTACCTGCAGCCCTGTTTGCAGTAAGTTTCTCGCCCATTGAAATCCATCAAATCAGCAAATCTCTGGTATTGCAACTTATACTGACAAACATGTCTTGGATCATTTGTTTCTACTATAACTTGAATTTGAATCTGTTAGTCTATAATCGTATGCCAAATTTTGTCAGCGTGTCATTTTACCTGTGTCATGATTCACCCTGCCAACGGCATAAAAAAGAGTTTATGCATGTACTCTAGGGCAACGGCATGCCACATATGTCAATGAATGATACTTCTTTTATGTGCCATGAGCATGAGAAATCTTTCTGTTGAGAGTTTGGTTTGTTTCCTTAATGTACGAGGGTGCACTACTGCGCTCAAGATACTAAGGTTATTAGATACCACAAGCATTTACCATATCATTCCATTGCAACAATTTTCTTTTGGCCGGTTGTTCAATGTGTAAGATCTTTACTCTGACAAACTGAGAATTTAACGTTGCTGAACTGTGCAAACGTGATTAGTTTGCGACCAACCAGGCGGTGTCTGTCAAGACCCTAGATTCATTGGCGGTGACGGTATAACCTTCTACTTCCATGGCAAAAAGGACCGGGACTTTTGCCTGGTTTCCGACTCCACCATCCACATCAACGCTCACTTCATCGGAAGAAGAAACCAAGATAAGAAGAGAGACTTCACATGGGTTCAATCTCTGGGAATCCTCTTCGACGTGCACCGGCTCTTCATTGGCGCCAAGAAGACGTCACTTTGGACGGAGCGTCTATCTCCCTGAAGCCAAGGGCGCGAAGTGGCACTCTGAATCGTCGCCCGACGTATCCATCATCGAAGCAAAAGGGAACTTCAAGATCAAAGCCATTGTGGCGCCGATTACCGAGAAAGACTCGTTCATACATAACTATGGCATTACACAGGAGGATTGCTATGCACATCTAGACCTCAGCTTCAAGTTCTATTCGCTGCTCGCTGACGTCAGCGGCGATTTGGGCCAGACTTACGCTAAGAACTACGTGAGCAGGGCCTAAATGGGAGCGGCGATGCCAGTTTTGGGTGGCGAGAGGGGATTCGCCTCCTCGGGTCTCTTCGCCACTGACTGTGCCGCCACCCGGTTTCATTGGCAAGCTGAGCCCAAGCGGCTCGACTGAGAATCTCGAGTACGGGACCTCAACTGCGCCGGCGGAGGCGATGGCTGCGGGGTTGTTTGCAAATCCAACTCGGGAATAACAATTAAGCCCGAGTAAGTTCATACGTTTGACATTGATGCATACAATAAGTTCAACAAAAATCAAGCTTCACCCATAAAGGTAAGATTATGAATGTGAAAAGATTATTTCGTTTTGATGTCATAATTGTCTCATCTCCGCGTGCACTATCAACCATGGGCTGTGTTCCTGCGTCCTGCTTGAGAAAGTGGGCTGAACAGCATAGTCTATGCAAAGCCTTGATATACTCTAGTTTTAAGCGCAAGGTCCATTTTATGCTTATTTATTACGAAAAGGCCCATCACCAATCTACTTAGACTAAGTCTATGTAATAACTTACGGCGAGAGTATATCCCAATGTCACTTACTTTATAACTTCATAAGCATTTTCAAGCTTGGTTCTTAGTCTAATACTAGCCCACTCAAAATAATAAGGATGGTAAAAGTGCCAAAAGTTTCGTACGGCTCTCTCTTTAGTGCCAAAACTTTTCGCTGGCTAACTCAAACGCCAAATCGGAGAAAAAACAATTACTTAAATGTCTTCTATGAAAAATTCTTGCCAAAAATATTAAGTGACTTTTATAATAAAATGTTTAATCTAACATGGCTTTTTTATATTAAAAACGAGTTCAACATGGACTTTTGAGATGGCTTGCTTGCCTAAACGACGTCACACGAAGCCCAACCTAAACGACATTACACCAAAGCCCATCTCAAAATAGACAGAAAAAGTCTCCCTTGGAATTGGATTTGAGGAGGCTCCTTCATCTCCATTACCCTTCCGGACACGATTTGCCGCCCCCAATCACCAACAGTCACCATCGTGTCTCCGTTGCCGGCCACCTCAAGCTTGGCCGCAACTGAAGCAGGGAACTCGGTCACAAAAAGGAGAAGTCATCTTTGGAGTTGCAGAGAGCTCATAGAAAATCCTCTTCGCTGATTTCTCTCATTTGTTGTAATTGCTGTTGTCGTTCATAGTTTCCAAGTCGCACTGCAAATCCCGTTGTTTTACCCTGTTTCTCGGCCAAGAAGCTTGAAGTGCTTCAAGCACGCTCGGTCCTTCTTCGCCAGCAAAGACGCTTCCAGGATCCTTGCTCTCTAATTTAAACACAGATTCGAGGCCAACGCCTCCTTGCGCTATTTTGGTGAGCTTAGGTCTAAGAGCTTAAATCCCACAGTTTTGCTCTGTTTATCGACCGGTAAGCTTGAAGTGCTTCGAGCTCGCTCGGTCCTCCTTGCTCTGTTTTAGTGCCCGTGTGATTGTCGTGCGTCTAAACCAAGACCGGTCTGTTTGATTCTCTCATAACATCTTCAAACTGAGTTATTATGATGCTTGTCCGAGACCTCCATCTGTACGTTGTCTACTCGGTCTTTGCTTACGTCCTTTGTAAAATTCAGCTGCTAATTTCGGGAGAAAACTGAATTAGGATTTCAAATTTGCGAAAATTCTTGATTATTCGATTTATGATTTACATTCGGTGCAAAATATGTAGACGACGTTGTTTATGGATATATATGCTGTCTGGGCATGTCGGTAAGGCACGTCGGTCGAATAATTAATAAAATATTGTCAGTTAGATTTCTAAAACTCAAATCGGAATTGGCACTTAAGTAATTATTTTTTTTTTAAATAAACTGGTATTAAAGTAATCCCACGAAAAGTTTTAGCACCAAAATGAGCGCCATACCAAACTTTTAGCATTTCTAAAGTCATTTTCCTGTAATTTTTCAAATGAAGCAATTTCGATAAGTGAGAATGGATGAACAGTTAGATGACAAGCGATATGTGACAGAAAACGTAAAAGAAGAAATATTGGAGAATTTTGTATCTTCTGTATTGTGTATTATGTACATGTAAATGCCACTTTTTATAGTGCAAAAGGGAATCAAAGAAAGAATAAATATGATACATTTTCCTATTTTTTCTTAATTGACTGAATCAATTATTTCTCAATCTCCGTGATTAGAATCGCAGCAACGGACCAAATCATATCTTTCTCCAATACTCCCCCTCAAGCTAGCGGCTTATATACGTCAAAGATGCCTAGCTTGCTCGGTAGATATGTATGCTATCTTTTACACAAGGATTTAGTGAAAATGTCTGCAGGTTGCTCCATAGTTTTAATTCCTCGAGTTGTCACAATCCCTTCTTGAATTGTTTCTCTCGAGTAAAATGACACTCAACTTCTATATGTTTTGTCCTTTTGATGAAAAACTGGGTTTGTTGCTAATTTTAGCGTTGCA
Source organism: Syzygium grande (assembly GCA_024733475.1). NCBI lineage: Eukaryota > Viridiplantae > Streptophyta > Magnoliopsida > Myrtales > Myrtaceae > Syzygium > Syzygium grande. The sequence goes on from JAMXDD010000007.1 coordinate 28,325,385, forward strand.
TCAGTGTCACAGAACAGTTCACTTGCTCCGTTAATTTGTACCCTAAGATCCAATAACAAACCTCATATCCAAACTATCTCACAAATAATTTTAGCCATAGCTCGATATTTTGATTCAGCTGATGAAAGAGAGACAGTGGATTGTTTCTTTTCTTCCATGAGATTAAAGAATTTCCTGATTTAATGCAAAAGCCAGTGATAGATCTTCTGGTCATTAGACAAGTCGCATAATTTGTATCACAATGAGCCGTCATTTTCATGTTGCAATCACAAGACAATAGCATTCCAAGTCTGGACATCCTTTCAAAAATTTCACGACTTTTAATGCTACATTCATGTGAGACTGCTTCAGATTATGCATAAATTGACTGAGTATCAGTATTGCATAATATATATCGGGCCTGGTCATGGTGAAATAAATTAATTTCCCAACAAGTTGCCGATATCTTGATGGATCTTTAAGTAATGAGTCTTCGTCCAGTGACGACAAGCTCTTATCATATTCAAGCGTTGTGGGCTTGACATTCTGTTCAACGGGAATAATAGCTTGCTTACATCCTGATAATCCTACTTCTGATATGATCTCCAAAACAAATTTCCACTGGCTTAGACATATTCCTTTGTCGAATCTGGCTATCTCAATATCAAGAAAACATTTGGGAGGTCCCAAATTTTTTATATGGAAGGTAGATCGCAAATAATTCTTGAATTTTATAACAATAGAATCATCATTTCGCATAACGAGTATATCATCGACATATATTAGTAAATAAATCAATGAACTACCATTGGTCCGTGTGAATAAAGCATAATCATGCTTAGAATGCTTAATACCTGCATTTGTGAGTGCAGTGGTGAATTTAGTGTACCATTGTCAAGCAGTTTGTTTGACTCCATATAGGGATTTACGAAGATAACATGCCTAAGATTCCTCCTGTCTACGTAATCCCTGTGAGAGTTCCATGTAGATTTCTTCATCCAGATCACCGTGAAGAAAAGCAATATGGACATCCATCCGATGTAATTTCCAATTATGGAACGCAGCAACTAATAAAAAAGATTGAACAGTTACCTTTTTAGCAACTGGGGAAAGTTTCATGATAATCAAAACCTTCTCGTTGCGTGAATCCTTTAGCAACAAGCTGAGCTTTGTAACATTTAATAGAACCATCTGCCTTGTATTTAATTTTATATACCCATTTACACCCAAAAGATTTTCTGTGTGAGGGCAGCGGAACTATGTCCCAAGTATGATTATTTATGAGAGCACCTAACTTGGCTTCCATGGCCTGTTTCCATCGCGAGTCACATACTGCTTCTTCATAAGATGAAGGTTCCTGTTCCTAAAATATGCAACTAATGCAACACGTGTTTTGCTAATAATTGATTAAAGGACACATAGGAAGATACAGTATACTGTGTACCTAGGGAATCTAGCGTGAAGCATATGTAGTCCCTTGTCCAAGTCGGTGGACGAATATGATGTCTAGAACACCGTGGTGGCTTTGCTATTGGTTGTTCTAATGATGAGGGAGATGATTGGTCAATATGCTGCTATGGGGATGGAATCGATAGATCTTCCTCTTTGCAGTACAACACAGATGGTTGTTCTACTGCTTGATTTGAGTATTTAGGAATTGCTGTTGTGTGTTTCGGTGAGACAACAAAATATGGCGAAGTCATAGATAATTCTTCTTTTGATAAGAATTGGTGATGTTTTGATCTTGACATGTCTATTTGGAAAGAATATGTCGATTCCTGAAATGGAAATATATCTTCATGGAAAATAACGTCCATGCGAACGAAAAAACGGCCTGTAGATATTTCCATAACCTTGTAACCTTTCTAGAGAAGAGAATATCCTATGAATACACATCGAGAAGCCCGATGGTCCATTTTGTCACGGGGACCCACATTTGTTGCATAATACAGACAGCCAAAACTCTTAGATGTTCAATTTTTGGTGGTTTGCCGAAAGCATTTCAAAAGGAGACCATCCTTCAAGAATTCTAGTTGGCATGCAATTAATCAAATAAGCTGCCATGACCATACAATCACCCCAAAAGGTTTCGGGGATAGAAGCTTGGTATTTGAGAGCTGGAGCTACTTCCAAGAGATGTCGATATTTGTGCTCCACAATCCCATTTTGCTGGGGAGTGTATGTGTATGAAGTTTCATGAAGTATTCCATGATAAATAAGGAAAGCTTTGCATACTATAGTGAAAACTCGCGTCCATTGTTTGTGCGAATTCTATAGACAAATTTATTGAATTGATTTTTGATTAAGGAAAAGAAATTCGATATATTAGAAAATGTTTGACTCTTGAATTGCATGAGGAAAACCCAAGTGGCGCGAGTGTAATCATCAACAATAATTAGGAAAAAATGAGACCCATCACAATTTGGAGTGTGATAGGGACTCCATATATCTATATGAAGCAGAGAGAATGCATTGGTAGCTCGAGATGTGCTTGTCGGAAAAGGTGCTCGTGATTGTTTTGTTGATGGACAAATTGAACAATTTGGATAAGGAAAACGAGCACTATGACCCAATCGTTGATGCGAAAGGAAATTTTTATTGCTAGTGGTAACATTACATGAAATGCCTTTATTGAATAATGACATATCAAAATCCTTTGGAAAGTTTCTCCAAAAGTAAGGTCCTTATGCAACACTACCCAAGTCCATCATTTTGCCAATCGAATAGTCCTGAAAGAAACAGTTCTCTAAATTGAATATTACTTGCCAAGAGTTGTCTTCACAGATCCTGAAAATTGATATGAGATTGAATTCAAATTCAGGAATATAGAGAACATTTTTAAGGGCAATGTTCGGATTAAGACGAACTGTTCCAACTTTGGTAACATGAGTGACAATACCATTAGGAAGATGAATAGATGCATTAGGATGTGCTATTTTGTGGTGGTCCGAAAAAAAAATTTCATAACAAATTATGCGATCACTAGCACCTAAGTCAATTATCCATACATCAACAGAAATAATATCATCCTTGGGAAAAGAAGTACCTGAGAAACTTGCACCCTAGTCTGCAACCTTTTAATTGATTTAATGTCCTCATAATATGCTAGTTATGATAATTGGTGATAGTCTGATTTGCCCTTTCAGTCCCTTGTGCCAAAACCAGATAAGCAGAAAAATCTCTCTTTTTTCTTTGTCATTCAGTTTTCCATGCAATTTCCAGCAGGTCTTAATAGGGTGATGCAGGCGTTTACAATAATCACAATATTTACCTTTATTTTTAAAATTCTATCCATCTACTCTAGTTGATGTGGCACTCCATGGGCCACTAGATGATTTGAAGATAAAACCTGACGTGGCTTGATGAGGTCCGCTTGATTCGCCCACATTGATGATGGAATAGGAGCTGTCCGATCCTTTCTTTTGATTTGGGCCGTCGGTTCTTATAACCCTAACATTTGGGTTGTTCTCTTCCTCACATAAGACACAAGCAAGGTTTCTCGCATAAGACCTGAGCGAGCTCTGAGGTTGCAGCGGCTGCAGCGGTAGCCCTAGAGCGCCGGACACTCATTGTGACAGCCCTGCCGGAGCGGCAAGCTTCACACTTTTGCTTGTCTTCACGTACTCGGTTGTGGCCAGCCGTTGGTTCTCTTCTTGCACGACCAATTGATAGATCCGGTCGAGCGGAGGGACAAGATCCATGGTGAGAATCTGCGATCGAAACGGTAAGTAACTCATTGGGTTGGGCTCCATGGTGATGATCAAGAAGGTGACCATCCGAACCCATTGGGCTAGGCTCCGGTATTTGCATCTTCTATGAATGAGCCTTGTTGGCCCCATTGTTGATTTGGCCCAATAGTGCATTAGCCTTGAACTGGAATCCATTGCATCGTTGGCCACTGGACATAGCCTCGAGGTTGGACTGGAGTTGATACTGGAGTCGGAGGATGTTGAACAGGGTCATGTTTGTTTTGCGTTGGATCAACTTGTTCTAAAGTCTGATCCTAAGGTAAGTTATTTGACGATTCCTCAACTGTCGGTAGAATTGTTTCTTGATTTTCACTGGTGGTTGGCCCTTTGTTCTGATTTTTTGGCATGGTGTATCTAATGTGCAGGTAATTCGGAATTCCTACCCAGAGCGCTAATTCGTTTTGCCATATGAGATTTGCAACAACAAAATTAGAGAGCTATCGAGGGCAATTCAGAAGAATTTTTGCGGAAGCTAGTTCAGAACCGAATGTTCTGATATCATGATAGAAAACGTAAAGAAGAAATATTGGGGAATTTTGTATCTTCTGTATTGTGTATTCTGTATATGTACATGCCACTTTTTATAGTGCAAAAGGAAATCAAAGAAAGAATAAATATGATACATATTCCTATTTTATCTTGATTGACTGAATCAATTATTTCTCAATCTCCATGATTAGAATCCCAGCGATGGACCAAATCATATCTTTCTCCAACAATATGCAAAACTTGCTTGTTTCACCGGAATTGCTCTCGTAACGAAATATTTTTCACCGAAAGCAATTACCTGGCTTTTAATTGAAGGAGACCAAGTCTTGTGGTGATTCCGGATAGGAAATACCAGGCAAATAGAGAAATCAATAGCTTTACTCCAAACAGAATTATACAAACATAAACGGTGCCGGAATTTAATCGACAACAAGACTTGGAAAGTACAATCGGTACAAACGAACCAAACATGACAAACCATGCTGGAATTTAATCGACAACAAAGCTTGATGACGTGACAAAATTTAATCGACAACACACTATCCATATACGCGCCAAAATTTAATTAACGGCATGAATATGAAGGCTACAGCTAAGGAAAGTATAGTACAATGAAGCAAAGTAAAGATAAAGACAAATTTGTTATAATTGTGCAGGGGGCTTTACATGAAATAACCGGTGGTATTTATAATGATTAAGCGATAACTGCTTTAAGACAGTTTTCCAGTGGTTTCTTCTGCACCTTTCGGCTTCAATATCCAGCGCCTATGCCACTTTCGAACGGTTATTTCTTCACTAGCTATATCACGTTCCTATAACCGTCCCATATGCTTGTTTTTTGAATGATGGCCGATAAATGCTCATCGGTAACTGACTCACGATCATGCCGCTCAATGACATGTCTTATGATCTTATTTTAAAACGTTAACCGCACCCTTCTCAGGCCGTCTCATATGTTTGTCCCTAAATGATGGCTAATAACTGCTCATCGGTAGCTGCCACACGATCTTTCCGCTCCGTGACATGTCTCATGATCTCGCTTTCAAATGCTAATTGTTCCCTTTAGGCATACATGCCCATTCCTCTTCAAATCCATCCGCTTTGTTTTATGCTTTTATGCCCTTGAAGCGAATCCCTGCCATTCATTCTAATGTTTCCCGATTGTTTCGTCTTGCACTGGCAACTTTATCCCCATGTTTCTTGTGTTTTCGAAGTATTTTAGTGGCATTTTTCTATTCGCCATTGTATATCGACAGCTACTATCTATTCGTCGTTGTATATCGACAATCGAATATGCACCACGGATGTATATCAATATCAATCGCTGGTCTCTATGGTCGTCAACAAGACTTCACATGTGTAACGATAATCACATGACTATTCACGCTCATGTGTCAAGCATGTGTTTACTCATGTCAACGATCCAATCATTTTTTGTGTAAACACAGCTATTCATTTTAGCCAATCTATCTGAGACAAACAGCTGATTTCCACTCTAGTGGCGAGATTCATCTTGAGATGCTTGTGATCAACATGCATAAACAGCAAACACACGAAGTTGAACCTGCAATGCAATGACAAGCTCAAGAACCGAAGAAGAGCGTAAAAAGCTAACATTGGGGTAATTGAATAAGACCACCCGAAGGAGAGAGTGCAATCGATTGTGGTCACATTTGCCTGTACAGTCCGGTTGAGATGGGACCGATGCTAACATTTGCATATCGTTTCATGTTTGTGGCCATAGCATGTTTTGGTGGTTCGTCTTTTCTTGTTTCCGATGGTGACACATGTCATCAGCCAGGCGATGCATGAAAGGCCTGATCTTCCTAGGGTGCTGCTTGCTAATTGGCCACTACCATGTCACGATGGACTAAATATAGCCGCAAACTGAGCATCTCTCCGGACATATTGGCAACGACGTTTTAACGCTGTCCACGCATGTGCAAAACATGAGTAAGGTAGAGACATTGGTAGTACGAGGTTCCTGTCATCTTTCATTATTGCTCTCCCACGTTAAAAACGAAAGAGTAGCATCAAGTTTTAGTCCATGTGTTCCTCCATTCCCAATGGCCATATAAGCTTTCTCCGACCAGTGTTCTTATTGGTAGACTACACGGATGTAGACGTCATCCCCACATGCAAACTAAACCAATATATGTGGATGATATTCATGTTTGTACCCGCCAGATCATAGATTCAAGATCCATCAACGGGATATTGGTAACAAAATCAGAGTCGATGGCGAATGTGTAAACTAATTGCCGACAGGTAGGATTTGAGTGACGAACCCAATGGAAAGATCGAATGATCTTTGTTCACTAGTTGGACTATAAGAGGGTTCGCAAGAAGTGTTGATAGAGAGCAGCTAGCCGGGAAAATTGTTAAAGCAATCCTAAACCTTTTAAATTTGCCAATTCAGTCCTAAACCTTTTAAATTCTTGCCAATTGAGTCCTTTCGATCAATTTTGACTAGCCGGTGTTGACGTGGCCCCTGACTGTCTGATCAATGCTGACTTGGTAATTTTTAATTATTTTTTTTTCTGCTTTCTTCCCTCTGGGTACGGTCCGCATCGGTGGCCAACCGTAGGAGGTCGGCGCAGGCCGACCCTCGCCCGCCGACGAGGGGCTCGACCTTGCCCCGCCCAGAAAGGCGGTCGGCCTCACCGCCATTGCACGAAACGCGACGGCGGGTCGAGCCTCGCCCAGATCTGGCGGGGCTCGACCTTGCCATTGCGGCGGCGAGGCGAGATCGGCCTCGACTCACCCAACCAGGGGCCGACGAGGTCGACCTCGCTGGCCCTCCCCTCTAGCCGGCCGCGGGACCGACCAGAGGGAAGAAAGCAGAAAAGAAAAAATAATTAAAAATTATCACGTCAGTGTTGATCGGGTGGCCGACGGCCACGTCGGCACCGGCTGACCAAAATTGGCCTAAACGACTCAATTGGCAAGAAATTTAAAAAGTTTAGGATTGAATTGGCAAACTTAAAAAGTTTAGGAATAAATTGGCCTCCGTACAATAAGTTTAGCACTTTTTTAACAATTTTCCTGCAGCAAGCCAATATCTACAACATAATTATTCACTAAATCCAATTTACAACATACGAAACAAGTAAAGGCAGATGAGGCAATTCTCCATGCTTCGGCACAAAAGCATGATAAATAAACAAGAATCGTGGCTAAACTATGCACAATAATGTTTTTTCTCGTACAATCCCTTGACACGTCAGTCAGCATCAAAACCCTAGTTAATGTTCCCCAAGTCGATGGTCGTCCTCGTCATCCTCTCGGCGACCGAGATGCTTTTGCAGAAACATGCTTAGTGCCGACTAAAGAGAATGATAATTAATATAATATGAGCAAATAGCTTTGCCTTTTCAGGACTTGGAACACCGATTAATGCTGTGTGACCTGACAAAAGTAGAAGGAATCATGTCATGGAGCTGAGTCATTATTGGTTCCAGCGAAGAATGCACCAAATCAGTCCTAATGTTCTTCATCTTTGCGCACGTTCGATTCAGGAGAATCGAACCCAACAGAATTAGTTTAGTTTTACTCCGAGAAATACGATTGATATGCAGATGCGGGCTATCTCAAAGGCCCAAGATTTATCTTCCTAGGTTGTCTTTTCTTCTATTGTAAAAGAGTCATATTGATGTGTGCTTTCGAGACACTTATTAAGCATACTTTATTTAAAATAACTTTGTCAATTAGCATAACACAAGAGCAGCCAATTCAATAGAAGCCGCATAATTTCTTCGAATTAGTTACCTGATTAGCCAAATCTCAGTACTACTAATTGTACGGTTTTGCAAGCTCTAATGGCGGAATAGGGATTTTCAATGATGAAGAATGATTTGTGACGACTTATGGTGATTAATCATGTCGAGAGATTACTCGGCTCCGATGGTGCTTTAAGTAAAAATTGCAATAATTCTAATTCTGTAGCCGGACGGGATGGCAATATTCTCTTTCGATTAGACCTCTTCATCACGTTTTTCATGTTATGTAAAGCATAGTCGACCATGTGCCTTACAATGGGTCTTTTGACTCTCGAGAGATATTTTATGCAATTATTGTACTGCTGGCATCTAATCTAATTCATTATTGTAAAATAGACTTTTGGGACATTAGATGCACAAAATTTAATGGAATGAGCCTTTTCTTTTTGGAATAATAATTTAAGGGTTTTGCCTAAGGAAGTGAAAATTCGAGGAAATCTTTTAAAATCTAATTGTGCATAGTACGCACAAATATTTCATTATGTTACTTTTATATATGCAAAAGAAATTGACTATGTGCAACAGTAATGAAATAGAGAGAAATATTTCAAAATCCCTAACAATGTCATGCTATGCAACACAAATGAATTCGAATACTCTCTCTTTTTGCTGTAGAGAAACAAATAATTATCCACCAAATTAATGTTGGTTGAAATGCTCTACACAATCATAACAATTACAATTGCTTTTATATATGTAGATGTTATTCTTTTTTCCCAATATTATGTAAATCTTATTCCTTGTATTAATACCTTAAAAAAAACCACTTGAATTGCCAAAGTTCTATCTCTAATTTCACCGAGCTATCATATTTATGTACGTGTGATTTCACAAATTAACGATTACAATTGTACAACCAAAGTTTTCTATGATCAAACGACTTCTAATTTGCAAAAAAAGATAAGATTCTCTTAAAACGTCTATGAATATTGTAATTTTCGCACAAACTCATTTATCGAAATGAGAAATTCTTTTCCTCATATAAGGATCTTCACAATTGTTTGTGTCAGGAAGATGGTGGAGTCAGAACATATCATACATAAATGCTCCATGTAAAAAGTGTATGCATCAAGACAAACAAGAAAAATGGTACCTAACTTTTTTCCAAACCAAATGGTAAATGGTATCTTTTTTGCTAATATATTAAGAGAAGTTGTCTAGAGAGTGCTCATTATAAAAAGGGAAATCCCCTTGTCAATGAAAAAATATATTTTATCAGAGCAATTATATTAAAAGGAAAACGTCGTGTATAACAATGAAATATTGACCATAATAGAATACATTGATTCGACAACTTGACCAATTTGATCAACTGTTTAATTTAAACCATTGATAGTGGAATCTAGATTCCACCACCGGTGGACGGTATGATAACTCTTTCTTTTTAATCGACAAAAACATCATTAGTGATGGCTTGTCGGAAAGTAAACATGAGCGACGGCAATAGAAGCCATCAAACGAACTGTTTAGTGAAAATGTCTGCGAACAAATTACTAATTTAAGGAAGGGAGGGAGACCATTCACAAGGTGGATTGCTTTTTCTATAGTTTTTAATTTTCCATGGACTTATCATATCGCAGCTGACTTCACTAAATCCATGAGCCTCCTCTATGAAGCCAAGCAAAGATCGTATCCAAATAAAAAAATAAAAAATGAGAGGGCAGCCCGGATCTACTTAGATCCGCAAATCGAGTCAAATTCATTAAAGCGGCCTTTTATTCCAAAATAAATAATATTATGACAAACGAATTCTTTGTACTAAAAAATTATCCATGCACTACGGGCTCCACTATAAGCACTCACAATTCACTACGAAAATTCCCGTGATAAGAGTTTAGGAAGAAGTTGAAGTCTTTGTTTTCGCTTACGGTTTGGACGCGCGAAGTGGTCAGATAAAGGCGCAAGTTAGTATTGTAATCTCGCAACGTACAACATCGACATTAAAGACCCTGGCTATTAAGATCAATCAATTCTGACATGTATATAAAATAATGCGAAATTAAATCAAATCCGGGTGCGTCGAGCCCCCAGATTATCCAGAGCATTTAATTTGACAGTGACATCAGTGTAGTCGGTAAGGGGCTCGGTCTCCCTCTCTCGTGCTTCGAGGCCGCAAATATATATAAATATATTTGTGGGATGACAAGGGAGCATTCGAGGATTTCTAGGTTAAGTGCGATGATGCATGAGCATGTTTATTTTTCTATTATTGTTTACACACTAAGCTGTTCTTTTTCATAAATTAAGTCGCTATTTGCAATCCTAGCTGCTATCACTAGAGATTCAAATATGAGCTACAGAGTTAGTATTTTAAAAAAGGGATATGGGTATTAGAAATCCTAAAACTTATCACAAAAGTGTAATTGAATCCTAAAACTTTCAAAATGTGCAATCAAATCCTATAACTTGTCATAAAAGTGTATTCAAGTCCTAAAACTTTCAAAAAGTGTAATCGAATTCTAAAACTTGTTGCGAAAGTACAACTGAATCCTAAAACTTTTAAAAAGTGTAATTAAAAGAAGAACTTAATTGGATTAACTTAACAAATTTTAAGACTTGATTGCACTTTTTGAAAATTTTAGAACTAAATTGCATTTTGTAACAAGTTTTAGGACTTAATTGAACTTTTTGAAAGTTTTAGGATTCAATTGCATTTTGATAACAAGTTTTAGGACTTAATTGAACTTTTTGAAAGTTCTAGGATTCAATTACACTTTGATGACAAGTTTGAAGACTTCCAATACACTTATTCCTTTAAAAAATAATCTTAGTTACTATTTGTAATCTTAGTTTTTGGGCTTTACTAACATAATAATCTTTGAGCCATTGTAAGACTAATAGTATGTTGTGAGTCATAAATTTTTAGATTAATAAATCCCAAAAAAATGTGTAATTATTTATTTTTTATTGTTGCTGTTGATCTCACAATAAAATAAGAACCGTTACTTAATTATTTTTCTTTTTAAAAAGTGTCGCTTCAAAGAAATGCAAATTGATTTCCGGTTCCTGACGAGGAAGATGACGTGAGTAACCAATCTAGTGTGTGTGTTTTTTTTTCCCTTTCTTACTTTAAAATTGCAATGGAATAGAAAATTTCTTGAAAGACCAAGTTTAATAAGAATCTCTTGCTAATGCATGTACATGAGAATGGAAAAGAGCAGGAATTAAAATAACGACAAGACACCAACTTAATTTATATACCCTCGTTTGCAATTATGTTCACAATGGTTAGACTAACCTAATATATGTCAACCTTAATCTACTTCCAATTGTACTTCCTTTTGTCAAGTCGACGAGCTTTAATTTGTTGATGCAACAATTCAACAACCCACAGCGGCGGCCTTGATGAGGCAACCCCTCTCCCGAACAATCACCGGCAAGCCGCCGCTCATGGTGGCGGTGAGACCCGGAGAGAACCGGGCTTGTCGGGTCGGGCCCACGACTCGGATGTCGAACCTCCGCACCAACGCGAGCGCCACGCTCTTCATCTCCACCACCGCCATCTCCCTGCCCAAACAAGCCCTAGGGCCGGCCTGGAACACCGGGTACTTGTACAGGCTCTCGGGACGAAACACCCCGTCCTGCAGCCACCTCTCGGGCCGAAACTTGAGGCAATCGGGGCCCCATATCCGCTCCATCCGGCCCATGGCGTACGGGTGGTACGTGACCCGGGTCCCACCCCCAACGACCGTCCCGTCCGGCAAAACATCGTCCGCCGACGCGAACTTGGAATCGAACTGCACGGGCGGGAACAGGCGCATGCCCTCGTGAACAGCCGCATGCAGGTAGTGCATGCGCTGCATCTGCTCGTAGCTCGCCAGCACATCTCCGGTCGAGCCGTCCATGACCAGGTCCGATTCCTCCCGGATCAACCTCTCCACCTCCGGGTTCCGCGACAGCAGCCAGAAGAACCCGGTCAGGGCTGAGGCGACCGTGTCGCGGCCCGCCAGGAGGAAGCTGATCACGACGTCGCGGAGGTAAACTTCGTCGTCCACCGTGCCCATGAACCGCGACAGGAGGTCGTTGCGGGTCGCGAACGACCCGAGCCTCCGCCTCTGCCTGATCACCTCCTCCGCGAGGGCGTTGACCAGCTTGACCGCGTCCCTCAACCTCCGCTCGCTCCCCACGTTGAGCAGGCGCTTGGCCTTCCAGACCACGTGCGACACGTGCGCCGCGCGCTCCGCCGACAGCCTCGACGCGAGGTCAAAGGCCAGAGCAAAGCTCGACATGGGGAGGGAGAGCTGGAGACAACCCGGGTCAAGCCCGAAGGAGAACTTGCAAATGCTGTCGAACGAGAACCTCCGAAACACGTCTTGCAAATCTACGACGCCACGATCCATCCTTGACGTCAGGAGAGGCACGAGCCTGGTCTCGATCTCGCCTCTCACGATGTCGAACGCGTAGGCGCGCACCGACACGCTCCCCAGCTCGAGGCTTGCCATCTTCCGCTGGAACTGCCACGACTCGCCGTCGGTGTTGAAGATGCCACGGCCGAGGAGGTCCCCCAGGATGGCGTTGAAGGGCTTGCCCTTCGGGTAGTTGTCGAACCGCGTCCGTAGGATGTGCTCCACGTTCCCCGGATTCGCGGTGATTGTGTTGCGGAGGACGTGGACGTGGATCGTGCCGGTCGGGGAGTTCCGGAGGAGATGGGCGTACCAGTCGCAGAGGTTGCCGAACTCGGACGACCAGCTCGAGGAGAGGTAGCTCGCGCAGACGTCGCACTTGCAGAGCGGCGCCTGAAGCGACCTCAGCGAGTACAGCGAGAAGGAGAGGAGGGCCAGGATGAGGGCGAAGGTGAAGAAGCAGAAGCAGACTGTGGAGTGCATGGGCGTGTCCAACCACAGTGAAGATAAACGCTCCATTGACAAACAACTGGGGACGAGAGAGAGAGAGAGAGAGAGAGAGAGAGAGAGAGAGAGAGAGATGAGATGAGATGAGATGAGATTGAGGGAGAAGACAAATGGAGGCATTAAATACTGCAATGCTCATGTCCGCCTAGGGATCAACTGGTGCAGAGACATATGGTGGGGGAAGTTGGCCACTATGCTTATAATAATGCCCGGCTTTAAATCGACAGCGAAAGTGATTTTGACAAAAAGTAGCACACCCTTAGGATATGGTTCTTTGCATTTCAATCGAGCGTACATCAGTTTTGTAAAGCACATGTTTTTAGGAACACGATAAATGTGCTCTTTTTTTCTTGCACAATCCACATTTATCGCCGCTAAATTTGGATAGTCGGCACAAATTTTCAAGTTATAACTACCGATAGATGAAGCCTGAAGGTGGGTTCCATAGAAAAAAGATTGCACAAGTTGTGTAGGGAAAAGTGCCAAAAAAGTCCTAAACTTTTGCATTAGTGTCAATTTAGTCCTAAACTTTTTTTTGGTACCAATTCAGTCCTAAACCTTTTGCATTGGTGCCAATTTAGTCCAAAACCTTTTAAATTGGTGTCAATTCAGTCCTAAACCTTTTGTTTTTGTGCCAATTTAGTCCTTCCGGCCAATTTTGACCGGAATTTCTTTGTCGACGTAGACGCTGCACGGCCGGCCACCCGATCTCTTGACGATAATGACGACATGGACAACTTAAATAATATTTTAATATATTTTCAATTTTTCTGTTTTTTTCCTTTTTTTTTCCACTTTTTTTCTTTGTTTTTTTTTTCTTTCTCTTCCTCCGGCGGCCCGGCCAGGACCGGGCCACTCTTGCGAGGGGCTCTCCCTTGCACGGCCACCCGAGGCGGCGGCTCGCTCGACCAAGGCGAGGCCTGACCATGGCGAGGCTCGCCCTTGCCGGCCACCGGCGAGGGCTGCCTCACCCGACGAGGGCGAGCCTCGCCTTGGTTGGGTGAGGCTTGACCTCGCCAGATCCAGCGAGGTCGGGCCTCGCCCTCGCTGGTGGCCGGCGAAGGCGAGCCTGCCCTCGCCAATGGCCGGCGAGCTCGACCTCGCCGGCCACTGGCCTCCGGCGACCGACCAGAGGAAGAGAAAGAAAAAATAACAAAGAAAAAAAGTAGAAAAAAAAGGAAAAAAAAATAGAAAAATTCAAAATTTATTAAAATATTATTTAAGTTATCCACGCCGGGCCGCCGGGACGGTCGGCCGACAAGCCGCGTCCATCGTCAAGAAATTCGGTCAAAAATTGACCTAAGGACTAAATTGGTACAAAAACAAAAGGTTTAGGACTGAATTGGCACCAATTTAAAAGGTTTAGGACTAAATTTGCACCAAAAAAAGGTTTAGGGCTAAATTGGCACCAATGCAAAAGGTTTAGGACTGAATTGGCATAAAAAAAAGGTTTAGGACTAAATTGGCACTAATGCAAAAGGTTTAGGACTTTTTTAGCACTTTTCCCCAAGTTGTGTACCACGTAGAAATCTATCGCCAATTATCTGGGTCGTTGGTCAACTTTTCATATTATAACTACCCAATCATTGACGGTGAAGTTGGGTCGCGTAAAAAAAAAGGATAATGCCATAAATAGTTCTCGAATTATAGCTCACTGTGCAATGTGATCACTGAATTTTTAATTTGTAGAATGTAATCCCTAGATTTTTAGTACTTATTTAAGTTAGTCCATGGACTATCATCCCTTCATTAATTCAAGTTTAGGAACAATATTGAACATTTTTATATAATTCAAGGACTAGATTGAACATGTATAAAAAATTCATGGACCACATTGAACAAATTAAAAGTTTATAGACGGTATCGCACATTAGGCTAAAATTTAGAGACAACATTAAATAAATTAAAAGTTCATGAACCATTTGTGTCAATTTCTAAAAAAAGAAGAAATGCACAAGCTATGTGCCATATAAGATACAGGCATTGGGTTGATAAACCCTGTTAGGTCCGATTCTTTTAGAAAGATATTACTCATTGACTAAACCGTAGAAAATCAAAGAAGCATTGGTATGTGATTACAAGACCATGAATATCCATACTCTTTGGTCTTCAAGTCAAATTTCAATCGTTAAAAGGTAAAAGGTAACGTTTACTTGTCACCCACGTTAAGTATGCTTTGATAAGCTAAAGATGTAAAGGGTGGCATGATCCATTAGAGTAGGTACCTTATAAACATAACCATGGGTGTTTCATACATCCAGTTGAAATGTTCATTTTAAGCCGTAACTGCTCAACATCCCACTACAGGCAAATTATTCAACAAGTCCTATATTTATTGTACAGCAGCCAATTCATTTTTAAACATTTCAATTTATCAATTTAGTCCTAAACCTTTCAATTGTGTCAATTTAGTCTTTTGGGCTAATTTTAGCCAAAAATTGCTTTGTAGCGATTTAGTTAGTGTCGACCATCATATGTGGCACATCCGATATTGACATGGACAAATTTTGCAATTTTTTTAATTTTATGAATTTTTTTCCTTTCCTTTTCTTTTTCCTTTTTTCCCTTCGTTGGCTGTCGATGGACCTCGTTAATGGCTAGTGGAGGTCACTGGCCTTAGGTGAGGGCCACCCTTGCCTGGCTTGGCCTCAGGCAAGGGTCACCCTCTCTTGGGCTAGCGAGGGTTACCTTCATTGGCCTCGATCCATATTGGGCGGGGGCCATCCTTGCTTGGGGTCAACAACCTCCGTTGGTCATTGATGAGGCTCAGCGACTCATCGATGATCGTGCCACGTAGGATGTTGATGCTAACTAAAGTGCTACGTCAACGATTTCCAATCAAATTTAGCCTGAAAGACTAAATTACCAAATCAATAAAAGGTTTAAAACTAAATTGTTATAGTTTAAAGGTTTAGAAAATAAATTTGTAAGTTATCAAAAGATTTAGAATTTTTTGTCAAAGATATAGAATTAAATTTATACAATTAAAAGGTTTAGGACTAAATTGACCGCCATATAATAGGTATAGGATTTTTTGGACAATTTTCCCTCCCCAACCATCAATGCAGGTTAGACAAAAGCTAGAGTTACATTAGGCCCATGACATAAATTGAACTCATGCCATAGACGAATTAGATTTCTTGAAATCGAAGATCGACCCAGAGAATCAAATTTAGGATTAGGAAATTCGAGAGCAAGCCTTATCCAATTCGATCGACCACTTCGACGGTGTGTTTTTTCTTTTCCCCCATTGCTTTGAGATGCGTTACAATGCTTCGAAGCATATCTGACTATTAGACAGACATGGAGTTAGGTACAAGAGCGTATGAACAACGCGTGCATGGGGTTGATGAAGGAACGAATGTAGCTGAAGCGCAGTTCAGGGCAGCCGTCACACACGTGCTTCAATCCGGCCGGACACATCGAGCTGCTGCTGCATGTAATATCTTCTTCTCTCTTCCTAACGTCGGCTCCAATGCCGCGCCGGCGACTGCAACATTGCCGCATTCCAGAGGTAGAGATAAGCTTGTTTTAGACATCTTTCTTCTAAATTAAAAGAATTTGACCTCCCATATTTGATCTTTAGTGTGCGTTCATGTTATGATAGCAGAAAAAGCAAATCGGGTCAATTTCCCTGTTTCGCATCGAAAAGATTCAGATCCAAATCAAGATCCGGTGGACGATAGAAATAACTTGCTTGAAAGACTCATGCCCGCAATATTTATTGACTTCTGTGGTGGAAAAAGTGAAAGTAGAATCTTGCGGTGGGCCAGTGATCTAACCGCTAGCATTAAAACCAGTTTCTAAATGAAGTTAATTTACTTTAGTCATCACACCCTACTTTGCCTTTTCCACCCAACTACATCCCAATTTTCCTCCATATTAAATATCACGATAAAAAAAATGACATATAAAAGAGAAAAAGATACAAATAGCATCTAAATTTTGACCCGATGTGTAGTGCCATCCTTAAACTTTTAATATATTCATGTGAGCTTTAAATTAAAATAATTATTTAATTTAGTTATTTACTTAATTTAATCTCTCAATTTTACATAACAGGTCAAATCAGTCCTTTGATACAATTTATAAGTTTTCATGATTACACTATTATCCGGATTTTAGAATATCTTTTCATTTTAATCCTAATCAACAAAATATACGTTATCTTTTTATTACCTATTCACCTTTTCGGTCTTTGTAAATATTAGCGTAGTTCCAGTTAGTTATCTTTCTATTACATCTTTTACCTTTTTGGTCTTTAAAAATATAGTTCCGGTTAAGTACATATAGACTCATCTAGAATTATATCGGATTCATATTCCTTTTATTTTGAAATTAGTATTTTTATAAGAAGATTTAATAATGATACTAATTATAAATTTCTCTTAATAATATTAATCTAAAATCTTGTTCCTAATGTTTTAGATAGATAAATTTTTAAGTTTTTGTGTTTCGTGTTTTCTTAATCAAAGTTAGTCAAATCTATAAATTATGAAATTAAAATAGCAGGAATACCGACGTGATACAACTCTAAGGCTCCGTTCGTTTGCCGAAAAATATTCTCCTTTTGGAAAATATTTTCCCGGAAGTCATTTTCCTGAAAAAAATTTTCCTGGAACATAATTTTCTAGTATTCGGCTAAAATTTCAAAAAGTTTCGGAAAATATTTTCTGGTGTTCGATGATCGGCGGGCGGCGGGCGGGCGGCGGGGTAGGGTCGCAGGGCCGGCGATCGACGGTGGGGGGCGGGGGTCCAAGAACCGGCCCGGCGGCATCGGGGCGACCGGGGTGGCAAGCGACCAAATAAGGGCGGCAACGGTGGCACCGTGCAGCCGATGGCCGACGGCGGTGATCGGCGATCAACTTCCTCTCCACGGAAAACATTTTCCCTCTTATGGGCAATTTTGCCTTCGCTTTGAGGGAAAATGATTTCCTCAAAACAATGAAAATCATTTGGGGGTGGGGAAGGAAAATATTTTCCAGGGAAAAAAATATTTTCCGCCCACGAACACCGGAAAACGCGAAAAATGTTTTCCGGAAAAATATTTTTTCCGCAAACGAACGGAACCTAAATGATATTCTACTTTTACTATTATAGAGATCATAAGCTAAAATATACTTAAATGAAACTATCGTAATATTTATAAAGATAAAAAAGGCACAAAAAACTAATAAAAGAATAGTCATATCTTTTTAGTTGATTTAGGAAATGGATTGAAATTAAAAAAATATTTTAAAATCCGGGCACTAGTGTAATTATGAAAAATTTTGAGTTTTTTTATGAAAGGTTAATGGACTAGATTGAACAAACCGAAAATTTAGGGACTAGATTAAATATTTAGGAATTATTTCAAGGATCACGTCGAAAGAATTAAAAGTTCAAAGATGATATTATACATTGGGCCAACGTACAGTGACTATTTGTATCATATTCTAAGTATATTCTTAATGGACTAATTATATACATCTCTAGCTTTGTTCTTTTTTATAAGGGAAAAAGTTACAAAAATCCCAAGCTATGTCCACTATAACACTTTTACCACAAACTATTTTGTGATGTTAAAAAAAACCTAAACTATGCGCACCGTGACACATTTACCTTAAACTTTTTTTTTGACATCGCAGATCCTAAACTTGTACCCATATAACCCATTTACCCTCCATCAAGGTTCCGTAAGATACTATTTTCCAACCAAAACAACGTTACTGTTATTCATGTAAGTCATGTGAGTATCGTCATGTCAATACTGTTTACGTTCGCACGCTTTTCTTCTTGTTAGAGTGCTGCTACAGTACTGCTACAGTGTTGCTACACTATTGCTATAGTGACCACTTGAATTCTTTTGAGAACTCGTGTTCAAGATTGAGAGAGATAGGATGGATGAATGGATAACCTGGATACAACCCACTGGGTTTGAGACTTAATCCTCAAAATCTGCTAAAAAATCAACAATTGATATTTCCACACTAGTGACTGCAGATTTTGATTTTTAATGATATTCATTTAACGAGACTTTGATAGAGGGTAAATGTGTTACACGGAAATTTAATGTTACAATGCGCATAGTTTGGATTATTTTGCGGCTTTCTCTCTTTTTTATAACATATATTACTGTATGGAGCTGCAAGTTGTAGGCTACAACGATGTCGGATATCAATGCTTGCATGTTATTCCCAAACAATTGCATGTGCAAACCCTTCACTGATGGGAAAGAATCTCTTAAATGTGCCCTAGCCAACCAATAAAGAAGCTACTCCTTAAAATAATCACCAACTGCATGATGGAATCTCAACCATAAAACGGTTTGGGTCCGATGAAACCCTTGTATATTGATGCCACCGTCCGTTTGTTTGCACTTTACGCACAGTACATATTCGTCCGACACCATCCGACACACGAGCTTTGACGGCATCTGCGTTTTGTTTGTGCATACAGTCGTGTCTTAACCCAATGCCATACATATGATCAAACAGTTCTGGTTCCACGTGGTGGGGTCTTCTCTTGATTTGTCTCTTAGCCCGCCGTTTGATCCCATGATGCGGACGCCTCTGATGACACGTGTGCATGCGTGTTTGTAATATATTCTATTCGATCCAACTGAGTGGTGCACCCGTCAAACGAGTGGATTGGATCTGGATTGGATCGAAATTAATCTGATCCAAATTGAACAATTTCCATGAGACTCATGTCCGACCCAACTCGACTCATATTTCGAATCTAGGAAAATTCATACCAAAGCTAAGGTGAGAGCATGCGATCGAAGTGAGGGCATGAGAGAGTGAAAAGAGAATCATAGAAGTGGGTTAGATCTAAGTAAATTATGAACCTATTTAATATAGTAGATTTTATTATTCTAAATTCATTTATGATCCAATTAGTCATTTACCGAGTATCACTAATATATATATAACCACTCAATCCATTAAATATAAATTAAAAAATAAATTTATAACTCATTTTGATAGATCAAACGAGTGATTACGTCAGGAGATGCCTCATGTGTGGAGTGGTTGGAACTGTGGAGTAGTTGATAGCTGATAGCGATTGGCTGTCCACTGAATTTTGATCAATCAGTCTGCGAGCATCTCTCACTGCTCGGCCATTGAAGTATGAAAAGTGATGCACCTTGCTAACTCAATTGTTTATACACTTAATTTTGCAAACCAATGTGCATATGTTAATCATCTAATGCTTCCACTGTAAAATAAATTCTTTTTTCCTTCGATGTGGAATTTTCTTGTTCCGTGTGTGGAAGTAACAAAGAGCATCCGCGAGCTGATTGTGAGATTTATCATGTCCTAAAAATCCCGGTAGAAATTAAGCATGAAGATAACAATTTGATCTTCATGATAGTTGACTAAAAAAACTAACTTGAGGGCAAACTCTGTGGTTATTAAAAGGTTTATTATCACGAAAAATCCTAAACCGTACACTTGTGACAATTTTACCCTCTACTAGTTTCCGTTAACTTTTACCGTCAAATTTCTAAGTTAGATGATACGTGATAGTTGACGAGTGTATCAGTTTGAGGTTTTAACCTCTGTCTATCACTTATGTACCATTTTGTGATTTTTTGTTATATTAATATAATTTAATGGAGGATAAATTTGCCACGAATGTATCAAGTTGAGATTTTTTATTGTTAAAAAATTAGTTTAGAGTAAATATGTTACGGGTGTACCAATTTGAGGATTTTTATGGTCAAAAATTAGTTTGGGATTTTTTTGTCCCACGTGTATCAGTTTGAGATTTTTCGTATTAACCCTTATTAAAAAGATTTTGTTATTTCACAAAAGTTTCGGTGATATACTGATCAGTAACACAAAAAATCAAGCAACCGTACTTTTTTTACCAATATTTTTTTTCCACTTATCGATTTTTTTTAAGAAATCTACTAAAATGAATAAATTATCTTTTTTAATGGAACAATAGAATCGTCCTTTTTCGATATTTCTTTTTTCCATACCATCGATATCATAGGATCTTGCGAGAGATAAATCCACAACATGATCCAATGGAATAATGGGTTTTCTACAAAATCCCCGAACAAAGATATCAAACATCGTTGGAATAAAGAAAAATATATAATATATTTATATGTACTAACAATATTAGTTATGAGCACGGGTAATAGTACTATGATAAAATGGGTAGCGGACTTATATTTAAAGTCGAACTCATTAGATTCACATAAAGCAGATAACCCAAATAGTTTTGAATCGGATTGGGGAAAATTGTCAAAAAAAAATTTAAATCTATTGTAATTTTATCAATTCAATCCTAAATTCCAAGACAATTATCATCCACGGCCAAATTGCCAATTCAGCTCTCGTCGGCTGTGCCACATAGGACAGTTGGCATTCACGTTAGCCAAATAGACTCAATCGATAAAACGTAAAAATGTTTAAGACTCAATCAGCAATATTAAAAGATCTAGAATTGGTAAAAGTGCAATTGATTGAGGATTTTTTGGATAATTTTCCCAACTGGATTGTATATGGTCCCAAAAGTCCTAATAAAATGCGGTCTTGACAGGTCTTAAGTCAATTGACTTTTCAAAAAACTCAATATATCGAACCGAGACAATCATCATCCATCAGTAACCGAATATCATAAAGAATCAAATGCGGAAACAAGTGAGAATATAGTCCATCGTTGAGTACATTTGGTTGATGATTCTTGGACAAGCTACGTACAAATGGACACAACCGTAGTATGACGAACAACACACAACGAATCGCTTTGCGAAACAAACAACATTAATACGTAAATTTCTCTTTTGAATTGAGAAACGCGAATGAATCGCGTGCGATGTGTTGAACAATGTCGTTTCAGGGAAGAATCATTTGAAGACGTATTTAACAACTCCGGGGATGTGAGTGTTCATGGCGTAACCTTCCCAGTCTATACACTTGGGGTCAAAGTAAAACAGGTCGGTCTCTACGCTTCCACTCTCTCTCGCTGCTGCTCTCAACTTCTCCGTGTTCGTATCGTCGAAGCTGCATACAAACCAGAAACGAAATTATAAAAAATAAAAAGGACGAAAAAACCGGGTAATGAATAAGTTTCCTCGTCCCGAAAATACATAAATACGATAAATAGTAAATAAATAGAAAACGTACATGCCCTTGAAGAATAGATAAGGTCTGTAAAGCTCTACGAGCCGCATTACGAACTGGAGCTTCCGGTTGAGATTGCTGCATGTGTCATTGAAAGAATGGCAGAATGCCGTGTTTACCAATTCCAATCCCTGTAATTACCGCGTAATGTTAGCGAGATGTAGATGTAACCTGTCGATTGAGACGGGGCAACGGCTTGTAGTTCCCTAATTGAGGAGGAGTTTACCTTTAACCACATCAGATAACGGATGGCCATGTATCTCCGGAAGCTAGCCATGCTCTTCAACACAGTGACCTTGCCGACTTTGATGGGCTTCCCATCCTTGTTCCTCCATGGGTTCTGGGTGAAGTAGCGCAGCCCGTAGTCCTGAAGGCTCGAGTATTGTACTGGGTTCCTGACCGACGATCCCACCTGATAAATCGCATTGGCGGGCGGTTGATTCGCATGCGCCACCATCGCCACCATCATCGAGTTCACCACCATGTCCGCCGGTATCTGCAAAGCCATCCGATGGATACGTACTTATGGTTAGTCTCTTTAAGACATGAATGCCACTACCATGTAAGGAGTACCAAGTTTCAGATGCTAAGTGACGGCTCGGTATCTAATGTGATTTTGTCTTGCAAATGCAAAAGCAATGTACAGTCGAGTCTGTACGTGGGGCGTCCGTGACCGTAACGCCAACCCGGTCCATCCAATCTCTTTTCATGAAATCATGGGCCTTGGAAGGTCCGTCCTCGTGAGTTTCCATCTAATAAAGTCAAGTCCTAGTCGAGTTAGGTCCATTTAAGGAAACCCGTATCCTTAATTTCGCTTAATTTTTCTTATCACCAAAGTTGCATCGATACGTCGTATGTCGTGTTAGTGTCCCATTAGCACCCAATAACAGTCCGACCCGTATGCATATCTCTCACCATCGAGCTTCCGATGTTCGTGCGACGCTCGAATAGCAAACATCAAGTTAGCATCCATAGGTACAAGCATAATACGCGACGTGTGCATGACGACAATTGTTGAAATTGAACGATCGATCACGTGACTCACCATGTCCACGACCCCATTGATGTCGCCGAGAAAGCACGTCAATTTCCCGGTGGCGTAGCCCACGAGTAGGCTGTCCACGGTTCTGCAACCAAAAGATTGTCGTTAAACGAAAGAAGAGAAAACCAACATTTGCTGCTAATCATGCTCGCTTGCGAGAGTTAACGTGAATCACGAGGATTAAGTGGGTAATTAATTAGGTTTCAAACCTGACTCCTTCAGCCCAACCAGGGAAGGGTTCTTTGTAAGTGCTGGTGACAATGGCTGGGCGGATGATGACAACGGACATATCCCCCCTTCAATTCCCCCACCAGCATCTCTCCCATTGCCTTCGTGAATACGTACGTGTTTGGCCATCCATATACCTTTGCCCTGCAATACACGCCCCCACCAAAAAAAAAAAAAGAAAAAAAATTATGAAATCAGAAAGAATTAACATCAAGGGTTCCCCCTGGTTATCAAAAAAAAACATCAAGGGTTCCCCCAAAAATCGATTGGATATCGGTTGAATTACATCCATCCTAAAAAGTTTGAAGTTTGGTCCATCGAGTGATTGACATCAATTCTAGCGACCTTGTTACGGATTTCACTAATAAGTTCCAGGTGATAAGCGATGAAATTTATCCTATGGAGAGAAACTTGTCCTGGAGATTGTCGGCTCGTCAGTAAGTTTTTAAAATCTTCGAAGTGTCCCTAAAGTTGAGCGTCTGAGAAAATGTCTTCTAGATGATTTGATTGAAACAATAAGGAAGATTAATGATTAAAACAAAGCAAGTTGTTACATTAATAAGCAGCATCGCGCTATCATCACCCACAACAACTAGAATACAAGTGTTCATTATCAATCATGCAGCAATAATTGGCAATAGTACGACTATTCATCCCAAGGGATGAAGCTCCAATATTTGTATCAACGAATTAGTAACTGGTGAAATTATTTTTATCCATTCATTTCCCCTCTCAAATTTAGAGAAATTACCTAATCAATTGTAAACTTATTATATCAATGCCAATTCAATTCTAAACTTTTCAATTTTATCAATTTAGTCATAAAACATTTGCGCGAAATTTCAATATAATCCTTCCTATCAATTTTTGGCGATATACCACGTAGGACAGCCGACGACAACTGGACCACCACGTCAGTAATTTCCGATGAAAATTTACCCGGAAGAGGTACATTGAAATTTCACCCAAATGTTTAGAACTAAATTGGCAAAATTAACAAGTTTAGAACTAAATTGGCATCTAGACAATAGGCTTAAGACTATCCTCAGTTTCAATAGAATTGTATTGTCTCCATGAGAAGTTCTCTCCTTTTTGTTGTGAAGATGTAATTAAGATTAACAAACCTTTTGATGCCCAACTCCTTCATAGCCACTCTAGTTTCCTTCTCCGAAGCTCCGTCTTTTCTCAATTCATCCAACTTTTCCTCCACAATGCTCTTCTCCGCATCAATGTCCAGCCCGGAAGCCCCATTCAGCGTCTCTCCCATCCGGTATGGACTCTCCTTTATAAGCCCTTCCGTCTCCCCGGACACGTAAGCTGCAATCGGACAGGCGAGAACGGTCTCATATCAGGCGCATCCACTAAAACCACCACATTAACTCAAGACACTAGGTAATACGATAGACTGAGTCAATCACGATAGACAAAGCGCAATGAGCTTACTTCATGCCGTTTCTATTCCGGCCCGTCCTTATTTGTTACCCGACGGAAATAGAAAGCATAAAAAGAGGATACAAGAGTGATTGATATACTTACACGTGGAGACATGGACAAGGACCATCAGTTGAGAGCATTTCTTGGCAAACTCTATCACATATTTTGCTCCATATGTATTGACGCCCAGCGCGACATCATATCTATGTATACACACACGAAACCAAGTAAATTTGTTTGAAAAACAAGTGTTGCTAACAACACAAAATAAAGATTCAACCGAGCAATTATTATCTAGGGAAATTCACAGGAGTTAAACCTTTCGTCAAAGTTGGTGGTCGCAGCTAGATTGACAATCACATCGATTTGAGCCCACAACTGCTCTCTCAAATCCAAGTCCGCCACGCCCAAATCCTCACAAGTGATGTCCCCAGGCACAACAGTCACCTTCTCGGATATCAGGGAGCTGAAGTTCGGACCATATTTTTCCTTTACCACTCTGAACAGTTCCTTCCCCAACACCTAAAGTCAACATGCATATTAACAAGGGATATTAGAAAATAATAATCTAAAGATCAACACTTGGGATAATATATGCATATCTACATGACGCAAGGCCAATTCTAATTCATTCCCAGATTAAAACGACATTCTGTTATGGTCCCCTTCCCTGCACTAGCCAACAAAATGACTTCTTTCTTTGATTAATTTACATCTTATCTGTTAGGTGTACCTCGCTGTGGAGACGCTGTGTGGCTGACTTTGCGTCCGCAGCTCTCAAGAGAAGATGGAGCTTCTTCACATTTGGCTGAACCCTCAGGACCTTCTCCACAAATACTGCACGCTCCCAAAAGACAAACAAACCATAGTTACATCAAAAACCAAATCAACACTAGATGAGAGAGAGAGAGAGAGAGAGAGAGAGAGAGAGAGAGAGACTTTTGGCAAGAAACCCAGCACCACCGGTGACCAAGATGGTCTTGTTTTCAAGAAACTGAAGCACGCTCTCCAACTTCATCGTTGAGAGAGGAAGAACGGGTAATTTCGATGATGAATTCGTGGACTGTGTTGCTTTATGTCAGAGAGAGAGAGAGAGAGATATGCGAGACAGAGAATGTTTTGGCCTCGCCTTTTTGCTCGAGAGGAAACCAGAAAGCAAACCACAAGATGTTTGGTCCACAGCAGCATGACTTTGCATCCCCATATATATTGTTCAGAAAAGGGTGGTCGAAAACGATGTTGGAGTGCACGCAATCCGTTTTTCATTTTCGTTTTCTGTGATTTCTCTTTCTTCGTCTGATCGAACGTCAGTTCTTCACTTCCCTTGGTGCGAGGCGAGTAAACATCACGGTTCATCGGTTGCGCTCGGAGTTCTGGCACGTGGGTGATATCTGCTCAACTGCATGCATTTCTTTAATGCGTTCCCAGTCAGTAAATCTTCCAACCGCACATTTCTGCATAACCTAAGATACTGCCATATCGTCCAAACCACACATTAGTACATGATCTAAAAAACACTGCTATTTTTTGAAGAAATGGAAAAAAAAAATAATGGGTTCAAATGCATAGTGAAGTTAGCAGTTTGGAATATTGATTTCATGACAATGTCATTGATTAATTAGTCTGGAAATAAAACAAAGAAGAGATTGTGTCTTTTTGTACGAGTACTTGTAGGTGTTAGGAGTTCATTGGTCAGCTAATCTTATTATATATTCTTGAATTGGGTTCACGATGCACAGTCAATTGAGCAGTTTGGAATTTTGATTTCGTGAGAATGTCATTGACTAGTCTAGAAATAAAATAAAGAAGAGATTATGTCCTTTTTGGACCAGTAGTTGTAGGTGTTAGGAGTTCATTGGTTAGCTAGTCTTATTATATATTCTCTAGTGACGATATATTTTAAATGTGTTCTTGACACGTTAAAGCATGGAGTCAAGAATCGGGTGCCCCACTTTTCCCACTGCCTTTGCTGAGGAATTTCTCAGCCACCCTTCGATGTGGAGTTGAACACTCTAATTAACTTAGGTAAAAATACATAACAAGTGTCATAACTTTCGTACGATACTCATTTAAGTAGCATAACTTTTTTTCGATCAGTTAAGTGACATAACGTAAATACAATAATTACTTGAGTATCATAACTTTTTTTTCCGATTACTTAAGTGACATATAATTTTTCAATCGATCACTTACATACTATAACTTTTTAAAAATATGCACGAGTGTTATGCCACGTCAAATTTCTGGCACTTTGGTGACCTTTTTTAAAAAAAAATTCCACTTAAGCAATCAATTGAAAGTTATGGTACTTAAGCAAATATTTTTTAGAAGTTACGACACTTATGTGGTAAAAAAAAAGTTATAACTCTCAAGTGAACGTTGTACGAAAGTTATAACACTTGTGATGTTCTTATCCCAATTAAGTTATGACCACTCAAAAGATATGTGAGTCTCATGGCAAGTAAGTGATATTCATGTATTTTGTTCGGAACGCGCAGCAGAAACTTAATATCTTTACTTGGAAAGATCATCAAGAGTGAGCCAAAATGCAAGCCTATTAACATATCGAATTGGACTCACCTTCACTCAAAAACTTAAGTTAATGAATTATAGGCCAATTAGAACATTAACTACTTCACACCATATCAATTCTCTAATATGGAATTTCTCTAACACAACTCATAATGCATCTCCTTCTCACGTGTGAGCTTGGTGTTAGGTTTGCTCTCCCTTAATTAGGGTATCGTTTTGCATTGACTTATCTCAAGTTAAATCTCCAACACTCACCTTCATCCCCGGTCTCTTTCTTCGGACCGAACCATGAAGGCTACCAACAGTACCTTCATCCCCAGTCTTCATGGCTGCCATTTGGGACTGCGTTGCTAAATCACAACGCCCACCTGCCCGAAAATCATGTTGGTCATTAGATTGATTCCTTGAGATATTCACTAAACACCAGAACAAATTGGGGGTCCACCATTCTATCACCAGCTTTGATACCATTTATTGGGAGTGCACAGCAGAAATTTGATACTTTCACCCAAGGAGATCGCTAAGAGGGAGTCAAAGTTGGAATCCGTCAACATATTCAATTGGACCCACTATCACTTAAAAGTTTAAGTTAAGTCTAACTAAAATATATTAATTGTTTCACACCATACCGATTCTTTAGTATGGGACTTCCTTAACACAATTTAGGCATGCATATCAACAATTAGAACTATATTATATGGATAATATGAGGAGCTAATATTTCATGCACGCACTACAGTTGTGTATTCTATTTGTGACGTGCACCGTTCGTCGTTAATCGTGTCTATTGAGGATCGAGTTGGGTGAGGCCGATGCATTTGCTGTTAAAAAATATTGGTTGATCAAGATCCACGCCCATAAGATTTTGCTTTAAAAAGTGTGGACGAAAAATTTGTCTCTATGTTACTAAAATATAGAATTTCTTGTTTCAGAATAGCATATGCTTGCCAGCTTGATCCCTGTGAACGATGTTAAACTTTTGAATTATAATTCTTGAATATCAGAAAGCTTCATAAAGGTGTTTTCGGTGGGATTATTGTGGAGTAAGGATCAGGAGAATGTTGACTGGTAAGATGACGAATGAAAGGTTGTCATTGCTTTGGTCTCTCTTATTAATTTTGGATGGTCGAAGGCAACGTTTTATTACTTTTCGCAAGTTTTTCTTGAACTTCAGTCTATAGTGGCCAACTTGTGGTCGTCTCCATCACCTTAACTTGAAGGTCAAAAGACCTCTTTATTGTATACTTTGAAGCGGTTCAGTGCTCTCTTGTCGCTTCAAAAAGTTGGGAAACTTTTCTTTTCTTTAATAATAGGGAATATCCACTTTTTTTAATAATAGGTTGTCATTGCTTTGGTCTCTCTTTATTTTGGATGGAAGAGGTTGCCAGATACTTGTTCTCGTACCGTTGTGTGATTCAGTAGATTCAAAGCTAGAAACTAGTGGCGATTAACATGTTAACTGAACTGTGTAGAAGATTATATAGAGATTGGTTCTCTTACGAGAGCGTGTAGGAACTTGTACCATGAATCGAAGCCATTTCGTGGAAAGAATATGCTAGAATACCATCCTTAAGTGTAAACTAAGATTTGAACTAATTCAAGAAGTATAGGAGGAATCTCGAAAGATTGGAACGTAGTGCCGGCCCATGCGTTGTGACCATGTAGGATGTCTAACCTAAGTAAAGAGTTTGTATTCAATTCTTATTATATAAAAGCCCTTGATTGCTCTCATATATCACTTCACAACTTTAATTTCCATTTCGGTGTCTTCTGTCATATGATGGCCCCAGATGGATTAAGCCTCAGCCACACGTTAAGAAGCACACCGATAGCAACTAGCAACCATAGATACATGAATCATTTTGTTGCTACTCGCACAACTTGCATGTGCCTGCCAGATAATGTCTTTTAACGGAAAAATTACCAAATCGGTCCTAAACATGTTGCAATTGTGCCAATTCAATCATAAACCTTTTTTTTATCAATTTAATACTAAACATTTTTGTGCCAGTTCGGTCCATCCGGCCAATTTTGGCCTGCCAGTGCTAATGTGAATGCCTGCTAGCGCTAACTTGGATGATGGCCAACGCTAACGTAGCAATTTTTTTAATATTTTTTTATTTTTTCGAATTTATTTTATTTTTTCATTTTTTTCCCTTTCTTCTTCCCTTGGCCAATCCAGCAACTGGCCAAGGGCCAGTGTCGCCGACCACTAGTGAGGCTTGCCCTCGCCGGCACTGGCGAGGGCGAGCCTCAACCTCGCCGTCAAGGGCGAGGTTGGCTGAGCAAAGGCCTTGCTATGGCCGCTACTCACCTCACCATCACCCAGATATGTGGCGACGGCGAGGTCGAGCAACCATGGTGAGGCCACTCAACCTCACCCAAATCTAAGGGAGGCCGAGCGACCTCGCCATGGCCTTTGCTCGACCTCGCTGTCGCGAACGAGGTCGACCATGGCGAGGCCGAGCGGCCTCGCCACAAATTTGGGCCGCTGTTCAACCTACCTCGCCCGTGACAGCGAGGTCGAGGCTCGCCCTCGCCAATGCCAACGAGGGCGAGCCTCACTAGTGGCCGACAACCAATGTCACTGGCCCTAGCTAGTCGTCGATCATTGGATTGACCAAGGGAAGAAAAAAATTTAAAAATTGCCACATCAGTATTGGTCAAAGGGCCAACTTCCACGTCAGCGCCGACCAGCCAGAATTGACCGGATGGGCTGAGCTGACACAAATACAAAAAGTTTATGACTGAATTAGCCCAAAAAAAAAGTTTAGAACTGAATTGGCATAATTATAATAGGTTTAGGACTATTTTGATAATTTTCCTGTCTTTTAACACCATGCGCTGTCGCCAAAAGGGCGTGAGGATGACATTGCAGTTTATTCATCCCTGGAGAAGTTTCAGTGCAAAACAACATTCATCATAAATAACATTTTGGAAATTGCATTAGGTGACCAGTCATTTTTGGGGTTTTGGTTGGAGATAGCTGCCCCATGTGCTTACCCTTTACAACACCCACTTGACCACACTTCTTATGATTTGATTCATCTATATCTTCTTGCAATGGCCACAAAATATCTTAATACTATATGGTGTCCTGCATTGCTTTTTTGACATTTGGTCGAGTGGATATCAAACTTTTTTTTCTGTCCAAAAGATCATGTTAGGCAGAAGCATCAAAGCTCTTCTTGTACTGTTGTGAAAGGACCTTCCACAAGTTCCGTTCGTTCACTTCCTTCTGTTATAAGAGGCCTAGTAAAGTATGATTAAATCCTGCATTTAAGGGGAAGGGAAGAGGCCAAGTTGCGCCATTATTACACGCTTGAGGGAAGCTCGTACGAGCTAATCGAGGGGCTTGTAGATGCCTGCGGAGAAAGGGTAGTGAACACAATTCAAAGTTTGACCCGGAACCTTGGTTCCTGAAAAGGACCTCTGTTTAGTAGTTGGAGAAAGGGTAAGGAACACATGATCCAAATTGCAAGGAACCGTATTTTCCCATCTAGTCGAGCAATTAGCAGAATTTGAAATGAAAAATCGCGCGCTAAATTCTCAGAAGACGAAGAGAATACAAGCTATGTTAGAGTATACACGAGATTTATCGAGACTCGACTGACATAACAAGGAAGATTTATCGTTCGATGTATCATGCTAATCGGTATTTATCATCACCTTGAAATCCATATTTTTTTCGCGAAAAGGTCTTTAAAGTTGTGATTTAACATTTCTCGCCTTCTGAACTCTGCATTTTCATATGGTTGGTTATGCCCTTCTTTTGCCTCTGTCTCTCAAATTTGGCATAAATGGTTAGCGTGCTTGATAACAAATATCATTCGATCAATCCTTGGTGCACATGCAGCCCGCTTTGACCTTTAGTGATTTGTAACCTTAGTCAATTCGCCGACCTATAACCAGGTCAGACAGAAGGACTCCGTCGCTAACGTGCCGGGATTGGTATTACGATCCGATGCCAGGTCCAATGCAGCCCTTTATTTTTGCTTGCAATCTTAGTGGCAAGACGCAAAGACGACACTCCATGTGTTTAGCCCCGAAAGTAAACTTTGGTCCGGCCAAGTCAAAGAAAGATACGATTCGTCTCATTCAAAATTCTTCTCTCTGCAATTATTGGTGCATGGAGCTTCAAGCCAGCTAAAAGTGAAAAACCCTTCAAGATCAGCGACTTGGCTACCACCGCAATAGAACAGAGAAGATGCACATTGAGTGCCGTGCTCTTCCTAATCCCTACCGGCCCCGACAACCTCGTGAGACCGATTCACCGTTGGACCCCGTCATAATCGAATATATTTTGCCATAACGCATACACATAATGGCACAACACATGAACTTCTGGAAAGATTTTCAATGATCTATCGAGCCTATTTATTTCTTGCTCAAAACTCTCGAAATTTTCTTGTTCAGTTAATATAACCTTAAGCGAAAAGGAAGCGACTCGGAAGAGAATCATTGCCCAATGCCACAGATAATTCCCACTACGCGAACAAAACCAAGATAACAGAGCACAAAACTCCTACTCAAACATGCAAAGATAGGACATTGAAACCACCGTTCAACAATTGCATTCTAGAGTACGTGCATCAACGAAAGACTAGGGAAAATCATGCCTGACAAAAAAATCCGATGAAATGAATTAGTTATTGTTTTGGATTTCGAACACTGGAAGTAATTCTCCAGAAAAAAAAAGCAAGCAATTCTTTTTTTCACCTGCAAAGGTTCAAAAAAGGGTAAGAATTCCCAGGGAGTTGGAATGCGATTCAAAGGAGCATCAGATCTTTGATCGAACTAACACGGCCAAAAGAAAAAACTCTACAATCAGTAACTATATAAAAATTGAAGGGTTCGCGTCCAAAATAGCTTGCTACAATTGTTACAAGGGAAGCATGAATCATCTCTAATGCTGAATCTAATCGACAACGAGAAGGATTAACAAACTAAATGATGTACAACAAGCTAAGAATTCCAATTGCTATCTGTGACGAAAAGAAAATCTTAAAGGCAACCGTGCTTAATATCTCTCAAAGCAATTGAGCAAAATGAGATATCCTGTTTGATACCCCAAAGCACTCCAAAAACTTGAAGCTTATTAATAAGCTGCATCCCGGTACAAAGACGAGCAAGGTTCATTAGCATATTCTACATGCCACTCATGAGGGAAGCATCTCTTCTTCGGGAATTGAAGAGAGGGTAAGTTGGTTCTACAGGTGGGTTCAGTCAAGATCGAGATTAGATGGTAGTCAAGAACCTGTATCTTTTGGAGGATCGATCTCTTCAACATGTTCGGTCGCTGGAGGATCTTTGTTTAGTGAATCTATTTCTGCTGGAGGTGGAATCTCTTGATCCATTGCTAACACATGGGAATTAACTGGTTCTGAGGCCTTCGAGGCAGATTCTGCTTGATTTATGTCCAGCGCAATGGAATTAAACCGATCCTTTGCCTGCAGGCAAGTCTCCAGAACAACTGAATTAACTTGATCTTTTGCCTGCAAGAGAGGATTCACTTGGTTCTTCTCATTTGTTGACGGAAGCTCAGGTGATGGAGAATCAGGATCTTTTCGGTCCGAAACAGTTTCTTTTTTGTCCAATATAGTCTCAATGCTCTCATATTCAGAGAGAAGATCCATAAACTCGTTGAGTAATCGTTGAACTTTCCTATTTGATGCCATTGCTGGGAGAATGTCATTCCGCAGAAGTTTGTGCTTCTCAATTCCCTGCAAAGAAGAAAACAAGCATTTGCTATCTTCCAGAGACTAAAAAACCTGCAATATAATTCAGAGGAAAATGCAGACTCCCATCCAAAATGAGATGAGGTCAATGGCCTTGCTCTGAGCAACACAAACCAGGAGGAGTTCTCAGTAAATGCAATTGGCAAGGCCATTCCATCGTTCAATCAACTGAGTTAGCAATATGATAATAAGACAAAATGCTGGAGCCTTCTCATAGCCAAGATCTAAAGCAAGATTAAAGCAGGACGAAAACTGCCGTTTCTGGCAACTACTGCAAAGTTGATCAAACATCACATTATGAAATGAATTGAGGACCTTAAAGGCTACCAGTACTTCCCAGCATAAATTTCACCATCAAGGGTCCTTGTGGGACTGGTGAAAGGATTTCAACTCAAAACCAAAACCAAGACAATGTAATTGGAAGAAGGGACAAACAATCAGAATTACTAGTCTCTACATTGAGAAAACTGAAAGTGCAGAAATCCTTACAAGCACAAAAGGATCCCAAGCAGCAGTCTTGGTATCCGAAGAGGTAGCATTAGCCATCCCAGTAGGAGGTCCAAGAAAACTTTCACAAAGTTCTCGTAGTCTAGATTCATCTGCTTCCCTGCAATCAATAGATACATACTATGCTCACTAATATGATAAAAAATTGATAATAGTTTCCTGCTTCAAACAATTTCTGCATACTAAAGAGCACACATCATGAGAATGATCAAGCATATAACAAGAAATGGATCTTGAAGCAAATAAATTTGTAGTTTTTAAAGTCTAAACAACTATAGTTATTTGAAACATGACACTATAAATACATTTATACCCATAAACAAAAGTACAACTCCTTGATGCCAGCCTGTTGAAAAAATCTTCAAATAATAAAAAGAGGAAAAGCTGTGTCACTGATGATTCAAATAAGAACTGGTCAACACGGTTTTAGAGCTCTGCCATGTCTATAAGTACAGGCAGGCCAGAATTGCTGAAGCAGACTGGCCAGAAAACCCATTAAGATGCTAGAAATAAACATATGTCACAGAAAGCACTGCAATAACCCACTAGTTGAGATCCTGCAAACTTTTTTTTGTTTTTGACATAGAGATCCTGCTAACTTGAACAATCAACGATAGCCATAAGACCAGCTTAAGGGTAATTATTTAGGAATGCATTATGGAAAGAGGAGAAAGCCAATCTGCTCCAAGAGTTAACGGTAGGGAAACACAAGAAAGTTAGAGAAAAGTAAGCGTTCTCAAATTCTGAACCTAATCAGCTTTTTCTCCAAGCTGCAACTCTTTCCTGAAGGAACTTAATTCATGCCACTGAGATACTAAAGTTTTCCTTGCAGGAGCAAATCAAATAGCAAAAAAACTCAGCTAGGAAACGCTAAGGTGGGGCCACCATAAATGATACATGAGGCAGACAAAACCCAATGACTCAGCTCCAGCCAGAAAAGTTTTGAAGCCTAGCCATCTTCTTAGGTCATAAAATGAAGCTTATTAATTGCCTTGGACAAAACATATGAACCAAACTCACATTTACACCATCCACATAGGAGTATGGCTCTGATGAAGTATTGGACATGAGAGGTATTCGATTGTGATCTAATTACTAATGATTTAAAGCCAATGGCAATAATTAGTGGACTTCAGAACAAGTGATCCCATCTGCCTTACCTTGCCAAGAAGCGTATGTAAGACAGAAGGCATTGGCGATACTCATTAGGTGACTCCAGCGCAAGTGCAGATGCAACTTGTGTTTCCAAATGAGCTCGAGTTTGCACGCCATCATCGGTAAACCTGCAAGAGAAACCCCCAAAATTAGATTCTAGGCATTTAAGATTATCATAGCACGCATGTATAAGAGGACAATTTCATTTGGAGCCACTTAGTTGTGTTAAACATAGAACAAAATTAACAATGATTTTGGAAAAAATTCCCTCTGCAGTGGCTTTATCAAAACCTCATGCACTTACGAATCAGGAATACAAATCTGCCTTTCATGACTTAAGTCAAAAAGAGTACAAACCTGGTCCAACCTGGTTTTCTGGCCATGTATTTCCTCACATCCACCTGCAGCGAAGCAAGCTCACCATTTTGGACGGAACCCAGACTCCAGGAGCTTGCAAAATTTGATGCAGGGAAGCAATCATCCGCAACCCTCAACCAACACATAAGACTCATATCGAACAGAAATGCATGGCGGGTGGCGAGAACAACCAGAGGAGAACCACACTTTGATAACTTTGCAGATATTAATTTAATTGTCCCTGATAGCATTCAGGAAACAATTACAACCAGCCAAAGGCATATGGCGCATGAAAATAAAAGTATGAAAAAGGCTAAATCACTTAAAAAACGGACAATCTTCTTAGCCTGACCTTTACCTTTGTCGGACAAGCTAGGATCACTTGTGATGAGAGATTCCAGTGAGCCACGAAGAGTACAATTCCGGTTGAACAAATCCCAAACATATAACGACCCCTTCCTTGTAACAACTAACAACTTCCAGCAGTCATCACAGTCCACAAAAGTTGGTGCGGATCCCAGCATCATTGTTGGCATTGCGCGCCTCCCGCATTTTGTGTAAACCTTCTCATAACAAACAGACAGACAGAAATTAACAATGATATATTCCTAGATCAACAAACACCTATATATATGGGTAACATTCTCAATTCTTCTATTGAGTAGCAATGTGCGCATGTATTCTAACAAGAGGTTAAAGAATCTAGAAATATCAAGTTGAAGCACTGGTTAGCCCACATCCGAAAGCACAGAGGATGCGAGACGCAAGACGCAAGACTCTCAACACCATCCATTAGCATTTTACAGTCAGGTTAAATGAGCATTGTGTGACTGATGATAGAAATGGACTTTCATTCCATACAAACTATACAAAGCAAAAAAGGGAATAACATAATACATATACCATTTTGAAAGTTTTATGAAATTACATACAGATTTAAATAGGTGAACTCAAGAGGAAAGGCAACAATTAGGACCATCATCAAACTAAATTGAAAATCTCACTACAATATCCTAAACTTGAACTAACTCAGATAAAATGAAGATAGCATTATGATTGGAAATTCTATTGGACTGAATAACTACGAAACAACATGTCTTAAAGGCAACACCTGAGAAAATAAGATAATATATTAAATCACAACCAATTGATCACTCTACCCATAGACGCATGTAATCTTCTTACTTCCTTGTTTTTTCTTTAAACTACTTCGATGATTTGGCTTCTCAACATTCTGCATATCTTTGTTTAAGTATTAAAAAGGCTGAATTCTAAGATTAGATTTTCTGCATTGAATGACATTGCCAATGCTATCTAGCACAATCTGAGTAAATACCCAATAATGAGAGAACTCACATGACAGATGCTAGGAATGCCAAGGTGTCAAAGCTAGAAGGGACTGAACAAAACTCAAGAAACTATAGTTCCAGTAGCATCAGATCTTGCATCAAAGTTAGCTTGCCATTGGGACAAACTGGAAACGATCATACTCAGCAAGGAAGGTAAAGAAACCAACTCAAAAGAGTTAATACCAATTACTGAATATGCAAAACTTCATTCATGCAGTGGGCGGAAAACAACTTTAAGCTACAAGATCTCCAAGGAAAAGAAAACAGACAAATAAAATCATCTCTCAGGCTACCTGTAAGCATCCATCCTCACACCCAACAGCCCAGAAGTTTGCATTTCCAGCTAAAACAGTGACATTTCCGGAGATCCTATCAGACCAAAGAGTTTGGGCTCCTTTTGTGCAAGCAATTTCTGTTTCTTTCATCATCAGTGGATTCCCCACTCCAATGACGTCATTTACAGGACGTTCCCGTGGGCGAGATTCCAAGCACACAGGTAAGGAGTCTTCCCCTTCTTTCTTATCAAAAACCCTGATGATAAGAGTAGCACCACTGTTGGCAGATCGAGAGAATTTTACGCTTCCCACTGGCTCCACACTAATGCTCCCTTCTCTGCCAGCAGAGACTGGAACCTTCTCAATAACCAGACTATCAGTAACAGTAACTCTAGCAGTTGCTCCGGAGCGATCCTTTATACTTGAGCTTCTGCCAGCTATGCCCCCAACAGAAACTTCCCTGAAGCCATTGTCAGTTGTAACAACCACATTATCATCCTTCTTTTGCTCAGATGAGATAAGAGGGAAATCTAGTGCTTGAGACGGAATTCCACCAGAGATATTTTGCTGCTGGCTGGGAGCTCCCACCGCTTCTGGAATTATTCTCTTTCGTCCATCAGGGCGTCTGTACTCTCTTTGCTTCACAGGGCTAGAAATACGAGCAGACGTTGCGGGTTTATTTAAGCCATCAGCATCGGCTGCTCCAGATTTCTTTACAACTTCAACTTGCGGTTCAGATGCCTTTGTTTTAACACCCAAATCAACAGAAGGTTTGACGGCTGCTTGCTTTTGCTGAACATCAGAGACCACCTTTTTGCTAACAGTTTGTTTAGCAGAAGCTGCTTCAAGCAACAATTGAGCTGGGCTTTCTGCTAGGTTGGCCTGCCGACCTCTAACATCGCCATAACGACTTCTCTTTAACTCATCCAGTTCTTCATCACTTAGTCTGTTCCCAATTTCTTTCGCCTCAAAATGGAACGTAGCCACTGTCCCATCCAAAGAACAGGCAAAAAGAGAATAACCATCGGGACTCCTGTCCACAAAATTAAAGTCAAAGAAGCTAAAATAGAATAGCACGCAGCAAAAAATTCAGTGCATTTGGATATTAGGTAGCATACATATCTGGCTACAGGGAAGATGTTTTAAGCGTAACATACCATGACAAATCAACGACACTTTGGCTAAAGAAATGCTTAGCCACAAAGAGAGGGCGAGCACTCGCTGTTGTCCATACAGTTATAGTGCGATCCTGACTCCCAATTGCAATGACATTATATGGTTGCGATTCTTTTCCTCCAGTATTCGAGTTCCCATTGGTCCAGGCAACAGGTGCAGTGATCATTTCATGGTTATTAGACAAGTTTCTTCTGAACATTGAGTGATTGAACTTCACAACAATAACAGGTGCATTGTGACCCAGGAAGTCAAAAGTAGCAGACCATTCTCCTCTCTCAAGAACAGGAGCAGAATGCCTTGGCTTCTGGAAGCCATGGGTTGTTGTTATAAAATGACCACAAGGAGACCACCCAAGCCGCCTAAAAAAGGTTGAACCAAGCTGAAAAAAATGAAACGATCAGAACCCATTAAAAAGAAAGTAGAGAACAATAAAAACACAACATTGATATACATACAGATTTTGTCCAGTGGCCATCTGTTCTGTGAGCGAGACTCCAATCGCTTGTTCGCCAAATAATAACAGTCTTATCATCTGATTGACTTGCTATGAATGAGCCAATTGGATCCCAAGCAACGCCTTTTACCAGACTAGAATGTCCCCTAAGAACAGCAGTGCATATTCCGCTGGTCATCTCCCATATATGTACAGTGTTATCCAAACTTCCACTAGCTAACATTGAATCATCAGGAGACCAGTTGAGATCCACCTACTTTAAGCACACAGAAAACAACTCGCAGTTAGACAAGACCTGGAGGCATCGTCAACGTTTCCAAGAAACAAGCTGTCCTAACTAAAACAAAGGATAAACTCATACATCAGACAGGATAAATTGAAAGAAAAATACTAAATATGCTGGTCGAAGAGAATCTTGACAATATCCATTGAGCAAAGTCAAATTTTGTATTAGTGAGGCCAGATGCAAAAGCAATTCCATTACCACATCTGCTGTGTGTCCTCTCAAAGTCATGACAACTTTCCAATTCTCCACATCAGGGGGTTCTCCGCTACCAAATTCCGTGGTTCCTGAACCAGGCTTTCTCTCATGGATCAAAATTACTTGATCATCAGAACCGGATGCTATGTATCGTCCATGCTTAGCCCACCTGACACAATTCACAGACCCAAAGTGATCACGGAGGGTAGCAAGGAGCCTCTGTGTTACATCATCATGTTCAACATCCTTGCCAACAGATTTCATGTTCCATATCCGGACCTGCATTCAGTGGGAAAGCAAAACAATTGTTAAGATAAACATCGCAAGACTTGGGAGGCTTGCAGCAATTTTAGTCCTGTATAAGAGCGAACAAGCTGACGTGCATGATAACACAACACAATTTCCCCATGCAAAACACTTTCTCAATTATGCGCAACAGCATCATCTCACATTTTGAAGTAAAACAATTCTAACAGAAAACCATAGATATCTACATTCATTGATCAAGACACCAAAAGGCCTCACTTTTCCGACAAAAGAATAATGATAATGACCAATTTTACTCGTCTCTCGTCATTCTGTAAAGGAATTACTGACCACCATGAAAACAAACAATTGAGCACTGCACAATGTTAGAATGCGCCGCCGGGAGGTCGTGAAGAATATCTCACTTCCCTTCGACCTTTTATCAAAAAGAAGGCTCTGAAACAAGTCGAAACTTTTGACAGGAAAGCTTCCGAGTTGGAATTCAAGCAAATTGTAAGCTAGTAGGTGAGAGATGCCTGAGACTTGAGATATGACTTGGTACAGATACCTTAAATTTTTTATTTTATTTTTTTGCGTTCACAAACAGAGTAAATAAGTGGAACGAGACCAGATCGCGTTACCTTGTGATCACCACCTCCAGTAGCAAACCTGAGCCCACCAGGCTGAACATCGATTGAGAATATCTGCATTCCCTCATGCCTCACCCACCCCGGCTTCTCCGCAATCATCTCCGCTTCTGATCCTATTCACCTTCCCCTCGCCCCCGCTAATCTTGAGAAGCCACCCCTAAAGCACGCACATTGATGGTCTCTGAAAAAACAGACACATTCATTTTTTAGCCTTACTAAGAACCCATTCAGCTCCTCAACCAACACAAAACCACAAACTATCTCACTCTTCCCTCGAACCCGCGAAAACAACTAGAATTACCAATCCCGAGCTGAGAAAACAAACGAAGAAGTCATTCCTGAAGAGGGCAAATTCGAGGTGCTCGAACGACGCAGAAAAACCCGGAATTCTACCAACCAGGAAGACCATCCTAAGGAACTTCAGGTCGGGGAATGAATGAAACGTGAAACCCTAGATGGGTCATATCCAGGATTGAAGAAGAAGCACAAAGACGAAGGCTTTGACTCCCTGGTGACGGTCAAACTACCGGGAGCTGTCGAGGTCGTGGACTCGGACACTATAGACAGGCGACCCAATGAGAAAAAAGAAGCAAGCAGCGCACCAAAACAGTTGGCTTAGGCATTGGACGAGGCCCAAATTGCGAATGGGCACGCACGGGAAGATCGAAAGAGACGCGGGGGATGGAGAACTGGGGGGGCGTTGGGCGTACCTTGTGCTTGCTTGAAGCACTCCACTTTTTCCGCTCGTGCAGGTGCGACTTTTCGCCGAGACGGTTTGAATTTGAAAGCTCCCTTCCTCTCCCTGGTCAATTACAGTCACCGTGGGCGAGCAAATTTACCCAAGAACGGCGAAATCAGGACGACGACGAAGAAGGAGGAGGAGGAGACGAAGAAGAAGAACGACTGAAGGAGAAGGTGAAGCTCTTACCAGAGGAAAATCAATCTCGCACCGGAACGTATACGTACATGAATGTGCACCTAGGTTTCCTTCTTTTCATTTCTTTTTTTTTTTTTTACATTTTTGTATTTTTTCAAATCGCCCGGAGTTCTTAGTTATGCTTTTTAGCGACGATAGAAAGTGAAGGGAACATTTAAAAAAAAAAAGTGAAGGGGACATTTTCACTTTTTATATTTTTATTCTTTGTCAGTATTAAAGTGAGAGGAAAAAAACACCAAGGTAATAATAATGAGATGAAATGAAAAAGCCAAGGACTAAGGTAAAGTGCTGCGTGGATGCTTTTACCGGGTCCCATCGGATCAAATTCCCCCATTATCATAGAAAAGGCAAGGTTCCGATTCTCTATGAAATTGATTAAAATTGAAATTGATTAGGACCCTGGTTACTCAAGGCATCGGATATGGTCCTATCCAATCTTGAAAGTATGGTTTGTGGATTATAATTATTTTTTCCTTTTATGCTATCGTCCTCGAGATTAATGATACCAGATCGAGTAT
The DNA here is from genome assembly GCA_024733475.1 of Syzygium grande. NCBI lineage: Eukaryota > Viridiplantae > Streptophyta > Magnoliopsida > Myrtales > Myrtaceae > Syzygium > Syzygium grande. The sequence continues at coordinate 28,366,432 of JAMXDD010000007.1, forward strand.
GCGAAACCTTATGTGGCGAAAAGGAAAAAGAATTCTGGGGGTAATTGATTGGATGATCGATGGTGGAAATGGTTACAGAAATGAGCAATAAAAAACCAATTTCGGCCCGTTTCTTTTCCATCTCGATAAAGAGTGGTGAGGGGCCATAACTAGATATGATTGCGAGTCCAAGGGGCTGAGGGTCAGAAGGCACTTTCGAGCGGGTTCGGACGAGGATCTATATAGATAGAAAGTCTAGCCCCAATTGAGCGTTGATCAAGCTCGGCTAGCCCTCATAGTTATATTGTATAATCTTTTCATGATGGACGAGCCTCGGCAATATTTCAGGCATATCTCGAGGTATGGATCCGACATATGATTGGCTCTAGCAATCACGTGTTTGTGTACGCACGTGCATGAAACATTAAAAAGTGCGCCGTCAGCCTTGCTCGAGCTTGAAGCGGGTCGGTGGACCGCCGCCGAGCTCGGGATGAGTTGTCGATGGCTGCCGACGGACCGACGGGGCCCTCCCTCTCCCTCCCGGGCTTGCCATTTTCTGAGTGCCACGTCAGCCAATGGATCCGATGACTCGATCAGAGGTTAACGTGAAATCCACTGGTGTATTCTAATTGAAGGGACCGGCATGGACAAAAAAGTTCGGAATTCAAAGATCTAATCAACGGAAAAAGAGAGTTTAAAGATATGATCGGAATTTCTTGCAATGATTTGACCTAAGCGATGACTTTTCTATTAAACAAAGCCGCTAATCATTACGACCTTGAAGAATAAAAATAATTGGGACAATTATGGCATGATTCCTAAAACTTGTGTCCGAGGTCCTAAACCTGAGTCTTAAAACTTCCGATTTTATTCATTTAAATCCTAAATCCTATCAACGTCCTCCACAATTCAATTATACATGAACGATAAATATATTTGTCATTTTTTCTATTAATTTCTCTTTTATTTTTCGTATAAATAACGCTAGCGCTATGACGACATATTAAAAAAAAATCTAAAAAGATAATTAAAAAGACTAAAATTCAAAAGACAGAGAGATCATCTAACGGTGAGGGCTAGAAGGGAGGGCGGCACCGCCCCCACCTTTGCCGCCGGCAAGGGTTGTCACAATTATGGCTAACCCTCGTCAACCCAATGAGGGCCTATTGCCCTAGCCCGTATCTTGGCGAGGGCGAGGGCCTTCACTCGATGGTGGTGATGACACATGTCGCAAGACTCGATCGACCCTCGCTTAAGAGTAGAAAGCTAACGTCTCGTCATCACTAACGAGGGCTCTTGCCTAGAGCCGGCAAAGGCTACCGACCCTAATCCCAATCGCTACGAGAATCCCCAACCCTACTGGCGACAAATGGGGCGGCGACCGCACCCCCTTTTCTCCGGCATCATTTTTTGTTAAATCATGTCGATTTAAATTCTAACGAGTTCCATCGGCTTATCATACCTATACGAAAAAAGGGCATAAAAAAAAAGGTATTCGGACTTTTCCGTTCTTTAATAGCCAACGGAGCTAACGGAAGGATAATAACCTTAAATTCCCGTGCACCAATGGGAGGTGTATTCAGACATTGTCCGACCTTCTCTTGCATGCGAGGCGTGGGAATCACGTTGTCCTCTGTCCACCGCTGGTGACACTCCAATGCGATCCTCTCGCCGTTTCGCTCCTCTGTTTCCTCAGAAAACGCGAGCTTTTCCAGTCCTCTGGTGACCCTGGTCGTGCCCTCTGCCATCCCCTCAAGAGCATGACCGGGAGTTCTTCGTCCATAAGGACGCTGGGAAATTCTCAAAGAACGCTATTCTTGGAAAACCCATCATGGACTTTGCATCGGCGCGCCATAATTGCTCGATCCGATTCCACTGGCGAACCGCCACGTCCCGAGACTTTAATTTCTCCCGGAGCGCGCCACGTGTTCGACGGAAGTCCCCAACGAGCGCGAACAGGGTACGGTTGCTCGGTTGCCGAGTATTCTCGCTACTGTCCAAACCAAGGTCCCCTCGATCTCTTCGCGAGTGTCCACAGGTGGGGTTTGCCCGTGGATGGATCCGCTCTGTCGTGCGTGATCAATGCCTGCGCGAACTCGTTCGATCAAAACGCTGGCAAACAAGTGCACTGTCAATGTGTAAAGTCAGGGTTGTTGGAGGATGTCAGCGTTGGGTCTTCTCTCGTTGATATGTACATGAAAACTGAAAGTGTCGAGGATGGAAGGAGAGCGTTTGATGAGGCGGCGGGCAAAAATGTCGTGTCCTGGACTTCGCTGTTGTCGGGCTATACACGAAATAGTTTGAACGGAGAGGCCGTGGAATTGTTTCATAGGATGCAAGTAGAAGGGATTAAACCAAATGCATTTACCTATACAGCCGTTCTTGGAGCTTTAGCGGATGATGGCATAGCTGAAAAGGGGATCCAGTTACATGCTATGGTGATTAAGGACGGTTTTGCATCCACTACTTATTCGGGGAACTCTTTGATCAATATGTACTCAAAGGTTGGGATGGTTAGAGATGCTAGAGCTGTTTTCGATATGATGGAAAATAAGGATGCAGTTACATGGAATAGCATGATATCTGGCTATGTAGCCAATGGACATGATATGGAAGCTCTTGTAATGTTTCATTCAATGAGAAATGCTGAAGTTAGCCTTAGCCAATTGACTTTTGCTAATGTCATCAAGTTATGTGCTAATGTTCGAGAGATCAGCTTTGCAAGACAGCTTCATTGCCAGGTAGTGCAGATGGGACTTGAATTCGATGATAAAGTTAGGAAGGCACTCATTGTTGCCTATAGTAAGTGCTGTGAAATGGATGATGCCTTAAAGAGTTTTTCGTCAGAGTCTAGATTTCAAGATGTGGTCTCATGGACAGCCATCATTACTGGGTACTTGCAAAACGGTCAAGTTGCACAAGCGGTTGATTTATTTTGTCAAATGAGAAGAGAAGGAGTAAAGCCTAACGATTTTACTTATTCCCTGATCCTTGGAGCCCAGCCCCTAATTTCTCCTTATGAAGTGCATGCACAAGTCATTAAAACCAATTATCAGTCGTCGTCTACTGTAGGAACTGCACTTTTAGATGCTTATGTTAAGATAGGGTCCACTGATGCTGCTGCAAGAGTTTTTAAATCAGTGCAAGAGAAGGATGTGGTTTCATGGTCAGCAATGTTGGCTGGTTATGCACTATCAGGGGACACAGAAAATGCTGTAAAAATTTTCCTTCAGTTGTGCAAAGAAGGGGTCAGACCAAATGAGTTTACATATTCAAGTGTAATTAATGCTTGTGCAGCTCCTTCAGCAGCTGTGGAACAGGGGAAGCAGTTACATGCATGCTCAATCAAATCAGCATATAGTGATACTTTATGTGTAAGTAGTGCGGTTCTTACTATGTATGCAAAGAGAGGAAATATTGAGAGCGCAAGCAAAGTGTTTCAGAGACAAAGGGAGAGGGACTTGGTATCCTGGAATTCCATGATATCTGGATATGCACAGCATGGTCATGCAAAGAAGGCTCTAGAGGTATTCAAGGAAATGCAAAGGCAGAAGATGACAATGGATAGCATCACATTCATTGGTGTGATTTCTGCCTGTACTCATGGTGGTTTTGTGGAGGAAGGCGAAAGATACTATGATATGATGGTCAATGATCACCAAATCAGTCCGACAATGGAGCACTATTCTTGCATGGTTGACTTGTACAGTCGAGCGGGAATGCTGGAGAAAGCCATGGATACCATAAATGGGATGCCACACCCAGCAAGTGCACCTGTTTGGCGATCTATCTTAGCTGGTTGTCATGTTCAGCGGAATTTGGAGCTTGGTAAACTGGCAGCTGAGAAGCTCATCTCCCTTCAGCCTGACCACTCTTCCTCGTATGTCTTGCTGTCCAATATTTATGCGGCTGCAGGCAAATGGAAAGAGAGAGCTGAAGTAAGGAAAATGATGGATGAAAGGAGGGTAAGAAAGGAAGCTGGGTATAGCTGGATTGAGGTGAAGAACAAGACCTACTTTTTCTTGGCCGGTGATGTTTCACATCCAATGCAGGATAGTATTTATGCAAAACTCGAAGAGTTGGGTGTTCGTCTCAGGGATTATGGTTATCAGCCTGATACAAACTACGTTCTTCACGATGTTGAAGAGGAACATAAAGAAGCGATCTTGTCTCAACACAGTGAGAGGCTGGCTCTTGCTTTTGGATTGATTGCTACATCTCCTGAAACTCCCATCCAGATTTCAAAGAATCTTAGAGTGTGTGGGGACTGCCATAACGTCATAAAGTTGGTGTCCATGATTGAAAGGAGAGAGATTATTGTTAGGGATTCAAACCGATTCCATCACTTTAATAGCGGTTCATGCTCTTGTGGCGATTACTGGTAATACTTCAGAGATTCATTGAAAAGTGATATAAGGCCTTCCGTGCTAAGCCAGGGCTCATTTACTTTTCACGTCTTAATTTAAGGAAGATGCGCGAAGATTGACTGCTCGACATCTCAATCGAAAAAAGATAGCTTGGGCATTCATTTTATGGTTATTCGACCAGAAGGATAGACAAATTGAAGAATTGACAATTACTTGGGCATGTGAGGATTGTTCAGTTCAGTTGGCTGGTCGATCACCTGATATTCAGACATCCTCCACCCTTCCGTGTATGGTGATTGATGATCTACATGACCGATGATTCCTCTCTGATTATTACTGTTGACTTCCTTTTCATGCTTGGTTCCTTCTAGTGTTAGATCACTCTTCTTTTTAACAAAAAAGATCTGCTGGACCGCATAGCTTGTTGACACAAACAAGGCTTGCTTCCACATATCCAGCGACTATCAAAGTTAGTACCGAATTTTATCGAATGATAGGTGAAATTGTTGGTCGGACTTCGTCGGAAGTCGAGTTCAAGATCGTCAAAACCAATTGCAACTGAGTACAACTGCATACTGGTTGTGTTCAAGTGGAAATCCAAAGAGCGAAGACTGACACCCCAGAACTGAGATTGAGAAGGATCCTGTAAGTGGGGTTGTAAATTTCTGAAGAACCAGTAGAAAGGTGCTCCACCAGACACTTTAAAAAGCATATTCGAGACGGTACACACAGGCTCTGTAATTTTTTGTTTACGCAAACTGCTTCAGAATATGATTTACGCTTAATTTATTATTGCTCCTATTAGTTTACTTTGTACACACCGGTTTCTATTTGTGAAGCACATATTTCGTTCTAATGCTGTAATCATATTGTTGTTGAGACATGCGGCAGGTTCTATGGTCTACCTAAGAGCAGCAGGGAGAAGCGAGGCATGTAGAGAAAGAGGCTTCTCTTCTAGTGGGCAGCTAGCTTCCAAATGCCTGATAACCAAACCGAAGTCAAAGCTCGCCTTTTTCTCTCAGCTGGAGTAGATATAGTGATTTACAAGACAAAGATGGACATTGCAGCATAGAATTTAAACACATCTTGTGTGTATTTCCGACTATAACCTTTTTTAATAACTTGTTTCTGCAAGTTGATAAGCGCAACTTGAAAAAAGTAAACTCTGCGGTTGTGAATACAGAAAATCGGAACAGTAAATCATCGGCCAGATTGCAGAAGCAAAAAATGAAATGGAATGATATGTGGATTGACCAGTATCAATTACATAAAAATCCAGGTAATCAAGCTCGCTTTCGGTATAAAATCGATCAAAACCCAATCAACCTTCTTCACCAAACTCCCTTGTAAATCTCTCATGGACCTCGAGGTCAGCTTTGCTCACAGTTGGCCTCTGCCTTGCAAGAACCTTATCGAAATCTCTGCTCGAGATCGGTGGTGGAATAATCTGCATCGTTTTGATAAACACAAAAACAACTTAACAGTGAGAATGCATGCAATTACTTATAATGTTTCTGAGACACACAAGCACATTCACACGATAGGATATATGCCTCTCCAATGACCATAATCATATGCATTTTATTAAACTAAGAAATTTTGGATGGTGTAACCAGTCACCTTATTATCAAAGATGACTTAGTCATAACAGATCTGCAGCGCCTATGCGGCATATATTAGTAAATACAGAGCATGGAGGATCTCATATCAAGCATCACTTTGATTGCCAAAAATTCTGCATATCGCTCCAAGCATCAGCTAAAATCTCTATTCTCTCATTTTTCAAAGGTATCGCTACTACCTTAGCAGCTTGCCCTTCGGCTGCCAGCTCCTGCATGGAAATTTGAACGGCACCTTCTTGCTTTGGTCCACATGGCATCCACATACCATTTGAAGTTTTTATGAAAAACATGGCATCCTGAGTTTTCCGAACAGGCTCAAAGAGGACATCCTTGACCTGTCATTGTGAAAATAGATGGAATTGGCCAAGAGATAAGTTGATAATTTGAATAAGGTGGGAAAGAATTTATAAGTTGTGCTTACACAAACGGATATATCTGAACCAGAAAATCCCTCTGTCCTCGAAGCCAAGCTCTCAAAATCACTTTCAGCTAAATTGTGAGGCGTATCTCCTAAGTGCACCTATTCACATTACAAAGCCACAGGAGAGACATGAAAAAAGACTACTTAGTTTGCAGAATACTTTCAAAACAACGTACTTACAGAAAACTTTAATACCTTAAACATGTGCTGACGAGCCCTAAGATCTGGTAGGGGAATATATATGCGCTTGTCAAAGCGCCGCCGAATTGCCTGTAGTTTGTCAATAATCATGAGAAACAACCATGTGATGGGGGCCACCCGGTAAAACCACCCACATATCTTATCATATATCCATTTTACCTGATCAAGAGAATAAGGAGTATTTGTTGCTGCAAGGACAAGAACTTTCTCATCATTGTTTCCAACACCCTGAAAGAAAGATTCACATAATAAAACTGTTTTAAGTCTCAGACTGGCAGAGAATCTAATTCATTCTGTAACCGGTTCTGGAAATTTTTCCTCATTATCCGGATCAGAAAAACTTTTCAGATCATCAACAACTGCCACATCATGTCACCATTCAGTTCACCAAGGTTCAATAATACAAGCAACAGATAAGGCAATATGAAGATCTTTAAACGAATAGGCACATCCATACAATATAAAAGAGAGAAACCAAGTGGCAACAGACATCTCTGCTAACCTGCATTTGGACAAGAATTTCTGTTTTGATACGTCTAGAAGCTTCACTCTCATTTCCTTCTCCACGTTGGCCACCTAGAGAGTCTATTTCATCGATGAAGATAATTGAAGGAGCACTCTCACGAGCCATCTGAAAAAGATTGGAAACTAACTTCTCACTTTCACCCATCCACTTTGATACCAGGTCTGAAGAAGAAACACTAGCCACCAAAAAGTCAGGTCATAAATGACACAATCTTGGCATAAGACTCATAAAAATCACCTAAACTACAGAATTTCCATCAGTGACGTAGACAGTAGAGACTCAAAGCGTACACAGATGCACCCACAATCACCAGACATATATTGATCTTATTTAAATGCAAATATGCACTGAAAAAAGTGCGCTTAGTATGAAAAAGCTTGCCGTAGAATAATTTGCCATGGTGATTAGAGAAGCTACAAGTGCAGCTCAAACAGATTCCTAATTGCAAAGAAGCACATTTCACAATCTCTTTTCAAATTAGCAGAATAAAATGATATCATCTGCGCTTGCAACTAAAATCAAGCACAAATCCACAGGCACTATGCCAGTGAACTCTGCGAGAAAGGACCACCATAAAGATGTTTTTAAGGATGCGGAGTTAATGGAGGGGGTCCAAGGGATTCACAAGGGATAATGAAATATCCAACATGCAAAGGGATGAGAATAGATTTGACTCTGCTAAAGTTAACTATACCAACCACTAAAAGAAGGAAAACAATCTGAATTATTCTCAAAGTAAGAAGGATTAATAGGATTTCAAAAGTGAAGGAAAATTCATCAAAACTATCCTTCCTAAACAAATAAATAAGACAAAGGGAAAAAATACCGATGGAGGTTTCTATCAATTTCTCTCGCAAATCCCAAATGCAATGATATAGCATATGCGCATTCATGTTGCAGTAAGTGTTGCAAGTTCCAACATTAATTTATCACTTGACCTGACTGCATTAGGGAAATGTAAGCCTTTCTGACGGAACTAATTACTTGCAACTTAATATGGCAAAAGAAAATTTGCAGAAAAAATGATAAACTTGAAATCCGCACTATGTCACGCTGCAAAACAATGTACTTCTACAAGAGCATAAACATCACATGCCCCTCTCTAATACATACCCTAGTATCAACAGCTCCAGTAAAAGGAAAGATAGACCCGCACTTTTACCGGCCAAAACCTTGTATCATTCCGTACTTACCATGGTGTTGTCCAATCAAACATCATACGGATATAAATGTATGCCTAATATATTCACGTAAGTCCCACTTTGTAAAACAAGCATAGAATCTCAAATGTCAATATCTGGAGGATAGTATGCATAACTAAGATGTACCTTAACTAAATTTTGATTTCAACCAAAAATCTCCCAAAAGTACAGTGAATGGTCCCTTTTGGAAAGGTAAAATAGTCAAAATGCCTGATGATGGCTACCTGAAAAAGGTAGAGTCTGCTTCTGTTGCCACAGCTTTTGCCAAATATGACTTCCCTGTTCCTGGTGGACCATACAAAAGAAATGCCCTCCACGGCCGCCTCTTCCCTGAAATGACAGGCGAAGAATACAATAACTATTACCACCAGCGACGCTTAAATACCCCACTCAATGATTTGTGACATGAAATAATACAATGTCAAGAACATAGTGCACTTCACAAACATCTTCGGAGAGAGGATCTAGTTCATGCGGAAAAATTCTGAAACTGTGGTAGTAATACAGATGAAAAGATTCTCATGAAAAGAAAAGACTGATTATATTACAGCATATCAGAAGAGCAAGCAAACTAAATATGAGGCTGGCAATGTTTCTTCAGATAAATGAAACTGGTAAATTGTACTTATCTAAAGAAGAGGCAAACACCTTCCTTCAGTTGAAGTACTGAACTACAAACAAATTCTGTGCCTTAATCACCTATAAAAACAAATTTATGCTATCTAGTCCCGCTAAGATCTACTTAAAGCCATTAAGAGACCAACTCAATGACTGCTGAAGTCCAGCAACGAAGCAAACGACACTTTCTCACTCTTTGTCTCTTTTTACTTCTGGAATAGAAAGCAAGACTGCTCCCATAGAGTTTGTGCAGTGACTCACGAGGCGGCTATTACAACAAGAGGGCTCCATGCTTAGACATTTCTAACAACTGATAGTTAACATCGTCAGCCTTCACGAAGCAGCATGATGCAACTTGCTTCCCCAACAAGAGTCTGCAAAAGCCCTCGTAAGCAAAGACGGGAATACCATTTGCTTCTGAGGCTTGTATCTTTTACAACCAGAGCAGATGCTGCTGAAGACAGGAACATTAAAAAGCAATGCACGGCAGCCAGAACAAGGGTGCACTTCTCGACTGAATGTCAAGGATAGGGACAGCCATTTTGAACATACTTAGCCGACGCCTCGGCTGCTCGGTTTGACTTTCATAAAACAGCAATGTGCAAACCCTGATTCATTTTGCAACGATACCATTTATTGCAATATACACCAGGAAAGTAAAAAAGCCATTTCAAAGATACCAACTTCATTCTAAGATGGAGAAGTGATGACTTCCCAAAGGCGGTCAGGTACTAAATTCTGAAGCATGATGCCTCTGGAGCAACACTTCAGCAATAAGATCATCAATCGACGAAACGAAGAAAAACGCGTGCTTAGCATTACAATCTGTGGGCAAAATATCATTGCAGAACAAGGAAAAATCCAAGATCAAAACGAATCCCAACTTACCGGTGAAGAACTGAGGGAATTTGACCGGCAATATGACAGCTTCCTGAAGCGCCTGCTTGGCGCTCTCAAGCCCCGCGACGTCGCCCCACTTCACATTCGGCTTCTCCCTCACGATCGCGGAGTTCAAGCCGGCCCGGAGCTTCTCCTTCTCCGCATCGTCCCCGCCCTCGCCGCCATCCTTGGGTGTCTGCTTCGCCGCCGCGTTGGGCCGGGAGGCCGCCGCCGCGGCGTCGCCGGGGGGGGGCCGCCGCCGCCGCCGGCGCGGATCTCCTCGGCGCGGCGGAGGTACTCGGTGAACTTCTGGGTGATGGCCTCGCGGATCTTGGGGTTCTTCTCGTACTTCAGGTGGGTCTTGAAGTACTCCAGCGCGTTCATGTAGAGCGCGAACGCCTGGGGGTAGTTCCCGGCATTGTCCTCCTGGACCGCCTGCTTCGCGTACTCGATCGCCTGCTCCTTGAAGTTGCTGTACATGGCTCGATCGCGGAGGCGGCTCTTCTTTCCTACGGGCCGCGGATGGAGGAGAGATTCCGAGATCGCCGGAGCGGCACAGAGAGCGGCGACGGCGGCGGCGACGGATTGATAGGACGGAAGTTGCAGGGAATCGGGATCGGAGTGGAATTCGGAGCTCCGATTGCTTGGCCCGTTCGTGAATCGGTTGCTTCAGGGAATTGGCGACGGAACAGTATTTCTTCTCGTGCACGATGAAAGTCTTTGTATTTTTATTTTTTTTTTATTTTTGCGCCTCTTTCCTATTTTATTTTTCCGCGATTCATTTTTACCGACGAAAGAGGTCAACTGGTGGCGGCTTAATCGCCATTAAACTAATAATCTTACCATTTATGGAACATTCATTTAATATAAAATACCTAAGGCTTTTTATATATTAGGATGAATATTAACGCGGGAAATTGTATCTTGAATTGTACAAATTTTTTTAGAAGATTTTAAAATACTATTTCAATCTCGAATTTCATATCGATTCTCGTGAATAGGAGCGGGCGAATCACTTTTTGCTCTCTGTCCAAAAAGGAAAAAAGATTGCCTTTTGCCTACTAAGCTTTGGGAGTTTTGGCAAATTTGCCCTCAATGAGCCGATTTTTTTGTAATTTCCCCCCACCCCCCATATTTTGAGATCGTTTGTAATGTGTCCCCATGACGTTGACTTTGAGCAAATATCGCTTGGGACTTGCTTTCCGAGTCAATATTCATGCATTATCAAGGTTAAAGGTATTTCGAGTTAAAAATTATGCACTGCAAGATTAGATCTTTTAAAGCTTGGGTGGGAGCATCAAGTTGAATTCTAGTCGAAAGACGGTCATAACAAACAAAACAAGCCTAGTTGTTCACGTTAGGGCAATTATTGGGAGAACCAACTCCCATTCGATTCATTTTCTATGCCGTCGTTATTTATTTCAATTCCCACATCAAATCAATTTGGAGTTAAATTTTAAGTATTATTTTTTTTTAATTTGAATCCATCGAGATCTGAACCCCTTCTTTAATATTTAATATGCAGAAACGACCGCGTAATCATGTAAGCGAAAATATGTGCGCTTCTAGTCAAATGGTGCTTAATGATTTTTTACCCAAAATTAAGAAAAAAGAAAAGGTCAGGTCTCGATTGGAATGGGAAGAAGAAGCCCAGCACTGATCGGTTTGATTCTCGACTCCGATTTGTCGGTACCAAGGATCACGACACTGGTTCCCAATTCTAGGTTCCGGAAACACGCGGATGTTCATTTTTCACATCAGATCCCTATTAACAGCCGTGCCATTTTATGGTCCGTCGAAAATGATGATTTGCCGTCGCGACCCAATCGCAATCAAGTCCATTTGTCTCGACTTTTTATCCAGAGTATCCGAACACGCACAAACCCAAAAGGTTTTTACTTTCGGCGGTCACATTTACTGCCCACTTTATTCCAGTGGTCGCCGCGTTTTCAAGATACAACCCTTCGGAAATAGATCGAAAGGACCCTCCTTTGATTTTTTTTTTTTTTTTTTGGGGGGGAAAAACAACTGCTCAAAACCCCTCTAAAAATCTCGGAATCGTTGCGCGATGAAGCCCCCATTAAGCTTTTGAAGAGTCGTAATCTCCTCACGAACTTTGACACCGCCCGCACGAAGCCCACAGACTTGGCGAAGTCGGTATTTTACGACCGCCAATTTCTTCCATCCGCAAAAACCCGTCAATGGTTATACGAAAAAATGGATCGATTCTTTTTTTTTTTTTTAGGGGGAGGAGAAAAATTCGTTAATTTCCGAAATCCACGTGTCCTTCTGATACGACGACCCCCGGGGTTAGGCGGTCGTACACGTACCCCCTGCATTGGCGTCGGCGTGGCCTGGGCGGCGGCTTCGAGAAGACGGCGGCGCGCCCCGCCCCCACCCGCCCCGCCCGAAAGCGACGCCGTACGGGGCGAGGCCAAAGGGACGACGACGTGATTGCTTAACGCGGAGATAAGTGAAAGGGAGGAAGACAAGGCACGGAGCACATTCTTTATTTGTTCGGTAGGAAAAGAAGGAAAAGGAACGACACCAGGGAAAGAAAAAAGAAAAAAAAAAAAGGGGAGAAATTCAAAGATAAGAGAGAGGAGAGGGGGGAGAGAGAGAGAAGGCGTCTGGAATCTGCAGAGCGAACGAGGGACCAGGTATCCCGAAAACCGCCTTTGTGTGGAGGAGGTGCCTCGCTTCGCTTTTTTTAGCCCACCTCCACCACCACCACCACCACCACCACCACCTCCTTCACATCACCGCTCCCCAAAGATTCCGTCTTTGCGTCTCCATCTCCCTCGCCGGACGGCAAAACCCCCCACTCTCCGATCTCCTCCTCTGCTCCGGCCACTCGAATTCATACCCTCCCCCGCGGATCAACACCGAGAGGTAAGCGCGCCGATGCCGGCGATTTCCGTTTCGTGTGTGTTTGAGGCAAAAGGAGCCTTTAGGATGAATCGGTAGATCTGGATCTGTTTGGTTTTGGTTTTGGTTTGTTGGTTGTTGGTGGTGGGTTGCGATCGGTGTTCTGAAAACCGGGGTCTCGGTTCGGGGTTGTGTGGTTTGTGGTGGTTGGCAGGTTCGGGAGAGGAAGAAAGAATCATGGCGGAAGAGCACCGGTGCCAGGCCCCGCGCCTCTGCGCGAACAACTGCGGCTTCTTCGGGAGCCCCGCTACGCAGGATCTCTGCTCCAAGTGCTACCGCGACCTGCAGCTCAAGGAGCAGCAGTCCTCCACCGCCAAGCTCGCTTTCAACCAGACCCTGACCTCCTCCTCCTCCTCGCCCCCCTCGCCGTCCTCGATCCTCGAGCCGTCCGCCGAATCGTCCTCGTCGGCCCCGCCCCGGGCCGCCGCCGCCGCCGACCGTAAGGTCGCCGCCGCGGCCCTCGAGGCGAAGCCGGAGGAGGACGAGGAGGCGGCGGCGGCGCCGACGATGCCGCCGGTGGCGTCGAACCGGTGCTCGACGTGCAGGAGGCGCGTGGGGCTGACGGGGTTCAAGTGCAGGTGCGGGATGACCTTCTGCGGGTCGCACCGGTACCCGGAGCAGCACGACTGCGGGTTCGACTACAAGGGCCTGGGGAGGGAGCAGATCTCCAAGGCCAACCCGCTCGTCAAGGCGGAGAAGCTGGATAAGATCTGATGTGATATGCGAAAACCCCCCTCCCTTTTACCCATTATTGTCCCAGTACGCAAAAAAAAAAAAAAAAAAAACTGGAATTGCATCTGTGTTGATTTGGAAATATGGGGATCCGGTGGCCACGGCGGCCCGGCGGCGGGCGGGCGGGCTGGCTGGTCGAGACGTGTTGGTACGATTGGTGGTGCATGTAAATTCGATGATGCTCTAGTAAATTGACGTCATTTGCTCTTTCGATCGACCTTGTCTTTTTACCGAGTAGTCCGTTCCGACAAATTATGAGCGGTAGGTGCGAATAATACGAAGGATCATCTGTCCGGATATTAAAAAAGTCCCTTAAATCGACCAAACGACGAGCAAATTGTTCTTTTAATAAGAACGAACGGTCCTTTTGCGTGAAATCATTCGTTCGGACGATTTGGGAACGGTAGGTGCGGGAAAGATGTAACGAAATCCTAAGGACGAGGGCGGCGGGGATAAGTATGAATTGGCAGACTAATCTCCTGCTCGCGACGCGAGTAGCCTTGATCTCGTGCCGGAAGCTCCCGTGTTAAGTAATTTAATTGGACACCTCTACATTAAGTAATTCAATTGGACGGATATGGAAAGATTAAGAGAATTCCGTGATTGCTCGCCGAAAGCTTCTGCGTTGAGTAATTTAATTGGACGGGGATGGGAAGACGAAAGAGTTTGGTACATTAATAGATGACATGTGGTATATACACGATTTAATATAGATCCTACCTATCTGCATTAATTTGTGATGAAAATGGTTTTTGTTGATGCATTATTGCTTGTGGAGCTAGGTGTAGAAAAAATTATTTTGTATTATGCATGGACAATTTTCTTTTCTTGGGGGGTTTGGGGGGACGATCGTTTTCCGGTTTAGGCTTAGCAAGTAAAATCGCGGACCGATGGCCCAACAAGTATAATAGAAGAGGAAATGCCACGGATAGCTTTCTTAGTCGACAAGACAAAAGCATTGCCGATATTGATCATATGGCCTATAGCCCGTGCGTCATATTACTAATAGTTTGGTGGGCAGGATAGCTCTTGTCCCACTCGATATTTCGACATTTTGGCGACATAATGTCCGAATATGTCCGGATAATGCCCATATAAGATAATCTCGCCGATGGGATCAAACCTAATCTGGACATATCCGAATGCTGAACAACCAAGGTTAGTGTCGCCTCGCCTCCTCCAATGATAGCATCACCGGCTGCTGCAAAAGAACCACCATCGCAACAGCCGATCACCGCTGACTCCTACTATCATGCAAGGACCACCACCTCATGGCTCTTCGGCGGCGTATTCCCCCACCGGAGCTTCCCAATTGACATCTCCACCTTCGCCAAGCCAGAACCTGCCACTGGGTCCTCGACACGAACCCCTTTCGTGGATGAGATCCCCCTACCAATTCACTTGCAAGCCCCACCATGATTGAGAATTTCTTCAACATTTTGAGCACAAGTGGGCTGGGCAATGCTTCTTCGGCCTCGTACTGAGCCTAACCCTTCCAAGACCCGACGACCATCGGGCCCTATCCATTTTTACTTGCTCAGCTTGAGTCGGCCTGCTAGTCAAGTCAGCTTTGAAATTTTACTTGAGATTAAGCGGGATAACCAGTTAAAAATAATATATCTTTGCAGATAAAATGCATTGGCGTTGGATATTACATGTTAATTCGCGCGATGTAGTTCAAAAGAAAGAAAGAAGACAGGGGCACTGGAATTTGTAAAATCTTGGGATACTGCAAACAATGGCTTCAATTCACATATCTAAGCTCAACCGTGCATTCCTCATTCTTAATGTCTAATCCTAATCCCTGAAGAACAATTCGTCGGTTTTTAGTAAATGAATAAGTTCTGTGGCGACTTCGGACAAGAAATATCACGGGTACATAAGGAAACTGATAGATTTGTTGTAACAGAATTTAATCAACGTTAAGGTACACAAGATAGAGTTATAGCATCGAAATTAAATTGACGACGAAGCACCCTAAAACTACAGTAAATATACACGCCAAAATTTAATTGACAATGAGGTATATGGAAACTACCACTAAAATATATGCTAGAATTTAATCGACGATAAAATATCCGGAAACTACTATTACACAGGAATTGAAAGATAACATGATTTGTTTGTTTGTTACAGGGGCTTCTACGGTACACAAACACTAGCATTTATAGTCTTCACAACATAATTGCCTGTAAGCAGTTCTTCAGCAACTTTAACCATGCCTTCACATCTCGAGAGCTTCCAGTTCCATATCTTCACAACGCCACGACTTTTCATTTACAGGTGATTACTGAACTTGGATGAGTAACTTTTTTATTTATACATCAATGCTGATGTCGATAACTCCACCCTAGATAACTGATGTTGTCGTAATTGCCTTGGTTGTCAACGCTATTCAAGTTGTCAACATTTATCCAGAAGAGCTTAAATATCCGAAAATATCGCTACTTATCAAGCTATCGATCGTTCTTTTCATCGATGACTTATGTTATTCACTAAACTTTGCTCTTATCGACTAAATCTATCACTTGTCCATAATAACAAAAGTTTGTCATGTTCTGTGTGTAAACAAATGCCCCCTTTTAAAAGATTTGAATGATTCATTGATCGTTCAATTTTTTTAAATTAAATAATCAAGAGTCATCATGTGTTTTCTTGTTATTGATAAATTTAATTTTTGTTTGCCAAATTTTATCTTGGTTAAATTCATCATATGGCTAATATTTTTTCACGAAAGACATTATATATAAAGTTTTCATGCGACCCTCTATCTTTGTCCCTAATGACGTGGCCAAAACATGAAGTATAATGTTTTTTTTTGGTAAAAAAAAAGTATAATGTTAAAACAATGTCGTTTTGGTCCAAGTTTGACTTTTTATCTAAATTTTATATAAATTATTAGATTAAAAATTTAGCTAGATTTAACATTTTAAAAGAAGGTGAGGGCTTGCAGCCCTCGCCCGGCTTTTCCCCTCTTTTTTTGTTCTTTTTTTTTAAATTTAACTTATTTTTAATACAGTTTAAATAAAATCTCTATTAAATAATTAAATTTGGACCAAAACGACGTCGTTTGGCCACTTCATCGCCATGTAAATTAGAGAAAATAATTAAAAATACCACGTCAACTTTTTCTATTAGTTAAGTTGGACAGAGTTAATAGAAGTATTTGATTACACTAATTTGATAAGTTTTAGAACTTAATTGCAATTTTGATAAGTTTTAGCATTCAATTGCACTTTCATAATAAGTCTTAGGACTTCCACTTAGGGGTGAGCGGTTCCTGATTTCACTTGAAACCCGAAACCTACCCGTCGGATTTGGTTCTTCATTTTTCGGAACCTGAAATCTATCCTGCTTACCTTGAAACCTATCGTAGATTCCAAGGTCAATTTCAGGGTCTTCTTGGGAATTGGCTAATTTCCTTTTTGTTTTGTTTCATTTTTAGTCGAGAAAAAAGACCCAAAAGAATGACAGCAGAAAAGCTAGAGCCCAAATAATACTAAAAAACAAAGCTGCAATTATACTTCCACCTTAATCAGTAAGTACCAGAACAACACCAACATTAGAAAATGGTTGCTATGAACCCACTCTCGTGCTTGGTCCTGTAATGTGTCGGCCATATTTGTGATGCAAGGTCACTAGTTTTTCTCACTTATATATGAGAGGAGTCTGTAAAGTATCCTCCTCAAAAGGGAAAAAACAGACAACTTCCACACTTGAATCTTCCAAACATGAGAACCATCCTTAAAAGTGATACTTGGTGTTCAGAGCCAGCGTCCTTGTTGCATCTAACAAATCTGGCAATTGGAGAGCACTTATGAGTTTTGTTTACCAGCAAGTGAACCATGAAGTGTTCCAACGACAAAATAGATAAACGATAAGCTGTAATTTGAAACATTGAGGAGGAAAAGTTACCTCGGATCTAGGCCTTCCTCCATTGTATTTGAGCATCAAGTTTAGAAGTTTTTATCAGTAACTTTTAAATTTACTTTCTGTTAGGGAGTGCTGTCACCGCTGCACATCTTACTGACGAATGAAATCAATCACACAACTTCAGCCTGCCCAAATATGCCAATAATCCCACTTCCTCAGCGGGTTAGTCCCTCGGAAGGCTGCACAGGTTCATTAACTTTCCATGGTAATATCGACGGAATTGTTGAGAAGAGATGAGGAGCTTTTGCCTTCAATAACATCTTTCTCAAAACACATGCAGCAGCAGCATCTTTCTCAAAACACATGCAAATCACCTTAGATCTAGGCCTTCTTCCTCCATTGTATTTTAGGGTTTTCTAGGTTACGGTTCGGCGGGGACCGGTCCGATTCTCCGGTTCTTGGTTCTACCCTAAAACCATGCTCGTCTCTACTTCTATTGCACTTATCCCTTTATTTAAAAGAGCTTAAATATCCAAAAACATCTCTACTCATCAAGTTGTCGATAGTTCTTTTCATCGATAATTTCTGTTCTTACTAACTAAATCTATCACTTGTCCATGACAACTAAAAGTTAGTCATTTTGTTGTGCAAACACTTAATTTTCAGTATGAATAGTTATAATCATTAGTATCGCCTATCCTTTGATTAATATTAACTAAATAAATTAGTTAGGATGATAATCGGCAACACACAAGCGAATCAATCATCGATGCTTTTTTTTTTTTTTTTCAGTTGAATTGAAGTGTAATATTAAGATTGCGAAACTAATGTCTAATAATTACTCTTAGGCCTTGTTTGGTTCAGCATTGGAAATTGACATTGGGATTCTAAAGTCTCTTGGCCAAATGAAAATGCATTTGATTCGTTTTTTGCTTAACTTTGGGAAAATGCAATTGCATTTCCAAAGTCCTCTAAAGGCCTTTAGGGTCCTTTTGGTTTAACTTTGCAAATGAGCCTTAGGAAAATACAAATACCTTTAGGTAAAAACCCTTTGGGGAAATGCAAATTGCGTTTAGTAAAAAATCCATTGTGAAGCTACTTTGGGCCAAGTAATGTTTGGTAAATCTTATCTCGTAAAGGGCTTTGGGATTTTTTGTTATTAAAAAAAAGTTTACCCTTTGTCGGAGCCAAGAAGGGCGACGGCCACTGGCAAGCCATATTTGGCATCGGTGGCCATCGCTCGAGGTTGAGCGAACCCCGGCAAGGGTCGCGCAACCTAGGCAATGTTGCCTGAGGTCGCGCGACCCAAGCCGCCATCGCCTGGGCAGTCGTGCAACCTCAAGCGGCCATCGCCGGGGTTGTGTGACCTCGTCGGCCCTTCGCCGTCCCCATCTGGCATTGTTGGCTCTAGTCGATCGCACTCTAGCAAATAAGGTGAACAGTAACAACGAGGGGAAAAATTGGAATATTAAAGAATTAGTGAAGGTAGTTTTGGAAGAAAAAAATTAGTTTCAACATTCGGCAAATGCTAAAAGCCCAAAGCTGATTCGGAACAATTTTGAGGTTTGAGAATTCCCAATACTCGCTTTCGGCCGAAAGCCTATTGGAAATGCTTACCAAATGTCCCAGCATTTCCCCAAGGGGTTTTCAAGGTCAAGATCCATTGGGAATGCTGAACCAAATGGGGCTTTAGTGTAAGGCAAATCCCAAGGTCCTTTGAAAAATAGCATTCTTGGAATGCTACTGACACCGTTCACTGATCATCGGTATTGTTCATCTTCCCCATGGTTTGCATGACTGAAGCTGAACGGAAGTCAGCAACCATCGTCGGAGGGGTCGTGTGACCCGGCCACCGTCACCTGCGATCGTGCGGCCTCAGGTATCGCTTGGGTTGCATGACGCAGGTAACCGTTGACCTAGGTCATGCGATCCTAGGCGATGCCACCTAAGGTAGGGCGACCCCGTGAGGCTGGCCAATGGCCGTTTTGGCGCACCGGCAGCTAAGCTCAACTAGAAATAGTTTGAGACTTATTTTTAAAAAAAATTATTAAAAGTCCATTACAAAATGTAGTTTTTACCAAAAAGCATTTAAGTCAAAGTTACGTATCAATGTGTTTTTAAACTACACTTTACCAAATATTACTTGCATTTCAGAAAACCACTTTAACCCGAAGGCCTTTGCATTTTCCCAATGACATTCCCCAAAGCCTAACCAAACAAGCCCTTACACCCTAACCAAGGGGGAAAATTATCCAATCGATCTTAAACCTGTTGTACGGCTACCAATTTAGTCATAAAACTTTCCACTATGGCCAATTAAATACTAAATCTTTGTGCGAAATTCGAATATGGTTCTTCCGACCAATTATTGTCGGAAATCACTAACTTCGCGATCTACAAGTTGTCCACGTTAGCGTGCCACGTAGGACGACTGACGATAACTAGGCGCTTCCTCATTGATTACTTACGGTTATTGGCCAAAAAGACTATATTAGAATTTCACGTAAATGTTTAATTGGATATATATCCCTAACTCGAGATATATATATTATTTTCCTTTAACTTCTCTCAGGAAGCCACTAGAGAAATTGACTTGACAATTTTTTGCACAAAATTGACAAAATATCGCAAAGGAGTTGTAACTTGTAATCAACGTGATCTGCGTGCTCATCTGGGGTAATTCACATTTGAAACTGAATAATTTTAATTAGATGATAAACGTGGGTGCATTATATTCCGACATTGACATCGTACTAAATTTTTCACGATAAATCGTCGATCATTTCACACGGCGCACTTTTGACAAATCGTCGGTCATTCCAAAAATGTCGTAAGCAAGGGCGTCATCTGGAAAGGTACGCTTTTCATTCATCTTCCTTTAAGCATCATTATCTGGAAAAAAACCTTCCCCAGATTCCACAACCCATCAGCTCCAATATTTAGGAAATTTCTAATATTTTAATTAGAGAGAATCAAGGGACGAGTTTTCAAATAACCAACATGGATTAATATTATTTTACAGCCAGAAATTTGGAGAATATTGGGTAATGCTTATGATTGTTATTAATTTATCGTTTCATTTTCCCACGTGGAACAAATTTTATGGCCGGAGACTTAATTTCTTTCGCTAAAAATGAATGATGCAGAAATCGTTTTCCAAAAAAGCAATCGTTTAATGTTTAGACATAAATTATTGTCAATAATAATAATATTTTTTATTGACTAATCATTTCAAGCAAGACGAGCGATTGATTTTTTTAAAAAATTATTTTTTAAATTATTTATTTTTCGTCAAATAAACAAAGCTTTGATTTTCAATTTAGAGATCAGGTGTCTCGCGAGGCGCGAACTCGGGCAAATTTCTTGAAGAGGGATCTCCCGAGATCGTAAGGAAAAGGGGAAGTGACGTGCATTAGCACGAACGAAAGGTTGACCACGAATATTCAAATTTTTAGATGATAATTCCTAGAATGTAATCACCACGTCTTTTCTTTTCTTCTCCTTTTCTTTTTTTTGGGGCCTGATGTAACCACCACATTGTCGAAATCGCAATTACTTCACGTCTTAGGGAAAGATATTATATTGGTCATAAAAATAATTTTTTTTTTTTTCAATTATAAAGTTGGAACTATATTGTTCCATTGCCGGCTATGAAAGCCAATTAGATCTCATTGTTTTATGCGTTGACAATAGTGGTAATTTCAGAAAATGGGGAAATTTGGGAAAATTTGGGTTTTTTTTTCTTGAAATTTAAATATATCTTAAATATTTCCCAATTGGCATGATGTAGTTCTAAACCCCTATGCTGCCTGCAATATCGTTCTTATGGTCTTCTGGTGTTTTATTGTCGACGTTGCAACATGTAGCGGAGACATGATCGAATTAATTTTATTGCATTCTTTCTTAAAAAGTTTTTTTTTTTGGTAAGGTAAGGATTGTTTCTTAAAAGGTTTTCGGATTGCATTGCTCGCATTATCAAAGGGTTGCGGTTTGATTTAATATCATATGAAATGAATCGAAGAGCAAGAATTGTGATTTGATTTCGAAATTTCAAATATTGTTTTCCCCTCGAGTTTAATTCCTAATTCAAATGAATTGAAGAGCAAGAATTTCATTTTATGTACACGGTCGCATAAAACTCGTGAGTGAATATTGTACGATTCACTATTGCAAAAGGGTGTCTGCATCGCAATATGTTATCGAGAGTCACTTGCACGGCAAATGGACGTCTTGAGATTTACCTACGATTTCCTTGTAAATACGTGCTACTCAATCAATTATTCTTTGTCTCCAAACTTGGGGAATCGCGACTTTGTCAAATCAATCTTGTTTGACTTTACAAAATCAACAAGCCATAACATTCAAGTGACGATATAATCAATACTCAGCATTATTTAATGTACAGTAAGCTGACGAAGAAGACGGGAGTTTAGACAAATGATGAACCCCAAATCCATCTTTTGAATAGCTACTAATACAATCAACATAGATCGTCTTTGCTCGACAGTGAAAATAGGCGACCTTGTCATCAAATGGGCATAATTGATTTTAATGTCTGGCACGTACGTGATACAATTTTGTGTCATTTCAGTTATCCCTTTCCAATTTACTGTCAAGTTTTCGGAAGCCAGACAAAGAGAAAATTATTGGAAGTCAATTCCTTCCGGTGGTTTAATTAATAAAATTTAAACCATCTTAAGACAAATTAACAAGGACATCAACAATTTTTTGACCCGCACCAGGAGAATTCTTGATTTTCAAAATTCAAATTATGCAATAAATTTCAAAAACAAAAAAAAAAAAACAACCGACCCATAGATGAAGGGACCTGGGTCTTTCCAATCGAAAGTGTCGGTCCAAATTATTGTTTAAAGATTCCAAAGTTGGACTCGAATCCAAGGTATTATTCTAGATCTAGTGAAGGAATCATCATCGTCTCTGCTTTTTATTCATTTATTTTAATGGAATTATTGCTATAAAGTATAGCAACCTGGCCAGGTAAAGGTCACCCTCGATATAATCGACCCGAATAAATTAATTAGGCATACGGTCACTGTCTAGTCATCTTCTGCCCTAGATGGGTCCGCACGAGGTCGCCCGCTTCCCAATTTTGCTAATTTTTTTTTTTTTTTTGGCTTGCTCGTCTTGTTTTGGCTCCTAAATTGATTATTCGCGAATTACATAATTCTTGTTTCTCCCATAACTCTGCCCAAACTGGCCGACGACAGGCTGTATTTGGATAAAAGCGAGGGGTTATGTGCACGAGGTAACGAATGATTGAACTCGTTCGGTAGGTCCATGGCTAAAAAAAATGAAAAAATTAATAATAAGAAAATCGCTTGCACGTCTCAATCGGCGATACATGCGAATCGATCGTCGTGGAAGTTGGTAAGAACCTTTCAAGAGTTGCCCTGTTTTTTTATTTAGGTAAAAATGCAAGATGACACTAAAAAAAACTCACAGAAAAGGAATCGATCCAATCACGTGGAATAGAATGTGTGGTGATAACTAAGACCACGGCCAAAAATAATAAAAAAAAAAATTAAGAGCAAACGAGGTTCTTGGGTCTAAAATGATGTCACTAGAATTTCTGAAAAAGAAAAAAAAACAAATTAGGAAACAACACGGTTCAATTTTAAATTTATAAAATTATATTACAAATCACGTACCTATGTCTATATAAAGGTTTTGAGTATTTTACATTAAATAAGAGTCCAATGGTGCGAAGGGGTACTTAAACAAAGTCATGTCAAACAAAATATAGGTGATTTCAATGCTGATCTTCTTTTAATACGACAATGCTTTGCACACAATAATTGATTTGGGTATATTAGACCGTGAAACTCTCAAAGCACGTAAAAGATCCTAAAGACGAGAAAGATGGTAAATTATCGATGCTCGAAAGTTAGTCGCACATCGTTTCCTTTGTGAGTCCGAACTTTTCTATCATCTTCAAAATTGGAAAAAATGCAATGTTTCACGGTTTGCTCATCCTGTTCATTTATGAGAAATTTATCAAAAAAATCATAAATATATTGCACGGCGGTCAGTCTTAATCATTTTGATTGTACCAATTTAGTCTTACACATTTTGACGATTTGTCAATGTAACCCTTCCGCAAAAAATCCCTGAAAGTGCATCGCATGGCCAGCATTGACATGAACAATATTTGCAAATTTTTTTAGTTGTTCTAAATTTTTATTTTCGTTTTTCATTTTCTTTTCTTTCCTTTATCATTTTTCCTATTTCCCTCCACCGGCGACGGCAGGCGATGGTCTTCGCCCACATATGAGCCCTCGCTAGCCACAGGCCAGTGCCCTGCGGGAGTGGAAAAAAGAAAAAAAAAGAAATAAATCAATAAAGGATTTAGAAATTTTTTTTAAAATTTGCATAAATTTTCTACGTTAACACCGGCCATACCACTTAGGATGCTCAGTGTCCACATCAGTAATTTCCGAAATTGGCTAATTGTCAATAGGTTTACAACTTAATTGACACATTTAAAATAAATACACATTTAAGATTGAATTAGTTGCCGTATAATAAATTTAGATCTATTTTGACAATTAACCAATTCATGTATTATATTAACAAATATGTACCTTGAGGTTCTTCACCAACTTACCTTATACAACCCCTAATAATCAAGCCATATAAATTTTCGAATTAGCAAACTTATTAACTATTCGACCCAATCACAAAGCAACTCATATCAATCTACACTAGGAGCATCATCGGGGGAGGAATCGCTCCTGATCCGAGCTATCAAACCATTTCTTTTAATCGAACACGAGAAATCACGCTTTTCTTAGCGATCCAATCACCTCGTCACCTTAATCGTATCCGATGAAACCCACGCCGAATTTCACCCGACGCCATAAGACGCCTCATCCCGAAGTTCCCTCACAAAACGAACCCGGCTCGATCACGTCCTCTAATTCGACGGCGGCGGCGAGGAGGCGAATCAATAGTACTTTTGGGCACGAGGAGACCGTGTCCATTTGGGTCTTCTTCTTGCCCAATCAAAATAACTAACTTACCCGCCCAACATTGCTCGTCGTCCTCCTCATCCTCATCAATCAATCTCAAAATCGACAAAACACGAGTCGTTCAAACAAAACCCAACTTCGATTCGAACAAGAAGTAGTGTCAACGTCGTTCTTGCCGTGTCGCCAGCTTTCGCTATTTTCATCTTTATACAATCCAGCCTCCACCAGTTCCCGCTATCATTCTCCATTAACGTTCTCCCCAAGTACTTTCGATTAGGGTTCATCATCCTTCCTCTTTAAATTCCTCACCGCTCTTCCTCTGCTCTGCATTTTTCGTTCTTGGGTTTCTTCGCCAGCTTCTTGACCGTCCCTCGCATGGATCTGAGACCCCCATGTCCGGACTCAACCGCGCGGCTCCCCCTCCTCCTCCTCCTCCGCCGCCGCCGCCACCACCTATAGCGTCGGCGGCAACCCCACGCCGCCGCCGGTCCTCGCCCGCTCCGCCGGGAACGATGAAGCGGCCGGCCCGCCCCCTGTGCAGCATTCTGCTCCTCGCCCTGCTCGCCGTCGCCCTCACCTGCCGCACCGTGCTGCACCGCGGCGGCGGCGGTGTCGTCGGCGGCGGCGGCGTCGTCCTCGGCTCTTCCGAGCTCGAGGGCGCGCCCCGACCGGTGCTGCGGCGAGTGCCGCTGCCGGAGCTCAACTCGTCCGTGCTTCGGTACGCCGAGATCGATGTCTCGGAGGAGTGGTTCAAGAAGGAGACGGAGCAGCTGCTGGAAGACGGCCTCGAGAGCCGCGGCCGATACCGGAGCTACGGCACTTGGCGGAGCTTCAACCACCGCGACCTGAACGCGAGGGCCACCCGAGGCATGCCCGCGACGCTACGCTCGCCGGCGTTCTACCGGTTCTGGCTCGATTTCAGGAGGAATCTGCGCGATTGGGCGCGGAACAGGCGGTTTCAGCCGGATGTGATGGACGATCTGATTCGGCTAGTGAAGGATCCGCTCGATAGGCACAACGGCCTGCCGGCCTCGGGCCGCCGGTACGCCTCCTGCGCGGTGGTGGGAAACAGCGGGATCCTATTGCAGAGCGGCCATGGCAAGCTGATCGACAGCCACGAGGCGGTGATCCGATTGAACAACGCGAGGATCGAGAATTTCGCGGGCGATGTCGGGTCGAAGACCACCATCTCCTTCGTGAACAGCAACATCCTGCACTACTGCGCGCGGCGGGAAGGCTGCTACTGCCACCCGTACGGCCCGGGCGTCCCGATAGCGATGTACATTTGCCAGCCGGCGCACTTCCTCGACTACACGATGTGCAACTCGTCCCACAAGGCCCCGCTGATCGTGACCGACCCGCGGTTCGACGTGCTGTGCACGCGGATAGTGAAGTCCTACTCGCTCCGGCGGTTCGCGGCGGAGACGGGGAGGCCGCTGGAGGCGTGGGACGCGGCGCACGACGGCGCCAACTTCCACTACTCCTCGGGGATGCAGGCGGTGATGCTCGCCCTGGGGATCTGCGACCGGGTCAGCATATTCGGGTTCGGGAAATCCGGGTCGGCGAAGCACCATTACCACACGAACCAGAAGAGCGAGCTGGGGCTGCACCATTACGAGGCGGAGTACGATCTTTACCAGGACCTGGCAAGGCGTCCCGAGGCGATCCCGTTCATCTCAGACAAGTTCAGGTTCCCTCCCGTGGTTATTTACCAATGAAATTTGATTTATTTTTGCTGCCCTTTTTTTTTTATACTTTTTTTCGGGATCTTGGGGTAGATTTTGTTTTGCTTCCTTCGATTCGTCACACAAATTGATACATAGGTTGCTCCTGTTACGACAGCAAAATTTTCCACTGGCTTTGTCCAAAAGAAGAAACGTTCTGCGCAATCCGACTACGGTCAACACATACATCATTTGATTCTTCTTCCTTGTTGGCACTGTTAGAGATACCAAAGAGATAAGGTTCTTCTTCTTCTCCCGTTCCGTTCCGTTCCGACCCGACTCTGACTCCTTTTCTTTCGTTCCGCCGTATCGAACACAACCTCGGCTGCTTAGCCGAGTCCCTAGGCTGATAAAGGCAATCGAGACGCGTGAACTCGCTTGGTTTCGGTTATTGAATTATATGGACCCTACGTGAGGCTCATGTGATTCGCATGCATCGAGCGCACGCGATACTTACCGTTGGTCGATGCGAATGACCTTGGAAAGCACATTTGTAGGAATTGAGTTTGGAGGAACAGGGAGGGGGATGATTGCCTTTGCCATTTCTGTACATAATCGACGTAAGCAGACGGCGGACTTCCCCGTCGTTTTAGGTGGCTGTTCCCGTTAGGGCTTAGTGGGCCCAATGGGTTTGATGGGCCCAATGGGCCGTGACCTTCACTAGCATTTTCCCCTTTGTTTCTTAAGAACGACGGAAGAGAACACGACGGTTAGGTTTTAACTTGGAAGTCCCGAGGAGGATGTGCTGCCGGCGGCCGGCGCCGAGGCTGTGAGCGCATCGCATCGCCGCAAGGTCGGAGTTAGAGCTCAGCTAAGCTTTTAGAGCCCCTTCTTCGAAGTCATTCAATTAGGGTCTTGATGAGAATCCATTCTCAAGTCTTTTAAGACAATTTCCCGAACGAAACGATTTTTTTTTATTCCTCTTGGGAAACAATTTCTCGAAAGATTTTAAGGCGTTTGGTAATTGTCCAAAATTTCTATTCCTAGACTAGAAAAGAATAGAAATGCGTTTGGATACTACACAAAATTTTGTTCCCAAATAATATTTTAATAATATTTTGAATTGTTTAATTTTTTTTTTTTTTTTTGTTCTTTTTCTTCTTTGGCCATGCCCTCGCCAAGGCGAGGCGAGGGTCGCC
Organism: Syzygium grande; assembly: GCA_024733475.1. Classification (NCBI taxonomy): domain Eukaryota; kingdom Viridiplantae; phylum Streptophyta; class Magnoliopsida; order Myrtales; family Myrtaceae; genus Syzygium; species Syzygium grande. The sequence continues at coordinate 28,393,632 of JAMXDD010000007.1, forward strand.
TGGCGAGGCGAGGGCGGACCCTGGACCTCGATGGGCGAGGCGGGCGGCGGGCTCGCCCGGTCCGAGGGCCGACCCTCGCCGTCGCGACCACGGTGAGGCCGGCGAGGGCGACCCTCGCCTCCGTCACGGACGGGCGAGGGCCATGACGCCCCTCTCAACAAAATCACAAATGGCCAAGGAACAAAACCAAAACAAAAATCAAAAACAAAAAAAAAAAAAAAAGAAAAAAGTGATTCTCAAAATTGTCTTGAGAAACAAAAGCAACTTTTTTTACTTCTTGTTTCTCTTCCAAAACCGCTTTCGGCACAAATTTTTGCAAAAATGTGCCCGGGCACAAGTGCTTTCAAACGCGTTGCTCCCAAACTATTTTACTATTTGGCGCGTTGCCAAACGCACCCTTAGTCTCATCTTGATTGCGAATTTGGTACTCGATTTCACTTTTCGGACAAGGGTTTTAAGATTTGGATTGCGTTTTTTGAACTCTATTATACATTTACGATGGGGTTAGGGAGTTTTGGTGCATTTCTTTCGAAAGAGAGGCTATGTTCTTTCATAAACTTAAAAAGCTATGGAGTGCAAAACTGCAATAACCCCACTCTTCACTTTTGAGCATCGCAAATGTAAGCGAAAGTTCGAGGTGGGATAAGTGTCGAGCTAGAGTCTAAGGTTTTTGCTAGTAGTCAATTGAGGTGTTGCAGTATCTCACATTGCTTGGCTATCACATTTAAATGATCTTTATATATATATATATGTGTGTGTTATTTCATTCCTCCTATTAGCTCAAGTTATCGATTGGTAACTTCATAGTCTAAAGAAAAGCTCCAATCGAGTCTCGAGCTCGTTGTCAGTAACCTAAATTCCACCGACGACAAGCTCGAGACATGATTATGATTTTTTTTTAAAGATATTGAGTCTTCAATCGACCGAAGTAAAACCTTCGATCCTCAATTGGCTCGTGACCAAAATCAAGCCTCGTCATTTGGACTCGTCCCGACTATAAAAATTGCCCATATAAAAAGATCTTTACGGTCACAAACGTACAAACTCTCAAAAAGTCCTATCACAAGATGGCGGAATACAAGAGCTTCGGATCACTGGTGCATCGCGCAGGGACGCTACTCATCGAAACCCAATTCGGAGCGGGATGCAAGTTACCATCATTCGCTCGGAAAAAGGGCTAATTGCGAACCGAGCGATCGAATGATCGGGTGATTAGATAGTCCCTCCCCCCCGCCCGGAGCACGATCTTCGCCATTCCCGATAAACATCACTTGGACCTTCGGACGCGCGTACTTTGCTAACTCCCCATCCCTTCACTACCTTCGCTCCGGCAACGCCCCGAGCAAAACGAAAGGCCGAACCGCCGCCCAACGGCCGTTCAAATCGCGCAGCGCCCGACCCAATCCGAAATTCATCCGCACGCCATTTCCGTGCGGCCCGGGGGGGCCGGTGGGACAAAAACATCGTTTTTCCCCATTCATTTCTCGTGCCGTGCCCTGCCAAAACAAGAAATCAAATAATCATAATAACAACAACAATAACAAAAACGGGAAAAATGTGGAAAGTACCGCCAAAAAAAAAAAGAAGAAGGAAGGAGGAGGAAAAAAAAGTCGTGGAAAATGCCCCGTTCAATTATCAAAATTTATTATACACACCTTCCCTTCTCCTCGTTCCGTTCATCTTCCACCCCCCCCTCCCCACACGGACACTGAACAGTGTTTCTTCTTCCTCCCCCAAAATCTTCGCTAGGGTTCGTCTCGATTCTCGAAACCCCAAATTCGCTTCGCCTCCCTCCCCTTTCCTTTTCTGCGATCGCCGGCCTCTCGGACGGCGTCGCGCCGCTAGCGGCGCCCCCTCCCCGGGGAGCCGCCGATGATGAAGCGGCCGGCGCGGCGCCTCTGCACCGTCCTGCTGCTCGCGCTCCTCGCCGTCGCCCTCGCGTTCCGGGCCGTGCTCCGGCGCGGCTTCGTCGGGTCCCTCGAGCTCGAGCAGTACGGGCTCGCGGCGGCGGGGGGGCGGCGGCGGCGGGAGGCGGCGGCGGCCGTCTTCAACTCCTCCGTGCTCAGGTACGCGGAGATCGACGGCGCGGAGGAGAAGTTCAAGCGGGAGACCCAGCAGCTGCTGGAAGGGAAGTTCTCGGGTCACCCGCAGTTCAGGAGGTTCGCGTCGCGGAGGAGGTTCACCACCTACGAGCCCAACGGGAAGATCAATATGGTTTTCCAGGTGTCGCTGGCGCCGAGGTATCAGAGGTACGTGCAGGATTTTAGGAGGAATTTGCAGGATTGGTCTAGGAACAAGCGGTTCCAGCCGGATGTGATGAACGACTTGATTAGGCTGGTGAAGCATCCGCTCGACAGGCGCGGCGGTTCGGCGGTCTCGGATAGGAGGTACGCGTCTTGTGCCGTTGTTGGGAACAGCGGGATTTTGCTGCAGGGCGAGCACGGGGAGCTGATCGATAGCCACGAGGCGGTGATTCGGCTGAACAACGCGAAAATCAAGGGCTTCGAGCGCAATGTCGGGTCCAAGACCACCGTCTCGTTTGTAAATAGCAACATTTTGCACCTCTGTGCGCGGAGGGAGCGGTGCTTTTGCCACCCGTACGGAGCGGATGTTCCGATCGTCATGTACATCTGCCAGCCAGTGCACCTGCTCGATTATACGATGTGCAACTCGTCTCACAAAGCGCCTTTGCTCGTCACTGATCCGAGCTTCGATATGCTGTGCGCACGGATCGTTAAGTACTACTCGGTGCGGCGGTTTGCCGAGGAGACGGGGAAACCTTTGGAAGCATGGGATGCTGCGCATGATAAGGTGTATTTCCACTATTCCTCGGGGATGCAAGCCATAATGCTGGCTTTGGGAATTTGCGACAGAGTTAGTGTTTTCGGCTTCGGGAAATCGGAGTCGGCCAAGCATCATTACTATACCAATCAGAAGGGCGAGCTGACTTTGCACGATTACCGGGCGGAGTACGATCTCTATCGCGATTTGGTCGAGCGGCCCCAAGCAATACCATTTATTTCGGATAAGTTCAAATTTCCTCCCGTGACTATCTATCAGTGAAATTGCACTGGTTGGCTTGTATTTGGTTTCGATTGGTCTTTGAGGAAGTAGTTTAGTATTCAATGTGTCAAGATTGAAATAACGTGCTCATGTTGTAACTGTAATCTTGCACGGGATATTCATGGAATTGAATGTCAGAGTATGCAAAACACAGATTGTTTGGATGTTAGCCTGTTACTTCTTTCAAGATTGTCTTAGATGAATGGAAGTTGGTTTGCTCATTTTGGTTGTGTTACCCATGGCACATCGGCTGGATTGCTCAATTTGGAGAGGTAATCCCATGGAATTGATATATATCTCTTCAATGATGTGAATATATACTAATTGCATCAGCAGGAGCGATGTGAAAAGTCAGGAGATTAATATGACTTAGAAGTTTCTTTTGTTGAATATTCTTTAATATGAACAATGGGATCGGTTCCGTCTAAAAAGTAGTCTAGATATTCACTTTCAAATAGCGGGTGTTGAAAAGTTTTGGTCTGCCTTCCTATTGGAGTTTTGTTTGCTGATCTCTGCAAAAGAAACCGAGCACAATAGGGATGGCTGAGACTGCCCATTCACAGGACCAGAAAAATTAGATTTATAAAGACCCGACTTGTGTTGTTCGAAGTCGCCTGATCGAGGACGTACATACTCAATTCGGTATAAGCATATGATACTATTGTTGGAAGCAACCGGTTTCTTGAAGCTAGGTCCTGGGAAAAGAGAAGCATCTCTTGCAAGAATGCCTGCCTCATATTTTTCTTTTTTGGATTCCTGTTCAAGTGCTCTCGATAACATGGGCTACGTGTTGGATATTCTTCTTTCCCCGTCTTCCTAGCATCTAATGCCTTCATTTAGTCCTGACTCGGTATTCTCCATTATCTCCTCATCCTCGTTTGTTTATTTCGCTGACATTGATTGGTCATGTTTATGGACACGACAGATCAGTGGGGATGTCATTACTAAAATCGATTTCATATCTCGTGGATAAATTGTCGTTAAATTCCAACCGGCAGAGTACCTTCTATTGCCCGCCATCTGGTAATGCTATAGCATAAAGTGAGGATTAGAGTGAATTTTGAGACCAGCAGTGAGGATCAGTAGTGCGAGGCTTCCGGCGGAAGAGTGTACTTCAGATTTTGTTTTGGGCGAGGTTTGATTTCAGCGTGCTCTTTTCGGCTAAGTAAGACGACGGACCAGTGATTCCGACACGAATATCGCCTGTTCTCACCCCATCCTCAAGAACCGAGGTGTTCCAATTCCAAATCTCTGACTTATCCTCTTCTTTGGAAGGGATATGCCACTGAAGCAATAGCCACTTACCTAATTCCATTGGTTTTTAGCTGTTCCTAAACGTTATTTGCTTCTCTCTGTCGGTTCAACCAGTAGGTGTGGCTCTGTCTTTCCCTTGAATCATAGGGTCGCTTCATTAACTCTTGCCGTTCTTCTTGCGCGTTCTCTCTCTCTCTCTCTCTCTCTCTCTCTCTCTATGGCAAAAGATTGACCAGCAGTTGCGGACTCAAGCAGGTCAATCAGCGGTCACCGCATTCAATTCACATTGTTGTTGCACCCATCGCTCCACTGACAGGACTGAGGGTTGGGGATTTCAAAGATCAAAGAAAGACAATTGTTAGAGTCCGTCAGCAAATAATGTGGCTGCAAAACTCCGGCTTGCCTCTTTCGAAAACGATCTGATGTGGCTCTAAATTTCATATGACCTTGGTGGGCCTTAACCAGATAATACACAATCTGAAGTGGTCCTGCTGCACAATCTCATCAGGAAAAGTGCTAAATAAGTCCTAAACCTTTTGGGGGTGGTGCTGATTTAGTTTTAAACCTTTTGATATAGTGTCAATTTAGTCCTTTTGGCCGAATTTTGCTGACGTGGATGTCGGTCGACTGGCGACCGGTCACCGGCGCTGACGTGGATAAAATTTAATAATATTTTAATTTTTTTTGAATACTTTTTTTTTCTTCTTCCTCTTCCTTCAGCCGCTTGCGAGCAGCAACCGGCCGGAGGCCAAAGGCCGGCGAGGTCAACGTCGGTGACCGGTCACTGGCTGGCCGACATCCGCATCAGCAAAATCAGGCCAAAAGGATTGAATCGGCACTATATAAAAGGGTTTAGGATTCAATTGGCATAAAAAATAGGTTTAGAACTAAATTGGCGCCACCCCAAAAGATTTAGGACTTATTTAGCACTTTTCCCCAATCTCACCAGATTTGATGGTCTATATTCAATTTAGTATATAATTTTGGTTCGTGTAACATTAGCTCCAAATCTAGGGTTTCTGCTCATGACGTGCAATCGTAATTTAAGATCCCGTTCGGTTTATTCCCATCATTTAAACGAACGTGGCCTTTTGATCTCTAGCGATTTCCCTTTTTTTTTTCTCCTTAAAACTTTGGACATAACCGATCAAAGGGTTAGAAAATGTGGGATTAAAGTCATCTGTGGGTCGGGGTCCAGTAACTTAAAAAGAAAATTACTTTCACGTACTTACTGGGAGAGCAGGTAGGATGCATTTGCCGGGCATATTCCCTCTTCCGTCGAGGACAAAGAGAAGCGAGATTTGAACATCACGTGGGAGATTTTACTAGGTATTCCTCGAATTAAAATGAACATGTTCTCATCCAGAAAGAGTTTCGTATCCATGATTGTCATGAGATGCGTAATTATTCGAAGTAATCTCCCCCGAAATTACCTAGGAATCGCGAATCGAATGCTTTGTCCTTAGTCATTCATCTGCGTATGCCTTGCAGAAATTTTCAGGTCATGTCTCTCTCCGAAGGATGCCTCTCCCTGTCAAACCCCACCGTGTGCCTCTTAAAAGAACAATGACATTTGCCTCTTACGCGCGTCGTGTGTTTTGAGATTTGTGAGTTTGGTTCGCCCGTTGGATGAAAAGATCGCGCCGAGGCACCATGACGATTGAGCGGCTTTGGCTGTTGTTCTCGATTCCCATGGAAGTTTTGAAAGTTGGTATTGTGCTGTCTAATTAGTTCGTTCAAATTGTTGCATCTCCTTTTGCCTACGCAAAGTCGCCCCAGCTGGGATTCGACTTGGAGCGCACAATGTTCCATCCGAATCACCATCTCTCTCGACTTGAGGTCTCACCTATCTCTGTTTGTATCCGGCACCTATCCCTGGTCCATACCCGAGCTGGCCCAAGGCCGGCTTGGACTACAAATTCGGGGCCACCGGAATGCGAGGGGTTTCGGGGCAATCTGCTCCCATTCTCTGAGTCTCTTTTATTGCCCTTTTCCTCTTGATAACACGGGCCGTCCTTGACTGACCTTATCCTCTACGGGTTGCTCAATGTTGAACCTTGGCCCGTTCAATAATCAATAGATAAAATCTCCCGGAAATAATCAATATAGAACCTTGACTCACCTCATCCTCCCTGTCTCGTTAGGGTGGGCAGTTTCAAGTCGGTCCAGATTCCACCTGAAACCTGAAATCTACCCGTCGGAATCAGTTCCCTAATTTTTGGAACTTGGAAGCTACCCTGCATATTTTAGAATATGGAATATACCCGTTCATAGGTTCCAGAATCGGTTCCAAGCTTTATCCAGGTTCTACTTATATATTTAATTGAACGATTGCAGTGGATCATCACCTCTAATGATAACTATTTACTTCTATAATCCACTGACTATGACTCATATTTAGACACATAAATAATATAAAACGTTAATAAAGTAAAAGTCCCAATTATGAATATCGTTGAGAATGGAAACTCAAACTAGCGATTCTACATTACATGCTCATCATCGGGCTTTACGGAATATCGCAGGATTGCACGAAGACATAGAACAAGAAAAACACAATGTTGTGTTCAGGTTTTATGTTTTAGGTCTACTTAGAACTTGGAATCTACTATGCATATATTGGAACCTAGAATCGGATATATTCCTACAGTTCGATTCTTCGGTTCCCGGTTCTATTTTGGAACCATATATAGTCACCCCTATCTCTCATGTCCTTGACTATTTCTTTTGGCATAGAGTCAGTGAATTATTATTTCTTCCCGCTTTTTCAAGCAAGGCTTCATATTGTAAAAGATATATGCACGGCACAATTGAACCAAGATCTATGTTTTCTCGATAATCGCTAGATAAAATCTCTGTTGCTAAGTCGCGAACCGTAGAGAGTTCTTCCTCTTCCTTTGAGGCTATAACAATGAACATATCCACTCGTTCACCGTTAGACACATCAGGCACGAACTTTCAACAGCATATAGTTTAAGCAGCAAGATTACTTTCCCGCCTACAGATTTAACCATGGAATTCAGGCGCTTCGTCATCGAATGACGTTGTTGCTAAGAGGGTTTTCCTTGTAAATTACAAACAAATTAAGCTCTAGTCTAAACCTTAGCACCACATGGCATTTCTTTCTTTCTGATCCTTCCTCAATCTCAGGCTTCGAATCCTCTCCCGACAAAGGATGGTGGCTGGTACTACATTAAACAATTTGCACGACTACTGTTAGTTTTCCCCGCTTGCTTCAGAAGTCGGTCAAGCCTACTAATTGAGGAAGCAAACCCGTCATCTCACTAGTTTTTCACTGCTCCTCTTCCTGCCTCTTAATATTTTATAAATTTTTGAATCCATTCGGGATGATAAATCATGATTGCCCTTCCCATCTTCTTTTTGAAAAGAAGTGCTTTTGTGGGCATCATTTCACACACACGAAGAGAGCCCACCGCTTTCAACTTTCAAGAGTTCTCATTTAGCAACAGCTGCCTAGCCCGCCCTGTAAGATTTAGGTTAATGAACTGCACTTCTAACTTAGCGATCCATGACAGAACTACGGTAGAGAATTCTCTCTTTGTCAATCGAACATTATCGGTATCACACGATACGTTGTCGAAACACGGAGCGGAAGCATGGCGAGGGAGTCAAGGGAACAGAATAAGAGGCTCTTTGAGGACGATGATGCCGCAACCCTTTACACGACAAGATTGTTGTCTCCAGTCTATATGTCGAATGAAAGAGATGCACCATTAAAATCGTCGACGGACAAATCACTTCTCCATCGGAGTTTGCACGAAGATCGCCGTGCAAAAACCCGCCCCAGCGGAATCGGAAAATAAGAGAAGAAGAAATGTGGAAAGGTTTGTAGCTGTGTAGTGTGGACACGACTTCAGAAAAAGTTGACTCCCTTGGCTGAAGCTTTTTCCTGTTCATCCTTTCCATCTGTTTCACCATTTTCCACCCACCAATCTACGCGGCACAAAAAGCTAACTGCTGGGCTACCATACGTGTGCCTATGACTCCATAGAATTCCACCTTCAACATAAGATTTATTTGACCGAACGCGTTCCTGGATGGAGCGTCGATGGATTCATTGTGGGGCTCATGAGGAGCCAGCAAAAAAGAGGTATAAAGATCTGAGGAACAACCCCACCAACGTCCAAGCTAATGGTCTCATGTTCCTGTGGCTAGTAGATGAAGGCCTCGCGTGAAACTTATTTCAGATAACTATGACATGTCAGACATATGAATAGGTCAATTATGTTTCATCTGGTAGAATTTTTTTTATCCATCGAAGATGCCAATATCTCCGGCACAAGCTTTTGATCGTTGGAACTCCTACGAACATTACTAAATTTGAAAAATGTTAACTGTCCTAGAATCCAGTCTATTGTAATGATCCTTGTAAGATTTGAAGGTTGAAATGAGATTATCATGTGGAAGTGATCATGCACTCCAAATAAGGAATTAGTTACTACTCAGAAGCATTAAAGAGAGGAACAATATGTGAATAGACAGAGAAAAAAGACCATGCAATTAATCCGTGGAACAACACCACAATTCTCATACAAAGTAAGATTACCAGTTGGCGATGAAGCTGACAAATTTTCTCCTTGTTGAGGTACAACAAAAGCCTCTCCCTCTCTTTGAGCTGCTAATCTAGTGAAGAAAATTCATCTGCTTCACAACCAAGGCAATCGGCTTATTAGTAGCAATCATGCTACTCCCACCCTCTCTAACATTTTTACTAGCTTATCGCTTGGCAAGTGCTCCGTAACAAACCAATCCCTAACCCTAACTTGCCTCTCAAGCAAGTCGTCGAGAATTTTTTGTTACTGAGCACGAGCTCATCAGATAAGTCCGTCTAGTTTCGTTTACTTAACCCTCTTCAAGCAAGCGATAAGTACCCAAAAGACATAACGACAAAAAAAAAAAAAAAACACCACTTATAGTTAATCACGAGCGAGCAAGTTCATCCTCGGATCCAGTAGTGACACACTCCTTCTCATCCTCAAAACCCTCGAGAGAAGGGTGCGGAGAGTGACCCCTCCCAAATGACCTGATGTGGTCTTTGAGCGATCTCTTGTGCTTGAAGTCGGAACCACAGGTGCAGTACCATAATTTCCCGCAGTTCTTCTCATGGGTCCGCCAGTCGCCTTTGACGGCGAAGGCCTTCCCACACTTGCGGCACATGAACGGCTTGACGCCATGCTTCCGCTTGTAGTGGGTTTGGAGGGTCCTAAAATCTTTGAGCGGCTTGGCTCTCGGGTGGTTGATGTTGTTCTTGCAGCCTTGCGCACAGCAGTAGCACGGCAGCCTCAGCATCGCTGCCGGTTGTGTGCCCTTCAGTGAGTCCGGGCCCTTTCGATACTCCGATCCATGTCCCCACATATGCATCTGTGGTTAAAGGGGTGTTTCAATGACTCAAAGAAACTTGAGATTTAAGTTTCTGAAATTGGCATAGGATAGTTAAAAATCAAGGATTTTCAAAGTAAAAATTTCACCTTGTGCACTGGTTATATGAAGGGTTGAGGCATTTATGCTGATAACTTAAGAAAAAGAAGGTTTATATTAAATTTGGCATTACCCAAATCTCACGGTCTTCCAAAAAATTTCCGAACTAAGGCTTGATGGGTTCATACATTGATTTGTATGCCGCCTCGCATAATAAAGGACGATTAAAAGGGAGGAGATTTTGATTATAATGATATAATTCATTATAAGATGAAAAGAGAAGCTTTCAATATTCAAATTGCAGTTGGCCCTCCCATTTTTCTCTCTTAACATGAATATCTTCTGGAGAGAAGGAGGAGAGAGATAGATAATCTGGCTACTTCACAAGCCACAAGAGAGTTGTCTGAAATCGAGAAGGTAAATTGAAAGGCTAAGGAGATGGTATAAACACGAGATGCTTCAAGGCTGCACACACTTTCTCTTGTAATAAGTAGCGAAAAATGAGATGAGATGACTTTATTAACCAGCGGGCGGGCGATGAATGCCGGTGCTGGTGGATGAAATTAACTCGAGAGTGAACTTAAAATCCCAATTAAGTGACTGGCTAGATCGGATGGAATGAAAATGTAACAAAAAAAGAAAAACACATGGACTGGAGGAAAGTTTTGAAAAAAACTAAGAAAGAATTAATTACTATAATTATATCAGTTAGCGTTTCGCTCGGAATTCATTTGGAGATGAACATAAAGATCCTTTTGGGTGGACTAGAGGATTAACAGGTAGAATCGTTTAACTGAAGACACAGGCGTGAAAGTCTAACGCAATCATCTCATCGGTGTATTGCATTCAAAAGGGGATGAATATAAAACAACAAAAGCTAAAAAGAGAAGGGGAAAAGAAAGGCAAAGATTCTGGATGATGCTCAGGATTGTGATCTTTAAAAAAGGTGATGAAGATTTGTTAGTCCATCCAACTCCCACAACACATTATCCATGCGCGAGTACCTGCTCCCACCTAGTCTCTCTTTCCCATCTCATTTTTATAGCTTTCTTGTTAGTGAGATTTCTGGATGAAGAGCCTTGCAGATTTCATTTACCAGTCTCAGAAATTGTAAGCTGGGCTTCGTAAGTACATTGCATCAGTTCATGAATTTATAACGAATAGGCATGTTCGACTGAATTGTCGCACCTCGCTCTCCCCCTCGAACCGCTTCCACAAAAAGGAAAAGAAAACGAAAAGATACAGAAAATGAAATAATCATGTATCATCATAAGATTTTCGAATTTCCATCGTCGTCTGAATTATAATCATTTTTGGGGGAAAAGTATAAAGGGGTGTGCGCGGAGAAGGTGTTAAATTTTCAAAACATAAAACTGGGCAAAAATCTGTTGAAAGATTGTTCGAGAACAAATGCTAAACTCTTCCACGAGAAAACCATATAAGAAATTACTGTATACCAATTGATATAAACGAGCAAGTTAATTACCTGCATGTTGTTGTATCTATTGAAGGTCTTGCTGCAGATGGCACAAGCGAACTGCATGGGCCCCACGAGAATCTGAGCTGGCGTTGGGATCCAAAACCTGCTCTCCGCATTGAAGCTGGAGTATCCATGAAACAGGTTCCTCTTGTGAACCCCTTCCTTGATCAGGAGCTCATCGCAGCCATGCTTGCTCTTCTCAAGATTGTCGCCGTGGCCGCCATCCATGCCACCGAGTGGCAATCCAATGTGCAACCCCACGGTGACATTCTCCGCTCTCGACTCTCTGACCCCGTGCTGTCTCTCTCTACCCTCTCCCACAACCGTGACCTCTTTTTGCTCTTCTTCCTCTTGCTTCGGTGGCTTTGTGTCAGAGAGCTTGCTCAGGAGAGGCAAGCACCGGATGGTCTCATGGAGGAAGCGCCGTTCTTGCTGCTGTTGCTGGTGCGATAAGTCGGGCAAGTCCGGGAAAATCGTGGGTTTCGCGAGATGAGCGGGTTCGGTCAGACAAGAGGAAGAGGAAGAGGATGAAGAAGAGGTTGAGATGGATGGTTTGAGCCACTCAATGAAAGTTGGAGGTTGATGACATGGCTCTTCCTTGCCATTGGCAAGGTAGTCCCTGAACCCCATCTTTCACTCAGAGAGAGAGAGAGAGAGAGAGAGGGAGAAGGGAGGAAGGGAGAGAGAGATCACTGAAACTACCCTTGGATGGTTTATAACCTGACTTTATGTAGTGGGAAAGGCCTTGCACTTGGGGTTGATTTATGAAAGGTGTGGTTTGGTTTGTCTTTTAGGAACTTTTTTTTTCCTTCTTCCTTTTTCCTCTATAGAGAGAGAGAGAGAGAGAGAGAGAGAGAGAGAGAGAGATTAGTGGGGAGTGGGGTTAGGGATAATGACATGCGAAAATGAGACTCATTGATGAAAGAGAGAATCCTAGAATAGTCTCAACCGTGTGTGTATATTACAAAGTCTACATAGATGAAAGGGCATTGAATATTACTCTTTCCTATTCCTTTTTTTTATTGGAGGATATAATGGAATTTGACCCTTGATGCATTGTTTCTCCTAAAACCATGACAATGTGGGATGATGACTGGGTATAGAGGGTGGAAAACAGAAAAAGGTGAGAGAGAGCAATTTGGTCAATACCTAAAAGAAAGGAGAAACAATAAAATAATTTGACAAAATTACATCATGTACCTCAGAAGGAATTTAAGTACTGAGAAAAGTGAGGTTAGATGAACTTTAACTCCCGCTAGCTCTCATATTATATAAAACATACCGTATTTCTTGAGTCTGTGGTGACATAAAAATGGAGGCCTTCAAGCTTATCTTTTTCAACATAAACTGCTAAAGCATGCGACCATTTTCATAAACTATAAGTGACGTATTGCATGATCAAGAATGGATCTTCCGACACGATGAATATTATATTATCCATTTAAAGTAGTAAAAGAGAAAAACCAAAAGGTTAGATTAGTTTTCTGTATTTCCATTGGCAAACATGCCACGGTACATTCCTCAACTCCATATGGCATTCACTGTTCCCTCACTGCATCACATATGCGACGGGATTCATATGATGAATTTGAGAGGAATGTTGTACTTGAATCATAACAGCGACAACGCGTTTGTGCGTGGAAGCACATTCATTGGGTTATGCCCTTCTAAACCGTGTTTGAATACGCATCACGAGAGTGAAACCCGTGTGAAAAGAGAGAGATCTTTAGCGATTGGAAAATGGAATCACCGCGAGATTGGGAAAATGACAAAGGCAAGGCAATGCTTTGGCATGAGCTGCAATTACATTGTACAGGTTCAAAAATATCTCTCTCTCTCTCTCTATTTTTGGGGTGTGTACAGTTCAACTTTCTTGTCTCCAACAACACCACACAAAAGAAAAGAGACCCCACGTGGCCAAAATTATGCGATCCAGGTTATCTGTCGTCCATCTTTACTTGGTACATTTCGGTATAAGATAGATTCATCTCATGAACGTGAACACATGAAGGAAGCAAGCCAAATCCATAGCAAACAGCCGACAAGATATAATCACCGGATTTTCAGGAGACAAAGCCACAGTCTCTCTTTTTAGCCCTTTCCTCTTGTTTTCTATCCCCACTACCCTTTATTCTCTTCCCAGGCACACACCCTTCCCTTTCCTCTTTCCACCTTTTCTAGTACATATACTCTCACCGTTTCCTAAATTCTAGAAGCTATTGGTCCTCATTTTGTTAAATTTTTGGCATAATTTGATGGACCGAATTGATCGCAGCCATCCATACAGATCTTTCCAATTCATCTGGTGGTCGGTGAGAAGTGTGTTTTTGATAACACGAGAAAGTGTCTAGGGTTACTTTTTGGCATCGTCTTGGACCGTTGGTGCTAATAATTGGGAGGCTTATTAGCTAAGTAATCTCCTGATTTTAATTACCCGGAACCATAGTTAAGGAATTGATCTGAATGTGTAGTTGTTTAGATGCACAAACCCTAGTTTGGTTCCTTTTACTGTTATCTACAGACAATTTCATTTCACGTTAAGGCCACCAATCAAGGTTGTGATCATGTCTCTTATTACTCGATTCATCCGTTTTAATTAAGTAGACATTTCGTGGTCCAAGCTTTCATGATATAAAGTGTACTATCTGCAGTTGCAACCTTTGTTTATTCTAGCCTAATTAGTGAAGGATAGATATAATGGCCTTACAGGCTAACTTTACTAACTTTTAAATTCATTTCTCAAAAAGTTCACTTTCTTTAGCAATTATTGATGTCCGCCCTTTAATCTCTCGCTTACCACATTTGAATTCGTCCTCTAAATTTGCCAAAAAAATTTAGTACCATTCTCCTTATTAATCGGTATGGATTTGTGCTAGGACACAACCGAGCTTGACACAGCAACTTCGATCAGTGTTTCCACGCAACATAAGAAATGATGTGCTAAATTACCGGCGGACCGCGTTCAAACAGCCGACGACAGCACATCATGTCGATAGTAGTCTTCATTTCTACCTCCGGCCTTGTTCATGATCAAGTTGGCGTCAACCTTTTGCTAGGTCTTTCAACTGAAACAGTGAAATACCATTTCGAGGTTATTAATGGTTGATCGGGCCGAAATGGTGGAATATTGAAATTTCCCAGATGTTGATTATTGAACTTTGGTCATGCTCATTCGATTCAACTATGACATCATTGCGAATTTTTTGCGAATTTTTTTAAGTGTTCTCTTTTTCCATGGTCGCTTTGAAGACGAGACCCAGATGTTTTTTCTTGACTGAAAAATCGGTCGCCACCACATTCATCGCTTCTTCTCTCATTTAAGGCTCCCAATTACCGTGAGGTTCTTTCAGTTTGGACTGTCCATTCATGTTTTGTTTTCTTTTGACATTCTTTGCTCATAAATGTCATATGTTCGTGTTCTTCTGCACAATTTCTTGGATTTGAACTCCTGAAGGTTAATTATGGCGGCCGAAAAAAGAAACTTAGGATTTGTTTAGGTAAATACGAGTTAGGAAAATTTCAATATCATTATTCTAATGCATCCAAAAGTTGATTCGACATCATTAGACGCGTAAACATACGACTGAAATTGAGATTGGTGAACATATCGCGTTTGGGTTTCACCGCATGAATTTTGAACCCGCTATTTATGTATTATGCCTTATCATCAAGATGAGGATTTAAGAGCAAATCTGTGGGTCAATCGACCTGGTCATGCTTAATAATTTTATTAATTTTCTTTATGGCCGGAGCTTATAATTTTCAATTGATCGTACCGTACGATGCATAACTTTTTTTAATTGCTGGTTAGGGAGAAAAACATGGGAAAATGTCGCCTAAATTAAAAATCAAGACCTACTTTTCCTCCGGGCAATAAGGAGAAATTAAACGGCTTACGTAATCAACTTGGGTTTGTTTCGTCGTCGTCTGGTGATCTAGATATTCATCTTCCTCGCTTCAAATTTGATTTGCAAAAAAAACTTTTGCGCTTTTTCTTAGGGTCATTTGCATCTTATGTGAACCCTTGTACCCCAATAATCATCTACCGTGTATGCCAATGCGTTATCATACTTTTAGCGAGAACTGACTAGATATTCTAAGAGTCTCGGATGCTCCATTATCAAAAGAAAAGTAAATAATTCTCGAATTTTTTTTAGAATGCCGAATACCTCTAAGATGTCTTTGCACGAATAATGTTTAGTGAGATCCGTTCAATCTAATTGTACAAGGTCATAAACCTCGAATAGAAAATAGATGAACGATCGGGACGCGAACCTTTTGTAATCGTTCTAGGGAGTAATTTGCTTAAGGGAATGGCGTCCAATACAATCTATCTTTACTAAAGCCTTGCATCGCAGTCGAATAGAAAGAAAAAATGGAAAAAGAGAAGATGCTAATCCAGGAGACACATATGCTAATTCCACAAACATTAAACAACTTTTGAACGTATATAATTCCACTTTTTGGCAATTTTAGGATCTGGCAATTTAATCAAATTTTTGGGTTTATTTTTGCCATCATCATCTGGTGATCCTGACCAACTTCATCTATTAATTTTCTTAAAAAAATTTAACCAAGAAAAAGGGGCCCTTGATCATGTCATAATTATTTTTCTTGCCACTAATTCTAGGATCAAGACCAACCCCTGAAAAGAAACCCACCTGCTCGAATGATTATACCTGTAGCGGTCAAGTTTAAAGGGCAACAATCTAAATAAATCAAAGATGAATCGATTAGGACAAATTCCCCAAAATGTTATAAGAAGAGGGTCGATTCCAGATTGCACTTCCGCTAGCACGTGCCTTCGTTTTCTTGGTTTTGTTGGACTAATGCAGCAAGAAGAAATGACCCTGTCATCGACCTCTGATCTTCTGGTTCGTTGGGTCCATATATCAATAGAAATGTCTTTTTTTTTTTTTTTTTTTTTCGCCGAAACTTTCCGTATCGTTCGATTACGTCTGCTAACTTTGGCGAAATTTATCGGCAACCCAACTTATTATACGCTTGAATAAGTTTTTCTTCTATCGGAGTGCACACGCAAGCTCAAAGACTCGAGTGGCCCTTTCGCTAGAAACGAGAAATCACACGATGTTAGTATTTGCAAAATAAATACGAAAGGAGACTAATTGAGAAAATTAGTGCTCTTGCCAGTGTTCGGCAAGCGTTTTTATCCCTAAATAATTTTTAATTTTCGTCAATTACTAAAAAATTCATATTACACTTTCATACATTATGATTCTATGATCATGGTGAGCATCATTATTTGGTTCAGCACCAACCTAGAAATATTTTTGCACATTCACCATCGAATGAGTGACATGTGTGTCTGTAGTTTCCTCTAGGCGTCCACCACCCAATGACGAACGGGGAATTTTTTCTTAACGCCAATATCAGACTTGGCATATATCCTTACGATAATGGTAACTACTGTGTTTGCTCAGCCGAACTAACTCTATGATGTATAATGCCAAGACATTTTAGAATATTTCTCTCTACATAACAACTATTGTACATGTAGCTAGTATTTTGAATGTACATTAAGAGTGAGTTCGTTTCGTGAAAAATGAGTGATTAAAAATGATGGCTTATATCGTTTAGAAAAATTAGTCAACAAAAAATGTTTTCATTATCAATAACAATCTATACTTAATTATTTTTGTGGGTGATGAAAAAAATTTCCATTCGGTTATTTATATAAGCGATAGAAGAGATTATTTTTTGAGAAATATTTTCTAAATTACTCATTCTTCGCGAAACGAACACACCTGAGATGGCAAACAATTTCAATCAAGACAGAATTTATAAAATTTGCTATTTCAATTAGAAGAGGCTCGAAAAGTCTATTTTTGCTATAATTGCATATGAAAGCCCACGCGAGCCCCGGCAGACCTTTTCACATTGATAGCAGCCGCGGATCGAGCTCTGGGCACACCTCAACAAGCGGTCACGCTGACGTCACAAGTGATATAGGTTTTTTTTTTTTTTTGGTCTTGATTGGCGGGAGTGATGTGGTTAACTGGGATTCGCACGGTAGGTAATTTAGGTAAAAACTGACGACATTTTTCCCACGGTGCTGCTCGTTGAACGTCGATTCCCTCCCCCCGACGAAGCTGACCGCTTTTCCATTTTTCCTGGGTTGCGGCAGCATCGCTTGACGTTGACTTGAGTCTCCCTCTCTCTCTATCTCTCTCTATCGCTGTGTCGATCTCCAATGGCAGTTCGAGGGGTTGACGGGTTTCGCAGATGGTGGTGGGTGGGTGGAACACGACCGAACCATTACGCAAATGCAGAGGGTCCGAACTCGAGAGTCATCGCGGGTTTTCTTTCTGAAAAGACTTTCTTCCGGTCGTGTTTCGTCTTTGCTCCGCGCGTCGGGTCATGGAGGAGTCCTGTTGCTGGTTTTTCGCCGTTTTGGATCCATCATTGCGTTGCAATACATGCGTATGGAATCGGGCGGCAGTGTTTTATGTTTGTTCTTCTTCTTCTTCCTTTTTTTTTTTTCCAAGTAAACGGTTCGAGGGTCCGGGGGAAGTAAGGACCGCTGACCCCGGCGGGCGGCAAGTAGAAGGCGGTCCGCATGCAGAGTGGTCTGGATTAGGGCCGCCCGCATGAGGGCCGGGGTTTGAACTTAATCGGTTCATAGGATTTGCAGAGTGTTTTTATGACCTTTGGATGGGCGAGACTCGGCGTGCGCTCATGCCCCTGCATTTATTGGGAGAAAGGGGGCCACGATTTTTATTTTTTTCCAGGACCTCATAAAATGGAGAAAAGAAAACGAATATCCAGGAGCGATGAGATGAATGGTCCCCATCGCATTTAATTTTTGGAATCGATTTGCAATCATTTATATTCATAGAAGTCCGATATTGCCGGGACCTTGCCGGCACGCAAATGGCTTTATCTTGCGAGAGGAGCTTATGGATTGGCGGTTTTTGCTTGGTTATCTCTCTATTTCTACGTGGAGTTCCATTTTGAACATGTAATATCTACGCGTTAATTCTATCGTGCGGAAGGAAGGCCTTTCAAAAATCTCCCGTTCACGACACGCTCTTACGACAGAAATCATACATACCAAGAATAGAAAATGCCTTACCATTCATCTTAGGTACGGATCGCGTGTTTAAGAATCATAACGTCATTATGATCGTATGAAAATGTTTCACATCGATCATTATAGAGCACCTCGTAGGAATTTTCCAACCTTTTTTTTTCTCGGTAATCCTCTCTATCTTAACCTAATTTTAAACCGAGAGATGGTGAAATTGGACCACTAAATCAAATGGACCGCACAAGGGTCCAACAAGGTCCAATCGGCAATCACCCCCTTAGTCTAATATGCCAATTGCATAGTGATTTTGACCCAAACGAAGACTGGAATTTAAAATGTGGTGATCCTCATTCCAAAGAAGTTCCAACGCACTACATGAAAGCTTTGCGTGGAGAAAGGATTCGACCTCTATGTGACTCGGTCAAGTCTCATCCGAGAATTCACCCAGGTGATTGAACACTTCCCATTTTACATTTCACCAAGTGAAATGTCAAGTTACACATGCCAAATACTTCTGCTTGGTCCGTTGACGTCATTTCACGACAAAGTAACTTTTCGCAAGTTTTTCTTTTTGTTAAATTTAGACAATAGCAATCCATCTTTGACGCAACCCAGAAAACGAACTTGACATAGTAAAAACTAATTCACGATATAACGTTTGGTTGTATCATTCATAAAAGAACATAGTCTCTTTGTGGCATTTATTTTCCGGGACTAAGATCCTGGTAGATTGAGGGTAAAATGACATCTCTAACATATTTCAAAGATCAAAGGATAGTAATGACGGAGTTAACTACTTTATGCATTTAATGACGGTTTGATCTGGTCCTAATTTGATAACTAGCTGTTATGTGGTGCGCAACTTGTGTGCTCTTTTTATAGACTACCTGCCTTCACCACCGTTAACTGGGTCTTTGTAATTCGAAAAGTCGACCAACCATCCAAATCGACGTCGATGAACGTGAGTTATGTACAAAAGATGAGTACATAAGCTGTGTATCTAGAAGTTTACCTCTTATTCTCTAATTTCACTATTCATTCGAGGGTTAAAATCTTGTAGTGGGATAGTCAACTTTGTTGTGCAGGGGCCGACCTTCGCTTGCATCATAAAATACGAGGTGACTAAAAATGTGTCTTATATTTGTCTCGACGGAGACATTATTAAACCCTAGAAGTCTATCGCAAGTTAAAGTCACGTTTTTCTCCAAAAAAAATAAAAATAAACATAAAATTACACCGATGAGTTTTCACGTGATTTCTAAGTTATTGTATTTATAGATATAAAGCACTTTCAGCACTAATATTATATTTATAAAGCACGTAATAGTGATGCGAACATCTCTTGCATCTTTCTTCTAGAAAGATATGTTTATTCTCTTTGTACCTGAGATATTGTGAGCGCCTTAGATTGCTTAAAGGTGTGTTCGATAATCACTAACTATGCACAACTTAATTGATTGGTTTAAGTAAAAAAAATTCACGTAATGTGATGAGTAAGAATGGCTTACTTTATTAGTTAAATTTACACGGAAAAGTATACTCTTACAAATTCCATGTTTGCTTAAAGGTGTGTTTGCTACCGCTTTGCCCGGCTCCTACGCCTACCCCGAACTTGAATCATCGTGTTGGTTAAAGCAAGCTAAGCTTCATACGGCCTTGAGAAAGCCAAAAGACCCTCTCGTCTCATGTTTGAAAGCTCTGCAACACGATAGAGAGCTTTTAGATCCTGCCCTAAAATGCCCATTCTCCTAGAGTTCCAAAGTGATCCTCATTCTCACCACAACCTTCTTAAGACAAAAGAAGGCAAAAAAAACCCTCCCAACTTTAGATCAAAACTCAAATTTGTACCGAATTTTTTTTTTGGTTTAAAAAAATCAACAACTTTTGCTCTAGTTCCAAATTTGCCCTGCATTAAAAAAATCATCACTTGTTTCTAAAAATATCATCACCAGTTTCTTCAAAATTATCAATATCGAGAGGCTATTGTTGTTAACATACGAAGGTGAGGGTGTAGGTGAAGATAATGAATCTATAACTAACCCTGATGTTGATAATTCTAAAGAAATAATGGCGATTCTATGATGAAAGGTAGATTTCGGATTGTAGTGAAAGTTTGTGATTTATTTTTAGACAAGAAAAAAAGTTCGAGGCAGAATTGAGATTTGAATGAAAATTGGGTATTTTTTTTTTAAGGTAATCAAGCCTCAAATAAATACTAGAGTCGCTTTTATAGAAAAAAAAAATAGAACCCTTTCGCTATTTTGGGAAAAGAAGAAAGATTTAGGTTATAGGACTGCACGGATCTCCCGGCAAACTTGGGGCATTTGGATGATGGGTTTGAGACTAAAGGCCATGGGCCATTTATTAGACTAGTAATGGGCCAAAATTTGACTTCTGATTGAATCCAATCCAACAAGATAATTGCTCCAAATTTGGAACCATGTGAGAAGAACCTTACGCCATTAAAAAATGCCCGGTCTAATAGCCATGCTATCATCGATACAGTTTGGGATCAACGGTTTCAAGTTCTGATTAGGTTCCATTTAGAATCTAAAACCTAATTGTCAAAATAGGTTTTGTAATTTTTGGAACCTGCAACTTAACATGCAAACCAGAAACTTGGAACCTAGCCTGTCATAGGTCCAGGGTCTATCCAGGTTTTATTTGTACTATTAATCGAACAATTATAGTGAATCATTACCTTTAATGACTATCATTTGCTACAATCCACTGATTACAACTCATATTTAGACACATGAGAAATACGAAACATTAATAAAGTAAATGTCTCAGTAATGGATATTGCCGGAAATGGAATTTCATACTAGTATTTCAAATTATACACTCATCATTGGACATCATGGAATGCCGCAGAAACGTGCGAAGACAGGTAAACCCGTTAAACGGGTGGGTTGGGTCGGGTCATAAATGGTCCGACTTAAATTGACTCATTAACTCGTTTATGATACATTTATTCATAGTGTAAATATCTCGACCCATACCCGGCATATACCCGACCCGACCCATATTGCTAAAACACTTTTATATTTAACCTAATCTAGGAATAGTTGTTTCTTATGATTTTTATTAAAATTATACTGCTAAAACATTTTATACAATACAAAGCTAGTGAAAAATTTTATAATTTTTTTTAAAATTGAGGTTCTGTTTGTTTTACGAAAAATGTGACATTTCTAGAAAATATTTTCCATAAATTCATTATCCAAGAAAATAAAAAAAATAATATTTTTTTATTTTTAAAATCGAATTTATTATTATTATTTTTATTTTTAATCGATGATTTATGTAAGCAAAAGTCTCGCAAAACTCGTGGTCAATTCGGGTGAATGTGCAATAATATCTATATCACAACGTCGTATAAGCATTTATTCATAATGAAATTCTCTTTGCAACGTGGAAACCCCTCTTGGGCTTGAACAAGTAAGTTTGCGATGATGAATTGTCCAATTCGGCTGATTGGGATAGAAATCATACATGTCATAAGCAAACTAGACTCTAACATGGTTGCGATCCATTTGAGCCCGATCATCTGATAAGTCGAATTTCTGGACAGTTACGAGATATAATAATCTTTTGCCTTTGGAACTTTGCGCAAGTGCGACATTACGGAAATGCGATGAACTCAAATTGCTGATCGCGTAGAAGCGAAATTCAATTATGTGAAACCAAACGACTTACGGATGAAAATAACAAATCACATATGAGATTTAATTTCTTTTTAATTGGAAAATAATCTCATTGTTTGGTCCTTAAAAGTGAAGAGATTCCATTGTGAAAAATGAACCTGACAAATCCACCATAGCCTAACAAATTTTCTGTTGATTTCTCTATAGCTCAATCAATACGAACCAATGAAAAAAAAATTGTAGAAATAATAAGCTGGTCTCTTTGATACTAATATGCATATATATATACATATACATATATATATCTAGTAATATTGGGGTACAATATAATCATATATTTATATCAAAATAGATCCTTGCAATGCTCGGGCTATAGCTAGTTATTGGGCCGAGAACTGGTCTTTTGCATGACTGCAAGAAGGCCCTCCTCTCCTCGTGATCCCGAGGAAGAAGAAGGGGAACCTCGCTGGTCTGCCAACCCGCTTGCGGCGTAGGACCTTTTGTGTTCAAAGTCGCGGAATGTCCACGCCGCCTCGCCTCGCTTGAGGAAGAAGATTTCATGCGTGGCTCGGCATGTTAAGAGCACGGGTGCGCCTGGCTTGCGGGTCTAAGAAGCATGCCACGCCGATGCCGACGATGTCGAGTTTGGGGAGCCGATCGTGACCCACGCGCAGACACGCTGAAGAAGAACACCTCCCACTCGCCCGGGTCGAGTAGCCGGCCCCACGCCGCCATGGCCTAGCCTCGACCCTGGAGTCGGGGATGTTTGGCCGAGGGCCGCATTGTGGATGGGGTCAAGAAAGTGCGGTGGTCGCCGTGCACGGTCGCCAGGATCGGGCGTGGCCGCGCGGAAGAAGTCGGCCGAGGGGGGCATGGGCCAAGGCGAAGTTCGAGCTTCGTCGGCCTCCGGCGAGGTCGTCCCGCCTCGGTGGCCGGTCGCCGTGGCCAACCACCGGCCGGAATAAAAAAAAAGAAAAAGAAAGAAGAGAAAAGAAAAAAGAAAAAATAAAAGAAAAGAGAAAAATAAAAATAATTAAATTTTGGTTTTTTTAAATATTTTTGTAAAGAGAGAGAATATGTGGATGGGTCTAGTAGGTGGGTTGGACATGGGTTCCAAACTCAACCCATTTAGACCCATTTATCTTTAAGCTTTAAAATTTAAAACCCATTTAAGCTTGACTCTTTAAAATTGAAGTGACCCATATATGACCTATTTTGACACCTCTAAAGACAGGGAATAAGAAAAAAATAAAGACTTCTTCCATGTTCCGGGAACCTAGAATTTACCCGTTGGAGCAGCTTCCCTAACTTTTGGAACCTAGAACCTACTATACATAACCCTAGGACTGGGAGCCGATCCGATTCCCGGTTTGCATCGAGTCATTATGCCGGTGAAGTTATTCATATCGATTCGTGTCATCAACAGAAAAGTACTTGATGTAAAATCGTGTAACTATTAGGGAATTGCCATGTAAGATTTTTTGGAAAAAAAAAACCATCTACGTCACCTAAGTGATTAGCTTTTAAGAGCATTTCAATAATCATTTAAAAAGTTACGACATTAGAGTGAGCGCTATAAAAAAGTCATGTCATTGTTAATGTTCTTATTCCGAAAGGGGTTGTTCATGCAATTCCATTTGCACTTAAGCTGGTTCGATGTTGACAGACAATGAGCAACGTAACCAGTTACTGTGGTATTGATGTCAATCTCGGCAACCCCCAATTTTATCAGATGTTCCCGAAAAGACAAGTTAATTTCCATTTTGGTCCCCCCTTTCTCGCGTAAAAGCGAGCATCTCCTTTGGACCGTGAAGTGAATGGCCGACTTTTAGAGTGTTATCACCAACAAACAAAAAAGGGATCCACCTCAAATCAAAACGATTTCAACTTTTTTTTTCTATGCAAAGATCTTTCTTCTTTTATGAAAGATTTGTTTATTTCATAAAAAATAAATAATTTAAAAAATATTTTTTGATCATTTACGAAAATGAATGAGCAAAAGATATTTTAATTGTCTATGCAAATGTTGCCGATAACGAACACATTTTTCATTGACTAATTATCTCAAGTGATATAAATAATCATTTTTTAAAAAATATTTTTCAAATTATTCACTTTTTACGAAATAAAAGAAACTAGAATTTTTTTCAGCTTGAAAAGATGCCTCGAGCCGATAAGAGCTCTTCATCGTGTCCAAGGATTTTAAAACAAGAGCTGAGAGTGATTGACCTCTCACTTATGGCACACATGCTATTTATCTGATGCCGACACCTAAGAGACTTTTCCTCCTCCCTTAGAGTTGCTGTCCAACTACAAAGTGTTAAGCATATTGACCTCAATCCGAACTCTCCAGTCCACATCTTTCTTTATATAAGGAATGACTTCATCCTTCCTCCAAGAGAAGCGAGATATCAACCGGTGACAACCTATTGGTGCAATTCCTATTTCACGCCCTATTCTTGCAAAGAAAGAATTGAGACTGCTACCATTGCTACTTAGCAAGAGAAAGGGTCCAAGCCGAGCTAAGCAAGTCAATGAAGGGTTTATTGGCCGTAAAAAGTGAAGGATACGACAAGTGCTTGCTCTTTCTTCTTTCGGGGTTGGAACGGTATAAATATGGTTATGCTGGGGGTGGGGGGTTGTACATGATACGGTGGTTGCAATAAATATTAAGAAAAGTATAGTTCTAGCAAGCAAGCCAATTAGCGCGACTGTTATGTTCCTATAAGTTGTTCAATCCCACCCGATAAAGGCATAGGCGATATAGCAATATAGTGATAGAAAGTCCTTCCTTCAGTCCTTCAATCACTCCTTCATTCACTACGTCGAGTGTTTGCCCATTTCAGGGTCTTCGCCTTTAGATAACAATAAGTCTGCCCCTTAGGTCACGAAACTGTGACGAGAATTTCAACTTTCGAAGGACCAGTTGCGAAGGGTGATTGTGCCAGGCCGAGTCACAAAAGCTTTGATGATTAAAGGTTCATCTTAGGGAAAGAAGAGTGAGGAGAAGAGGGGGCATCCTTCGGCCCGGTCATCCAATTCACTCCAACAAACATGCATGATTTTTGTAGTCAAAGCAACTTCGTCACTTTCATGTACCCATCGGACCGCAGCCCTTTCGGGTTCCTTAAGGACTGATTCACTCTACATAGATTGACCGAACACAAAAAGCCTTCCATTGGCAAGCAATCAAGTTTTTCACAAGATTTCCTTTTACTCATGTCAGCATTCTCACTTATGATATTTTCAGGTGGTCACCAAAAACCTTCCCCTATTGAGAGACATCTTGAGAAAGCAACTTTCAAGTTCTCCTCGCTTCGGCAAATCACTTAAGCTTGGATACATTTTCGGTGCCATGGAGCTAGACTAGCGAGGTATTACGCTTTCTTCAAAGGATGGCCGCTTTTAAGCCCACCCACTACAAAAAAAGTTGGTTTTAGCGACGAATTTTACCACGAAAAATTTGGCAAAATTCATCGCTAAACGAATTTGCAACGGAAAAAAATTTGTGTCTAATAGGCCGTTGCAAAATTTTGTGACGGAAAATTTCAATTTTTGTCGGTAGTTTGCGACGAAAAATAATTCATCGCTAATTATTCGTGGCTAATTTGCGACGAAAAAAAATTCGTCGCTAATTATTCGTGGCAAAATTCGTCGCTAAATATTTGTGGCAAAATTCGTCGCTAATTTGCCGCGAATTGTACCGACGAAAAAAAATTCGTCGCTAATTATTCGCGGCTAATTTGCGACGAGTGGCAAAATTCATCGCTAAATATTTGTGGCAAAATTCGTCGCTAATTTGCCACGAACTGTATTCGTAGCAAAATTAGTCACTATTTTTTTCAAAATTTTTTTTTGTTGGTCGCGAAATTGCGACGAAATATTTTCATGGCAAAAATCGTTGCTAATTGTTCGTGGCAAAATTTATTGCTAATTTACAACGAACACATTCCGTGGCAAAATTCGTGGTTAATTTGCGATCAATTTTTTTTTTCAGCTTTTTGCGACGAACTTATTCGTGGCAAAATTCATGGGTAATTTGCCACGAACACATTTTGTGACAAAATTCATGGCTAATTTGCCACCAAAATTTTTTGTTTTCAGTTTTTTGCGACAAACTTATTCGTGGCAAATTCGTGACTTATTTTTCACGAACACATTTCGTGGCAAAATTCGTGGCTAATTTGCAATCATATTTTTTTTTGTCGTTTTTTTGCAACGAACTTATTCGTGAAAAAATTCGTGGCTAATTTGCCACCAAATTTTGTTTTTGGTCAGTATTTTGCACGACGAACTTGTTTGCGGCAAAATTCGTCACTAATTTACCCCGAAAAATTTTGACTTTTGCCACGAACATTGTTCCGAAACGAATTTGGCGACGAATTTTAATGAATAATTAAGTGACGAAGTCTCTGACGAATGTTGTTTAGGAACGATTTCGATTTGAAATCTAATTAACAGCAATTATAGAATTTATATTTAAAATTAATAGAATCACAGTCAAGACAAGAACAAACACAAAAAAGAAAGAAATGGAACAAACTTGCAAATTTGTATGGAACAATCGTTGAGAGCATCCAACAAATTCAACTGCTTCAAATCTAGTTTGCTCTGTTGTTGCAAACTGTTAATCTTGCCAAGAAGTTCTTTCACGTAGTCACGTAATCTATAGTGTTTTCCAAGAATCGAAGTCCTGTCCATCTGCAGTGCAAACATCACAATATCAAACTCCTAACCCCTCTTAATTTTTTCACATCTATTCAACAGCAGAAGCATAAAGAATGATAGAAGTACCTCTTGCATTAACTTAGTGAACCCAGGGCACAATTCTCTGTAAACTGACTCGTCAAATATCTAATACAAAGTGATATCTTGTAAAGCCACCAAAAGTGGTCTCTAATATGTCAAGTCATGCCTAGTTTGCAAAGACAAAAATTGGAATAGATTGCCAATCCTTAGGAAGACCGTCATTAATCATTCCTAATTACATACATGGCAAAATTCACTTTTAACAATTTCGAGTAATACAAATAACAAATAACAACACAATATGGCATCATGATCATTTGAAAGATTCTTCAAAGAATCAGTGCCAAGTAATTCGGATCCCAACAACTCTGTTTCTAGAATGCACGTGCGTGCGTGAACAAGGGAGAGAGATAGTCGAGTATCAGCTTGATTAGTCCATTGTCTCTCGTGTTCATATGTAAAAACAGTTGTTGAACTTTTAATAGAATTGACACATGTGCATTGAACAAATGCAACAACTAATAACTTGTCCTATAATAGATAATGCTTGCTTACCCTCGAGTTTGGAAATTTTAACTAGCAAGGATCATCATCATCATCAACATCATCATCAGCATCATAATCAGCAATCTCATTAGTGAGAGGTATAGGAGGAACGTCATCGTGATCGAGGTTGAGGTGTTGCACGATCAATTGCAAATGTTGTTTCACTCCTCTTATTTCTTCGTCCTTCTATACAAGTAAATGTTTCAGTTGGTTCAATTCTTGGATCATTTGCTCCTCGTGCTGTGTCCTCCTTAAAAAAGACGCATTGGAGGACGAAGTTGCAGCAGCTGGCGTTGTGTATATCCTTAACAAGGATCCCATCCCAAATATTTGACCTTTTCTCGTTCCACCCGATGCCTTTACCCATAATGCCATATTGTCAATCGATGGCTTAGACGCAGCATCACCATCACCATCACCACTAGTAGCAGGAATGCTCATTACAAGTTCATCATATTTGTCCTACATTAATAATATAGATGAAAATAAAAAAAAATTTACATATATAAATACAAAATATAACCTTATATACCTTAATAACTTTTGCTCGATTGTGAGTTCATGTCTTATCTTTTTTTCTGAAATCTGTATTCAAATGTAGCTATAAATGTCAGTTCCGTCCCCAATTCATCTGCCCACAAAATATAAACATAAATAAATAATCATTGAATTAACTTACAACATGTTTAATAGACTTACCATTCTTTTTCTATGCTCCTCGATATTGATAGAGCCCCCAGTATATGTGGCAGACCCTTCACTAGAATTAGAAGCTCGATTCTTCTTATTTATTTCACTGATTTGCTTATGCTTTTCGGTGTCCCAAGTTCTCTTAATTTTTGCCCAATTGTTAGCTGTAATAAAATCTAGCTTTTCTTGACTTCTTTTTGCTCTATTCATCACATTTCGTATGTGATCACCGGCTTTCTTCTTAAAAATTCTTTTAACTTTTTTCTCTTCCGCTTCATCCCACCCAAACTTCCGCTGCAAGCATTCAATAGAAAAACAATTGTACACTCAGTATGCTATGTAACAGCCCGAATTTCGACCAATTTTTGGGATTTATTGAACGCGTGATTTGTCAGTGTGCTTGTAGTAAAAATCTCGCCCGAGAACTGATCACTCTCGGTTATTATTTTTAAATTAGAGATTATTTAGAATCGCTTTTCGATCCGAATTTTGTCGTTATTTAGACCCCGAACTTGACATCGATTTTTGGGAGTTTCGCAAAAATAAATTGAATGATGTCGATATTATTGTGGCCAGCATCGAGAATATCGAGGGATAGTGAGAAATGGAATTTTTGACCGGGTCTTAATTTGGACTTTGTAGACCACCCTCGTAGTATAGCGGGAATTATTTTATTTCAGTCAACTGTCCTATAATATTATTTGGGATTTTTCGAAGACCCGTTAGGCCTTTTCGGAATTAAATCGGACCCGATTAGTATTTTTAGTGGATCGCCTTTCAAATTGGGTCTCTCTTCTCTCTCTCTCTCCCCGAGTCCCCAGGATCTCTCTTCTCTCCTTCCTCTCTCTTCTTTCTCTCCCTCTTTCTTTCCCTCTTCCTCTCTCTCTCTCTCCTCTTTTCCCCTCTGCCTTGCGCCCCTTCCCCCATCTTGCGTCCCCTCTGCCACTTCCCCATTACAATTTCCCTCCTCCCTCTCTTCTCTCCCTTCCCCTATTCTCCTTTCTCTTTCTCTCCCTCTCCTTTTCTTTCTCCCTCTTCCTCTCTCTCTCTCTCTCTCTTTTTGCTTCCCTCTCTCCCCCCCATGCGCCTTCTCTCCCCCCTCCCAGCGCCTCCCGGCCGTCCCCCGCCCTCCCTCCCGCGAGGCCTCCCGTCCCGCCCTTAGCCTAAATGTGGATTTTTAGGGGTAAATTGGTGGGGTAATTAAGCTAATTTGGGGCTTATTTGTGTGGAAATGTGCATGGGTTGATTATAGGACTTAATTGGGACCTCATGAGGATGTTTAGGTGTGATTTGGTAACCGTTTGAGGGCCGATCGGATACTGTTCACAGTAGAACCGAAAATTGGACTATTTGGTTGAAGTTGGGAACTAATCGGTTCATTAGGCGGTGGGTTGATTTGGTCAATGTATTGGTTAATTAGGACTCGTTGGGATCCTAAGGAATGACGCTATATTCAGGGGTTCAATGGTTGAGTTTGATTGGCCACATCGGGTCCTACACGGATCGGGATTGTGTATTGCTAAGTTGTGCTGGAATACCGGGTGAAAATGGACTAAAATAAAATGTGTTAGGCGTGCCGACAATGAGTTGAATGAGTGAAGTCACGATTTATAGTACTGGACACATCGAGGCCCGATAATTAAATTGAGTCCCGCGACATGTGAAATTACATGTTGGGCTTTGATATGGTAGAAATTGAATATGTCGATGCACGCATCTGGCGAGAACAACTTGTGACCTCCGGGTCGGGCCTACGGGTCGGAACAACTTGTGGCCTACGGGTCGGGCCTACGGGTCGGGACAACCTGTGGCCTTCGGGTCGAAACGGTTGTGGTCTTCGGGCCGGGCCTTCGGGTCGAAATAGTTGTGGTCTTCGGACCGGGCCTTCGGGTCGAAACAGTTGTGGTCTCGGATCGGGCCTTCGGGTCGGGACAATTTGTGGTCTTCGGATTGGGCCTACGGGTCGGGTTAGATTACTGGCCTTAGGGTCGTGGTGTCGATAGGACTGCTTACTCTTTTTATATTGATAATTAAAATCTAACCTGCAGGACGTTATAGTGAATTAGGCTTTGGGCCCGGGTGATTTGACAATTATTGTTGCACTGGTTCATTTATTTATGTATTTTATTTACCCTCTGGAGGTGCACTTAGTCTAGTTTGGGATTAGAGATTTATTACTTGCTGAGTTTTCTCACGGTTGTAGTAAAACCGACATTTTCAGACCCCGTCCGTAAGATGCCGAGGAAAGCCCCTCTTTTTGGATTCCCGCAGCGTATCCAGCAATTTTCTAGTGTACACCCCTGCGGAGATGGAACAGCTTACGTTAGATATTAGTCGGTTTTGTTTGTTAATGTGGGAGAGACTACAGCCACACCTAGGAGTATATAGCCTGGTGCCATAGGGGAGCGGATGGCGTGATAGGACCCCCGATCAGAACTTTTGACGTCCCGATGGATGCAAACGGCGTCGTGCTTCCTCAGATGGTGAGCGGTGAAGTGTCGGACCCACAGCCTTCCCTCAGCGTGAGTTGGCAGAATGAGACCGTGGATGGGCCAGCAGTTATGCATGAGGAGGAGGTGGAGCAGCAAGTCATAGCCATAGATGTAGACCCGGTGGAGGACGAAGAGTTAGACCTTGGGGCAAGGGATATGGATATTGACGAGGCTGGAGAAGTTGCTGAAGTTGGGATGGACCAGGAACATATGGCTGAGGAAGAGGAGGAGTTTTCAGAGTCTTTTGACCCTGACTGGGAGCCCTAGTTTAGGTCCCAGCCTTAGGAGTTAGAACCGCCACTTTTGACTGTAGTCCCCCGGTAGGCTGACTGATACCCCGGCCAATGATCCCTTTTTGTGCGTGGCCTTTTGGATGTACCTTTTTGATTATAGGAAGGGGTAAAGTTTGTAAGTTGTAAAGAATATATGTTATGATTTAATTTATCGCTCAATTGTTATCTTTTGCTATTCATGGTTGCGTTTTATAAATGTCTGGGTGTATATACATATAATTTATATATATATGTATACGTCGTTTCCGCTTGCGATGTGTCTTCTCTGATTGGGTTTATACGGGTCGGTGACGCAATCCTGGGAGCGTCGCACTTCGTATCGACCCTAGGCGGATGATCGTGCTCCCGTTGGGTGCGGGGCGTGACATGCTAAACCGAACTTAGTTTGTGAGAAAATAAAAGGACAAAACTTACCTTGAACTCATTCCACCACAATTCCTTTACTTCCTTTGGAGTGGTGGTCCAACTACTATACTGCCCCATCCAACAGTTATTGATTATTTTATTAAGTTTCTTCACAACATACGTAGCATCCGTGAATCTGCAAACGGATTATAACGATGTCAACGTACATAACATCCGTGAAGCATATGGACAATTTAGTTAACATCCATAATAATTTACATATACTTAAAAAAATGAAGTACTTACGAATCTCCAAATGGGGATATCATGAATCGGCTATCTTTTTCATTATTCGAGTGTTGCATTGAAGAAGAAGGTGGAACCGAAGGCAATGGAACTAAAGTAGATTCAGTTCGCATTTGAGGGTCGGAGGAAGGGCCAATGTGTCCATCAGTATGTACTGGTTGAGGGTTAGATGAAAGGGTAGGGGAAGAGGAAAGGGACGAGGACGAGGACGAGGACGAGGAAGGGAAGGGCCTGGTCTTCTTTGTGAAGCTACAACATGACGCACGTGACCTTCCTATTTATATTAACAAGTTGGAAGGTTATACAAAAATGTTAAAAAATATGAACATGTATTAGGGACACATAATGATGTACGTCGTGAATCTTACCATTTTGTTTTTTAGAGCAAGAGAGAAACTTGGCCCCTGATAAAAAAGCAAGCTGTCTGGAAATGTCTTTGAGCTTTATTTCTGGTCGTACAATAGTAAAATCACTAGAACAACTCAGCTAGCTGGGAAGGGTCATCAAAAGGATCATCCAATATATATGTGTGCCTGATCCTGCTCAAAACAAAAGGAACCATACTGCAAATAAACAAAAGAGTGACACGTAGTAATTCAATGAGCAAGAGAGCGGAATGAGAACGAACATGATATTTTTATAGGGTCTCCCCTTCTCATCTACATAGGCTTCATTAATCTTAGTCAATGTCTCAATTTCTTCTGTAACTTCACCAAACACCTAACAATTATGAATAATTTGTTGAATACCAAGCGCAAAATGATCAATGATGCTGACAGTCAAAATAGGCAACTCAACAAATAGGAAGCTTATTATGTAGATACGATATCACTTATATGCTATTCCAGTTTTCTTTTTTTATATTGACAAATTTTTTCACTAAAACGAAGAAATCAATCTAAAATCGATAAGCAACAACTAAGCACACTTACAGCACACCAAAAGAAACATCAATAAAACAAAGTCCCTAGCCCTATACACCATTCCACTTTTATAACCACATATAAATGCCCAGAATGCACAAAAGTAGTGGGTACATTCAACCATGAAATGACTTGACAAGACTCCCCTACATGTATTCAATAGAATTGATTGAACCAATAGGTAGAGACTCATCCAGGATGAACTAGATTCCAAATGTGTGTTTACTAACTGAAATTGCATGTGTCTATAGGCCATGAAGATGTATTAAAAAAGACACTTCCAGGTGATAAAGAAGCCCGATCAAAATTTTACTTGCTGCAAAACCCAATCTAACTGCTGCTCCACTTAATTCCAACTATTCTAGTTAACCCAATCTGTCTTAATGTCCAAATGAGTGGTTCGAGGAGAACATGGTCCTCGAAGAGGAAAGCTAGGGAAAAGTTAACCCTAAAATTTCCATTTCGAACACTGCAATTTGTAAACAAACCTCATAGACTTGCATTACATAGTTCGCAAGAAATCAAATGAGCATAATAAATATTTTATTAAAACATTATAGCCTATTTTTAATTGGTTTCAATATTCAAACCTAGATATAAATAAAATAATAATGAAACGACTCCAAAATGCCAAAAAAAACTAAAAT
Source organism: Syzygium grande (assembly GCA_024733475.1). Classification (NCBI taxonomy): domain Eukaryota; kingdom Viridiplantae; phylum Streptophyta; class Magnoliopsida; order Myrtales; family Myrtaceae; genus Syzygium; species Syzygium grande. The sequence goes on from JAMXDD010000007.1 coordinate 28,426,554, forward strand.
CAAATGGAAAACACTGTTCATCCAGAATAGTTTTTTGCTCAAAAACCCATCTAAATGACTCCGAAATGCTAAAAAACGACTTGCATCATAGCCTAAGGCTATGATATTGGATCAGCGGGCCGTTTCCACTTGACCGACCAAATTTCAAGTCATTCCGACCACATTTCACCTCATTCCAACCAAATTTCAAACGAATTTCAACCAAATTTCACCTCAAATCCGATCAAATTTCAGCTCATTCCAACCAAATTTCAACCTAAATCCGACCAAATTTCAGCTCGTTTCCACTTGGCCACGAACAAAATGAAATTTGTGGGCGAAACAGACCATTCTGTTTTGCCCACGAATGGAATGAAATTCATGGGTGAAACATACCCAATCTATTTCGCCCAACATCCAACAACAAACCCAACACAATAGTTCTGTTGTCCAACAGCAGACCCAACATCCAACAACATCCAACAACAAACCCAAGCTAAGTCGCCCAATGTAAGCAAAAACAGTAAGACGTAAGCAATTCGTGGCTAAAAAATTTAGAGAACGTACCTCTAAAACTCTCGGATGACGATCCTCATACATGGTGTCCTCGCTTCCCCAGCTGGCCCGTCCGAAAGAACGCCGAGAATCGCATCGAAGAATGCCGAAGGTCGCCAAAGGTTGCCAAGAATCGTTTGCTCGAGAGACAGAGACAGAGACAGAGAAGAGGGATAAGAGGAAGGGGCGAAAACCCTAAATGGGTCGATCGAGACAAAGAAGAAACCCTAAATTCTACCCGCAAATGAAGACGAAGCCGTTTTGCTAATTTCCGTTGAAATTAGCCACGGATTAAAATTCGTGGCTAATATCATGGCAAATTAGCCATGGATTCAAATTCGTAGCTAATTCCGTGGCAAATTAGCCACGAATTTTAATCCGAGGCTAATTTGCCACGGATTCAAATTCGTAGTTAAATTGTCGCGGCAAATTCGAATTGAAATATAAAATTGTCGCGGCAAACCCTAATATTTTTTCCATGGCTAAATCCGTGGCAAATTAGCCACGAATTTGAAAAAAAATGAATTAAGAGTGTGTGGGCATTTTTTTAAGAAATTTGTGGCTAAATCCGTGGTAAATTTGCCACGGATTTAGCCACGAATTTGAAAAAAATGAATTAGGAGTGTGTGGCCATTTTTTTTGAAATTCGTGGCTAAATTCATTCGTGACTAAATCCGTGACAAAATGAAATTCCTGGCTAAATTCGTGAGAAATTTGCCACGGATTTAGCCACGAATTTCATAAAAAAAATGACTTAGGAGTGTGTGGGCATTTTTTTTTTTAAATTCGTGGCTAAATCCGTGGCAAATTTACTACAGATTTAGCCACAAATTTCAAAAATAGGCTAGTAGAAATGAAATTCGTGGCTAAATCCATAGCAAATTTGTCACAGATTTAGCCATGAATTTCGTTAAAGGCTAGTAAAAATGAAATTCGTGGCTAAATCCGCGGCAAATTTGCCACGGATTTAGCCAAGAATTTCATAAATAGGTTAGTAGAAATGAAATTTGTGACTAAATCTGTGGCATTCATAAAAAAATGACTTAGGCATGTCTGGGCTTTTTTTTTTTTTCAAATTCGTTGCTAAATCCATGGTAAATTTGCCACGGATTTCAAAAAAATGAATTAGGTGTGTGTGGGCATTTTTTTTCAAATTTGTGGCTAAATCCGTGGCAATTTTGCTACGGATTTAGTCACGAATTTCATTTCTACTAGCCCACACACGCCTAATTCATTTTTTTGAAATCAATAATGTTTCAGTAACAATAATATTAATAATAATAATCAATAACAACAACAACAACAACAATAATAACAATAACAACAACAACAATACTAATAATTACGACAACAACAATAATATATGACAACAACAATAAACTCTTATCATGATAATAATAATAATAATTACAACATAATTAGTAAAAAGTCTCAAAAATCTAAATCTTCATCTTCGACTTCGTCTTTATCTTGATCTTCATTTTCTTCATGAGTATCATCGTTGTCATCATCATCATCATCCTCATCCTCATCCTCATCCTCATCATCTTCTGTCTCAAAATCAAATCTGTAATACCTTCTAAATTTGATTCGCGAATTTCAGTTAGATCTATATCTATCATTGCTCCACATGGATCTCGTAAAGTTGGAATGTTATATTCCTTAGCTTTAATTGTGTTACAAACTTCTTCTTATTGATATGCTGTATCCTTCCAATGTTCCTCAATTTTTTCTCGTGCTTTGATTTTACATATAGCCCACCAATCGATTTTGTCATTTCAAACTAGAATATGATACATAATATACTTGAATTGCTTATTGTGCCAACACAAATGGTTCATATTTCATATACTTTGTCTTGTGATTTATTTCAACCAAATTAAACTTCGTATGCATCTTCATTCCTTTGACGGGATCGAACCACATGCACTTAAATAACACAACTCACATTAATAGTCCGGGGTACTCTATCTCCATGATTTCATCCAACAAGCCATAAAAATCATCTTTTGAACTGCCACCATTGGATGACCAAACACACACACCACTATTCATTGTGGCTTTTCCCATTTCATATTCTTGAGTGTGAAAATTATACCCGTTTATGAAATATGCTGGCTAAGTTCGTACTCTTGACTTTGAACCCCATGACAGATGATGATAGCAATCCTTACTCTTCAACTTGATTATGATTACTGTGAATCTAAGGTCACACACGCAAAGTCAATAATATATATTTAAATGATGTATAAAATATTAATAACTTAATTTTGATCCATAGGCAACTTGCATATGTTTTGAACCATGCTGCAAATTGTTCATCGCACAAACGGTCAAACTCATTTAGTGATAGTCCATATATTGAAGTTTGAAAAATCCTATTAACAATTTACATTTGTATATTAGTAAATATTTGACACACAATACATATATTTGCAAATATACACTTACTCGGAAGTATGGCTCCACTTCTGGATAGTTCAGTAAAATATATGTATGGGCTGCCTACCGTTCTTCGCCTGTTAAGCAACGAAACTTATATGCGCAGCTTGGTCGATCAAGATAATTGAAAATGGAGAATGATTTGCAATTGTGATCAATGGAACCCTCATCATTTTTTCCTGCTCTCCACCTCTTGCACTGTACATGCGGCTCAAAATAATATGATGCAAATGTTGTCACTTCTTTCACAATATATGCATTACAAATTAAAGCTTCAACACATGCCTTATTCTTCACTTTTTTCTTCGAATAATATAAGAACCTAGTTGCAATAGAAAGAAATTTATTAGAACATAATATATAATAAAGTATTTTGAAATTTATTTTGAAAAAATTTTTACCTTTCAAATGGATACATTCATCAAAATTGGACGAGACCTGTAACTTTAACCTCATAAGGCAAGTGAACTAAGAGATGTTCCATTGAATCAAAAAACGATGAAGGAAATATTCTTTCTAAGTTGCAAAGAATAATTGAAATGTCTCTCTCTAGTTTCTCCATATGTGATACTTTTAACACTGTTGAGCAAATATCATGAAGGAAATTACTTAACTCTGTAATGGCGCCTCATACAAAGTTTGGTAGAAGTTCCTTGAAAGCTATTGAAATTAGTCTTTCCATAAATATGTGACAATCATGACTCTTTAATCCCGTCAACTTGCATTCGTTCAAATCAATATATCTCCCGATGTTCTAAGTATATCCATCAAGAAACCGCATAGATTTCAACCATTGAAAAACGACTCATCTCTACTCCTTATCTAATGTATAAACTGCTTTTGGTTTTGGTCCCCTACTACTTGCATCCACATTTAGTGTTGGCTGATCACAAATATTTCTCATATCTTTTCTTGTATTCAAGTTATCTTTTATTTTTCCAATGACATCCATCACAGTATTTATGACATTGTCGAAAACATTCTTTCAATGTGCATGACGCCAAGATTATGATGAATAAGATGGGCCTTCCAATATGATAGATCTCAAAATATACTGCGTTTAGTCCACTTATGTATATTTTCGCACGTAATAGTTGTGCCATGAGGGTTTTCAACAGCAGTTGAAAAATTCTGCACTCACTCCCAAATTTGATCACTGGTTAATCTTAATGGTGAAGGTATTATTTCAATCCTATTCTTGATGAATTCTTTTTTATTCCTTCTTAATGTATGATTCGTTGGCAAAAATTATCTGACAGTCAAAATAGTTGGGTTTCTTATCATGTCTTAATCTGAATGATTTCGATCTCTCCAAACATATCGGACATCCTAAGATCCCAGCTGTATTCCATCCAGATAACATTTCATAAGCTAGAAAGTCATTTATCATTCAAAGAAAAACAACTTTCATTACAAACATTTGATCAGTAGAAACATTATACATAACGACACTTTTATCCCATAGCTGTTATAACTCTTCAATCAATGGTTGCATATAAATATCTATCAACTTCTTCGGATTTTGCGGGCCAGTCACGATCAATGTAAAAAACATATAAGGTGTCTTCATGCACATACCGGGTGGAAGATTATAAGGAGTTAAGATAACTGACCAACATGAATAACTTTTTCCTGATTTCTTAAATGGGGCAAATCCATCAATACAGAAACCTAATCTAATGTTTCGAGGCTCTATCGCAAACTCTGGGTATATTCTATCAAAATGTTTCCATACCTCTGCATCTGAAGGATGATACATTAGACTCTCTTCTATTTCATAATTTGCATGCTGTTGCGACTGAACTCTTGCCCCCCCATTTTATCGAGCAACATGCAAAAAGAAGAGGGGCTCGTCTGGTACATGCTAAGTTTAGGTTCAGGACTTAATTCGGGCTCTCCCAAGCTCATACCATATCACGACTTATGGTTTAAATTTTTAATATGCAAGTGGTTTATACCAAGGAGTCACCACTAATTGATTTGGGGTAGGTCGATTAGAAATTCAAATAAGGTGATGGGAGAATCATCCTATTCCTACGAATTAGAGATTAACTGAGTTCAGGGACTTGGTTACACTAGTTGAATAACTAATGCCCTTTTGGTACCTTTTTACCTTGTTCATTTTTGAAAATATTTATCAGGCAATTTAGATTGATTTTAGGACATTTCTCCTAACACGTGAAGTGATTAAGCGAGTGTATAATCATAAATGATCAGCAGTCAGGATAGATATGCAACTTATAGTTCTAATCCTAACTAAGTTAGATGACATTCAAAAACACAACAATTCATGCAATTATATTAAAAACATGCATAACAATACAACGGTAATAAAATAACATGCAAAGTACTACTGTACAACTTCAGGCTTGTCTAATTTAAAACAAGACAAAAACTTGCATAATAATACCACAACAGATTAAAACACTTAGATATATCACATAATTTAGAAAAGAAAAGAAAATTTTTTTAAAAAAAATTGGAAAATTTTTAAAAAATATATAATAATAATATGAAAAAATATATACATATATTTTTTTTTTTTTTTTGTTTATATTTAAAAAATAAACAAAAATAAATAAATAAATACCGAAAGAGAAAAAGAAGAAGAAAAAAATTTTTTAATTTTTTTTTTTTAAAAATAAATAAATAAATAAATAAATAAAACCGGGTCAGCGGATCCGAATCGAGTTAGAACCGACCCGGGTCAACGGATTCGATTCGGGTCAACGGATTCGACCTGGGAGCGTTGACCCGTGTCGGATCACCGAACCGAGTTGGTCGGACCGACCTAGGTCAATGGATCCGACCCGGGGCTTTGGCCCGAGTCGGGTCAGTTGATCCGGGTCAGAGCCGACTCGGGTCAACAGACCCCCAGGGTGTTGACTCGAGTCGGGTCGATTGATCTGAGTTAGGTCACCGGCGGGCGTAAAACACGCTGCAGCCGGGCGGAGCCGAAATTGGCCTTCCGCCGGCCGACCGAGACCGGCACCGCCCCCAATTTGGCTTCTAGGAACACCATCGAGCCTCGCCAGCCACCTAGGTTGCTGTCCGACCGTCGCTTGCTGGCCGGCGAGGCAGTTAAAAAAACAGCCTCTTTGAGGCATTTTATCAAACAGATGGGGAGTAGCGTAAAAAAAAAAAGGAATCCTGACTTGTTTTGAGGCCTTGCCGTCCTCGGGATGCCCGTTTTTACCTTTTTTGCATGACGACGCCAGATCATGCGTATTTGGTATGGCCGGGACTCGCCTGAAACAACCGTGGCACGGTCCTGGCCAAAACCGCATAAAAAACAGAAAGCAAAACAGGGCGTGATCCGAGGGGCAAATCTCACGACAACAGGTTCGGGGCTTCCGGTGACGGGGCAACCAAGCGACACTGCTGGGAACTTGTGGAAGCCTAATCTCCTTTCTTTCTCTCTCTTTTCTCTCGATTCTCTCTCATTCTCTTTTCTCTCTCTTTGCTCTGTTTCTTCAAAAATGGCCGACCCCCTCTAAATCTCTCTCTCTCTCGTTTTATAGTCGGTCGCCGGCCTCTCTGCTCTGTGGACGTTGATGCGTGATGTGGCCTACCCGCCTCGGGCGACTTTGCGACCCTTTGCATCTTGGGTGTGGGGGCCAAATTAGGAGGGTGCAGAGAGCCGGGAAGAGAGGAAGAAGGGAAGAGAGATGGTTCGGTTTTTTCAGGGAGGACGGAATTTATTAGTGTGCAGGTCCACCCGGCCGTGCCTCTTCGGCCTTGTTTTGGCCGGATAGGACGGGTGACGCAGAGCCGCGCCGTCGTGCGTTACCTGCGGCGGCGGCGCATCAGGGGTGAACAGGGGAAGGACAATGACAGCGGGGAGGGAGAAGGAAGAAGAAGGTGAGTCAATTGGGCGGAGCTAGCCATGGGGGAAAAAAGAAAAAAGAAAAAGAGAATGGGCCGGGCCCACGGGAAAAGAAAAGAGGAAAAGAGGGTCGAGCTAGGTCGGCCTTGACCCGGCCTGATCCGATTTTTTTAATTTAATTTTTAATTTAATTTAATTTAATTATTTATTTATGTTTTGAAAATTAATTAAGAAAATATGCTCTAATAGGCCCTATTAATGCAAATATACCTAATGTTTATATGCAATGTATTTAGATAGAAATATTTTTTGTTTTAGGAATTACAGAAAATTAATTCCTAAATTTTGTGTAATTAATTTTGGGCAAATTAAAATAGGTGTTAACACATGCCAAGTTATGTGTTCAGCAGTGGCTTGAGATGCATAAAGCCTTTGCAATCTAGGGATTAAGGGCAGATAAAACATTTGCTTGCATGGTCTATGCTTCTGATTACGACCATGCCTCTTGTTAATCTTGTACCTAGGTTGGCTATAGAATTTGCAAGATTCTGCATTTTCATCATCTCTCTAATATAACATATAACCCCTACTACATACATCAATCCTTTCAACTGGAGGACCTAAGTTATCCACTAACTTATTCATATCGTAAAAATCACTTGGCATGATGTTATCATGATGCATTATTTCTCGCATTACTTCAACAAAAGAGTTGAAGCAATTCTCAGACACATTATGCTCTGTCTTGATATTTAATAATCTTGTTGTCGCTGATAACTGAGTGTGGTTGTCACAACATATCCATAAAAGTTCATCTGCTGCTTTCAACACTTCCCATAACTGATTAGATGGAAACGTTTCATTACACACATTCTCATTAAAATCTGTTACTTCTATGTCTTTCAATTGTTCAAGTGCAGGAGTAAAACTAATACTTGCATGGTTCGAATCAGAAACAACATTCTGACCAGTTGTATCAATCATCATCCTCTGGTATGGGTTCAATTGGTCATAATAGCTACATTCTTCCCTAACTAAAAATTAATCACTTATTCGATATCTTTCATCAGATATAACTGGTTCACCATGGCAAGTCTAATTATAGTAGTTTGGAGTAAATCCAAATCTATAAAGATGTTTTCTAACTTTATCACATACATGAAATTTACCATTATTGCACTTGTTACACGGACACCGTAACTTATTTCCATCCATCAACTCATATTTACTATTAGCAAAGCCTAAAAATAGTTTCAACCCTGTACGAAACTCATCGATCAATCCTTGACGTCCAGGTAAGTTCTTATTATACATCCAAGCCTTGTCTCTTTGCATTGTGTCTATATAAAAATAACAAAATCTTGTAAAATATTAAAACCATAAACTTTTCTTAATTAAAACCATAAAATTCTAAAAATTAAAATTTTGTTTTTGACGAAACAATTACTTTGAAATTGAAAAAAAAATAAAACAATTACCATATCAAGAAGACTTACCCAAGTATCTGACTGAAATCTTTGTAGTAAAAAGTGCTCAATTTGATGAGAATTGCAATATTCACTTCATCTGTGAGACTTTCAAATGGACACGTACTTAAAAAAAAATGACTTCAGATTTTTTTTAAAATAACTTTTTTTCGAATTTTTTTTTCAATTTTTTTTTCTAGATATTCTTTGCCGGTCGCCGATCCGGTGACCGGCTGAGGTCGACGAGTTGGACCTTGCCGGCCATGGGCGAGGTCCAGTGGCCTCGCCATGGCCGCTGTTGGACCTCGTCGCCTAGATCCAGGTGCCGTTGGACCTTGGCGCGATGGCGAGGTCCAACGGCGGCCATGGCGAGGCCGCTGCTCGACCTTGTCGCCCAGATTTGAGTGCCATTGGATCTCGTCGCGAGGTCCAACGGCAACCATGGCGAGCCCGCCGCTTCGACCTCGCCCCCCAGATCTAGGCGCCGTTTGACATCTGCGGTGAGGTTGAGCGGCAGCCATGGCAAGGCTGCTTGGCCTCGCCCAAACCTGGTCGAGGTCCAACGGAGTCGACCATGGCCATCGCTCGACCTCGCTGCACAGATCTGCGGGCGAGGTCGAGCGGCAGCCACGGGTGAGGTCGCTGGACCTCGCCGCGACGGTGAGGTCCAGCAGCGGCGGCCATGGCAAGGTCCAGCGGCCTTGCCCATGGCTGGCGAAGTTAGAAGTAAGGAAAAAAAAGAGAGAAAAAAAGGTCAATAAAATAGAAAAATTCGAATCTAGCAATGAATAATTTGCAACGAACCGTCTTCGTCGTAAATTAGCCACAAAATTAGCCACGCCACTTACCGATAGAAAAGCTTTATCGAGATCGATTTGCACCCGCATAGATAGGTTTATCGAGAGAAATGAAGGAGGGAAAAGGAGGGAGAACATCGAAGAGGGATACGAGGAATTAGCAGGGAGCGAGAAATTGGGGGGTATAGGTATATTACAAATAGTGAGGGGGACAATTAGCGACGAATTTATTTTCCGTCACAAATTAGCGACGAATTTATTTTTCGTTGCAAATTACGCCGCAAAATTAGCGATGAAAAAAAATAAGTCACTAACTCCGTCGCAAATTAGCAACGAATACTTTTTCGTCACAAATTCCGTTGCAAATTAGCAACGGATTTTTTTCGTCGCAAATTAGCAATGAAATTTTTTTCGTGGCAAAATCCGTCGCAAATTAGCGACGACATTTTTTTTTCTATCGTAAATTAGCAACAGAAAAAAAAAATTCGTCGCTAATTCCATTGCAAATTAGCGACGAATGTTTTTTCATGGCAATATTAGCGATGACATTTTTTTTCGTCACAAATTAGCAACGGAAAAAAATTCGTTGCTAATTCCATCGCAAATTAGCCATGAATTTTTTTTTTGGGCAAATTCCGTCGCAAATTAGCGATGGATTTTTTTCCGTCTCAAAATTGTCCGCAAATTTGCGATTTAATTTTTTTTTTTTCGTCGAAAATTAGTGACAAAAATTATTCGTCGGTAATTTCGTCACAAATTAGCGACGAAAAATTATTCGTCGCTAATTTCTGTGGCTAAATTCTTGTTTTTTTTAGTGATCTCTTGATTGTCATTGCTTGATCATTTCCTTTTCCATTATGTTACGGACCTTAGTGTACGATCTGGGCTGTGTCCCTCTCAACTTTGGATCTTAGCACCCAAAATGTTTGTCTGTATAGACTATCTAGGCTTGTATTCAGAGTTTCCCTGGTGTTGGTAAGGCGAAATGGGCCACCCTAGCCTAGTGAGTGCTCTACCTTGGGCCATCAACATCATACGCTCTACTAACATATATTTTGCAGAAAACCATATATATTCGATATTGGTTGCCCTTTCATCCTTGGCCACAGGTCATCCCCGTAATTGCCATATATGTGGGTTCGGTCCTCCAAAGCTTGTTAGAGCTGTCTTCAACCTGCTCATGACTAGATTGATCGGCTTTGGATCACATAGGAAGAACTAGAAGATCCACCACTGAAAGCGCCTACACCCAATGGCTTAAGCCGAGGTTCCCAGTTTCTTGCTGACCCACCATACAAATGGTACGCTGTTAGAGTGAGTTAGTAATAGAATATAGTAAAGGTTCTAAGCTCCGCTTCTTTGACTGATGGTTTGAATCGGATCTCTGGTTCTCTATTGCACTCCGTAAATAGGGTTCTTTTCACCTTTTCCTTCCGGTACTCGTACTCCATTGATCATTGAGGAATACTAAGGCTTTGAGGGTGGTCCCCTTTCTCGCAAAAAAGCAATCAGAATTTAAACATGTGTCATGATATTTGATCCCCCTTTCTCGGCATGTTTCCCCAAAATGAGAAATGCACCTGTGCGGATAGAGATGAATAGAGGCATCAATCAACTGGACTCTGGTCGGGGAACTTCCACAACTAATTTCTATGGTCGAGGCTTAACTACAGCACCTGTACCTGATAATCAGGTTTGATATTAATATGTTCGGTGACAAAGCAATCCGTGTGAGACATTGAAGTTTTGTCGTAGCAAAAACACAATCTATTTGACTTTGTTTATTGTCCTTAGGTCCGCCACTGGAATAGCACTGACGGTATTTGGTTGTGGGTTCTTCCTCTAAAGAGAAGACAGATTCAATACTGGTCATCAGAATGGTTAAAAGCAAGAGATTCAATGATTAGAATCGTATACGACCCTACGAAAAATCTGTAAAATTACCTAGATAATACAAGGATAGAATAATGCATGTGAAGGAAATTGGTTGGTCTCCTTTCAAGAACGGCCCCAAATAATTTGGAGGGCACAGTCGATGATGGCACAGGGACCTGTCCGGATGGGCGATGGATGGTACCATCACTCACTGCTCACCATACAAGTCCCTTCACCACCTCCACGCCAAGCCAAACACGTCCCAATCTCCAAAACTTTTGGTTCCTCCCGATTCTTGTTCTTGCATCACATGTCTCAAGAGAGATAATAGTAAAACCAAACGAAGCGCTTGATTCTGGAAAGTGATCGTCTTTCTTATACCCATTCGCATCAGTCATAGGTTGTTTCAGTTGTTGATTCTCGGTCAGGCTTCTTTTTCTTTTTTCTTGCATGTGCGTCACTGGTTCGATCATGGCGGCACAAACCGTCTGCTCTCCACGTATCATAACTCCTTCTCATCGTGTGACTTGGTGTCGCCCCAAGCTTCTCTCACCCATCAACGATGCTCTGTTCTCCAGTGTCTCTCTGGTCTCCTTGCTTAATTTAAGGACATTTTCACCGGCTATATGTTGGGCCATGGAAAAATCTGACGAGGTAGCTGAGGATTTTCTTAACTTCACTTTATAGTTCCCTGTATCAAGTTGACATATTTTAATGCCTGAGAGATAATTTTACCGTTCTGTTGATGATGTTTCTCAAGTCCTAGGATAATTTTCCAGCTGAATGAGGGGATTGAGAGTATGACTTATACGTACCATTCAATTTTCTTGATGATAGTGCAAGTGCGGATTTAAGGTGCTTTCTTCAGTAAATTTAGAGTATATGCATATGTCTAGTGCTGGAAGATGTAATCTTGCAAAAAGAGATCATGGTCGAGGAGTTATGGTCTTGAGTTTCTGGATGTTATGGAGCAAACGGTGATTTTTAGAATCCAATGGTATATGCAGAGTTTGGGCAAACGTTTTTTCTATTGATGAAACAATTTACAATATATATACATAGGATTTAGGGCTAAAATAATACAATGACAATTATGCTCTTTAGTATAAACCTAATTTACTAACACTCCCTCTCAAGTTGGTGAATGTAATCATGTCAACAACTTGTTCTTAAAAGTACAAAATAAATCACCTTTGACCGGTTTCGTGAACAAGTCTACGAGTTGGGAGTGACCGGGAATTATGAAGAGTGCGCAAAGTGCCATCTTGAATTTTTTCACAAACCAAGTGACGGTCAATCTTGACGTGTTTGGTGTGTTTATGGAAGACAGGATTAGTGGCAATGTGGATGGCCTCTTTATTATCACAAAAAAGATCAACAGTGGTAGTGTTGACGTGGAGATCCAAGAGAAGCATGCGAAACCATGTGATTTCGCAAGCGGCGACGCCATAGCACGGTATTCAGCTTCTGCTGAGAAACGGGCAACAGTGGTTTGTTTCTTGGAACGCCATGAGATAGGACAAGAACCAAGAAAAATGCAATAGCCAAAAATAGATCATCAAGATGTAGAACAAGATGCCAAATCAAAATCTGTATAAACATTAAGTTGGAGAGTAGAATCGAATGGGAAAAACAAACCAATGTCGGGATCATGCTTGAGATACCGCACAATGTAAAGTGTGGCATTCCAATGGTCTTCATTAGGAGAGTGCATAAATTGACTAAGATGTTGCACTGCAAAAAGTAAATCTGGACGAGTTACTATAAAATATAATAATATATCAATAAGTCGTCGATATGAATCTGGATCCTTGAGAGTTGGGGAGGAATCCAAAATTTGTATATTGGGTTCCATCGGAGTATCAAGAGGACATCCTCCAAGAAGACCAACATCAGACAAAATATCAAGAGTTTATTTCCTTTGTGACAAGAAAATTCCAGACTTGGAATGAGAAACTTCAATGCCCAAAGAAGTATTTGAGAGTACCCAAGTCCTTAATGCGAAATTGTGTGTTAAGGAATCGCTTGAGAAGTTGAATCATAACTTCATCATCACCCGTGATAACCAAATCATCAACATAAACAAGGACAATGGTCAAGAGAGAGCCACGGACCAATGTAAAAAATGAATAGTCCACCTTGGACTATTGAAAACCAACATCAAGCGGTGCATAAGAGAATTTAGCAAACCATTGCCTTGATATTTGTTTAAGGCCATAGAGTGATTTCTTAAGCCGACAAACTAAATTCTCCCCTTTAGTATGAAAACCTGGTGGAAACCTCATGTAGACCTCTTCATCAAGATCACCATGCAAAAAAACGTTATTCACATCTAATTGGTAAAGAGGCCAATGATGAATCGAAGCAAGAGCTAATAAAGTATGAATGGTTACCATTTTAGCAACAAATACAAATATTGTCATTGTAATCAATCCCCTATGCCTGAGTGTAACCTTTTGCAATGAGACAAGCTTTGTAGCGCTCAATGGTGCCATCAGAATTATATTTGATTCAGTAAACCCATTTACATCCAATGGGTTGTTTGTTAGGAGGAAGAGGAACAATTTCCCAAGTGTCATTCTGTTCAAGGGCCTATATCTTAGAAGACATCGCTTCTCGCCACTTGGGAGATTGACACGCAGCATCATAAGTTTCAGGTTCCTGGTTTAAGGATATGGAGGCTAAAAAAATGCGGTGAGTGGGTAAAAAACACTAGTACAATAAACAGTTAAATAAGGGATAAGGAGTACCTGATTCAGTTACCTTAGAGTCCGAAGAGGATTGATCAAAGGCCACAATAGCGTAGTAGTAATCTCGAAGATATCCGAGTGGATAGCGTGGTTGAGATGGTAGAGGCATGACTTCGTGTTCAATGGGTGATGGTGCGGTCGTGGGCGCTGGAGGTTGAGGAGGTGAGGTCGGTGCAAGTACCGGGGTGGAGGGAGGAGGGGAGGTTTCACCAAGGTTGGGTATGGTTAATGGAATTAATGGAGTCTGTTCGGTTGTGGTATGTTCAATTGTTTGATGGAGAGGAAAATCTTGTTCATAGAAAACAACGTCGTGCCTAGTAAAAGTTGTTTGGTCTTGGAGATCATAAAGATGGTAACCTCTTTGCTTTGTGTTATAATCAATTAGAACACATCAGTGACATCGGGGGCCAAGTATATCGGAGTCAAGATGGCCGGTAGAAGCATAACATAATGGGCCAAAGACACGAAGATGAGAATAGGAAGGTGGTTTGCCATAGAGAATGTCACATGGGGTTTTATTGTGCAGGAGTGGACTAGATTGTCTATTAATCAGATGAGTAACAGTTAAGACACAATCACCCCAAAAATAAAGAGGCATGCAAGAATGAAAACGCAACGCATGAGCAACATTGAGCAGGTGATGATGCTTGTGCTCAACAACTCCATTTTGTTGAGGAGTGCAAGGGCAACTACGCTGGTGGTGAATATCGTGGGCGCGAAAAAACTCTTGTAATCAAGAGGAAAGGAATTCGGTCTCGTTATCAAATTGAACATTTTGGACTTTGGTTTGAAATTGAGTCTCAACAAAAGCAAAGAAGTAAATCAGAGAATCAATTGCATTAGACTTAAAAGTAAGCAAAAAAATCCAAGTATAGCATAGATAGTCATCAACAATAGATAAAAAAAAACAATATGTTTGATGTGTAAAATGAGAATAAGGTCCCCAAATATCAACACAAATAAGCTAAAAGGGACATAAAGTAGTAATAGTGCTAGAAGCAAAAGATAGACGCGTTTGCTTGGATAAATGATAAGCATCACATGGACTCAATTGTTTTGCTAGATTAAAACATAAAGTTAATTTGTTGCAAAGTAAATAAAACTGACTCAGATGGATGTCCTAAGCGGGTGTGCCAAAGATGAGGTGAAGAGGCCGCAGTAGAGAGGAAGGTGGGTCCGGAAGGAATCTCTAGGTAAGAGAGACCACCATGCTCATGGCCCTGACCAATGATCTTCTTTGTCAAGAGGTCCTGAAAAAGACAGTGATTAGGAAAAAATGTGACCGAGCAATTTAAAGTTTGAGTGAGCTTGGAGATTGATAATAAGTTGTATTTGAAAGAGGGAGTGCGAAGGACATTATCAAGGGAGATAGTTGGGGTAAGAGAGGCCAAACTGTGTGATGTCACGAGGACACCAACACCATTTGGAATCCCAATGGTGGGATGTGGAGAGGGATAGTGAGTTGGGTTTGTAAGGTGACTGGGTTTAAATGTGATGTGATTGGTGGCATCAGTGTCAATAGATCAAATATCAGAATTCAATGAATTCGAATATAAGTCGAGAACATTACCCGAGAGGTTGGCTTTTGGGATGTTTACCTCTTACAGAAAGCACATCAGTTGCTTATATTGATCATTTGTGAATGAAGGAGGTCCCGCATTGGAAGTATGGCTGGACTTGTTGTCCGTGGGTCGGGAGAAGATAGATGGCTGTCCACGGCGCTGCTTGTGGTTGAGAGGGAAGCCATGAAGTATCATGGAACGAGTTGCTTTGACACATAAAAGTGAAAATGAAGTAAATCCCACTTGCTTGCTTACAAGATAATCGAAACAAGATGAAGATTTACTTTCTATTACAAATACCTCACTCCGAGACAATCTACAATCTGTATATTCACATAATTTTCTTTTTCTTTTTCTTTTACGTCAAGCAGCCTTCAAGGAAGTGTAAATTTAGTTAAAATCCTTTCGCAATGCATTGACAGAACAATACACAGTCAGAACAATGGCAAATCCCAATGCATCGCCGCCTTAGTCGGCTTCTCGAATAACTTTTCCCATCCCCTGTCCATAAGCACGGCTCCATGGGACTCAACACAATACCACCAAGCCAAAGGTATCGAGAATTAGCCAATCGGATTAAAAGCAAGCAACTTCAGCGCTCAACAAATTAGGTTTTCACACACTCAAGAGCTTCGTCGTGAGCAAATTTTCTCGCGATTTGACACTATTACGTCACGTCACGCATGTCACGTCACATCGCATCACATTTTCCTTCCTTCCAGCATTTCATTGGAATCAACACAGGCGAGGAAGACGAAGAAACATCAACCTTGCCACCCTACAAACGAATGGTTCGACTCGAGAGAACGATCGACTCTAGAAATCGACACAGAGTGTTCAACTAGACAGACACTTTCGCGAGAACGACGAAATTCGGAGGATGATCAGAAGGCGAGCTTACCGAGGTTCGACGGCAGAGGGACCTTCGTCTGGGCCGGTGGAGGAGGAGGTGCGGAAGACCCCGGCTTTCTCTCTCTCTCTCGCGAAGCTGATCAAATCTCTTGCTTCGAAAAGCTCGTTTTCGAAGCTTGGCTGGGTACTTGCTCCAGTTGAGCGACGGGTCCTATAGGGGCGAGTAGCCAGCCTCGGAGGTGTAAAGCGGGTCGGGTCTGGGTCTTGGCAAGGACCAGCCGAGGCGTCAAGGACGGCGACGATGTCGACAGGGAGTTCGACTTTGCCTCTCTTCTAGGTCGTCCGGCTAAAACCACAGCTCACGTCAGTCTCTCTCTCTGACGACCTTTTCTTCATAGGGAAGCTCGTGCCATCAGCCCTCCGACCCCGACTCCACTCCACCAAGCCTCCATCATTTTCCAGCAGCACGCTCGGCGATGGTCATCCAGAGATGATCCTCAGATTTTGCGAGATAAAGAGAGGGAGGTGTGAAGCCTGAGGTCTGAAATTTTGAAACAAAGAAAGAGAGGGTGGGGGGAGAAGACAAGATGCTGGAAAGGACAAGAGACAGAGCGCGCGTTTGAAAAACCTATTTCCTCTTCTTCTTTTTTTCACGTCACTTGACACATGTTAGCTTCTTAATGGAACAGATACGCCACGTAGGACAATGACATGGCAGTATCATACCACTGAATATTTTCTCCATCCAATCTTTACTTGAAGTAGATCAACAAACTTAGCTCCCTCCTCTACCGTGATGGTCCAATGCATCATTGCCGTTTCTTTGCCCAGCCCTTTCCAACGCACACCTATGCACACGCTAGCATATAAACCAAAAACTAGCAGTAGCAGGCGTATCATTATCTCTTGACTGAAGTAACCAAAGCATCTTTCCGGAACAGTGCAAGACCCCGTACCAAAAACATGCTGTACCCAACGAGAAATCAAGTCGAAATGGCAAAAGGGAGGAAGACACTGCAGAAAAGCAGCGACACATTCAAATGCAGGTTGCAAAACTGCAACAGCTAAGAGCTAAGACATGCACTCATAATCCTTCATGTGTACCCCACTTCTCACAGGTTTTCACGCACGGGTTCTGCAGATATTCTTCACCCAAGCCATCTTGCCTGTACCCGAGTTTCAGGGACAATCACGTTTGGATGCTTTGCGGTGGGGGTCGCCCGTTTCTGTTGATCCCTAAAACTGGGTATAATGCCATGCATGCACAGGTCATACACATTGATGGAAGTATTCCATCCCTGAGGACATAAAGCAGTCAATTTAAGCTGCGAAAACGAAAGGTTTTCTTCCGACAGAGAGGAAAATTATGAGGTGGCGTGCCAACTTGTGGATACTTCTGTGATCTATGGCCCTGCGGCCGTTTAGTTCAGTTTTGGGAATGGGCTTTCAACCTCGAAAGCCCTTTCTCAAAATGCCGAACCGTTTGGTTTAGCATTCGGCCTGGCATTGGTCAAATGCTAGCATTTGGAATGCCGAAAGTCCAAAGCTGGTCCGAACCAGCTTTGGGCTTTCAGCATTTGTGGAATGCTCAACCAAAATTTTTTATCCCCAAACTACTTTTACTTATTTTGGCTTATTCTGGTTTTACCCCTTTTGGTACTGTTTATCTTCTTTGTGAGGTGGCCGGCAAGGGAGGCCGACACCAGATCGGGCTGGCGAGAGGCCAACGAGGTTGCACGACCCCGGTGCTGGCCGCCCGAGTCGCTTGACCCTCGTTGAGGTTAGCTTGGCCTTGGGCGACGACCGCCAGCGGCAGATCTAGCTCGCCGGGGTCGCCTGACCTCGGGCGATGACCGTCGATGCGAGATCTAGCTCGCCGACGGCTGTAGGCCTTCGCCGGCTCCGGCGAAGGGTAGGATAGGCTTTTTTTTTTAATAAAAAAGATAATTCCTAAAGTCCTTTGACAAAAATTTTTTACCAAACACTACTTGGCCCAAAATAGCTTTACAAATGATTTTTTACCAAACGCCATTTGCATTTCCTCAAGGGACTTTAACTCACAGGTATTTGCATTCCCCCAAGTAGTATTTTAAAAGTTGAACCAAACGGGCCCTGCCTCCCACAAATGATGGTCTGCACTAGGGTGCGCAAGAGAATCTATGACACGTGCAACACCGGTATGATTGGGTAGGTTTCAGGACAGGTATTTGAAGTCATAGTGTAGATTTCGATTTAAAAATCTCAGATTAAATTTGGGATTTAACGTTATTGTTAAAATTAAGCATATAAACACAATAAAATAAAATAAAAAGATATAAAGAGAAATCGAGATACAAGATTATTTTCATTCATTCTTAGATTGGAGCAGGACTTTCGTGCCATTCTATCGATGGAAAGTATGAACCACACCCTAACAATCATATTCACCCTACATTCACATTGTGTCTTATGTCTTGTACCCTATGTAGGACACCATGTAAAAGATACACAATACCTTGTATGATATTTGAGTGAAAACACATATACCAACTACTTATGATTTTTTTTCTTTTTTTTAAAAGAATTTTCACAGTCAAATGTGTATAATAATTAGAGGAAATATATTTAGTTTTGTGTATTAGGGTCAGTGTTATTATATCTTAGGATTTTGTTACCGTTAGACATGAACATGTACCTTATATGAACGCATTGTGCCATGTGTCAATTTTTTTTATTAGTCTTGGCATTTGGAGTTAGTTTTTTCTTGTCAAATTAGTTCATTTTATCAAACTAAAGTGAAGAAAAGAAAAATGAGTCTGATAAAAAGAGTGTCAACGAAATGATGAATTAATTTGTTGATTAAAAAGTTAGATTCTTTACCAGATCAGTTCGTTTTATTTGCTTTATTGATTCATAAGAATGTCTCTCTATAAGATATATCTTTTTAATTTAATTTTGTTTGTATCCATTAGTCTTTCGTTGTACTTAGATAAAACTCTAGGCAAATCATTGTATTTTGTTATCACATCCAATACAAACTTATAATTTCAGTGTGAGATTTTGACTTGCAATCTAACAAGATTAAATACTATGAAAGGACATATGGTATTTGTTTGACCTTTGATGATATACGATTTCAACAAATACATTCGGTGTTTTAGAAAAATAATAATATTGAAATAATTTTATTGCTTATAAAAGTATTATAACATTTGATTTTCTTCGCACGCGGTCTATGAAATAAGATGAAAGGAGGGTTTCTATCTAACTTTATTTTATAACACATATGTTTTCTAATTTAGGGAATCTAAGAAATGACTTGGTTAATTGTATATTTTAAGTGAAACTATAAAGTATATGGTGCTATCATCATTATAGTGCTAAAGCTTAAAATGAGGTTGAATGAAAATTTGCTAATAAGAAAAGATTGTGCGCAGCGAAATGTGGGTATGCTGTCAGTACAAAACCTTGGAAACTTCTCTTCGAAATGTTTACATATAAATCGAGATTTATACATAGTGCTATAAATGTGAAAAAAAATTGAAAGATGACTAAGCAAAGCTATAATGTCAAGTTCTTAGGATAACAATGACCGATGATGTTGTGATCGTTAAATCTTTTCGATCCGGTTGTAACCACCTGGGTTAACACTCTAGTTAATGGAATAGAATGGACAACCAAGAGCTCCCTATAGATAATAATTGTACCTGGGAAAGAAAGGTAGCTATAACTGGTGCTCGATGCCGTACCCACAGTGAGGTACGACAACCCTACGGCCAAATTCAACAAAACAAATATTATGTGAAGTATTAAACATTGCCATATATAGGACAATCAGATCGGGCAAAACTAGTACTTTTGCATCATCTACTACTTAAGCATCGAATTAGATTTCGTGTCGATGATCAAAACTAGTACCGTTGCATCTATCTATTACAATTGTTCTCTTCGAAGAAGGTTGAGAATTCTTCGAACATTTTTTTACATCCCATTCAAGCCGATTACATATGCCAGAATGGTGGGATTAGACATGCGTGAGAGAGACGAGATGGCGCCAGTGTCAGCTCTCGCCCCTTATTTCAAGCTTCAAAAATGTCCAACTACTGGAATGGTGCCGATTCATCTATTAAAGCAAACGATTGCTTTTTGGTTCATTTTGCGTGGCAAACATTTTGCATCCTAACTTGTTATTATTGCAAGACGCAAAATACAAGACAAAACACACACTATAGCGTTACATCGGAGTCCATTTCGGAATCCACACTCACCGTGACATTAATATCTTTATTCTGACCACCAGCAGAGTCTTCTTGACACACGTTACGCGTTATAGAAAGCTTTCTCTTAAGCTATATCACATCATAATAAACTAGGGTTCCATCCACATGCATGAACGTCCATCCATCTTGCACACACAGTTTCACTGTCCTTATTGTTGTGGTTGTCTGCCTTTCAACGTCTTCTGGCTGCTGTTTCTCTCTGAGCATTGAAGTAGACCGCTGCGACGGGAAGGCCGAGCTCATTGTCTTCCACAAATTGTCGGGTGTTGAAGCGGTCTCTCGACGAAGGGCCTCTCACCATGTCCCTCTTCTTCTGCTTGAACAGGATGAAGACGAACCTGTGGATTCCTATGTTGGGCCTTGGCATCTCGTACTCCACCACCTCCTTTCCTGTGTTGTCCCATGGGTGATGATGCACACCACGCCGAAACGAAGTTAAAAAAGGGAAGGGATTGATCATGGTCTTTATTCCGCTGGTGGTAAGTGGAAAAGGCGGCTTTCATGACAGTGTGGTCAGTTGAGAGGTTGACAATGTGCACAGTAATCCAACAAATGCTAATTAGCATACATGTCCATTTCCTATAAAGCGGCTTATGCAGATTTCTTTGTTATATTGATATTATTGACCCCGAAATATTGACCAGGTAGCCGGTTAAGCATATTCAAATGTTGGGCATTTTATGTAGATCCATATCGGTTAGTTCGGCTGGAAAGTTTGAACCTATTATGTTTTGAAAGAACATTGAACATTTGGTTAATGAGTGTACTTTTACACTTATGTATGCAAGTGTGTGGGATTGTGAGTTGGTGTTTGTGTTGGGGAATGATAGAAGACGGGAAAATCGTAACCGCACCAAATCATAGGAACCCAATTTTTGTGAATCGGCCGGATCCATGTTGGGCTCACCCGATCTAAGAGTGCATGGGAGATGTAATCGCATGCATTACATGTATAGCTAGGTAATACCTTCTCTAAGAGATGAGAGAGACTTACCAAATGTGGCATCTGTTGTACCCGGGATGTCCGTAACCATCCTGTAGGCAATACAATCGGATCAATAGTACATATTTAAACAATAAGTGCCATGCCACTTTTCTTGAATGACACATAGGGATTTGCTTTTTCTGTATTCTCTGGTTACCGAGTCACAGCCAACATGTAAATGCTTTAAACTTGGGAGCGATCTACTTTCATGTCTTGTCGAAGTTTGCTTCTCATGAGCAAATTGATCCTCGGATGACCGTGGTTTCGTGTTGGAGGACCAGACTGGCTCGCATCATTAGATGTGGACTTTTATATCCTTTATGATTCAATATCAACCAAATTTATCTTACTATAGATTCCACCACCAATTAATACCCTAAAAACAGATGGGATTCACACTCAAAAATCATAAGAACATTGGGTTTTCACAAATGTATCGTGAACTGTGGTCCAGTCCTAAAAAACCTAATGGAAGTCTAGCTAGAATGTAAACCAGGTCATGGAGTATCCTGCTGATTAACGTGAAAGACCAAACAAGACACGAGTCAAAATCTGGGTGGCCGTACCCAAACATAGACAGTTTGCACTTTATGACATGGGAAATCAAAATTATACAGCGAGCCCTCACACACACACACACACACACCCACGCACGTGTCGAAACAAAAGATTAGGGAAACTTCTCCACATATTTTATTGTGGAGTGGTGACCTTTATATAAGCAATAGGAAGATTTCATCTTGATCTGAGCTTGGAGAAGGGTAATTATTGGTGATTACCAGTGCAAGTGCTCCCTTAGATATGGATCACTAGGACCAGGAACATCTGGGTCTGTCATAACCTGCATACATGCATTAGAACTAGCACGTTATAGTTAATCAACTTTTAAGCCCAAAATGCAGGAAAAAAACAACCCCGAGAGGGGTAATAGTCAATCGTTACCAGTGTGAAGAAGGACCTCATGTCACCGCCATGAACCTCAACCCTAGGCTTAGTGGTAACAGAGGAAGGGAAGAGCTCATGGCCATTGAACACATGCTTGTTGGAGTTGTAAGTGACTGTCATTGTGACACTTGTTGCAAAACAGTCAATCACATCCCCAATCACTCGACCAACCACGAGTGGATCAGACATTCTTGCCATGAGAAATCAATATAGGGCACAGCCAATAAAAGAACAGAGAGAGAGAGAGAAAAAGGGCAAGGTGTTCGAGGATTGGATAATTAGCTGGTTATGTGGTGTCCTTTGGAGGCTTCTCACTGGGCATTGATGGTGAAGTACCCCTTTTATGGTGTTGAGATCAAGAATCATACTGATGGTCTCTCTCTCTCTCTCTCTCTCTCTCTCTAACATGTGCGTTGCACATAATTCCAGAAAGTCCAGAAAGGGGAACTAAAGCAAAGGAAGCATAACAAACAAAAGAGGAAAAGGAAAGTACAGTTTCAGAAACAGGGTAAAAAAGGGAAGAATTCAATAAGAAACAGCTCCCATCTATGAAGGATAAGGATCATAAATTGAAAATTGTACTTGTACTAAACCTTTCAATCCTAAATTTATTATACTTGTATTAACTCAGTCATAAACCTTTTAATTTGATCAATTTAGTCTTAAAATATATTGCACTTGTGCCAATTTAGTCCTAAACCTTTTAATAATTTACCAAATTAATCCTTCTGGTCAACTTTGGTTGGAAGTCGCTGACATGGCAGTCTAGTTAATGCCGACCATCATACGTGACATGACCGGCGTTGACGCAAACAATTTTTAGGATTAAATTGGTTAAATTGAAAATTATTCACATCAACACCGATCATGCCATATAGAATAGCCAACGCTAACTAGACAATTGGAAGGACTAAATTACAAAATCATTACAAAGTTTAGAACTAGATTGACATAATTAAAAGGTTTAGGACTGAATTGGCACAAGTGTAATAGATTTAGGATTGAATTAATTAAACTGAAAGGCTTATGACTGAATTGACATAAATGCAATAGGTGTAGAACTTTTTTGGTAATTTCCCGTTGCTTGAATCTAACTTACATAGGTTGAGTTCATACCAAATGTAACATTATACGCTTTTGATATTGGTAATTCACTTGATTTGTGCAAGAATCTTTTACTGATGCAGTAAATTTTTGTTATTTTCTAAAGAAGTACTTAGATACTCAGACAATTAGTTAGGTTTGCACTTAAATATCGCACCGTGACGTCTATCCAAATTATATGGAGTGCTTTGCGATAATTTGTACGACCCATCATGTGGTATGTGAGTTCACCAAACCGAGTGATCTTTAAAATGTGATTGACTTGAGTTTACAAAATAAAGGTTCAGCGACCTCCTTATCATGGTCATGTTATGCAGCCACCTTTGATCAGGCATGGTGGGGCTTTAGCTGAAGAACATTATCAATGCAAATCACTGTTTGGGTAAAAAGAGAATCTCACATGTACCAACAGTACTAGCATGCAGCTCTCTTTTCTCAGCTCACTTGAATCGAAATGATATATATTATTTTACAGATCAAAGTGTCCTTTAACTGCGGAAGGAAACGTGAAAAAGGTTTAGGCTTTTTAAAGCATGGGGTGTCCACCAAAATCAGTCCTCCGAGTTCATCCTCAACTTTGCTTCTTTTCACAAGAATAAAAGATAGGAAGAAAGACAGTAAGTATTTTGGCAGATCCTGCATCATTCTCTAACGGGGAGAGACTCGAGGCCCTTTTGTATATCAGGTAAAAAAAGGAGATGTTCTCTTGTGATCGTTGCCATCAGGACATCTGTCCACAACACATCATTAACTTGGCCTTTTGTGAGAGTGTGGAAGAGAACATGCTTTGAATATCAATTAAGTCCAAGAAACTCCAATTAAAAATTGCCATTGATCGGTGGCAAAGTTTGTGGTGTTAGGCACATTTTGCAGTAAAGTAGATTCTACATAGGTATGCCTAAATTGGTGATGGGAGAGAGTGGATTGCCACATTCGGAAAAAGAATTGAGTCACTCTTTTTCAACATTATTCCCCTAGATAACACTGCTTAATGCTTCCCTAGATTCTGTGGCTTCTTTTCCTTGTGTCCAGCCATTTATTCAGTTGTTTTAGCCCCATCAGATATCACAGGCCCCTATTAAAAAAAAGGGATACCTCTTCCTTTTCTGTTTTTTGTTTAATGACGAATTAAACATAATTTAAAGGATAAATCTCGGGTTGACAAAATATCCCGGCCACACAATTGAATGACCAACAAACCGGATTGATTAGGCAGAACGGGACGAAATGGAACCCGTGTCATGCACCCGATGTATGCACATTGGTCCGTACTTAATCGCTAAGCCAATACTAGGGAGATAATGGATGCTTTTTGTTTTGTGCATCCTTACATCATTCATTAAGCTAGGTAGGAGTTTTTATATAGATAATTAACCGGAATTACATTCAGTGAATCGGTAAGACTGGCTCGTAGACTTGAGGGGCAGAAGTAAAGAAGTCCACATAGACTTTTAAGTGCAATACAGCTTCTTTTGTACCTTGCCCTTGAGTTAATTTTCAGCACCTCTCCAAGACCCATCTTTCCTGATAAAAGAAGGGGAAAAATGCAAGATTTCAATTCATTTTTCGGGGACATGCACCTCACAGAAAATCGAGATGGATGATTGCCCATTATCGATCGCACTACCCATTTTTGAAAGAGCAAAATGGCAGTTGTTCGGTCAAGTTGGACTCGCGATGTACTGTAATGATCGGACGACGATGACTAGACGATGGATCTCCCAGGTCACAAGTGTGCACTGAAAGCTTGAATTGAGTTCCATTTCGTGGCTAGATCAATGACGGTGTGCAGAAGAACGAAGGGAAAGGATCAGTTGAGGCTTTGTAACTCTGGACCGCTTCAAATTTTGCAATTGGATTTCTCAGGCTCTACAGCGCGAAATCAGAACCGGCCTGATGGGCCTGAACGAGCCACTGACGAAGGCTTTGGGCCCTTATTCCAGTCGCTGGACTCGACTATTTCAGCCTCATCGGGCTCAAGTTGCGATGTTGAAGAAGCGCGATGAATTGATGCATGACCGGTCCAGGGTGATTTGCAGGCCTCCTGTCATGATAATGGTTGGAGTGTAACAAGGAAGATAAAGTCGTTGAATTGTACATAACCTTCCCGTAGTTTCTCGGAATTTTCTTAAGTAATTTTGGAAAAAAGACATAAACAGTCTCTGAATTTTGACTTAATATACAATGTAATTCATGAACTTGTAATTTATTCAATATCGTCCTAAACTTTTAGTTCATATTTAATTTAGTCTATAAACTACATGTCATATTTTTATATAGTGTGGTTATATTTTTATATAGTTTATGAATTAAATTGAACATGTACAAAAAATTTAAAGATGACATTAAACAAATTAAAATTTCAGGGACCGCATTAAATATTATAAAAAAGTTCATGAATTATATTGAACAAATTAAAAGTTCAAAAATCAAATTATACACTGACCAAAAGTTCAGGAATTGTTTTGTCGTTATTCCGGTAATTTTTGGTAAAAGATGGTATCTTCCATGTGGGGACGGGACTCGGACGATTAACTAGGACTCGCCAGTCGATGTCCGTCGAATGGTTGAACTCAATTATTTTGGTCAGTGATTTGAAATGGGTTATTGTAGCAGAAGCAAAGTGCCCGACATACTCTTGCGATGGATCGAGCAATGAAGGTGACGCTCAACTACCGTTCATGGCGACAAAGCTCTCAAACATCGTTTGTCTCTTTCGGGACAGCGCGGCGGCTCACGTTCTCCTGTGGGTTTCTTTCGGTTTCGCTTCTCCAGTGTAGTGACTAGCTCTGCTACTAAAAATCCACTGGGCGAGATCCTGACGCTTCGGGTTTGCTCTGATTCGGCGGCGCGGGACTCCGACCCAGAAAGAAGTCGGTTCAACTCGAGGTTCTCTTGTCTCTCTTTTCCGTGAATTTTGTTGCATCGCTCGCTTTCCCTTCGTGGGTTTCAGGGAATTTCTGTGCTCCAGTGGGTGTTGGTATAACTGGGAAAGTTCGCATTTTTTGCTGTGATGATTAACGAAACGCTTTTGAGCTTGGGGCGTGCGGTCGAGCTGCTACTTTTTCGTGAGGGGTCGTTCTCGGTTTGGATTACAGAGTCCAGGGAATGCTTACTTAGAAGCAGAAGATTAGGAAAGAGAAAAAAGGTTTTTTGAGTACTTGGTTAGCAGGGCAAGCTGCGAAGAGGATGGCTGCTTCTGGAATTTTAAAGAGTGAAACGTTTGAGTTTGAGTCCAATTTATGGCTAGTCGATTGTTGATTTAAGTGACTTGGATCGACATAACTGCATAAAGGAGAGGCTTCAATATCATTCGCATAAAGTTCTCCGACCATCTTTACTGCGCATCACAAGCTATTTTATGTCACCTTTACTATTTTAATTGGTTGCGATCACAGGATGAAATTTTCACAGGCATCGTTTCGCCACGGTCTGTTCTGCTTTGCTCCTTGTGTTTGGCAATTTGAGTACAATTCATGCTTTAATTGGTCAATAAGCTATGACAGGCTATGGGGTTTGCTTAACGATCCTTGATGATCAGTGACTGAGCTTGAATGAATGTCTAACTTGCCGTGACTCTATATATTAAATAAATGGAAGAGGAAAGGAGAAAGAAGTGATTATAGAACTATCAGAGGATTTATCATATTAACTAAAACTGAAACATCATCTTGATCCTGGGGGAGAATGCTGGTTGCTGTTATACTCTAGGTTGTTGATATATGCATATCTGTATGTGGCTTCTAGGGCATGTTAATATTGTCTCTTTCTAAGCTGGAAGATTACTCAATGGCCACTCCTTTCGTTTCCAGCGATGTTGGGACCTATTGCGGTGGCAGTGGTGGTAGGTGTTCTCGGATGGGCATACCAGGCATTGAAGCCCCCACCTCCAAAGATATGTGGCTCGAGAAATGGTCCTCCGGTCACGTCCCCCCGAGTCAAACTCAGTGACGGGAGGTATTTAGCTTACAGGGAGATCGGCACTCCGAAGGAAGAGGCTAAGTATAAAGTTATTGTAATCCATGGGTTCGACAGCTCCAAGGATCTCAATTTGCCAATTCCTCAAGTAATGAACGTCTCTGCTTTAATTTACTGATGTAGATCGTATGGTTTGACTGACCGCTAATTGTCACCTATTTCTCATGTGGTGAGCGTGGCATCGAATTACTGCATTGTCTTGAGTGTGTTTATTTCCTGATACGTACTTTATGGGAGAAAATTCATTGTTGAATAAAAAAAATTTAGCCTACTGTCAAAGTTAAAGGTGGCAAATTCAGCATAAGAATGTTATTGCACTATCACATAACAGCTTTGGATACGAGGATGTTGAATTGAGGTCCTTTTGGGTGAAGAAAACCAAAAACTGTTGGTGGCATTTTGCACTGAGCAAAAATATGATCCGTTTTTGCATTATGGATTTTCATTTTGCCCTCTGCAGTAATGCCTTTTGATTTCGCAATCTGATGCGTGTAGTCCTTTCCTAATGGTGATTGATTGCCGCATTTCTGCGTCTTAATCAGATGTGGTAAAAGTCTTGTGGATCATGGTACATTGATCATTATATTTTCTTTTACAGGAACTTATAGAGGAGCTAAAAATATACTTTCTCCTCTACGACAGAGCAGGTTATGGGGATAGTGATCCAAATCCATCTCGTTCCGTGAAAAACGAGGCATCAGATATTCAAGAACTAGCTGACCAGTTACAGATTGGGTCCAGATTTTATGTGATTGGGATCTCAATGGGCGCCTACCCTGCTTGGGGTTGCCTCAGATATATACCCCACAGGCATTGTTCTAGCCATTAGCTTTTCAAGTTTGATTGCCCGCTTAAGTAGATGTTTTGAACTTTTCATGTTTATTGACCCATCCTCACGTGTAGGTTATCAGGAGCTTCCCTAGTTGTCCCTTTTGTGCACTACTGGTGGCATTCATTTCCTTCTGGGCTATTAAGGGAGGCCTTTCGAAAATTGCTAGTGCCCGATCAATGGACATTTCGAGTCGCTCATCATGCTCCTTGGTTACTTTACTGGTGGATGACCCAAAAATGGTTTACCTCGCTAAGCATAATGGCTGGAAACATGAGGATTTTCAGCCCGGGAGATTTGGAAACTATCAAGAGTTGTGGGGACAAAATTAACCTTTGTCAGGTAACTTGTATTTTCTTATGCTTTTATAAGAGCAGTATGCATTTTGTTATGTCGATGCAAACCGGAAGTATTTCCTTGCCGAGAGATGTTTCACTTTAAAAGCTTGTGCTGCAAATGCGAAGCTATTTCCTGCTCAGATGCACTAAAGGCTGGGGATCTGCGTTGGCTTAACATATTGATGAAAAACCATTTTTTCAGAACATGCAGACACAGATGCTACTGGAGATGACTTCCCTCGTTGAGATTTTTCTGATTGAGATCTGCATACATGTGTTGACCATCTCTTGGTTTTACTTGATTTGTTTGATGGATAGTGTTTGAAAACAAATCGATCAGCCATTTCTTATCTGTGACTTAGTTGGGAAAGCGCGATCATTTTTGGGTCATCAAAGTCGGCATGAAAAATTTAGAAACATTTTGTGTAACTCCACTGTTTTGGAATTCAGGAAAAGATACGGCAGCAAGGTGTTCATGAATCTCTACACCGGGATTTAATAGCAGGTTATGCAAGCTGGGAATTTGATCCCCTGGGAACTGGAAAACCCTTTTCCCAACAATCAGGGCTGGGTTCACATTTGGCAAGGGTTGGAAGACCGCATAATTCCTTGTGAGATTAACCAGTACATTGCGGGGAAACTTCCATGGATTCGTTACCACGAGGTGCCCAACGGCGGACACTTGTGCATCTTCAAGAGCGATCTTTGCGTTGCTGTGATAAGGGCGCTTTTACTGGAATAAGCTTGCTTGTGCGGTGGAACCTACCCACCTCGCCTCCGACTTCCGTGTAACCAGTGAGGCTTCCGGAGAGCATTGGCTTGTGTATGGGCCGGTGCACCCGGCGTTGGTGAGGGAACTAGCTTCTGTAATAATTTTCTGTCGACAAGTGTGTCACTGTCACCTCCAACTTTATGATTGATGATTTATCATTTCCTCATTCTATGTTCTGCTTTCTTACTTTTTTCATCTTTTCTTCCTTATTCTGTCACTTGTTCTCTATGCTTGCCGTTTCAGATGCAGCATTCTACTGTACAGAATCAATAAATATGCATTTGTTGAACATGTTCAAACATGTCCCTTTTTCTTTGAACTCGACGTGGGTCTCGGTATATCTTGAAAACATGCGTCTCCTTCAGAATGTGAGCATTAGAACTTCCAAATGGGAAAACTGGTTTTTCGAAGACCATTCGGTCACAGATCTAAATAACAAACAGTTCTGACATGGTAAATATGATTTGGGCGTTGTAGCATTTCCCCGTTGAGGTCCACTGATCAATTGACAGTGAGTGGGACTAGGTCTCAGCTTCGTTTCCATAATGCTGCCACCGCGGCCAATGAAACCTGAGACGATCCGCCGTCGCTCAAGGCCTCCAGCACGCCGTCTCTCGCGGTCAAGACCTGCTCTCTGACCACTTTTCCTTCTCCCGATCCCATCATCAACTCAGTGACCCGCTTGGCTAACTCGTCCGCGCTCACGAACCGGTCCTCGTCTGACATGCTCAGAGGGAGAGCCAGGGCGGCCTCCCCACGAGAAACGCCCTGTTCACCTTCTGCTCCGCGTAGAGAGGCCAGGCCACCATCGGCACCCCAGCACGCACCGCTTCGATGATCGAGTTCCAGCCACAGTGAGTGACGAACCCGCCCACCGAGCTGTGATTCAGCACCTGGATCTGCGGTGCCCATGACTTCACCACCATCCCCCTCTCTCTTGTCCTCTCCAAAAACCCCTCCGGCAAGAACTTCTCTAAGCTCGCATCGTCGTCGTCATTTGACCCCGATGTTGATTTTGCCGATTCATCCTGCGGCGGAGGCCGCACGACCCACAAGAATCTCAACCCGCTTCTCTCCCAATCCTGGACAATAGCGTTTTATATGTCAACAACATTCTCGTAACAAAAAAGGGTAGTCAATCACTGAAGTGACCAAAGCTTACCTGAGGCCATCTCCTTCAGCTGCACGGCGGAGAACCTTCCCTGGCTGCCGAAACACAAGAACACGACGCTTCGGCTCGGTTGCGAGTCGAGCCAACTCAAGCACTCGTGCTTTCTTTCTCTCTCTTCACCACCATTCTCGTCGCTGTCGACCTTTGACTCAACCAAAGGGCCGACGGCAAAAAATAGGCGGTGTCTGCCCGTCTGGCACGCACAATCCTTCTTTGATGGAACTGATGATCCGAGTCTCAAGGGACTCGCACGTGTTAACGATGATGCCAGACGACGAGATCATGTTCCTGCAAGCATCCAAGAAGTAGCCGTAGATTGCCCAGCTTCGGTCAAGCATGCCGCTCGGCATGTCCAAGGCCTTGATTGGAGGCAACCCGGGAATGACCACGGTCTTGTCTCCAAGGTCCTTGAAGCTCTTGGTGGTCCTACCATGGAGAGTCGGAAAGTGGAGGAAGAGGGCCAGGGCAACGGCACCAGAGGTGGAGAAGTAGTAGGTCGGGATGCCGAGGGCGGCCGCCACAGGGAAGGCGGCGTCTGAGAAGCCGTCAATGATGAGGGCCCGGAGGTCCGCGGCGGAGGCGATGCCGGCGAGGGCGAGGCGGAGGTTGGGGGCGTCGCAGCGGGCCAAATCGAAGGGCGTTTGGTCTCGCTCGGCGGCGGGGGCGGCGGCGGATGGAAGGTGGATAACGGTGACCGAAGGGTAGTCGGCGACGGGGGCAGCGGTCGAGGCGGAGGAGAGGATGATAACGACGGAGAAGCGAGGGTGGTGGTTGAGAATGAGTCGTCCGAGCTCGAACATGGCGACTATGTGACCCCTCAATGGCGACGGATAGAGGACTATGGTCTCCCTCATCTTTTCGTATGGTGGTGTTGCCTGGAACGTCGAAAACATAAGTTTATATTGGGAAACAGTATGATCGGTAGGGTTCAATTATTTCAGCCTTTACGGCTTTTTCTTTTTAATTTCATACTTTTATAAATAAATTATCAAAAGTGCAGAAGAAATTAATGTCGTAAGGCGACAAGCCTTAGGTAACGAGGAAGTATCTTGCAATCTTAAATGACAAGCATGGCGCACACTTTTTCTACAAAATATAAGAAAAGGACAACAAAAAAATATATATACGCACACACCACTTAGTATTAAGAGAAACTAATGTATGTCTGAAAATTAAATGATATTTCACGCTTTCCATATTTTCTATAAAGTCATTTCGAATATTTTCTTTTATATGTATCTCAAGTACGTTACTTATGATGCTCGTGTATATGCAAAAATAAGAAGATAATCTAAACAAAAAAAATATTTGTTAAGTAAGGAGATACAAATAAAGTGAAGAACTAATCGAAAGAGTTGACGCAAGAAAATATAATATATTATTATCGAAAATCTCTAACATTATTATCGAAATTAAATGAGTTTTAAAAGTGGTGTAGAGCTCCAATACCGTTCCATTTACTTTGGTTTTCATATGATGATCTATGGAAAAGTCAACTTTCGCCAGACAAAAGTTCAATCATTAACGAGCACCCATCCCTACTGTGAATCATCGACTCCTCTGCGCCCGTTTGGTTTAACTTTTAAAATACTATTTGAGAGAATACAAATATCTTTAGATTAACGTCTCTTGAAAAAATATAAGTGGCATTCGGTAAAAAGTCATTTGTAAATCTACTTTGACTTAAATAGTATTTGGTAATTTTTTTTTTACCAAAGGGCTTTGAGAATTATCTTTTTTATTAAAAAAAAACCTATCCTACCCTTTGTCGGTGCCGACGAAGGCCTATGACTGCCGACGAGCTAGATCTGGTGCCAGGGCTATCGCCCAAGGTCGGACCTAGCGAGCTAGATCTATTGCCAGCGATCGTTGCCTGAGGCCAAGCGACCTAGGCCGACGGCGCCTGGGCGATCGCGCGACCTTAGGCGGCCATCGCCTGGATCATGCGACCTCGCCAACTTGATCTGGTGTTGGCCTCCCTTGCCGGCCACCTCACGAAGAAGATGAACAGTACCAAAAAGGACACAATCGAAATAAGCCAAAGTAAGTTAGGGTAATTTGGGGATAAAAAATTTGGATTGAGCATTCCACAAATGCTGAAAACCCAAAGCTGGTTTGGACCAGCTTTGGGCTTTCGGCATTTCAAATGCTAGCATTTGGCTAATGTTAGGCCGAATGCTAAACCAAACGGGGCCTACTTCTACGGTGCTAAATTGTTTATTGCATAAATCGGGGAAATTCGAGCTCCCTAAAAGGGCAAAAAAAAAAAATTCGTTACTTGCACGTTAGAACTTATGCAAAACCAGTGCAGAAAAAGGATGGGTCATTGCGACACACCAAGGCGAGTGACCCATGGACCGTGACCGTCTACTCATTAGGAACCACGTAGAACATGATCATCGTTAGCTTGTTTTAATCAGGGGTTATCGATTATAACGTGAATAGGTTACAAATCTGGAACTTGGAATTGTCTTGCCAGAACCGGTTCCCACCTACCCCGTTTCTCTTTGAATCGACCATGGAACCTACCGTTTGTCCAATCCGGTTTCAAGATTTATTTGGGAACTAGTTTTTTCTACTTTTTTTTTTACTTCATTTTTTTTATAAAAAAAAAACAAGACAAATAATAGTTGTGGTCTTAGTGGCACGCACTCTTCCTCTCGCAAAAGATTGAGTGTTCGAATCCCGGGCGTCGCAGGGTGACTTAACTGGTGGCACGTGTGTGGTGGCTAGCACATGTCACCCCTAGGGTTTACTCCCCGGCTGTCGGCCGTGCGGGGGTTCTCTGGGTTACAAAAAAAATAAAAATAAAAATAATAGTTGTGGTAAAAAACTATGAGCAACAAAATGGCTCAAGGTAAAAAAATCAATGCCTAACAAACGGAAATATAAAGCAATAAGGAAGTTGAGCTCATTTAAAAAGCTAAATCATCTTCTTCCAATTTCATAAAACAGGTTTTAACCAGTTCCCGGATGGGTGGGTGAGTTCAGCACTCAGAACCTGGAACCTATCCCGCACAATTTGGAACCAATAACCAAACATGTTTCTACTGGAACTGGGAGCTAGATCTGTTTTCATGGGTGGTTGATCCGGTTCTCGAGTAAAACCGGACTGATCGCTCCGCCCTAGTTTTAACAATTCATAGTATTTATATCACGAGGGTGGGGTAGCAGCAATGCTTCCGACTCCCTTTGATTCGGAGATTTCGAGAACTAATCGAGCGAGATTCACATATTTAAGAAAAAGCCGCTTGTAGTTTGGCGCATTTAGCAAACCTTAGCATGTTCGACATTATTAACTTGTTGGTACTGGCCGCGGTCCAAGAACGAGGACCACACCTTGCTTGGTCCATGCAAAACTTCATTCGCCTTCGACAAGAACGTCATTGCTGACGTCATCCCCAGCAGATAATTGCTGAAGTCCATAATTTAGTCTTTTTATACTTATCAATACTTTTTAAAATAATAATTTAGGGGAAGGAGACCTCGCAAAGGCC
The DNA here is from genome assembly GCA_024733475.1 of Syzygium grande. Lineage (NCBI taxonomy): Eukaryota > Viridiplantae > Streptophyta > Magnoliopsida > Myrtales > Myrtaceae > Syzygium > Syzygium grande. The sequence continues at coordinate 28,460,536 of JAMXDD010000007.1, forward strand.
ACCCCTACAGTGGTTGCCGACGTCGTCGGAATTGGCAAATTTATAAAGTCCATAGTTCAAATCAAAGGGTAACTTAATCGGAGCAAAGTTAATAAGTTATTCTAATCGAGGTTGATAATTTCTAAAGACAGTCAATTAACTTAAATCATTGCTAGGATTACAAATAAAAATTTGTAAACAATAAGAAAAGTTAAAAGAGAAAATGAAATAATTGTCAATAAGAGGCTCGATTGAGAGTTACCAGCAAAACATTTAGAGATAACTTAATCAGAAAAAAATGGTGAGTGGCACTGATTTAGGTTGGTTGATAATTTTATATAAGATTTAGTAAATTCAAAGAGTTAACAAAAAAAATGATAATTTCATAAATATATATTGATAGTTCATCGATAGGCTTTTTACACTTCTCAGTACTTTTTAAAATTTACTGGTACGGAAAAAAAACTCGTGTCTCCCGCCACGAAACAAAATAATTTAGTATCAACCAATTAAATAATAGTAGCAACCTCACCATCTTCTCCCAACATAATGTACATACAAAAAGGAAATAAATCAAATTACATCTTCTTACTTCAACTTATTAGTGATTTCAAATAAATACTCAAAACTCAAAAGAATACCACAATTAATAGTAGCTATTGCATTAAAATTGCATTTGCCAGTTCCTTATTGCAATTGTCTGATTTTCTCATTGAAATGGTCTCAAAATTTGGCAAGATTATATCATATAGTTCCATCTTCAAGTATAATGAGACAAATCAGGACCCAGAAAAAAGAAATGCAAGTTATATGTCTGCTATATATTGCACAGACATATACATATACAAGTCAATGCCTGACATTACATGCATACCCTTCAATCCCCACATGAAAGCTTATCTTAATTAACATTCATATTCTTATTACTTGATCATGGATCTTGCTTTATGCATGCATGCAAATCGCAACAACATCATACAAAACTCACTATTAGATGATATGTACAGTGTATATATATCTTCATAATAACATGTTCCTGTTGTTGGCAAAACCTCCTAATATATTTTGAAGTTGACAAAACTATCCAAGAAATTTTATAAGTTTGACAAATGCTTTCGAAGTATTCTAAATCCAGGAAGTCATATTCTGGAAGTCCAAACTTTACAAGAATCAGAAGGAGAAGCTCAGGTTCTACACAGCAAAAGACAAAGTTCAGACTTTGTACATGACAGTTGAAGAACTTCAATTTATATTGAATCAAAAGATTCAAAGTTTAAGGAACAAACCATTCTGACTCAAGTTTTGAAATGCGAGATAAGAATCAAACTTTATTCAAACATTATCGCAAACTCAGAACAACAGCTAGTAATCTGGCTTGGATTTCATCAATGGAAAGTATTGATTGATTCGATCTTAAAAGGTTAGTTTGTAAGGAATATTTACATCGCTAAATATCTTTAATTGATTGACAATCAACCCCACGATAAGTTTATTTCTAATTGGAGAAGCTCTGCTTATGGAAACCAAAGTTCGGCGATTCAATGGGATTCGGACTTTGTCGATTAATCGGCTACTTAATCCTTTTTATACAAATTTGTCCAAAGTAAAAATTAGAAGATGATCCTCTGAAAACTGTTCAACGACTAGTGTGGAAGTGGAAGAGTATAAAAAGAGACGAATTGTCGAGAAGTAGAAGTAGAGAGACGATATCCATAATCATCTATTACAAAGTTTGAGCATACTTCAACCAGTATAACTTGTCCTTCTTGAGCTAAAATATGTGATATTGAGATATCTGTTATAAGAGTGATTGAGTGAGATAGAGTGACTTATTTTTCACAGAAAAGTCATCACTTAGAATTTGTAATATCTTGATTGATTATCTAGTGGAATCTAGCCAGTAGGCTGTCAGCATGGGAGAGTAAATGTAGGCTTGATCTGAGCCGAACCACTATATGTCTTGTGTGCAGATCTTCTCGTCCCTTGAAAACTCATTTTATTTATTACATTGCACACTTACACAATTGCTATAAAAAAATTATTTAAAATCTAAACGTTGTTCAGATTTTGTTCTTGATCTTTTACTTCCACTTTAAATTAGTCAAGAATTACTTTAAATCACCTATTCACCCCTTTTTAGATGATCCTTTCTAGCCGCCTCACCTGTCCACGCCACTACAACTTTGAACTCGTCTACTTTGAACTTGGCGTTTCCTTCACCAAGCAGTGCTCGCTGCCCTCCTCATTGACTTGAACTTCTCAGCTGCCTTCTCTGCCCTTGTTGGCAATTACCATTTCATCATCATCTGTCACCGATACAACATTAGCTCTCTCAAAAAGTTCACATAAAACTTGCTGTGGTTGTGTCTGAAACGCTCGCTCTCATCTAGTGAAGTAAATGAATGCAATGGCAGTTGAGATAGAATGAGGCAAAAGATCGAGTTGAGCTTCTTGTTCTCTTTCTTTAAGCTGATTGAGCTCTACTTCTAACTAAACTGGGTATGCCTGCACGAAATGCATTGATTTATCAAAGACACATGCTTCTCAATTTGGCCCTATATAGTTTCGATGTGGGGGATTTTGCAAAAAAAGAAAAAGGTCACCTGTTTCTTGGCTCGAGATCTCAGCGGCCGATTCGCGGTTTTTAATCATCTGTCATTGCCTTCGCTCTATTAGAGTAATTAAATATTAAATCACGCCTTTATCTAATAGCTTAAACTTTTAAAATAGTTAAAAGTAATCCTATAAAATCTTTCGTGATATCAGAGCAGGAGGTCCTGAGTTCGAATCTTCCAGGCCCCTATTTAGCTCCCCAATTAAATATTTCCACACTTACTAATGGCAAAAAGACCAGACTAAGCGTGCATGAGAGTGTTATACTAATTAAATATTAAATCACGCATTCATTTAACAGTTTAAATTTTTAAAATAATTGACAGTGATCCCATAAAATCTTTCACGCTCAATCATGATTTCTGGCGGACCATCAATTAGAGGTGAGGGCAGTAGCTTCTCTTATAATTATGACGGGTGTGTCGATGTCGTCTCCGACTTTAAGATGCTTGACATCTCTAGGTTTGCTTGCTATGAATATGCATGATGATTGGTCTCTTCCTCATTCCATGTTCTGCTTTCTTACAAGTTCCATCGTTTCTTCCTTTGTTCTGTCACTAGTTCTCTATGCTTGCTGTTTCAGACGAAGCAATCCACTGTACAGAATCAATCGATATGCATCTGTTGAGCATGGGTCTCGGTATATCTCGAAAACAAGCTGTCTCCTTCAGAATGTGAGCATTACAACTTTCAAATGGAAAAACTGGTTTTTCGAAAGACCATTCAGTTACAAATCTATCTAGCAAACTAAGACACCCGCTCCATGCTTTTGTTCATCTTGCACTTCCCTGTTGAGGTCAACTAATCAATTGACAGTGAGGGAACTAGGGTCTCAGCCTCGTTTCCATAGTGCTGCCACCGCGGCCAATGAAACCTGAGAGGACCCGCCGTCGCTCAAGGCCTCCAGCACGCCGTCTCTCGCGGCCAAGACCCGCTCTCTGACCACTTTTCCTTGTCCAGAGCCCATCATCAATTCGGTGACCCGCTTGGCTAACTCGTCCGCACTCACGAACCCGTCCTCATCCGACATGCTCAGAGGGAGCGCCAGGGCGGCCTCCTCCACGAGAAACGCCCTGTTCACCTTCTGCTCTGCATAGAGAGGCTAGGCCAGCATCGGCAACCAAGCATGCAACGCTTCGATGGTCGAGCTCCAGCCGCAGTGAGTGACGAACCCGCCGACCGAGCCGTGATTCAGCACCTGTATCTGCGGTGCCCGTGACTTCACCACCATCCCCCTCTCTCTTGTCCTCTCCAAAAACCCCGTCGGCAAGAACTTCTCTAAGCTCGTCTCGTCATCTTCATTTGACCTCGACGTTGATTTTGCTGACTCATCCTGCGGCGGAGGCTGCACGACCCACAAGAATCTCACCCCGCTTCTCTCCAAACCTGGACAGATGCGTTTTATATGTCAAACCACATTCTCGTAACGAAAAAGTATGGTCAATCGCTGATTTTCTGTTCATAAACAAGACGATCGAATTTGAATTAAGTAGCAGCACGCGATGTAATTTTTTGCACGACATACTTCCTATTACTAAAGCTTTACCTGAGGCCATCTCCTTCAGCTGCCGAAACACAAGAACACGACGCTTCGGCTCGGTTGCGAGTCGAGCCAACTCAAGCACTCGTGCTTTCTTTCTCTCTCTTCATCACCATTCTCGTCGCCGTCGACCTTTGACTCAACCATAGGCCTGACGGCAAAAATAGGCGGTGTCAGCCCGTCCGGCACGCAGGATCCTTCTTTAATGGTACTGATGATCCGAGTCTCAAGCGACTCGCACGTGTTAACGATGATGCCAGACGATGAGATCATGTTCCTGCAAGCATCCAAGAAGTACCCGTAGATTGCCCAGCCTCGGTCAAGCATGCCGCTAGGCATGTCCAAGGCCCTGATTGGAGGCAACCCGGGAATGTTCACGGTCTCGTCCCCAAGGTCCTTGAAGCTCTTGGTGGTCCTCCCATGGAGAGTCGGAAAGTGGAGGAAGAGGGTGAGGGCAACGGCACCGGAGGTGGAGAAGTAGCAGGTCGGGATGCCGAGGGCGGCCGCCACAGGGAAGGCGGCATCCGAGAAGCCGTCGATGATAAGGGCCTGGAGGTCCGCGGTGGCAGCAATGCCGGTGAGGGCAAGGCGGAGGTTGGGTGCATTGCGGCGGGCAAAATCAAAGGGCGTTTGGTCGCGTTCGGCAGCGGGGACGGAAGGTGGGGGACGGTGATGGAAGAGGAGTAGGCGACAGGGGCGGCAGTCGAAGCGGAGGAGAGGATGATAATGATGGAGAAGCGAGGGTGGTGCATGCGAATGAGTCGTCCAAGCTCGAACAGGGAGACTATGGGACCCCTCAAGGGCAACGGATAAAGGACTACGGTCTCCCTCATCTTTTCCTTTCCTTTGGTGTTACCTTGAACGTCGAAACATAGTTTATATAGGCAAACAAGATGGCCGACAGGGTTCAATTACTTCATCCTTTGCGGCTTCTTATTAAATTTCATGCTCTTTTACATTTATTAAAAAAATTTCTTTATAAATTAATTTTATATATTCGGCGATAACTCTTAAGAATCCTGCTCCGATTGTTTCGAATTAATATATATGTGTAAATTGACTCGACATAACTCGACAATATCGAAAAAATATATGTTGGGCCATGATTATAACATCGAGGAAGTATCTTGCTGTATTAAATTGCCGGGTTGCTGACCCAGCATCACTTAGTTAAAAAAAGCCGCTTGTGGTTTAGCGCATTTAGCAAACCTTACTATATTCGACATTATCAACTTGTTCGTACTGGCCGCAGTCCAAGAAGGAGGACCCCACGTTGCTCGGTCTAACCATACAAAACTTCCCTCGGCTTGCGTTAGGAACGTCATCGCTGACGCCATCCCTCACGGCAAAGAAATAATTTAGGGGAAGGAGCATTGGAGTTGGTAAATGTAATACGTAGTTAGAAAAAAGTGAACAAAAGATGATAATAATAAAAAGAAAAATTAATAAAGTTGATAATCCAAATTGGAAGGTAATTTAATCGAAGGAAAGTTGGCAAATTAATCATCCTGATTAAGGTTGATAGTTTCTAAGAAATTAAAGGTCAACAAACTTCAAGCATTGCTAAGAATACAAATAAAAATTTGCAAATGATAAGAAAAGTTAAAAGAGAAAACCAAATAAATGTCAATAAAAAGCTCGATTGAGAGTTACTAGCTTTAGATATAATTGAATCGGAAAAAAATGTTGAATGACACTAATTTAAATTGGTTGGTAATATCATATAAGGTTTATTAAATTTGAAGTGTTAATAAAAAAATAATAATTTGCAAATTATAAAAAAGTGAATTCGTATCGACCGCCACGAAACAAAATAATTCTGTAACAGCCAAATAATAATAGCAAGCTCACCATCTTCTTCCAACATAATGTACGTACAAAAAAGAGATAAACCAAATTACATCTTTTTACTTCAACTTATTAGTAATTCCAAATAAATACTCAAAACTCAAAAGGACACCACGACCTAAAGTGGCTCTCGCATTGAAATTGTATTTGCCAGTTCCTTAGTGCAATTGTCTCATCTTTTCTCATTGAACTTGTCTCAAATTTGGCAAGATTGTATCATATGGTTCCAGCTTCCAAAAGATTCGACAAGTAAATAATGAGACTAATTAGGACCCCAGTAAAAAGAAATGCAGGTTGTATTTGTCTGCCATATATATATTACAGAGACATACCCATATATAAGTCAATGCCTTACAGTACTTGCATACCATTCCATTCCCACATGAAAGCTTACCTTAATTAACATACCTATTGAGAAAAGAACATTATAAGTGCCAAAAGTTAAGTGTGTCACTTACTTTAGCACCAAAAGTTTTTTTTAGATCATTTCAATGCCATTTTAAAAAAAACGATCACTTAAGTGCTATCATCGCTAAAATTTGACGTGGTCATTTTTTTGTAAATTTCTCTGTCCGACTCACCAGCATGCTTAGTCAGCATATATAGCCCAAAATGGCGTTGTCTATGTGTTTTGCCACAAAATATAAACCCTTAATCGCAATTTGCAAGGAAATTCCCAAATTGAAAACCCTAAATCGATCAAAACCTTTTCGATTTGGCCCTCAATGCAGATGGACATATGTTACGGTTGGTAATGAACAAGCTTGAGGGAGAAGTACGACCTTTTGGGTTTCCTCCCTGCCCAACACAACAACCCGCACCCACCACACCCCCCCCCCTATCGTCTCGGTCTCTTGCTTACTAGAACTGAGGGTGAAGTATTACCTTGTCAATGAAGCAAATCCTAATCGCGGTTGGTAATCAAGTTGGAAAAAGAAGCTCCAAGAAGTGTGGACGACGGAGATCAAAAACCACCGAGGGAGTAATGATCGAGCTTAAAGTAAAAAAGAAGATCCTGGAAGAGTGGATGATGGAGATCGAAGCCAGTGTGGGAGTAATGAACGAGCTTGAAGCACTTCACAGTCCTTGGCCAATAAGCAGGGCAGAACATACGACTTACGTGCGGTGGTAGATATGGCCTCGAAGGTGCGATTGTTGGATCTGCTTATGCATGCATGCAAATCGCAACAGCATCATATAGAACTCGCTATCAGATGATATGTACTGTGTATATATATCTTCACAGTAGCATGTTCCCATCCACACCACTAGACCTTTGACCTAGTCTACTTTGAACTTGGTGTTTCCTTCACCAAGCATTGCTCGCTGTCCTCCACGTTGACATGAGCTTCTCAGCTGCCTTCTCTGCCTTGGTTGGCAGTTTCCATTTAATCATCATCTGTCACCGATACAACATTAGCTCTCTCAAAAAGTTCACATGAAACTTGCTGCGGTCGTGTCTAAAACGCTGGCTCTCCGCCTGCTCGAAAAGGCAGAAGTACAGGATAGTCAGATTATGCAGTGAAGTAAAAGAATGCAGTGGCAGTTGAGATAGAACGGGGAAAAATATCGAGTTGAGCTTCTCGTTCTCTTCTCTAAGCTGATTGAGCTCTACTTCTAACTCAACAGCATATACCTGCACGAAACGCATTGATTTATCCAAGACACATGCTTCTCGATTTCGCCCAATATAGTTTAGACGTGGGGGATTTGGAAAAAAGAAAAGGTCACCAGTTTCCTCGCTTGAGATCTCGTGGCCAATTCCTGGTTTTTTATCATCCCATAGCTGCCTTCGCTCAACCCGGATTTCTGGTGGACCGTCAATTGTCAATTATGGGAGGGGGAACTAGCTTCTCTAATAATTTTACGTTCAACGAGTGTGTCAGTGTCGCCACCGACTTTAAGATGCTTGAGATCTCTAGGTGCTTGCTATGAAAATACTTGATGATTGGTCCCTTCCTCATCCTATGTTCTGCTTTCTTATTAGTTCCATCTTTTCTTCTTATTCTGTCACTTGTTCTCCATGCTCGCTGTTTCAGACGAAGCAATCCACTGTACAAAATCAATCGATATGCATTTGTTGAACATGGGTCTCGGTATATCTTGAGAACAAGGGTCTCCTTCAAAACGTGAGCATTAGAACTATCAAACAGAAAAACTGGTTTCTCGAAGACTATTTGGTTACAAATCTAAATAGCAAACTAAGACACCCGCTCCATGCTTTTGTTAATATTTGGTGTACTTCATGGGAAACAGTTCTGACATAGTACTAAGATTTGGTGGTTGTAGCACTTCCCGGTTGAGGTCCACTAATCAATTGACAGTGAGTGGACTTGTTTTTCGGCCTCGTTTCCATAGTGCTGCCACCGCGGCCAATGAAACCTGAGAGGATCCGCCGTCGCTCAAGGCCTCCAGCACGCCGTCTCTCGCGGCCAAGACCCGCTCTCTGACCACTTTTCCTTGTCCAGAGCCCATCATCAATTCGGTGACCCGCTTGGCTAACTCGTCCGCACTCACGAACCCGTCCTCATCCGACATGCTCAGAGGGAGCGCCAGGGCGGCCTCCCCCACGAGAAACGCCCTGTTCACCTTCTGCTCCGCGTAGAGAGGCCAGGCCACCATCGGCACCCCAGCGTGCACCGCTTCGATGGTTGAGTTCCAGCCGCAATGAGTGACGAACACGCCCACCGAGCCGTGATTCAGCACCTGTATCTGCGGTGCCCATGACTTCACCACCATCCCCCCTCTCTCTTGTCCTCTCCAAAAAACCCTCCGGCAAGTACCTCTCTAAGCTCGCGTCGTCGTCATTTGACCCCGATGTTGATTTTGCGGACACATCCTGCGGCGGAGGCCGCACGACCCACAAGAATCTCGCCCCGCTCCTCTCCAAACCTGGACAAAAGTGCAGTCAATCACTGATTTTGTTTTGTTTTTTTTGGTAAAGGTAAGAGTAAACTGATTTTGTTTTGCATAAACAAGAAAACTGAATTTGAACTAAATAGCGGTACGTGGGGTAATTTTTGCGCGAAATACTTCTTATTGCTAAAGGTTACCTAAGGCCAACTCCTTCAGCTGCACGGCGGAGAACCTTCCCCGGCTGCCGAAACACAAGAACACGACGCTTCGGCTCGGTTGCGAGTCGAGCCAACTCAAGCACTCGTGCTTTCTTTCTCTCTCGTCACCGCTGTCCTCATCGCCGTCCCCCTTTGACTCAACCAAAGGTCCGACGGCAAAAATAGGCGGAGTCGGCCCATCCGGCACGCACGATCCTTCTCTGATGGCACTGAGGATCCGAGTCTCAAGTGACTCAGACGTGTTCACAATGATGCCGGATGAAGAGATCATGTTCCTGCAAGCATCCAAGAAGTAGCCGTAGATTCTCCAGCCTCGGTCGAGCATGCTGCCTGGAAGGTCCGAGGCCTTGATTGGAGGCAACCCAGGAATGTTCACGGTCTCGTCTCCAAGGTCATTGAAGCTCTTGGTGGGGCTCCCATGGAGGGTAGGAAAATGGAGAAAGAGGGAGAGGGCAACGGCACCCGAGGTGAAGAAGTAGTAGGTCGGGACGCCGAGGCCGGCCGCCACAGGGAAGGCGGCATCCGAGAAGACGTCGATGATGAGGGCTCGGAGGTCTGCAGTGGCGGCGATGTCGGCGAGGGCAAGGCGGAGGTTGGAGGCGTCGCAGCGGGCGAGATCGAAGGGCGTTTGATCGCGCTCGGTGGCAACGGCGGCCTCGGCGTTGGCGTCGGCGGACGGAAGGTGGAGGACGGTGACAGAAGAGGAGTCGTAGGTGACGGGGGCGGGGGCGGCGGTCGAGGCGGAGGAAAGCATGATAACGACGGAGAAGCGAGGGTGGTGCTTGTGAATGAGCCGTCCGAGCTCGAACATGGAGACTATGTGACCCCTCAACGGCGACGGATAGAGGACTATGGTCTCCCTCATGTTTTCCTCTGTGGTTGGTTACCTCGAACGTCGAAACATAGTTTATATAGGCAAAAAATATGGCCGACAGGGTTCAATTACTTCATCGTTTACGGCATCTTCTAATTTCATACTCTTGTACATTATCTGAAATTAATATAAATGTGTATATAGGCTTGACATTACTCACCAATATCGAAAAATATATGGGGAGCCACAGTTATAAATTTATAATTGCTGTCCGATGTTCTTCGGGTCCAAGCTAACTTAGCTTCGTGCTCGAAGGAAACAAAACTCTAGTACGACGAATATGCGGACTTTGCGTGCACGCCAATTGGTCTGACCATGGAAAAGTGTCTTCGCTTCGTCAAGACCGTCATTGCTGACGTCATCCTGCACAGGACATAAAAAAAATTTAGGCGATAAAGAACTCGGACTGCAGCCTCCCTCTCCCGTCATTGCTGACGTCACCGGGGTCGATAAATTTAATACACACTGAAGAACGGTAAATAAAAAAATTAATAGTTATAAGGATGAATTTAATACACACTGATGGTCCCTGTAATATTTTTTATTAAATATTATTAATAATAAAAATGTTAATAAAAAATATTTTACCGGTCATGGTCGGCGACCAGGCCATGAAAAAAAAAAAAAAAAATATTTTCAATAAAAATATTTTTTATTAAAATATTTTAATAAAAAATATTATTAATAAAAAAATATTTTACCAGCCATAGCCAAAAAGAAAAAAAAAATTATTAAAAAAAAAAATTACCGCCCATGGCCAAAAATAATAAAAAAAATTATTTTTAATAAAATTATTATTAATAAAGAAATTTTTTACCGGTCATGGCCAAAAAAATAAAAAAATTATTTTTAATAAAAGTATTATTAATTAAAAATATTTTACCAACCATGGCCAAGAAGGAGGAGAAGAAAAAAAGAAAAAAAAGAAATATTTAAATATTTAAAATATTATTAATAAAAAGAAATTTTATGCCATTACCAAACATATTTCTGTTCTTTTACTATTTCAGGAATAGAAATTTTGGACCGTTACCAAATGCCTTTAAATGCTTTAATCGGTTCCCGAAACGAATCAAAAAAATTATTTCTGACCAGAATATATTCCCGGGCACAGAATGGTTGCCATGCAACCTAAAAGTAGAATTGATTTCTGGGCGATCTGATTCCCAGTTTTAGGATGGGAACCGGACCGACCTAACCAACTAGACCGAATCAATAAATATATATTTCTAATTTTTTCATATATATTTATTTACCTTTTAAAATTTTTGAAAAAAATAGAAAGCCTAATCTAATTTCTTCAATTCCCTCTTGCCTTTACTAATAAGTAATTGGTCCTATTGGAATTGATCTGGTCCTGGTCCTAGAAACTGGGAACCGGTCCTTTTGGTCTGATTCTCGATTTTTGGGTTGGACTGGATCGGACCGAACCGTTCACTCCTAGTATTTATTGATTTTTAAGATGCTCCTATTTTAATTTTAATTAATAATTAATGGTGGGGAAAAACATAATGAATAGGAAAATTTTAATTAGAAGGTTTCCTCAAATGCGTGAATGTTTTGATATAGACAGGTCAAAGAGGTTCACGTGCTAGCCACATGCCGGCCACGCGCCATCAGTCGCTCCACGGGTTTCGCGCCCTACTCCCTTGTCCGTAGCGGGTATGGGCCTGCGACATATTGGGCCGGTCTAGGCCCGTAGGTCTGATTGGGCCCGGCCGCCCAAATCAATGGGCTCACGCACTTTTACAAAATGGATTTGAGCTTAGTAACCATGAGGGGCGAGGGAATAGGTTGTTATAGGATTTTTTCGAGAATTTTCTTCGTGCAATATAACGTGTAGAGGATGAAACGGTGTTTGTAGACAAAAGATGCGATGTAAAGCGAATATATATAGTTACACTCAGTTGATCTCTATGACTCTCTCTCGGCCTTATTCAATCTTGCGCTCGCTTGCTCTGCACTTTCACCGTAGTTTAAATATAGTTTTTTTAAATTGAGTTAAATAGTAATCGTTATAACAATATGGATCAAATTGGATATATGTCACTAAATTTGTATTACAGAAGAAGTAACAAATTTTTGGTACCCATGTCCTCAGTTTTGTATTTCTTTTCTAAGGACTCCCATAATTGTTTAGCAATTTCAATATTACAATAAACATTATATAGAGAATTTACCAAATAGTTAAGGATATAGTTTTGGCATAGAAAGTCCCCATGCTTCCAAGCCTCCAACGCCCCAAGCGTTGCGACATCTTGCTCATCTGAGCTAATTATCGAGCACACCTCCAATAAATATATGACCAGATTCAGCGTGGTCAAATAGAAGAACATCTTCTTCTGCCACTACTTAAAGTCTGCATTGGCGAATTTCTCCAGTTTTTCATAGGTGTTATTGGAGATGGTACCATCAGATTAGGCAAAGCCTGTTGAACCATCCCTCTCGGAATTGAACCGTACACCATTTGGCATGTACTATTGTGAAAAACAATCTCGGGTATGTCAATTAAATGACTTACACCCGTACCACCATAAATAGTTTCAGCTCGAAGGTTCGTAGCATTTGCACCAGGCCACGAGGTCTGAATTTCACCAGTCAAAACGACCATAGGAATGTCTCTAGAAACATTCTGGACATCATTAGGTACTTGATTGTTATCAGCCATCTCGATTTTCATTTCGAGGTATCAACTCCTTATTTTCAGAATTATAGATTAAGACATGTAAACTATGGTACAATGAAGAAAATATCAAACTTGGGGCTAATTCCAAAGTTTAAGTTGGATGCCTGTTACAAGTGTGGGATTTGCGTTGAGGCTAAGTTTGCTAAGAAACCTTTCAAATCAATTGAAAGAATAAGGGAACCTCTACAACTAATCCATAGTGATTTGAAATTTATAGAAAGTAGAGGTGGAAAGAAGTACTTCATCACTTTTATGGATGATTATACTCGATTTTGTTATGTTTATTTATTAACTAGCAAATAAAAGGCTATGAGTGTGACATCCCCGAATTTGGACCTCGGTAGCCAAAGATAAATAGTAATAGATTGGGCAAGTGGTCCAAGTCGAGGGTCGGTAATGGAACAGACAACATGGTCAGAACGAGTGTACTGAGAGTTAGTCATGGTTCGATCGGAAGATTATTCACGAATTGGCCTAGGGATCGACAGTGGAATGACTCCCTAATTATACAAGACGATTAGAGTGATATGAGTGTGGATTGACCCTTTGACTATAAGGGTCATTAGTGGGACATCCGGGATAGCTATGGATCAGTCTTGTGCCGCATGTGTTAGTCGCGGGTGATACCGCAAGGCCATGCATCGGTCATGGATGATCATAAGTTGATTCTGGGGTACTAAATTCATGAGGCTACAGATTTTGATCACAAATTTGAAAATGGGTCGTTGAATACCATGAACGCCGGATCGATGGTGAATCGCCCGCGAATCATTGCGGGGCCAAGCGGGTTAGGCCATGGACGAGCCATGTGCTAGGCCTATTTTGCCTAATAAAGCTTGGCCGCCAAGGACTAGACTATGTGCCCGGCCGATCACCTTGGCGGTCTTTTTTAAATTAGACATGACTGGTCATTGTGGCTCGATCGAATTTAGCCATTTGCGGAACTTCAGCTATGAATTTCCGGTTATCCTGCCATTTGTGTAGATCATTGTGCATTACCTCATGCCAACGCAATGTGCCCGCGATTCGGCTCCAACCTAATTCCATGTCTAAGAGACTTGGCCATGAGCCATGCATAATGCCCATTCATGTGTCAATGCATGTGTTTAGTCCATGGACCGGCCCCTTGCCCGTGCAGATTGGCGTTGTGCGCACCGCTTATCTGACCTACCTTAGCTTCCGTGCGCTCGGCCATGTGCTTGGTTGTGTGCCCATGCAGCCCGGCAGCATGCCTAGCCCTACACCCGGCCAGGCCCAATTGCACAGGCCATGTTCTTGGGTAACCCAACCGGTTCGAACTTGCGTAGTTGGACTTGGACTTTTGTTTGGTTGTGTTTGGTTACATTTGGAGGTTTTTCTACATCAAACCTCGGATCAAACGGATATAATAAGTGTGTTTTGTTGCAAAAAAACCCTATGAAAATAAGTTGAGTAATTATGATGCGGGATTACAAGTTAGGCATCAATTAGTCGGTATCGTGTAAGCCAATTGATCCGAGCTATTTGTAAGCAAAACCAACACTTGCAGAGGACACGAAGAAGGCCTCACGCTTCAGAAGTAGAGGGAACTAAGAGACAAAATTTGACCACGTCAAATTTTTCACTAAAAGCCACCATTATTAGAACTTAGCTTAGGTGTCCCCCTTCATAATTGGGACCAGCTGAGTTATCCACCTCCATAATGGAAGCATGGTGACTCATGGTCACCAATAATGGACAAGAGACAAGGGGAAGGAGGTCAGCCAAGGAAGAGCCGAGAGAGAGAGATAGAGAGAAAGAGAGAAAGCCAATTAATGCACAAGATTTGCAAAATCATCCCATCATAATCTTTTGGCTCTTCTCCATTAATGACATTAATTACCAAGATTATCTAAATCAAAGTAATTATGACACTCGACTTTAGGGGACATATCATTATTACTTTGCCTCTTCTTCAAGCATGGACCACTATAAATAGAGAACCCCCAAACTTGAATGGGAGCCCTACATACACACACACCAACCGATCATCCTTCTTCTCCTTGTTGTTCGGCCATTAAGAAGTTCACATTCGAGACCCCGCCTTTTACGTGCTCAAGCCACACGCCATTTGCTTTCTTTATTTCTCATGTGTTCTAATTTTATTGTTTGAGTAAGTGAATACCCTAATATCATGAAAGGAAGTTGAGATATGTTGTGACGTGAATACTTGGACCATATCTCGGTTACTTGTTTGATCATAGTTGGTTGTTTCCATGGTTTGCTTATGTTTCGTGTTTGATGTTCACATCTTGATATAGAAAACGGGGCTTGGCTGTGATGTTCACGTGAGGTAGCCATGCTTGATGTTATCTTGTTATTTTTTTGGATGAATTTTGCTATTGATGTGCCATCGATACCGGTGCGGTAAGAGCCAACTCATGTTAATAGTGATTGATTTATCCTCGCTTGACATTAGTGAGTTCACTTATTGAGTCCCCTGACTCATTCCCCGTTGTTTTTCTCTTTTAAGGACCGTAGGATGGCGTCTCCCCCAACCCTTTTTGGCAACCCCATAGAGATGTGAGCTAAGTTGCTCACCGTGATCGATGCCCGTAAAGGCAGCGCCTACTGTCGGATTACAACATATGTTATGGTGGATGAGGGCCTCGAGGAATTGGTCCCCCACACGTATGTGGCATAGTACTGCATATCTAACGGAGACTGGATTGGACCTCTGCGCGGGTTCAGTGGCCCCTTCGATGGTATAGGCGGGCCGGCTCCGGGGCATGCCACGGGTGGGGTGTGAGACGGTCAAGTGGACGGATCGTGGGGAGGAGTAGCACGAGTAAATGGGAGCACGAGGAGACGGAGTAGTAGAAGTAGGATCACCCCAAGCCGAAAATTTTGTTATTCATAGCCGGCCTTTGTTCGGAAATGCCTTTGGAATAGGCATGTAAAATATATGCGTGGTTTGCAAAGGCTCAAAAGATGACATTGTTAAAATAAGCATGAATCATGTAAATATAACGTGCGATGTTGCTTATGATGTTTTGTGATGTCTCGTTTAATATTGCTTCCGTTTGCGCATTTAAAATGAACGGGACGTACCAATTCAATTCCAAGAGTCACGAGCTTGAATAGGTCGTGATCGGTCAACAAGCATTAATCTTGATTTCGAGTCGAGGCATGACAATGAGCATGTTTATCAAGTATAAAAATGAGGTCAAGAACCAACTTGATAGACGAATCAAAGTGATTAGATCTGACAGAGGAGAAGGATACAATTCTTCCAATTTAAAGGAGTTGTGTGCTAGTTTGGGGATAATTCTCCAAACAACCGCACCTTATACTCCACAACAAAATGGAATTGCTGAATGGAAGAATAGAACTTTAAAGGAGATGGCTAACGCCATGCTCTTGAGTTCGGGTTTAGCTCAGAACTTGTGGGGGGAAGTAATTTTAAGTGCAAATTACATTTTAAATAAAGTGCCCCACAAGAAGACAGGTAAAACTCCATAATGGAAGGTTGCCATCCTAGAATTTTTTGAAAATGTGGGGGTGCCTAGCCAAAGTGGCGATTCCTCCTCCTAAGCAAACTTGATTGGGACTTAAAACAGTGGATTGCATATTCATTAGTTATGCTCAAAATAGAAGCTCATATAGATTTTTGGTTCACAAATCTGAAAATGTGAAAATCCACGCCAATACTATCCTAGAATCAATGGATACTGAATTCTTTGAGGATACATATGCTGCGAAAAGAAATCAAGGTGAACCTTCTTAGAAGAGAATTAAAAATTCAAAATCTGAGAATGAGGAAGTTAAGGCCGAAGAAGATGAACTTCGAAAAAGTAAGAGGTTGCGAATTGAAAAATCTTTCGGACCTGATTTTCTGACATACATGTTAGAAGGCAAGTCTCAAACATTTCAAGAGGCAATGTCAATTCCAGATGCTTCTTATTGGAAAGAAGCTGTTGACATTGAAATTGACTCCATCCTAAGTAATCACACTTGGGAATTGGTTGATCTTCCATTAGGAAATAAACCAATTGGATGTAAATGGATCTTAAAAAAGAAGCGTTAAGCCAATGGTTCCATAGATTAGTATAAAGCAAGGCTTGTTGTCAAAAGGTTTAGAAAAAGAGAGGATCTAGACTACTTTGATATTTATTCACCTGTAATGAGAATAACATTAGTTAGGATGTTGATTGCTATAGCTTTGCTATACAATTTGTAGGAACATCAAATGGACGTGAAAACAGCATTATTGAATAGTGATCTCGACGAGAAGATTTATATGGAACAACCTAAGAGATTCAAGGTCAATGGATAAGAACATAAAGTGTGTAAACTTGTCAAATCACTGTATGTACTTAAACAAGCTCTTAAACAATGGCATGAGAAGTTTGATCATGTGATAATCCAAAATGGATATAGAATCAATGAGTGTGACAAATGTGTATACACTAAATCCACAACCGTTAGATGTGTACTTATTTATCTATATGTGATGGCTTGTTGATTTTTGGAGATAACGCTCAGGTTGTCAAAATCACCAAGAATGTTCTTGAAAAGAACTTTGAGATGAAAGACTTAGGTGTCGCAGATGTTATACTCGGCATCAAAATTTTAAGGAATTTTGATGGTCTAGGTTTAACACAATCTCATTACATTAAAAAGGTAATTGAGAGGTTTAAAGGGTTCGGCATTAAAGATGCGAATAATCCTTTTCTTGCACACCTAACTTTAAAAAGAATACTAGAAACAATAATAGGCAGCTGAAGTACTCTCAAGTGATCGGCGGCATCATGTACATCATGAACTGTACTAGACCAGATATTGCACACTCAGTAAGAAAACTGAGCCGGTATACTAGTAATCCTAGTCATGAGCATTGGACTGCTCTTTTGAGAGTGTTGGGTTATTTGCAAAGAACCAAAGACTATGTTCTGCAATATGGCAAATATCATGTTGTCTTGGAAAGCTACTGTGATGCTAACTGGATTTTGGATTCTGATGAATTGAAATCAACTAGCGGATATGTATTCACGCTAGGAGGTGCCGTAGTATCATGGAAATCCTCAAAGCAAACTCTAATAGTACACTTCACGATGGAATCAGGGTTTGTTGCTCTAGATAAAACTGCTGAAGAAGCAGAATGGCTCTGATAGTTTTTAGAGGATGTTGCATTGTGGCCAAAATCCGTGCCTCCGATATGCATTCACTGTGACAATCAAGCCAATGATTGCAAGCGCACAAAATGTGATATATAATGGTAAGTCTAGACACATTCATCGTAGACACTCTAAGACAATTGCTGTCAAATGGAATAATTTCTTTGGACTTTGTGAAGTCAAAGGAAAATATTGCCGATCCGCTGACAAAAGGTTTGTCGACAGAGCAGGTAAACTGCGCATCGAGGGGAATGGGGTTAAAAGCCTTAACTCAATAAAGAGGTTTCAGGATGGAAACCTAACCTAGCGATTAGAGATCCCATGAACTAGGTTTAATAGGACAATGCAAATTTTGGAAACTCTAGTGTGCGCACTATCTCCCACTCCTATGATGCAAGTGCTTCCTACAACATTTGAAGGGTACACTATGCGTTTAATGATTCCTATAGCTTAGAATTCAACATCCTCGTAAGGTATGGTAAGATACCTTCAATAGGAATGCACCTATATGGGTGGAGTTGGCCGACTCTATGAAAATCTTTAAAGGCTAGATTTTCTAAAGCACCTATGAATCCCGAGAAGTTCAGGGCCAAAAAAATGAACGCAACCAAGAACCAATCTTGATTCGGAGATACACTGTGTGAGGTCTATTGCTTGGGCTTACACTAACAATTGGTGGTTCAAGGTCTAGTCCAACTAATTAAGTATGTCTGATAGACTTTCACTAAAGAAGGTTCAAAGTAAAAGCTACCTATCTTGATGCAGTTTATCTCCACAAGCACACTTGGAATTCTTTGAGTCAATCAAAGTTCTGTTGAGCCATTATGTGGGAGATTGTTGTAACTGATACGTGTTAATGGCTCAACATTAGTGCATGCGTAACCATTATGAAATTAGTGCACGTGTAACCGTTATGACATTAGTGCACGTGTAACCATTATTTTCCCTCGTCTATAAATAGATGTGTCTTTTGAGTTCAAAGCAAACATAGAAAAAGCATTCCTAGAAGTACTTCTACAGCGTCTCTTGAGTTTTCTCTTCAACAATATTCCTCAAGTGTGCCAGTTTCAAGAAGTGTTCAACAGAATCTTGTTCATATAGTGTTGATACAAATAGGTTCGAGGTGTTGTATATTGAGAGGCATAATTCGTGAAGATGCTTAGTACCGTTGGCAAGAACTAATCACCTTAAAGAGATTCGACTAGCCATACCTCACCTCCTATTTTACTTTTATTATCACTCTCTCGAATTTATTCTGGTTATAACAAGTGATGTTGCGTAATTTGTTCTTCTAATTTTTTCCAACACTCCATGCCCACTGTTTCAGACGCAGCAATCCACTGTACAAAATCAATCGATATGCATTTGTTGGACATGGGTCTCGGTATATCTTGAAAACATGCGTTTCCTTCAGAATGTGAGCATTAGAACTGCCAAATGAAAAACTGGTTTTTCGGAGACTGTTCGGTCACAGATCTAAATAACAAACAGTTCTGACATGGTACAATGATTTGGGCGTCGTAGCACTTCCCCGTTGAGGTCCACTGGTCAATCGACAGTGAGTGGGACTACGTCTCACCCTCGTTTCCATAATGCTGCCACCGCAGCCAATGAAACCTGAGACGATCCACCGTCCCTCAAGGCCTCCAGCACGCCGTCTCTCGCGGCCAAGACCCGCTCTCTGACCAATTTTCCTTGTCCAGAGCCCATCATCAATTCGGTGACCCGCTTGGCTAACTCGTCCGCACTCACAAACCCGTCCTCATCCGACATGCTCAGAGGGAGCGCCAGGGCGGCCTCCCCGACGAGAAACGCCCTGTTCACCTTCTGTTCCGCATAAAGAGGCCAGGCCACCATCGGCACCCCAGCGAGCACCGCTTCGATGGTCGAGTTCCAGCCGCAGTGAGTGACGAACCCGCCCACCGAGCTGTGATTCAGCACCTGTATCTGGGGTGCCCATGACTCCACCACCATCCCCCTCTCTCTTGTCCTCTCCAAAAACCCCACCGGCAAGAACTTCTCTAGGCTCGTATCGTCGTCGTCATTTGATTCCGATGTTGATTTTGCTGATTCATCCTGCAGCGGAGGCCGCACGACCCACAAGAATCTCATCCCGCTTCTCTCCAATCCTGGACAAAAGCGTTTTATATGTCAACTACATTTTTCGTAACGAAATAGTGTAGTCAATCGCTGATTTTGCTTTTCATAAACAAGACAATCGAATTTGACCCAAGTAGCAGCACGCGATGTAATTTTTGCACCACATACTTCTTATTGCTAAAGCTTACCTGAGGCCATCTCCTTCAGCTGCACGGCGGAGAACCTTCCCTCGCTGCCGAAACACAAGAACACAACGCTTCGGCTCGGTTGCGAGTCGAGCCAACTCAAGCACTTGTGCTTTCTTTCTCTCTCGTCACCACCGTCCTCATCGCCGTCGGCCTTTGACTCAACCAAAGGCCCGACCGCAAAAATAGGCGGAGTCGGCCCGTCCGGCACACACGATCCTTCTCTGATGGCACGGATGATCCGAGTCTCAAGTGACTCAGACGTGTTCACAATGATGCCGGACGACGATATCATGTTCCTGCAAGTATCCAAGAAGTAGCCGTAGATTCTCCAGCCTCGGTCAAGCATGCAAACCGGAAGGTCCAAGGCCCTGATTGGAGGCAACCCGGAATGTTCGCGGTCTCGTCTCCAAGGTCCTCTAAGTTCTTGGTGATGCTCCCATGAAGGGTCGGAAAGTGGAGAAAGAGGGAGAGGGAAGCAGCGCCCGAGGTGAAGAAGTAGTAGGTCGGGACGCTGAGGGCGGCCGCCACAGGGAAGGCGGCATCCGATAAGAAGTCAATGACGAGGGCTCGGAGGTCTGCGGCGGCGGCGATGTCAGCGAGGGCGAGGCGGAGGTTGGAGGCGTCGCGGCGGGCGAGATCAAAGGGCGTTTGGTCATGCTCGGCGGTGGCATCGGCGTCGGCATCGACGGCGGTGGACGGAAGGCGGAGGACAGTGACGGGAGAGGAGTCGTAGGCGACGGGGACAGCGGTCGAGGCAGAGGAGAGGATGATAACGACGGAGAAGCGAGGGTGATGCTTGTGAATGAGCCGTCCGAGCTCGAGCATGGAGACAATGTGACCCCTCAACGGCGACGGATAGAGGACTATGGTCTCCCTCATGTTTTCCGCTGTGGTTGGTTACCTCGAACGTCGAAACATAGTTTATATAGGCAAAAAATATGGCCGACAGGGTTCAATTACTTCATCGTTTACGGCATCTTCTAATTTCATACTCTTGTACATTATCTGAAATTAATGTAAATGTGTATGTAGGCTCGACATAACTCACCAATATCGAAAAATATATGTTGGAGCCACAATTATAAATTTATAATTTAGCGTTCGTGCTCGAAGGAAACAAAAAGTCTAGTACGACCAATATGCGGACTTTTTGTTTTTTTTTTTTGGTCAGAACCGACGTGCGGGACTTTGCGCGCAGTCCACGTGGTCTGACCATGGGAAAGTGCCTTCGCTTCGTCAAGACCGTCATTACTGACGTCATCCTGCACAGGACAGAAAAAAAATTTAGGTGATAAAGAACTCGGGCTGCAGCCTCCCTCTCCCGGCATTGCTGACGTCACCGGGTCGATAAACTTAATACACACTGAAGAATGGTAAATAAAAAAATTAATAGTTATAAGGATGAATTGGTGAGTAACTCAAACGCGATCGTGATTCAAGGGGGTGTTTATTTGAGTGAAATTTTTTTTGCAAATAAGTTTTCTGAACTTTCACGTGTTTATTTTACCGAGAATGATCAGTCAACAGAAAACTATTTACAATAAAAAAGTATTCGTGCATAAAATAAGAAAGATGAATTCTCTAGTTTGAAAAGGAGAAAATATTTTTTTTAAAATGATTTTCATGGAAAGAGTCTTTCTTTATAATGAAATTTTTTCCAAAACAAACACTCTTGATCGGAAAAATGTCAATACGTCATTCAAATTAAGTTTGATAAGTTTTGAAAAGAGTCGGTAAATTTAAAGCTTTGCTAAGAGTACAAGTTAAAATTTTAAATGATAAGTTGGAAAATTAAAAAAATAACCAAATAAACGTTGATAAAAAAACCCTTATGTGAGTTATTAATTAAATATTTACTGATAATTTAATCGAAGAAAAATTGGAGAATTGCACTAATATAGGTTGGTAATAAAGTTAGTACTTAGTAGATGTAAGGGATTATAAACTAAGATTGTAAACTAAGGCAAATAACAATTGGCAACTCAATGGAAAACTTAATAAATAAATAAATAAATAAAAGATGTTAAACGCTAGTAAATAACGGGTATAAGACTTGGTAAGTCAAAACTAGTAGGTAATTTAATCTACCAAAAGTATTAAGTTACTCTAATTTAGATTGGTAATTTCACATTTGATCTAGTAAATTCAAAGCGTGAATAAATTATGCAAATAAAAATTGATAAGTTAGTACAAAAATTACTAATTTGTGAACTATTAAAAAAATGATAATATTATAAAATTTTTTATATTTTACCAACGGTTTTCTTACACTCGTATCCTTTGCCAAAAAAAAAAAAAAATTCTGCAACATCCAAATCTCAATTTCTCAATCTACCTCAATCAATTAATAAAGTTACATTTTGCCATTTCAATGGAAGACACAAAACAAATGCAAGCAAATATATATAATAATTTTATAAAAAAATTTGGTACACGGGATTAATGGTCATGAACTGGATAAGTTCACTTCAAAAGTGGACCTAAATTTCTTTTTTCACAAGTGCTTCTATGATTCGAGAAGTATCATGCTCAATTCTATTTGGCAGTTATTTAATATATTCTCATTGAATATTGACACTTTTAGATTTCAAAGGAAGGACTTAAGGGACTAGTCACTCATTTAAATCCACCAGTCCAAATGGGATATGCCCCAAAAATAAAATTAAGGACTGAGAATAATCACAACGCAAAGAAAAATAAAAATGCAAGCTATCTGTCTACTATATATATTACATAGACATATATATTACATAAGACACTGCCTTACATTCCATGCATGCACCTCAATTCCCCCATGAAAGCTGACCTTATTAACATTCATATTATTATTACCAGTCGATTTTGGATCTGCTTATGCATGCATGCAAATTGTAACAACATTATATAGAACTCACTATCATGATATTTACTGTATATATCTCTAGACAATTAACATGTTCCCGTCCACACCACTTGAACTTTGAACTTGTTTCCTTCACCAAACATTGCTCGCTGTCCTCCTCATTGACTTGAACTTCTCAGCTGCCTTCTCTGCCTTGGTTAGTAGTTTCCATTTCATCATCTGTCAAGGATACAACATTAGCTCTCGAAAAGTTCACTTAAGACTTGAAGTGGTTGTGTCAGAATTGATGCAAGGTCATGCTTGTAGATGAATGTTTAGACGAAATTTCACCTCCTTTCTGCGTTTCTGCTCGCCCTCCGCCTGCTCGAAGCGGCAAAAGTATAGCATAGTAAGATTGTGTAGGGAAGTAAATGAATGCAATGGACAGTTGAGATAGAATAAGGTAGGGGTGATTGGTTCCAGGATGGGTTGGGTCCAGACCTGGAACCTTAAACCAACCCTGTTATAACCGATTCTCAATTTTGGAACCTAAAACTTACCCTGTTTTCCTTGGATCCTATTTTGAAACCGACCCTATTTTTCCGATCCAATTTCAGGATCTGCCCGAGAACCTATTTTTTTTTTGTTCCTTTTTCTGGTTTCATTTTTTTCCAGCAAAATAATATAGATAGCAATGAAACACGATTCAAAGTAAAAGATGAATAATAAAAATAATTATCCGCCAAAAGTAACAATCCCTAAAATGAGCAATTAAAATTACAATCCATCAAAATCAACAATCCAAAAGCACTATGTAGCAAGACATAGTCCAATCGCATAAATCTTTAAAAGTCACATTTCCAGGGAATTTGTTCAACATGTTTAGCTCTTTATTTTGCGCTATGATGAAAGAACTTCTCACTTCTATTTCCGAATGAAATATCCTGAAAGGAAAATCAAGAGGTTTAGTAGTAAAGTATTTACTCTCACTAGAGAAATGTATATATATCTCATCTGAATCACACAATATTTAGATGACTTTAAGGGCCATGCTGTTTCGCTCATAGTTCTAAAACATATCCCAATATTGAGTAGCAAGTAATTTCCTCCATAAGTGCATAATGCACGTATTGGCTATTGGTAGAGCATGCAATCGATTTACTACAAGGACATGGGAAAGGTTTTCCCAAATTTAGGCTCATCAAGAAAGATGGAGAACAAGAGACATCTTGGGCCGCAAAGTCTTTGAGAAAGGTAATTACCCTGTAGAATAGGAAGTTCTAGCTAGTCTTCCAGGTGCCTTATACAATAAAACTTTTCCAAATGAGCCAACAACGACTGGACTAAAAACTACCATGAAAGGAATCCTTGGAGAACAAAATGTCGGCACCATCCTTGGGATGAACCGCTAAAAGATCCTAAGTCAGAACACCAAGTTTTAGGTCAACAACAGGAGATGCCAAGTATTATTGAAATAATGAAATTTTCATGGCAAGACATAGTCCAATAGTATAAATCTTTGTACTGCAGCATCTTATAGTGATAGTTAGCTCATCGCTTTGCTTTTACATGAACTTTCCAAAATGAAGCGGCTAACAAGAGATTCCTAAAACTATTTTACGAGAAAAAGAGCAAAGTGATGAGATATACCTTCCTGCAATGCATACATACTTCAGTTCTGGAGTATAAAAGCACAAGATAAGTGGCTAAAAAGTAGTCCAAACTTGTTAACAGGGAGTAATTTCCCTAAACTAGGTGATAAAACAACCATCTTTACTTCTAGTACAGATGACAAATTCCTGACAGAAAATCTAGAGATCAACTCATAGACGACATAAATCTCTCATGTACATATGCATAGCAGCGAAATTCCTCACCCCTAAATTCCAAGTCACTGGGTCATCATCAACACCTCCGTATTGCAAGCTAATACCGCTAGCAAGCTAAAAAGACCATCAAACACAGAAACAGAACCAAGCACAGGCGCGCAATCATGCAGATCTATAAAGAAACAAAACAAAAAAGGCAATTGATCAAAAGTTCAGGGCAAAAAACACAGCAAGCGGACAGCAAAACAAGCGAATCCATGGAGAATTTCGTCGCGTACTTACAGATCTACTGGATCGGTGAGCCAAAAAAGCGGAAAAAACACACGCACGGTACGGATGCTGAGATGACTGAACCCTAGCCTTCTTCAACACGCAGGCAGGCAACGAGCTAGGTTGCATTCTTGTGGTGACTAAGGAGGCGCTTGCGAAGAGAGAAACCATGAGAGACAGAGGAGGTCGTGAAGAGAGCAAAGAGAAACCGTGAGAGACAGACTAGGTAGCTGGGTAGGATAACGTAATCTAGAGTTTTTACTTTTTTTTACATTATCTCAAAACCAATTCTAAAACCAGTCCGGGTCGATTTTTACTTGGAACTAGCAACCGGACCGGTTCTAACCGGTTCCCAAAAAGTGAAACCAGTTCTCGGACCTGTTTTTCGGGTGGGCCAGTCCTATTTTCGAGTAAACCTGGTCTAGTTGCACACCCCTAGAATAAGGCAAAAGATCAAA
This sequence comes from Syzygium grande, assembly GCA_024733475.1. NCBI lineage: Eukaryota > Viridiplantae > Streptophyta > Magnoliopsida > Myrtales > Myrtaceae > Syzygium > Syzygium grande. Next base: position 28,485,951 of record JAMXDD010000007.1, read on the forward strand.
TTGTTTACAACAATCCTTTTGAGCTTCTCGTTCTCTTCTTTAAGTTGATTAAGCTCTACTTCTAGCTCAACTATGTATGCCTGCACGAAACGCATTGATTTATCAAAGACACATGCTTCTCAATTTCGCCCTTTATAGTTTCGACATGGGGGATCTTCGGAAAAAAGAGAAGGTCACTTCTTTTTTCCTGGCTCGAGATCTCACGGCCGGTTCCTGGTTTTTGACTCAACCATGATTTCTGGCAGACCATTGATTATAGGTGGTGGAACTAGCTTCCCTAAAAATTTTCCGTTCAACGAGTTTGTCACTGTCGCCTCCAACTTTAAGATGCTTGAGATCTTTAGGTGCCTGCAATCAATATGCTCGATGATTGGTCTCTTCCTCATTCTATGTTCTGCTTTCTTACTAGTTCCATCCTTGCTTCCTTATTCCGTCACTTGTTCTCTATGCTTGCTGTTTCAGACGCAGCAATCCACTATACAGAATCAATTGATATGCATCTGTTGAACATGGGTCTTGGTAAATCTTGAAATCAAGCTGACTCCTTCAAAATGGAAAAACTGGTTTTTCAAAGACTATTCGGTTACAAATCTAAATAGCAAGCTAAGACTACCGCTCCACGCTTTTGTTAATTTTTGGAGTACTTCATTGGAAACAGTTCTGACATAGTACTCTAATTTGATCGTTGTAGCACTTCCCCATTGAGGTCCACTAATCAATTGACAGTGAATGGGACTAGGGTCTCAGCCTCGTTTCCATAGAGCCGCCACCGCAGCCAATGAAACCTGAGAGGATCTGCCGTCGCTCAAGGCCTCCAGCATGCCGTCTCTCGCGGCCAAGACCTGCTCTCTGACTAATTTTCCTTGTCCAGAGCCCATCATCAACTCGATGACCCACTTGGCTAACTCGTCCGCACCCACGAACCCGTCCTGGTCCGACATGCTCAGAGGGAGCGCCAGGGCGGCCTCCCCCACAAGAAACGCCATGTTCACTTTCTGCTCCGCATAGAGAGGCCAAGCCACCATTGGCACCCCAGCGTGCACCACTTCGATGGTCGAGTTCCAGCCACGATGAGTGACGAACCCACCCACCGAGCTGTGATTCAACACCTGTATCTGCGGTGCCCATGACTTCACCACCATCCCCCTATCTCTTGTCCTCTCCAAAAATCCCTCCTGCGGCAGAGGTCGCACGACCCACGAGAATCTCAGCTCGCTTTTCTCCAATCCTGGACAAAAGTGTTTCATAAACAAGACAATTGAATTTGAACTAAGTAGCAGTACGTGGTGTAAACTTTGCACGAAATACTTCTTATTACTAAAGCTTACCTGAGGCCATCTCATTCAGCTGTTCGGCGAAGAACCTTCCCTGGCTACCGAAACACAAGAACACAACACTTCGGCTCGGTTGCGAGTTGAGCTAACTCAAGCACTCACGCTTTCTTTCTCTCTCATCAGCACCGTCTTCGTCGCCGTTGACCTTTGACTCAACCAAAGGCCCGACAGTAAAAATAGGTAGAGTCGGCCCATCCAGCCCGCACGATCCTTCTTTGATGGCACCGATGATCCTAATGTAGTTAGCAAAGATCACCTAGAGGAGGGTGAATAGGTGATCTTAAATAATTTTTGTCAAATTATGCAGAAATGAAAAATTACAACTGAGTTTGAATGAACTTCAAATTCAAAACAGATTATATAGATGGTGCTCTTGATGTACAGAATCTAAATTAAGAGATAATCGATAGAAAAACTGTAAACAAGTTTATAGTAATTGGGCTTAGCCTATGTCTACTCTCCCACGTTGACAGCCTACCGGCTAGATTTCACTATGTAATCAAGAGGAATTTACAGATTCTGAATGATAGTAATCTCGTGTATGATAAGACTCTCTATCTCACATAATCACTCTTTCAAAGTAACCCTTAAGATATTAATTTTTGGCTCAGAATGACAAGAGAAATGATTGGAGTATGCTCACTTTGGATTTGTTGATTCTTGAATCTATATATCCTTCTACTGCTTATTGATCTCCTTAAATACTCCTCTACGTCTAAACTAGCCATTGGATAGCTTTTAGAGGATCATCTTCCAATCTTCACCTTGGACAGATTTGTATAATAAGGATTGAGTAGCTGTTGGATGACAGATTCTGAATCTCATTGATTTTGATTGCCCATACAATCAGAATCTTGATTTCCATAAGTAGAACTTTATCCATTGTAATGCATGTTTGTCGTAATCTTTGATTGTTAATCAATTTGATTTGAGATTGAAAAAATCAAAGTTTTCCTCATGTGAAATCCATACCAGATCACTAGCTGTTATGTTTCGTTCTGAATTCTGCGTCTGAAGAAATTCTGCGTCTACATCTGAAGAACTTTTGCATCTGCGTTTGAAAAACTTCTGCGTCTGATTCTGAATAATTTCTTCGTTTGAATCTCAGAACTAAGATTATGTGGGTCTTTAATAAGATATGAACCAGTTTGTAAAGTCTAAAAAACTTCCTTCTAAGCTTACATACCTGAAATAAAATAGTTCAGAATAAGTATCAAATTTATAAAAACATAGAAGATTTTGTCAACTTCAAAATTAATAGGAGTTTTCCTCAATAATCTCCCCATTTTTCATGATGACAAAACTTCCTTGCAAATTGAATTAATTTGAAATTGATTTGAAAGTAAATAAACATATTAAGCTCATGAAGCACAGATTGAAAGAGCAAACTCTGTTGATATCCGTGTCTTTTTCTTCCTTTGTATATAACATACATATAATTTCTCCCATTTTTTGTCAACAGCAAATAATAGAGAGAATAAATCATTGACATTATGCAATCAAACAGTCTAACAAGTATTGTTAGAAATATTACAGACCAAAGAATAATAGATGGTTTTGAAAAAACTAGCTATCTTTTGGAAAGGGTTCGAATTAATTGAAAATTTTCCAGAATGGAAATAGCTTCCGCGATCTTCAAATTGCATTCTCCCACAGCTTTATCCATGTTGATTAAACACAAGAGCTATAACCTCTTCAAGTTCTGCTTTATCTTTAGCTGCCTGAAGATCTTGAGTTTTGTTGTTTTCCTCAACAATTTTGAGTAGATTCTTCATATCTTGTTTAAGTACAGCTTGCTTGTCCTTGATCTCAAGCAGAAGAGAGAGAATGGTCTCATTATCTGAAGGCTGTTCCCGGATATTTTCTTGTTCAGACCAATTGAACCCTGTTGCTGTTGCTGCTTCTGGAATCTCCCTCTGAACAGGTGCTTGATCTTCAGAAACATGTTTTGTAGGAATTGGTTCTGAAACCTTCGGAGTTGGTTCAGAAACATGTTCTAGACCATCAGTATGGCCTATACCAAGGTGCTCTGCTTCTGCTTCATCACTTTCATCATGCAGAAGAATTTTTCTTTTATTTCTATACACCTTTAGTGGGATTGGAGTGTCAGTCTGCTTGCTTACTGATCCTGCCTCTTTTCTCTTCCCTGTCTTTTGACACTTGTCTTTTCAACAAATTTTGCTTCAGAAGATTGAGCATCTTTTCCTTTTACTCTTTCCCTTAAATCATCAAATTACTTTATTTTTTAAAGCATTCTTTCTCCAACATACATACAAAGTACAAGGGTTTTGCTCATATCACCAGGAATGTATATCTTGAGGAACATAAAGATTCGTGAGATAAGAGCACCATATGGAAGTTATCCCTTGTCCTTCTGTAATGTTCTATACATATGGAAAATGATTATATGAGGGAGAGAAAAAGATTGACCTTTCAGGATTGCCCAGATAAGCTTAATTTCTTACTTAGATACTTGGATGCTGCTTGGGCTTCAGATAGTTGATAATGATCTTGTGTAAAATCACGGATCTTCTGGACATATCAGAATATGAAAGATGCCTTTTAGAACCCTGAGCAAAGTTTGCATTCTCTGAGACCACCCTCGAAACATCTTCGAGGCTCACTTCCAGTGAAGTAAATTTGGAATGTTTTGCTCCAATTATTAATACCAATTCCATCGCTTTTAAATCAAACTTTTTTGTCACCAACAATGAATTAAGTCCAGTTGGGTGACAAAATGGAAAGATTAGAGTAAAAATATACAGTCAGTTCAGCATAGACATTTGCAAACTGCAAACAAAACTCATAAATGCCCAGTTTTGCAAACAAATGCTTCACTGAAATTCCAGCATTTTCAAGATAATCAAAATCTATGGTCCGATGGTTCATGATCCCTCTAGCAAGCAACAACTTATAGAAGATATTGTGCTCATTGCTTCTAAATAAGCCTCCAGTTCCTAGCATATCAGATACAATCCCAACTTTTATTTGAAAACTATCAAAGAATTTACCATCATCATCAGGAATAACAAACTTGGTTGCACTGGTAGTTTTAAGAGCTGATTTGAGCAAATTTTTTGTCAGAGGGTGTTGATGATTCTCCGACTTTTTCTTTACCCTTTTTAAAAGAGGGCTCTTTTGGTGTAGAGCTGGCCGGAACATTGTCAGTATTAGCACAAACTTGAGAGTAGTTTTGCGTAAGATGTTCTTCAGAGAAGAACCTATTATCTCTTAGACAGTCACGCAGAGTAGATGCAGAGGCATTGCTTCTCTTTAACCTCTAATAAGCATTCCAGGCAAGCTTTATGTTCTTGAAACGAAAATCTATTTTACCAGAAGTTTTGGGTGGCGACGATCGATGAGGTGATGTCGCTTTAGAAGGGCTTCATGATGGTCCAACTCTGTGTCTAAAATTTCCATATACTCCGCCGGTGCTGTAGACTTGGAATCTTGATTGAGAATGGGTGATGATCGTCTCTTGAAAGGCATTTTGAACACTTTTGGAGCGGAAAGATTAGATTTTTGGAGAAGGAAGAGAAGAAGACGACTTTGATTATCGAGAGGATTTTAAGAGAAAAAGTTCGTACGATAGGGTTTTGTAAAAAGAGAAAAACGGGTTTATAAAGGAGGAGGACAGGTTTTGGAAGGAAAACTTACTTTAAAAAAATAAAAGAGATCCCAAACAAGTAAGAAGGAAATAAACTTTTTGAAGCACAAACAATCATGATGACATCATAAGAATATATTAAGCACACTTAATCAGATAAATTAGAATACATACCTGATTTGCTTCCTAAAGTAACGATTATGAAAATATCCTGCCAAAAAATGCCAAAAAAAAATACCCGCCAAAATTTGAATAAGGGACGTACCGTTCTTTGTGAGTCTGAAAAATGTTTAGACTGAGAACATTTGAGTCCAAAAAATTCATGTCTATCAAACACTTCAAGAAAATGGATAAGTGATGCACAGTTTATTTCTTATGAACTCAAATGAAGATTTATCAAGAGGTTTTGTGAATATATCAGTTAATTGATTCTTAAAATCAATGAATTGAATATTCACATCATCATTTTGAACATGATCTCGAATAAAATGATGCTTGATTTCAATATGCTTAGCTCAAGAATGAAGAATGGGGTTCTTTGCAAATTGATTGCACTTGTGTTGTCACATTTGATTGTAACACTTGATTCTTCAATAGCAAAGTCTTGTAACTATTGCTTCATCCACAGAATCTGTGCACAGCCAACTTCCCAATGATACATATTCTGCTTTTGCTGTAGAAAGTGCAACTGTATTTTGCTTCTTTGAGTACTAGGATACCAACATATTTACAAGCAGTTGACATATATATGTAGTATTTTTCTTGTCCACTTTACATCCAGCTAAATTAACATCTGAATAACCAGTAAGAGTAAAATCTAAATCTTTGGAATACCAAAAACCTAACATTGGATAGGTTCCAATATATTTGATTATTGTCTTTACTGCAAAAAAATGAGATTTCCTTGGGTTTGATTGAAATCTCGCGCACATACAGACACTAAAAAGTATGTCAGGTCTAGATGCAATAAGATATAATAAAGATCCTATCATGCTTCTATATACCTTCTGATCAACCTTTTTATCATTTTCATCTTTATCTAGCTTGGATGATTGAGACATGGGAATGTCTATCTTCTTGCAATTTTGCAATCCAAACTTCTTGACAATCTTCTTGGCATACTTTTCTTGGCAAATGAATGTACCATCTTTTGTTTGTTTTACTTGTAGGCCAAGAAAGAATGTTAATTCTCCCATCATGCTCATCTCGAACTCATTCTACATATTCTTAGAGAATTCCTTGCAAAGAAATTCGTTAGAAGATTCAAAGATTATATCATCAACATAAATTTGAACAAGTAGAAAATCCTTACCCTTTCTCTTAACAAATAAAGTTGTATCAACTTTACCTTTGGTAAAATCGTTTTGCAGAAGGAAGCTACTTAACTTTCGTACCAAGCTCTGAGTGCTAGTTTCAAACCATAAAAGGCCTTTTTTAGTCTGTAGACATAATCAGTCTTCCTTGGTTCTTCGAAACCAAGTGGTTGTTCCACATATACTTCTTCTTTAATATATCCATTCAGGAAAACACTTTTCACGTCCATCTGAAACAATTTAAAGTTATGGAAATAAGCATAAGCTAATAGTAGCCCGAATGGCTTTTAACCTTGTAACGGGTGCATATGTTTCATCATAATCTATGCTTTCTTCTTGAGAATAGCCTTTTGCTACCAGTCTTGCTTTGTTTCTTGTGACTTTCCCTTTGTCATCCAGTTTGTTTCTGAATACCCATTTTGTTCCAATTACTGGATAATTTTTGGGTCTTGGCACAAGCTCCCATACTTTATTGATTCTGAACTGCTGAAGTTCCTCCTACATAGCTTCAATCTAGCTTTCATCTAATAAAGCTTTCCCAACTTCTTTTGGTTCTATTTCTAATATCAACGCTAAGTTGATGATGTTCTACTTGTGTTTGGATCTAATCTTGATACCATCTTCTATTTCTTTAATGATGAGGTTCTTCAGATGATTGGATTATGTTTCCAGTTTTTGTCAAATCTTTCCTTCTGAATATCTGTAAACTCTGAAGGTTCTGGTTAAGTCTGTATTGTATCTTCTTTTCCTTCTTCTACAGATTGTACGATCTTTGGAGATTTTTGATGAACTTCTGATAATTCTTGAATGTTAGGAGATGGTTCAGATTCATCTTTGTGAATCTAAATATTTTCTTCAAACCTCACATTCATTGTTTCTTCTACAGTCTGAGAGTTCTTGTTGAAGACTTTGTATGCTTTACTTGTAATAGAATATCCAAGTAAGAATTCTTCATTTACTTTCTCATCAAACTTACTAGTACGATCATTTGGATTTTTTAGAATAAAGTATTTACAACCAAACACATGAAAATATGAGATACTGGGCTTTCTACCTTTGTAAAGTTCATTGGGGTTTTTTCAAAAATGGGTCTGAGAAAAACTCTGTTAATGATATAACATGCTATAAAAACTGCATCTGCCCAGAAATGAAAAGGAATCTTGCTTTCAATCAATAGAGTTCTTACCATTTCTTGCAAAGAACGATTTTTCCTCTCCATAACACCATTTTGTTCTGGTGTATAAGGAGTAGAAAAATTGTGTTGAAAGCCATTTTCCTTACAGAAATCTGAAAAATTTTGATTTTCAAATTCTCAACCATGATCAGTTTTAATGCAGGAAATGGTTGAACTCTTTTTGCAAATTTTGAAAAATATGAAAAGACTTCATTTTTGTGAGCAAGGAAGAACACCCAAGTAAATCTTGTGAAGTAATCAATAATAACTAAACAATACATCTTACCACCAATACTTTGTGTTCTGATTGGACTAAATAGATCCATATGAAGAAGCTGCAAAGCACGATTAGTAGAAACATGACGTATAGATTTAAAAGAACTTCTTACTTGTTTTCCTAGAGTGCAGGCATTGCATAATTCTATTTTCTTGTATTTCAAATCTGGCAAACCTCGAACCAGTTTCTTGTTTGAGATCTTTGAGATTTGTTTCATACTGATATGCCCCAATCTACTGTGCTATAGATCTTCATCTTCTTTGATTGAGATCAAGCAATGAGTGGAGTTTGGATTTACATCTAGAAGATAAATATTGCCATGTCTTCTTCCTGTGAAAGTTTGAGAAGAATCTTTGCTTATTCCTGAGCATGTATCTTCTTGAAAGTTGATTTTGAAACCTGTATCACATAGCTGGTTTATACTTATCAAGTTGTAGTTGAGTCCTTTTACCAATGAAATATCATTGATTGTAAGTCCTCCAATTTCAACTGTTTTTTTGCCAACGATTTTTCCTTTGGTATTTCCTCCAAAGGAAACTTTTCCACCATTGAGACTGTGTAGATCAACGAATATGCTTGGATCTCCTGTTATGTGTCTAGAGCATCCACTGTCTAGGTACCACTTTTTTTTTCTCTTTATGATAACCTGCAAGAATCACAAGATCTCAAGTTTTCTTTGGTATTCAAATTTATTTAGGTCCTTGAGCATTAGTATAGGCTATCTTAACAAAATCTTTTCGAACAGATCTCTAGACCTTAGGACATTCATTCTCAAAATATTATGGATCTCCACATTTTAAGCACCTGAATGCACTTCAGCCAATAGGTTTGAGAAAATTCTTTTTGAAATGGTTTTTATAAGCTTGTCGAGGAGGTCTTTGTCTTAATCTCTCGTTGACCTTTGGAAAATCAATTAAGTTATCACTTTCATTCATAAATTCAAGACCAGATTTGTTATGGTAAGGAATTTGAATAGAAAGGATATGCTTCAAGGTTTCTGAACCTTTTGAAAACTTGGAAGTAATTTCTAAAACTTCCTTTTTCAAAATAGCATTTTCTTTGAAAAGAAAATCTCAACTTTCCTTGATTTGATGAAATTCTTTTTGAAGAAAATCGATTTTTTCTATTTGAGAAACATCCTGTTGCCTCAATGATGAATTTTCCTTTTTCAAAGAAAAGATTCTTTTAAGAGTGGTCTTAAATTCAAAGCATAATTCGTCAATATAATTTGATACTTCAATAGGCATATCAAAATACTTTACCTCAATTTCCACTTTAGAATCAGAATCTAAATCTGAGTCTTGACTTAGCCATTAGACAGAAATTTGAGATATCTTCATCACTGTCTTCGCACTCTGTATCACTCCAGGTTTCTGCTTTTACGGCCTTCTTTGCTTTCTCAAATTTGGTCTTCTTTTTCAGAAGTGAACAATTTGGCTTGATATGTCCACGTTTCCTACAGTGAAAACATATAATATCTTTTGATATTTTGATTCATCGAAGGACTTCTTCTCAAAAGGCTTCTTTTCCTTGAGGTTTCTTCTATTGATTTTCATCTTCTTATACTTCTTTATGAAGAGAGCTAGTTCTTTATCGTCAATATCTTCATGTTCAAAATTTGCATCAAGAATCAATGTTAATCTTTAATGCAATTGGCTTATTACCTCTGGATTCATTCTCCTTATTGACACCTATTTTTAATTTGCCCAAGATTAATTGCACAAAATTTAGGAATTAATTTTCTGTAATTCCTAAAATAAAAAATATGCATATTTAAATGCATTGCATATAAAAATTAAGCACATTTTGCATTAATAGGGCCTATTAAATTTTTTAAAAAAATAAAATTAATTAATTAATTAATTAAAAAAATCAAAAAATCGAGTTGGGCCGGGCCACACCAGCCCTTTTTCTTTTTCTTTTTCTTTCTTTTTTTCCGCGTGGGCTCCGGCCCACTCTTCTTTGTCTTTTCTTTTCCTTCCCCCCTCCCCGCGAGCCCAGCCCGCTTTTTCTTTTTTTCTTCCTTTTTCTCCGCTCGGTTGGGCCTGGCCCTACCCATTTCCCTTTCTCTTTCCTTCTCCTCGTCGCTCTCGCTGCCCTGTTCGCCTCTGTTCAACGACGGCAGCGTGACGCACGGTGGCGCCACTCCTCGCCGTCGCTATCCAGCTAGAGCAGGGCCGGATGAGCACGCCAACGGGACTGGCATTAATGGCCAATCCCGTCTTCCTCATTTCCCGGCTCCCTTATCTCCTCCTCCTTCCTCTCTGCCTCTGTTTTGAATCGGCCCCCCTACTCTGCTTTGCATCGGCCTGCAAATGGTCGTGAAAGTCGCAGGCGTGGGCTTGATGAAGGCTGGCGTGACGCATGGAGCATGGTGGTCACCGTGGTCGCTATAAATCCAGAGAGAAAGAGATGCGGGGTCGCCATTGGAAGCCAGCCGTAGATAGAGAGAAACAAAGAGAGTCCAAGAGAAACCGAGAGAAAAAAGGAGAGAAAGAGAGGAGATTTGAGCATTTGCAGGTCCCAATAGTCGCACCGTCGCCCGCAGATCAGCCGGAGACTCGCCAGAACTGTCGCCGACCAGTGAGCCCCTCGGTTGCCCTGTTCACCCCTGTTTTTTAGCTCGGTTTGGCCAGGACTCGTGCCGGCCGTTTCCTGCGAATCCTGGCCCATACCGTCGTCCCCCGTGATCTGTGTGTCATCGTCGAAGGTAAGGCAAGCTGCCGGCACCGATCGGTCTATCGGAGGAGGTCGAAATACCCCAGTTTTGGTCATGCACACCAGGCGTTCGACAAAATGCCTCAAAGAGGCCGCTTTTTATTTTGCGTCGCCGGCCAGCGAGCGGCGGTCGAACGGCGACCCAGGTAGGTGGCAAGGCTTGGTGGTGTTCTTAGAGATCGGTTTTGGGCCGGCGATGGTCTGGGTCAGCTGGCGAACGGCCAATTTTGGCCTCGCCGGCGCCCCTGCGTGTTTGTACATGTGGGGTTGACCCGACCCGGGTCAATGCCCTGGGTCGGATCCATTGACTCGGGTCGGTTCCGACCCAGTCCGGATCAGCCGACCCGGTTCCCTTTTTTTCTAAATAAAAAAATTTAAAAAAATTTAAAAACTTTTCTTTTTTTCTTTTTCGCTTCCTGCGTTTATTTTATTTTTAAAAATTAAAATTAATTTTTTATATTTTATTTTTAAAAAAATTCAAATTTTTTTTTTTTTTTAAATTACGTTATATATTTGTTGTTTTAATTTATTGTGGTATTATTACGCAAGTTTTTGTATTGTTTAAATTAGACAAGTCTAAGGTTGTGCTGTAGCACTTTGCATGTGTTCTTCACTACTGTTATTATGCATGTTTTTTAATATAATTGCATGAGCTGTTGTGTTTTTGAATGTCATCTGACTTAGTTAAGGTTATAACCTTTGGCTGCATGAATTGTTATGTTTTTGACTGCTAATCGTTTCTGATTATGCACTCGCTTGATCACCTCACATGTTAGGAGAAAGGTCTAAAATCAGTCCAAATTACCTGACAAATGTTTTCAGAAATGAGCAAGGTAAAAAGGTACCGAAAGGATATTAGTTATTCGACTAGTGTAACCAAGTCTCCGAACTCAGTTAATCTCAGGTCCGCAGAAATAGGGTAATCCTCCCATCACCCTATTTGGGTTTCTAATCGACCCACCCCAAATCGATTAGTGACGACTCCTTGGTGTAAACCATTTGCATATTAAAAATATAAACCTCAAGTCATGATATGGTATGGGCTTTGGGAGAGCCCCAGTTAAGTTATGAACCTAGACTTAGCACATATCGAGCGAAAACCTTCTTTTTTTTACTTATTCAAAAAAAAAGAGGAGTGCGGAGGTCGGTCGCGACATACTGGTGACTCCACTGGGGACTTGCATTTTTTAAAGTTGACTTAAGCCAAAATTTCTACCCTATTCAAAATAATTTTTGTTTGCCAGCGAGGATTCCAGGTATGATCTTGACAATGAGGTGTTATTTGTCTTGCAGGTTCGAATTGATTGTTTATAAATTGTTGTGCATGCTTTAATGATTTAGCACTACACTATTGCACACACAACCATGCTGCCGGACCTAGGCCACAATAGGGCATTTTAGAATGGTGTTAAGAAAGATACGACCTCGAACGAGAGCCCGCGATGTAGAGGTTGCCTTTCTTTTCCCCGATATTTATTTCTAAAAATCGTAAAGAAATAATTTTTAACTGCTATTCGCGTGACTATAAGATATTTCTTTCGATTTGGCCGAGGTTAAAAGGACTTGACACTAACGCGAGACTGCAACGGTCAGGCACCCTTTTAATTTCACTTTGCCGAGCCAGTCTAGATAGAAATCGAGCCTCATTCCTCATGTGTATGTCGTTGTAATTGCCATAATTCAAGGAAAGGTATATATTCTATTCCTTTTCATTTTTTTATACATACGGTCTACTTATTCATTTTGATTTGTTATTGTTAGGCCTCCCGTTGATTGCATTCTATATACGATGGGAAGAGCTGATGTCTAATTCGTCCTCACTCCTAAAAAAGAGCTACTGGCATGATGGGACCGACTCGATCAAAATGACCAATAGTATGTTAAAGCAAGAATCGGACGCCTACTCCCTTTGCTCAAAATCAACATCCATTCTAGCATGATGCAAGCATTAGCACATTTCTGGTGCCCACAAACATCTACTTTCATATTTGATAAGCTTGAGATGACTCTGACTTTGGAAGAGTATAGTATTGTCATTGCAAAGACTTTGGGATCTGAGGTCATCAAATCACTTATGGGTGTGCTCCCTTTACTCGAATTATCCCATTTTTTTGCGAACCGATAGTAATACTGTGAAAAGAGTCGTCAAAACTCATTGCAATGCCTGCCCCTGATTTTTCCTAAATGAGTGTTTTGAAAGTCAATCCATGATCTAAAAAGCTAAGATTTTTATCCTTGCTTTTGTTGGGTGTGTCATTTTCCTCCATCGCAGAAATTCAATAAACCCCTCAATTACGTATATGGCCAAATAAATTTGCACCGACTTGGGTTATGTTAATTCGTTCTGGCTGAAACATTTCTGTCTTTAAACCGTTTTAAACAAAATGATGACAAAATCATGCGGGCCGCCCCAGAAATTTTACAAATCTGATTTTTATCCCATTTAAGAGGATTTGAGCACCTCATGCAGCTTTTTGAGATCCATGAGCTCATGCATCCAATATAAAGGTTTGAGGTTTTAAAAAATAATTCCTCTCGTAAGGATTACTCTACCTGGATAAATTTTTTGAAAGAGCTCGATCCTAAAGTTTTCTTATGGCATACTAAATGATTCCATGAGTGTCAGGCTCAGTATGCTCACCAGTTTCACAACCCTATCCCATTGCTCAGTTTATCTTTCGTCACTTCGTACTATCCCTACCGGATAGCCCGTCAGTATAGGGCCCTCCAGGAGATCCCGCCACCTCTCAAGACAGACCTGCTTCGAGTTCGATTCACCCGCTCGAATTACAACTACGCCGAAGAAAATTGTGCCGTTTAGGGGGTATGGATTGAGTGTCAGCCTGAGAACATTCTTGTACCTAGACTATTAAAAGGGCAAGAAAAGGCTCACCATGCCTCTCTGTTTTACATCGTACATCACCAAATCCCGATCGATCTCGAGCCAAAGTCCCGGATGTAACCAATAAGCCCGGTCGCCAAACACAGATTGACAATCTCGAAAGGACCGTGGGGACGAGGGATACGCTTATTGCAGAGCTTGTCCATGAAAATAAGCGGCTCTAGGAAATTGTAACTTCCTTATCATTTATAGAATGAGCATCATGGAAGAGCGCCTTTTTTGTTAAAATCCCCTGTATTTTATATTTTCCCAGTATTTATGTTTAGGGGTTTTGGTTTTCGTCTTTAAAGCTGTTTATAGGCTGTACTAATGTTAATATAACTCGAGCCGCTTTTTATGCTATAAATAAAATTTTTGGCCCCTTAATGACACCACCGCAGCCTTCGGCCCAGTGGTATTTGGGGATGTAGTATCACAGTCTGAGGCGACCGGGGTTCGAACCCCGAGGACGCCGCCTATAATGTTGATATTAATAAAAATCCTTTTTCTCATTTTTTTTCTTTGCAAATAAATAAATTATGCAATAATAATATGACTAGGTCAGAATAATTCTTTATTGGACATTATACTCATTTATTTCAACGTTTTCTTAGGAAGTTTTAAAAAAAATGGCCGAAGAAAACATTCGTCTCAATACCATGGAGGATAAGATGAAGATGGTCCTCAATGCAATCCAAAATCTCACAAAGCAAGTGGAATCCATTTAGGGCAAACTCACGCCCACGCCTGCAGCAGTTGAGGTGGTGTTACCACCACCATCCATTGGAAAAGATAAAGTTTCTGCTAGCGACAGCAAAATACCTCCGCTAGAGGACGATCCGCTTCCCTTTGCCGTCAGGAAACTTGAACCTAAACCTGTACCAATGACAGAATATGACAAATGCCTTGCAAAAGTCGAAAAGATCTGAAACAGCTACAGGGGCCCGCAAAATGCTGTCCCACTTGACCTGTCTATATACAAACGGGTCAAAGTACCAGAAAAGTTCAAGTTGTCGGAATTCGAAAAGTATAATGGTACCTCATGCCCCAAACACCATCTGCACATGTATCATGTGTGGATGACTTAGTACGTTAATAATGAGCCCCTCATGATTCAGACCTTTCGAGCGAGTATGACGGGGCCAACCCTGACATGGTATATGTCAAAGGATGTGGATACTTTTAAATCATGGTATAATGCTACTGATGCATTCCTCAAGCAATATCAATTTAACCTCGATGTCACTTTTACTCGTGACGATCTGAAACGTACTGAAAAGAAGAAGAGTGAGTCCTTCAAGGAGTACGCCACTAGATAGAGAAACTTGGCTGCTCAGTTACCCTATAACTCACTGATCATGAACAAGTAAAGTCGTTCATAAAGTTTCTTCCATATGAATACAGACATTGCCTGGTTGGTGCCACTGCTGAATCTCTTAATTATCTTGTTCCTGTGGATAAACGAATTAAAATGAGATTGCATGATGGATGGTTTACGAACCCCTCTTTCACAAGCAAGAGACTTAGCATGCGAAAAGAGAAGGAGCCCCTCATGGATGAGAACGTTTCATACACCTAGATTGTTCATCCTTCCCAAAGAGTCCAGGTAAATACTGAGCAGCAGTCGACCTCAAGTCACCAGCCTCCGAGATGATATAAGAAAAGGCAATTCACTTCGTTGCCTAGATCTCCTTCTCAAGTCCTGGCTATACTCAGGAAGAAAAACCTGCTTTCAACCGAACCAAAACGGCCTAACTCAGAGAGCTTTTGGAATTACAATCCGTTCAAAAAATGTGACTATCACATGGGTGAGGTAGGACATTCGACGGACGACTGCTATACCTTCAAGCACTGAATTCAAAACTTGCTCGACACCAAAGTCTTTTCGTTTCAAACACCCAAGCCAAATATCCAAAACAACCCACTACTCGAGCATGAAAACAGAATCAATGCCATATCCACTTTCGACGCTGTTCGAATTAGGAGTGAGAGAGTATATACTATTGATGTTTATAATGCTCTGGTAAGAGTAGGGTATTATCCTACTGGTGAAGTCCTGCCCTTGTCCCTAATGAAAAAAAGGGTTGCTAGCATGGCAAAAGCAGGTTTGATCGTGTATGCCGATCGTACCAGCATAGTGGCCACCATCTCTGAGGTTATCATCAACTGGGACAAAGAACTCTCAGTACTAAATGCCGAAACAAGTGAATCCATCCCCACGCTTATGAACGAACTTTTGTCTAACTACCCAGATGACGAGGAGGAACTGACAATTGAAATACCCCTACCCACAGAGCACATAGTGATTGAAATACCTTAACCCTACCGATACGAGAATGACAAAGCAGTCCCATGATCTTATGAATTCGATGTCGACCTAATCACTAGGTCAGGACGAACGTATGCCCAAGTTGACGCTCAACCCCCTAAGGCTATCACCGACGAAGAAGCCAAAGAATTCCTAGCCATCGTCAAGGCCAGTGAATATAATGCAGTAGATCAGTTACGCAAGTTGCCCACTCAGATTTCACTATTAGAACTACTCCAAACGTCCGTAAAACATCAGAAAACTCGATGAAGGTACTCAGCGAAGTAAACGTACCAAGACAATCAAGCATGATAAGCTAGAAGCATTTATGGAGTCTATCCTTTTGAAGGATCAGATAACGTTTTCAGAAAACGAATTTCCTACCGAAGGAAGGGGACATACCAAGGGTCTCTACATTTCCGTTAAATGTAGAAACTCCTACATAGCTCAAGTTCTAATAGACAATGGGTCTGCGCCGAATATCTGCCCACTAGCAACCTTGCACCGTCTTAATATGGACAAGTCTAAGCTTCACACCTTCAAAACATCCGTCCGAGCGTTCGACGGGATGAAAAAAGACACCGTGGGTGAAATCGACCTTAATGTCCAAATTAGCCCAACAGTATTCAACATCTTATTTCAAGTGATGGACATCTCCACTACCTTTAGCTTTCTATTAAGCCATCCCTGGATTCACTCTACCACAGCTATACCTTCAAGCCTTCACCAAAGCGTGAAGTTTGTGGCCCAAGGGAAGCTAATCACGATTCTTGGAAAGGAAGACCATCGGATCTACCAAAAAACCGCCATCCTATATGTCGAACTAAGCGACAAAGTGGAATCTAGCTATCAGTCCATTGAGCTTGTTTCAACTGTTCATGAATATCGAGGAATTGTTCCCCCCGTCCCTGATGTGTCAAAAGCCTTGGTCATGGTAGGGAAGGTCATAGTTGGGAATGGTTTCATCCCAAGTCAGGGACTCGGCAAAGGAGGCCGGGGCATCCGAAAGCCTATCCAGGCTACCAAGAATCACCGTATCACTGGTCTAGGGTATCACGGAGGAATCCACAGGCTAACAAGAGGCATATAAAGGGTCAAGTCGGTTGTTACCTGTCACATCCTGATTTTTGGACCTGGGAAGCCGCAGGTAAATTGTAATATCCTCAATTTCAGTCTCTGGGAAATGGCTATGATTTAAGTTTGGCAGTTTTCCAATCAGAACTAAACTGTTTTCTCTTGTTTTGGAAAACCTAGTTTTTGGATCATTTGTACCCTTTCGTTTTGTTATTTTTGGGGAGACATTTGTGATCCGAAATTCCAAACGATTTCTTCTGGAAAGTTGTTCCAAATATTTTGAAGTTTTACGTGATTTAATTTCAGAATTTTTGGAGTTAATATGAGTGGTACGATGGCATGATTTTCAGACTGTGTGAAACTGCCCGGAATGGAAATTTCGGTGATGTTTACACCGTCTTGATTTTATACAAGCTTTTCTGGGTCGAGTTTGGAAAAATTTCCTTCATGAAAGTTGTTGAGAACTTCTTTTTCTATAACGTGTACAAATTTGGGAATTTTCTGAGATGATTTACATGCTGGACAGAGCTTATTTTGAGAAACAAAAATGCTGTTCCAGTGAACTGTTTTTAGTCTGTATTTGAGTGATCGAAAATGGTATTTAAAGAGAGAATCAGATTTTGTGTTCTTCATGAAAAATGTTTATTAAGATCTTTTTTATGACATATCCGAATTTGAGAATTTTCGGAGTTCATTTACTATGATTTTAAGTCCGATGTCGTGAACGGTGCAAAACTGTTCGGTTTTTCCAGATTTCAAAGATTTAGCATTTTCTATACGAAAACGTTGGAATTTGGACTTGGTGTCTTCTGGTGATTTAAAGTACACGTTCCAAGCTTTCAAATGAGATACTTTATACCTTGATCGGAGGTCGGACCAGGAAAAAACGAAATTTGGAAATGAATGGCCAAAGATGAAGCTTGTTCATGAAGCCTCATTAATTAGTCTTGACTTTGAAGCCCTTATCATGATGACATGCATTAATTGGCCATTATTATTCTTGACTTTGATGGCCCTTCATAATGGCTTGTGAGGTAAGCGATGACCTCATCGCCTCGCTGACACGCGTACTTACATCATCCTTTTCTTTGGCCCCAAGTTTTGTCTCTATAAATAGAGAGAAGGGCCATTCGGCCAAGAGAGAAAGAGAGGGAGTAGCCGTGAGGGGAGAGAGAGAGAGAGAGAGAGAGAGAGAGAGAGAGGGGCCAATAGGAAGAAGATAAGATTGGCCTCTTCATCATTATAGGCCATTAATGTCATTAATGAAGGCCATCATGATCTTGACTTTAGAGGCCCCTTCATTATTGCTTATTCTAGAGTTTTCTAAGCCCTCTTTAAATAGCAAGACACCCTCCTCTCTCTCTCTCACACCCATTCTCACGCCTCTCTCTCCATTCTCACACACACCAACAACCTTCTCTTTTGCTTCCTTACTTATTGTTCATGCCTAGAAAAAGAGAAAGAGCCGAAATAGAGAAAATCAAGACAGAAAACCCGAGAGAGAGAAGAAGCCGAGAGCCAAGAGAGAGAAAGAAAATTCGAGAGAGAGAGAAAGAAAAGCCATTACCGAGAATTGTTCGAGACCGAGACCGTCGCCTTTCCGCTCGTGTTCTCTTCTCGTTCCTACCCAAGAACCACGGTTTGGCCTTCGTAGGCCTAGATTGCTCGGCCAAGCAAGAAGGAAGAGAGGAAAAAGCTCGAAACTTCCCGAGCTCACCTGTCTCGACCCCCGTTCTCTGGTTTTGTTGGACGTTGTGTAAGTAAACTTCCTAATATCGGGAAAGGAAGTTGTGATGCGTTGTGACACGGTTTGCTTGGACCGTTTCTCGGTCATTTGGTTGATTGTGGTTGGTTCATTTCTTGATTTAATCATGTTTCGTGTTTGAAGTTTGTTTTTGAGATGGAATCAAGACTTGAATGGCAAGATGCACATGTTATAGCCATGCTTGATGTTCTCTTGTATGAACTTTGCTATTGATCTGCCATTGATGCGGGTGCGGTAAGGGCCGGCTTGTGCTAACGGCGATCCCCTCGTCCTCGCTTGATATTAGTAGGTTTACTTCTTTGAGTCTCCCGACTCATCCCCGTTTTCCCCACCCTCGGGTTCGTAGGATGGTTGCCGCGGACGGCGGCGGGGGGGGAGCTTGAGCCATGTTGGAGTTCGGGAAAGCGAGGAGCGAGAAGCAGTAGTGGGCTTAGGACACCTAAGCCATAACGTTTGTTGTGTAAATGGCTAAAATTGAATAAGTTGGCTTGTAAAATATGTTTGCGTGTCCTATAAACATAAGGTTTGCTCATGATGATGTTTGTCTTAATCCGCTGTTGATTTGTTTTTAATGTGATCGTCTCGAGATATGCTTCCGCGTGTGTATGACGAAAGATAATAATGAACGGGACGTCACGTTTATATGACCCCGAGATCGGGGCGTCACATTACCCCCATATCCGGGAAACTTTCCCGTCACCTGCTAAATTATTGCAGGATGAAAGAATTTATCTTATCCCTTTAGGACAATCCAGTGAGGGGTTTAAGCATCAGGCCGAATGTTCAAGCCAGCCAAGTTCCTCGATGCTTCCCGTAAATATTGCTATTGATCGATATCGAAACCCAGATAAGCTACCGATTGAAGAAGATTGTGGACGAGAAGAAATGCTGAACAGTGTGATCACCCTATTTGACGACATCTTTATAGGAGCCATACAAGAAGACTCGACCTCAGAAACTAGTGTGAACCTGCTTGATTTGCTTGCACCTTTACAGTACCAGTTAGATGAGCTACTAGATTTGCTTGCGTCCTTAATGGATACCATTCACCAAATCTCAGACGTGTCACTGCCGTTTCCCAATCAGGGAGCAGGTGACCCAGACAAATCGTCCCAAACAAAATCCTTCGTCGGGAGCCCTTCCCGATAGGACTTAACGAGATGTTAAACACTCATAGTAGCAGGACAATGTATGACGATACTCACTGGTTCCCAAATCCATGGATGTGATATTCTCTATCCTTTTGCAAAAGGAACTGATCACGAGGAGGCCAAAACACCCTACCCCCGAGTACTTCATTAACTACGATCCCTCCGGATCTTGTGACTTTCGCTCAGAAGAGGTCGGGCACTCGCTGGATAATTGTGACGCTCTGAAGAATAGAGTTCAAAACCTACTCGACGTCAAGGCATTTACTTTTCGTGCCCCGTGGTTGTGTCATGGTAAGGATGACCTTTTGGTGATACTTAGCCTTCGCGTTGCCGCCCCTGAGCTTTCTGATAAGGCATGCAAAGAAAAGGCTATTATGAATACCCTGGGCCAACCCAGTGATAAATTCAACTATTATGTTGACTACTAGATGCTATCAAGTTTTTATGAAGACCAGCAGAATAGCATTCCTAACGGATGGAACGACGTGGAAAGCTGACACCAGTGAAGAGAAGAGCCGATGAGCTGGATTCCTGGAATGATGATTTTGAAGATTTCTTCGTCGGCGCAATAGACGAAGGACCGGTGGAGGGAATGAGCGCAAGCCCGCCTGAGTAGAATTCCTCTTCTCCTTCCTGCATGAATCCTTGGAAAAGGGGCTATCCTTATGTTTTGTTTTTTGTCGTCATTTCTGTTGAAAGAAATGTCTTTTCGAACTTTCTCTCTTTTGAGGTTATAAATTCGTGCATTGTAAATAAATAATGTTTTAAGGGCATGAGGTAGTACACCAAACTAGCCCGTTGATGATATCCAGCCAACAAAAAGGAAGGTATTCTGAGGCCCGGGCTATCTCATGCTTCCTCGTTTCTAAAAATTTTCGAAAATCAAAGATATCTCATGATTCTTCAAAAAATATTTTAAGAGAAAGAGAACAATGAAAAAATCTTTATCCCCATTTGTTTGTCTGATCGATTTACCCTGTGTTTTAGGCATAATCATGCGACTTGCGAGGGAGTTAGTACGATCCAGCCTGATGAGGTAGATATTGACGGCAGCGATTCCGACGATTCAAGCGATAACCCTGTTGAAATCCAAAGAAATTGAGAACAATATGAACAAATCAAGCCCCTTACAACCGAAGATACTGTTACCATCAATTTAGGTGATATTCAGGATCCAAAAGAAGTGAAGATTGGGGCCAACCTTCCCGAAGAGAAAGCCATACGTTTGATCACTCTCCTCAAAGAGTATCAAGACGTTTTCGCATGGTCTTATTCTGATATGCCAAGACTAGACCCTCAGATTGTCAAGCACAATTTGCCTACCAATCTCGACATGCCTCCCAAAAAATAAAGGTTACGGAGGACCAAACCCGAGCTATCAAAAAAGATCGAAGAAGAAGTGATGAAGCTGTTGAAAGTAGGCTTCATCGAGGTTTCACAATACCCTAATTGGGTAGCGAAGATCGTACCAATGAAGAAGAAAGACGGCCGAATTCGAGTTTGTGTGGATTACCTCGACTTGAACAAGGTCAGTCCAAAAGACGACTTTCCACTCCCCAACATAGATGTCCTTATAGATAGCATTGCTGGATTCGAGTTATTTTCTTTCATGAATGGATTCTCCGGCTATAACCAGATAAGGATGAACGATGAAGACAAAGAGAAGACGACGTTCATCACTCCATGGGGGACCTTTCATTATAGGGTTATGCCTTTCGATTTGAAGAATGCCGAGGCAACATATCAACGTGCTATGGTTACTCTCTTTCATGACTAATGCACAAAGAAATTGAGGTCTATGTCGATGATATGATCGCCAAGACTAGGTGTGGAGAAGACCACATTGAAGCCTTAAAGAAGCTATTCAGCCGGTTGTGTGAGTTCAAATTACGGCTGAACCCTGCACAGTGCATTTTCGGGGCAATCTCTGGTAAGTTACTCAAATTCATCGTGAGTAGCAAGGAGATTGAGGTTAACCCCTCGAAAGTCAAAGTAATATGTAAATCGCAACCCCCGTCCACAGTGAAGGAGGTCAGAGGCCTTTTAAGAAGGTTGAACTACATTGTTCGGTTCATTTCCCAACTTTCTAAAACTGTACAGCCTTTTTTCAAACTCCTCAAGAAAGGCGTTCAAATCAACTGGGATGAAGACTGTCGGGAAGCATTTGAAAAATTGAAGCAGTATTTGATGAGTCTCCCGGTGCTAGTTCCACTAGTCTCAGGGCATCCTCTAACTCTCTATTTAACGATTCATAGTGAATCGTTAGGAGCCCTATTGACCCAGAGCCACCCCGACGATAGAAAAGAACGAGCCATCTATTATTTGAGTAAGAAATTCACCATTTCGGAACAAAATTATTCCGAATAAGAAAAAACATGTGTCGCATTGATATGGGTGTTGCATAGGCTCCGACAAAATACTTTGCATCACCAGACGTTCTTCGTAACTGAAAACGACCCTATCCGATATTTGCTTAACCGACCGGCATTAGTGGGAAAATTAGCTAAATGGCAAATTCTAATTTCAAAATTTAACATCCAAACGTCATCACAAAAATTAGTGAAAGGTCGAGTGATTGTTGATATATTGGCTAAATGCCCTGGGGAAACACATGAGAATGATCTTTCAAATGATCGCATTTTATCAACGGAGGAACACACATAGACCATGTTTTTCGATGGAGCAGTAAACTTGTTTGGCTCTAGCACTGCAGCAGTCTTAATATCCCCAGATAGGCAGCATTATCCTGTGGCCGCAAAATTGGTGTTTCCTTGCACTAACAATATAGCCGAGTATGAAACATGTATTCTTGGTCTACAAGCAGCAATTGATATGAAAATATCCAAACTAAAAGCGTTCGTCGATTCTGCCTTAATCATACTCTAAACTGTGGGTGAATAGAAGACTAGGGATACTAAATTAGTACCCTATCATGACTATCTAGAAGAATTGGTTTCAGAATTCAATAAGATCTCGTTTGACTACCTATCTAGATCTCATAACCAATTCGCCGATGCACTAGCTACACTATCATCCATGCTATAAGTTACTAACGGTCTGGAAATAGAACATCTGAAGATTGAAGTCCTAACTAGACCGGCACATTGCATGACTGTGACTAAGGAACCCGATGGTAAACCATGGTATTACGATATCATGAACTACATTAAGAAGCAGTAGTTCCCTGAAGGGATTAGTTCTGCAGACAGAAGGTACATAATGAAAATGGCGACAAAATTCTTCGTCAATGGTGAGAACTTGTACAGGAGGTCCTATGACTCTATTTTGCTAAGATGCGTGGATGCGACAGAAGCAACACGAATTATGCAGGAATTGCATGAAAGAGTATGTGGTCCACACATGAATAGACACATGTTGGCTAGAAAAATAACAAGATTAGGTTATTACGGCTTTCCTTAAAAAGTGATTGCATCCGACTTGTTCAAAATTGCTACCGTTGTCAGATCCATGGAAACAAGATAAATGCCCCACCAACTGAATTACACCAATTGTTAGAGTCATGGCCATTTTCAATGTGGGGCATCGATGTAATCGGCCCAATTAATCAGAAAGCATCGATGGATATTGCTTTATCTTGATCGCAATTGATTATTTTTCCAAATGGATCGAAGCCGCGTCATATGCCAATGTCACTACTTGGAATGTGATGAAATTCATCAAGCAAGATGTAATCGCCCGTTATGGCGTCCCTGAAGCCATTGTTACAGATAACGGGACAAATCTGAATAACAAGTTTGTTGATAATTTACTCGGTGAATTCAAAATCCGCCATCTAAATTCGTCTCCTTATCGTCTCCAGATGAACGAAGCTATTGAACATGCTAACAAAAATATTAAGAAGATCTTAGCTAAGACTGTTGAAAACTACCGAAATTGACATGAAAGATTACCTTTTGCATTGATAGCATACCGAACGTCAATTCAGACATCTACTAGGGCAACCCGTTTTTCTTTGGTGTATAACATGAAGCAGTCTTGCCAGTTGAGGTAGAAATTCCCTCACTGCAGGTATTGTCCTAAGTGAAACTATCTGATGTAGAGTAGAAGCAGCAAAGATTAGAGTAGCTGAATATGATTGATGAAAAGCGATTGAGGGCTCTTTGTTATGGGCAATGCTATCAACATAGGGTAGCCAGATCGTTCAACCAAAAGGTATGCCTTAGACACTTTGAAGCAAACGATCTTGTCCTAAGAAAAGTGCTACCACTACCCCCTGAGCCTGGAGGTAAGTTCGCTCCAAACTATAAAGGTCGCTATGTCGTGAAAAAGACACTCCCTGTAGGAGCTTTGATTCTGACTGAAATGGATGGACGCCAATTCTCCAACCCGGTCAACTCGGATGCTGTGAAGAAGTACTATCCTTGAAATAACTTCTATGTCCCAATTGATAACAAGGGAATTGGTAGAAAAGTTATTGATAAGAACACTCATGTTGGCGAATCTAACCGGAAAAGACTTTGTATATGACAAAATGGCGTCAAAACCGATCTTGACAATCATCGAAGTCTCGATGGCAGTCACGCCCATGCCTATCAAAGACCTTTAAAATAGATATTAGCTTTGCTACAAAAATCTCCATGCAAGCAATTGCACAGTCCTGTGCAGTCAAGAATCAGAGCGTTCACGAGAAACTCCTCAACATGCTGGAACCGCATCAATACAGTACGTGCTGACAATAAAACCCTCTATTTGGAAGCACCCCTAATTATAGAGGATTTCATTCGAGTTTCGAGGCCAAGAGCATGGAGGAGCAGACTGAGACAGAGAAGGCGAACAAAGTAAAAAGGAGAAAAGACTCTGCTAGTTTTGAAGGCAAAGTGGAAGAAGGGTAATTTGTATCGTTCTCAGTTCACCTTCAATCCTCTCATTTCTAACATAAGCTCATGTTCTTGTCAAAAGGGAATTATCAACATCCGAGAAAACTCAAGGAGTTGTCAGTTTAATCTCAAATGAAGGGAGTCACGAGGGATAATGTTGTATCGTTTCCAATTCCTATCCCTTAAAAGGCCATTCATTAACACAGTTTTTCTTATTATTATCTTGTAGGTTTGCCTCACTATTACAGCATAGGTAAGTATCTGTTTCCCTAAAAAAAAATCTTCTCATAAGGGTAGAAAAAAACAAGAAAGAAGAAATAATTAAAGAAAATGGATACTATTTTCTTCCTCAAGTGCATTACGTGGAAAGGACTCTTACATGGTAATTTTACCTATTTAATTCACCAATTTCCTATGAAAATTTTGACAATTCGATGAATGGTGTCGAACTGCTATGATGTATTGAACAAGGTGTGTCAAGATGATGAGAGGCAATCCTTAGTCTATACACATTCTCACTTACCAAACTCTTGCAAGATGAGTAAAAAAGTTTTATTTCTACGAGATAAAGGGATTTTTCACATAAGATACGGTAGCCAAAATGATAAGAGGCAGTTCATTTCTTTGCCCTATACATTACCATTAATCCATTGCTTAACTATTTTTGAGCCCATACACTTAGAGATTCCTTTTAAATCACCCATGTCAAGAACCACCCCACATTGGGGCAGCTTGAGGTAAACCAGCATCAAAGGGATGACTCAAATTCAGAGGGAGCAAGAAGGGCCTCCCTCCCTTTTGGTCACCGCCCCCGTGGCTTCGACCTTGTCGTTTTCACAGAGCCAGTGATCCTCGACAGAGTCCTCCAAGATAAGCACACCATCGACGACCGGATAATCGAGGCTATGAGGGCTTTGTCAAGAGAAAAGCAGCAAACTAAAGTCTATCCAAAATGCCAATATCTTATTAATAACAGTGATGTTTTCACTGAGCAAAACAAGAAGGATGAGGAATTTGTAATATCTAAAATTTTCTATGATCATTAGCTACAACAGCTCGCATAAGATGAAAAGATGAATAAAAATTTTCTTGCTCTCATTTGCATTAACCTTTAAGTATTTTTATTGCAGATGAACTCTCGCAATAATTTAAATACCCTAGGATCACGAAGAGCAGTTATTTTTCTATTGCTAGCCCAATTGAGCAGGCAATTTCATTTCGTATGAACCCAGTTGGTGATCATCCCTCACGCCGGGCAAAGCGAAAGTCATTACAATTTGAGCATCAGGGTCTAAAATCCTGAATGAAGATGAAGATTCCAAGAGCCTAATAACATTATTCTGTTTAACTTTGTTTAGGCTAGTCCTAACAACACCAGAAGAGCAGCTAAAAAATACTGAAAATTAGGGGCATGAAAAAGCAATATGCATGGTAAAAGCAAGGCCAATGCCCATGAAACAACAAAAACAAAGAAAAAGAAAAGGAGAAGAAAAAAATGATGAAAAAGATGAAGAGAAAGGAGTCTCTAATTTCTGGACAACTGCTATGAAAAACAATGAAGTTTTAGCTGAAGATATTTCTGAGCGTGAGAAAGTGCTCTCAAATACCTCAAAGTTATTAAATGGTGAAGAATAGACAACCCCAAAGGGTTTAAACTTGAGTTCTCCTTTGATACAAATTCCTACTTAAAAACTCTGTCTTGACAAAGATCTGCTACATGATATATGAAGAAAAACCTATTCTTGGGAAAACAATTGGGACAGAAATAGAATGGTATCCAGGAAAAATGCTTCACACAGAAGCACCTCAAGAAAAAATTGTCAAAGATGCTAAAATACAGGATTAGCCAAGGGAGTCTTCCAAAAGGATACTGACAGTGGAGAAGAAAACTGGTAACAATGCCAAGATGATCACCAATTCTCGCCTTTACATACATTTTTTAGCCTAACGAGTACTTCGTTCCTCAACCTGTAAACCAAGCCCATGTTACATCCCTCATGAAGTCTCTTTTAACTGGGGCACTTGAATTAATGTGGAATTTGAAATATTTATAAACAATGCTCAAGGAAGTGCAAGCAAGACTATTTTTATCTCGTTTTGCAAGGTTTTTGACTTGTAAACCTAGAGATGATTGCAGAATATTTTCTTTCATAACCTTGACTTGGACAATCACCTTTGTTAAACCACTGACCAAGCCAGCATTATAACCCTAAAGAAGACCTCTCAGATTAGCAGTATCGTACCGCTTGCGAGAAAACTCAGACCCTTGTAGATGTGATAGCGGTCAGATTGAGTGCTTTCGATATTCCCGTCTTAATGGTCGGGATAGACAACCCTTTTCAATGAGAGCGAGTGGGAAGTCCTTTCTGACTGCAAGTCCCTCGTTCAGCATCTCGAGAAATCCACCTCCTGAGTGAAAATTGTCTTGATAATTACCCTCAGCGGATGTTTAGTGATGCAAACATGGCAAAATCATTATACATGAATTTTCAAATATACATTCTAGAATAGCCCAGCTTTTATACCCTTGATGAATGCATGCATGTTGGTGTTAATTGTCTTTGACAGCTCAGAGTTTTAATCCCGAGTGATAAAACACAAAAATTCGAGCGCTGGAGAAGCCCTCATTATCATCCCAAGAGATATGCCCCAAAAAAGGTCGATTATTTAGCAAATAATGCATCAAATCTCCGGGTAAGAAATCCTAAGTATTTCATCAAGATTCTTTTCAAAGTACCCAGAAGATAAACTAGGTATTCCTTTGAAAAAAAAAAAAAATCTTGACTAGCTGGTCAAGATATTTCATACAATATTCAAGAATAACCGCAATTGTCTATTTCTTCAATGAATGCGTATGCGTTTGCATAAAAAAAACTTGTCTGACAGGAAACATATCCTTAAGAGGCAAGAGCGTGCCCAGGTAAGTATTTTTCTACCCATGTCCGGTTCCAAAAGTCCAGGTACCTATGATTGTTATGATACCCCTACTGAGCACAGGACTACCCTTTCTGTTCACATCAAATCCTTAGGCGAGGACCCCTAGGTACTTTGACAAACAAAATCCAGTCAGTCAAGGCGATCGAAGAAAGGTTCGAGTCATAAACAAATAATTAAATCCAATCAAGGCGACCGAAGATAAGTTCAGAACCTGTGCAAGCGATTTCCCCAGTGAAGGTAATCGAAGAAAGGTTCGGATTCGAGGCAAATGAAATCTAGTCAAAGCGATCAAGAAGATAAGTTCGGGCCCTAGGCAAGCGATTTCCCTAGTTACGGCAACCGAAGGTAGGTTCAGGTCCGAGACAAATAAAATCCAATCAAGGCTACCGAAGATAAGTTCAGACCCTAGACAGATGATTTCCCCATTCAAAGCGACCGAAGAAAGGTTCGAGTCCTAGACAAATGAAATCCAGTCAAGGCGATTGAAGATAAGTTCAGATCCTAAGCAAGTGATTTCCCTAGTCAAGGTGACTGAAGAAAGGTTCGGGTCCTAGACAAATAATTTCTCTCGTCAAGACGATCGAAGATAAGTTCAAGTCCTGGACAAAAGAAATTCAATTGAGGCGACTAAAGATAGGTTCGAATCCTTGACACGTGATACTAACTATCTGGAATTACTCTACCCTTTGGCAAGGTAAGTAGCTCCAGGTATATTTTTATTTGCTTTAGCATGCATCATCTTATCGTATTACAAAAAATAGGACTCACGGTCCCGCCAAAAATAGCATTCATCGAACATGCATGGGACAAATTTAGGTGTCATTTTATCTTTAAATGTAACATCTACAAGTTCAATCTCTGCGAACTCACCTTCAAAGAGGGCAGCTATTGACACCTATTTTTAATTTACTCAAGATTAATTGCACAAAATTTAGGAATTAATTTTCTGTAATTTCTAAAATAAAAAAGATTTCTATTTAAATGCATTGCATAGAGAAATTAGGTACATTTTGCATTAATAGGGCCTATTAGAGTTTTAAAAAA
The DNA here is from genome assembly GCA_024733475.1 of Syzygium grande. Classification (NCBI taxonomy): domain Eukaryota; kingdom Viridiplantae; phylum Streptophyta; class Magnoliopsida; order Myrtales; family Myrtaceae; genus Syzygium; species Syzygium grande. The sequence continues at coordinate 28,514,372 of JAMXDD010000007.1, forward strand.
AATTTAAAAAAATTAATTAATTAATTAAAAAATTATTTAAAAAATCAAAAAATCGAGTTGGGTAAAAGGTGAACCGAAGACCCTTGACCCTTTTCCTTACCTTTTTCTTTCTTTTTTTTTCCGCGTGGGCCCCAGCCCACTCTTCTTTCTCTTTTCTTTTCCTTCCCCCCCCCCAGGGTTGGGCTGGCCCAAATTTTTTCCCTCTCTTTCCTTCTCCCCCCCCCTTGCTCTCATTGCCCTGTTCGCCTCTGTTCACCGGCCGGCCTGGCCGCTACGGTGGTGCTCCCTCGCCGTCGCTATTCGGCTAGAGCAGGGCTAGATGAGCATGCCAACGAGATTGGCATTAATGGCCAGTCCCGTCTTCCCCATTTCTCGACTCCTTTATCTCCTTCTCCTTCCTCTACCCGCCTCTGTTTGAATCGGCCCCCTACTACACTCTGCACGACTTGCAAATTGCCTTGGTCGCGGGGCGGGTGGAGTCGGTGTAAGGCGGGTCGGTCGGGGCCATGCGTCATTACAATGCAATGAACGGGGTCACCATGGCCGGCTGTAAAATCCAGAGAGAGAGAGAGAGAGAGAGGCGGGGGTTGGCCATTGGAAGCCAAAATAGAGATAGAGAGAAACAGAGAGAGTCCGAGAGAAACCGAGAGAAAAAAGGAGAGAAAGAAAGGAGATTTGAGCGTTTGCAGGTCCCAGTAGTCACGTCATCACCCATAGATCAGCCGGAGACTCGCTAGAACCATCGCCAGATCGGTGAGCCCCTCGGTTGCCCTGTTCACCCCTGTTTTTTAGCTTGATTTGGCCGGGACTCGCGCCACGGGTTTCACAAGAAATCCGCGAATGGTCAATTTTAGCGCCACGCCGCCCCCCACATGTCTCAGACACGGGGTTGACCCGACTCGGGTCAATGCCCTGGCTCAAATCCGTTGATCCGAATCGATTCCAACCCGGTCCGGATCACTCAACCCAGTTCCCTTTTTTTTAAATAAAAAAATTTAAAAAAAAAACTTTACAAAAATTTAAAATTTTTTTAAAAGAATTTTAAAATTTTATTTTTTTTATTTTTCCCTTCCTGTATTTATTTTATTTTTTAAAAAAATTAAAATTAATTTTTTATATTTTATTTTTTAAAAAAATTCAAATTTTTTTCTTTTTCTTTTTTTTACTTTTTTAAATTATGTGATATATTTGTTGTTTTAATTTATTATGGTATTATTACACAGGTTTTTGTATTGTTTAAATTAGACAAACCTGAGGTTGTATAGTAGCACTTTGCATGTGTTCTTCACTAATGTTATTATGCATATTTTTTAATACAATTGCATAAGCTGTTGTGTTTTTTAATGTCATCTAACTTAGTTAAGGTTAGAACCTTTGGCTACATGAATTGTTGTGTTTTTTATTGCTAATCGTTTCTGATTATGCACTCGCTTGATCACCTCACATGTTAGGAGAAAAATCCTAAAATCAGTTCAAATTACCTGACAAATATTTTCAAAAATGAGCAGGGTAAAAAGGTACTAAAATGGCATTAGTTATCCAACTAGTGTAACCAAGTCCCCAAACTCAGTTAATCTCTGGTCCGCAGAAATAGGGTGATCCTTCCATCACCCTATTTGGGTTTTTAATCGATCCACTCCAAATCGATTAGTAACGGCTCCTTGGTATAAACCATTTGCATGTTAAAAACTTAAACCTCAAGTCGCGATATGGTATGGGCTTAGGAGAGCCCCAGTTAAGTCCTAAACCTAGACTTAGCACATACCGAGCGAAAACTTTCTTTTTTTTACTTATTCAAAAAGAAAAGGAGTGCGAAGGTCGGTCGCAACACTCCCCATTCCGTTTCTCGGTCTCATATGATTGAAGAGTTCCAATTAACTCATTCACTAATAGAGGCTTGATCCTTTGTGTCTCTCAAAGAGATGTTTTGATGTTATCCCACTGATTTGTCAGTTCTCTCATAAGTTTGTTGACTTTCATTGTATCTGGGACTGGTTGTCCTTGAAAAGCAAGACCGTTTACTATGTTAGTAAACCTGTCATACAAATCAGCAATTGATTGTCCAGGCTTCATTTTGAAGGATTCATATTGACCAAGCAAAAGATTGATTTGAGTTTTCTTGGCTCGATCTGTTCCTTCATAAGTAATATGAAGAGTATCCCAGATTTCCTTAGCTGATTCACAAACAGCAATTTTTTTTATATTCAATAGGAGATAAAGCATAATAAAGAGAATAAATTTCTTTGGAATCTAAAGTTTCTCTTTTAGATATCTCAGTTTGAGATAATGGAAGATCTGCTACTTTGCTTGTATCTGCCTTTTCTTTTGAATCAATAAATTTTGGATTAACTCCTTTGATGATGACATCCCATTGCATATGATCAATTGACTTTATGAATGCCTTCATCTTATTCTTTCAGATACTATATTCCTTGCCATCGAAATATGGTGGTCTGTTGTTGCTCTGTCCTTCAATGAGCCCGGCAGCACCAAAGCTAGCCATGTAGATCATTAGCTCGGAAGTAAAACACTTCAATAAATGAGTAACCTGCTCTGATACCAATTGATGTAGCTAGCAAGGATCATCTAGAGGGGGGTGAATAAGTAATCTTAAACAATTTTTGTCAAATTATGCGGAAATGAAAAATCACAAATGAGTCTGAATAAACTTCAGATTCAAAACAGATTATATAGACAATGCTCTTGATGTGCAGAATCTAAATTAAGAGATAAGCGATAGAAAAACTGCATACAAGTTTATACTGATTTGGCTTATAATAAGCCTAACGTCTACTCTCCCATGCTGATAGTCTACCAGCTGGATTTCATTATTTAATCAAAAGGAATTTACAAATTCTGAGTGATAGTAATCTTGTGTGTGATAGCACTCTTTATCTCACACAATCTTTCTTTCAAAGTAACCCTCAAGATCTTAATTTTTGGCTCAGAACGACAAGAGAAATGATTGGAGTATGCTCAGACTTTGGACTTGTTGATTCTTGAATCTATATATACTTCTGCTGCTCGTTGATCTCCTTAAATACTCCTCTACGTCCAAACTAGCCGCTGGACAGCTTCAAAGGATCATCTTCCAATCTTCATCTTGGACAAATTTGTATAATAAGGATTGAGTAGCCGTTAGATGACAAATTCTGAATCCCACTGATTCTGGTCGCCCATATAATCAGAATCTTGGTTTTCATAAGTAGAACTTTATCCGTTATAATGCATGCTTATCGTAATCTTTGATTGTTAATCAATTTGATTTGAGATTGAAAAAATCAAAGCTTTCCTTATGTGAAATCCATGCCAGATCACTAGCTATTATGTTTCATTCTGAATTCTGCGTCTGAAGAATTTGTGCATCTGCATCTGAAGAACTTACGTGTCTGCGTCTGAAAAACTTCTGTGTCTGCTTCTGAATAATTTCTTCGAATCTCAGAACTAAGATTATGTGGATCTTTAATAAGACATGAACTAGTTTGTAAAGTCTGAAAAACTTCCTTCTGAGCTTACATACCTGAAATAAAATAGTTCAGAATAAGTATCAGATTTACAAAAATATGAAAGGTTTTGTCAACTTCAAAATTAATAGGAGTTTTCCTCAACAGATCCGAGTCTCAAGTGACTCAGACGTGTTAACAATGATGCCAGACGACAAGATCATGTTCCTGCAAGCATCCAAGAGGTAGCCATAGATTCTCCAGCCTCGGTCAAGCATGTCGCTTGGCATGTCCAAGGCCTTGATTGGAGGCAACCCACGATTGTGCACGGCCTCATCTCCAAGGTCCTTGAAGCTCTCGGTTGGTGCTCCCATGGAGGGTCAGAAAGTGGAGGAAGACGACGAGGGCAACGAAACCCGAGGTGAAGAAGTAGTAGGTTGGGACGCCGAGGGTGGCCACCATAGGGAAGGCAGAATCTGAGAAGATGCCGATGACGAGGGCTCGGAGGTCCGTGGCGGTGGCGATGTTGGCAAGGGCGAGGCACAAGTTGGAGGTGTCATGGCGGGAGAAATCAAAGGGCATTTGATCACACTCGGCGGGGTAGCAGGGTCGAACGGAAGGTGGAGGACGATGATGGAAGAGGAGTCATAGGCGACAGGGGCAGCGGTCAAAGCAGAGGAGAGGTTGATAACAACGGAGAAGCAAGGGTGGTGCTTGTGAATAAGTCGTCCGAGCTCGAACATGGAGACTATAGGCGCAAATGATAACCATTCTATTCCAGAAATAACTCCTGGAACATAAATAGATTTTTCTATTTCTGTTTCCAGGACGAGTTTCTAAGAAAAGAAACCTGTTTGATAATGACCACAAATTTCTATTTCTGGAACAGAAACCCATTTGATAACAGTATAAAATTTTTATTTCTTGAAACGTAAACCCGTTTGATAACAATACAGTTTTCTATTTCCTGGAACATAAATCCAATTTTTTTAGAAATGGTCTCTAAAATGAAAATTAATGAAAACACCCAAATGCTAGTAAAGTCCTAAAGGCTTATTCATTCAAAGGATTGTATTGTTTTTTTTAGAGTTTTAGGATTTTTTAGGTGTAAAGACCCCTTTTGGGGGTTAAATTCCTTTTAAGGTTTTTTAGGGGTCAAAATCTCTTTTAAATCCCTAAATTAAGGAGTCTTCAAAAATATCATTTAGGTATCTTAAAAAAATTTAAATTTCACTCAAAGTGGGTGGCCACGGATATTTTAAGCCATTATGTGAAGTTTTGAAATTTTTGATTTTTTTTTTTTTTTTTATTTTTTTTGAAAAAATTCATCAAATTTCCTATTTTTCCGAAATCTGAATTTTTTTTATTTTCTGGAAATTTTCATGGATTTTTCTAGAATTTTTCAATTTTTATGGATTTTCTAGAAAAAAAAATGAGATTTTTAGGAATTTTCCGGATATTCTAATTTTTTATGAATTTTTTGATTTTTTCTGATTTTTCCGATTTTTCTATTTTTTAATGATTTTTCTAATTTTTTAGAGTTTTTTTTATTTTCCCGCTAGGAATGAACTGGATCGAACTGGTCCGGACTGGTCTGACCAGGTCGGTCGAGGTCAAATTTAGAAAGTGATGTGTTTTGAAGAGAGAAGACAGGTTCTTTTAAAAATGGTTTTTATTTCTCGTCTAGATACTAGAAAATCTACTCTTTTTTTATTCTGATTTTTGGTTTAGAACCAGTTCTGGAGCAAAAAGTTATTCCAAAAATAAAAAAATGGAATTGCGCTACCAAACAAGTTTGTGTTCGAAATCTGTTTTCGGAAACAGAATACTAATTCTGGATAAAAATAGAATGATTATTATTTACGTCCTATGTGACCCCTCAATGGCGACGGATAGAGGACTATGGTCTCCCTCATGCTTTCCTGTGGTGCTTACATTGAACGTCGAAACACACAGTTTATATAGGCAAACAATATGGCCGACAGGGTTCAATTACTTCATCCTTTATGGCTTCTTCTGATTTTGGTACTCTTAAACATTGTCTGAAATTAATATAAATGTGTAAATAGGCTCGACATAACTTGACAATATCGAAAAATATATGTGGAGCCACAATTATAAATTTATAATTGCTGTCCGAGGTTCTTTGGGTCCAAGCTAACTTAGCTTTCGCGCTCGAAGGAAACAAAACTCTAGTACGATCAATCTGCGGACTTTGCGTGCGCGCCACTTGGTCTGACCATGGGAAAGTGTCTTCGCTTGGTCAAGACCGTCATTGCTGACGTCATCCTACACAGGACAGAAAAAAAAATTTAGGTGATAAAGAACTCGGGCTGCGGCCTCCCTCCCCCGTCATTGCTGACGTCACCGGGTTCGATAAACTTAATACACAGTAAAGAACGGTAAATAAAAAAAATTAATAGTTATAAGGATGAATTGGTCGATCGAGAACGTGAATTAGGGCGTGTTTGTTTTTTTGGTCAAAGTACGTGTTTATTTGAGTGAAAAAAATTTAGCAAATTAATTTTCCGAATTTCCACTTGTTTAGTTTGCCGAGAATGACTAGTTAATAAAAAATCATTTACAGTCAAAAAAAATATTCATGTATAAAATAAGAAAAATAAATTTCCTAATCTGAAAAATAGAAGACATTTTTCTTGAAACAACTTTACGGAAAGCATCTTTCTTTATCATGAATTTTTTTCATAAAACAAACACACTCTTAATCGAACAAAAGTTGATAAGTCATTCAAGTTAAGTTTGATAAATTCTTAAAAGAGTCGGTAAATTTAAAGCTTTGCTAAGAATACAAGTTAGAATTTTATATGATAAGTTGGCAAATTAAAAAATAACCAAATAAACGTGGAGAAGATACCCATATGTGAGTTACAAGTTTAATATTTAGTGATAATTTAATTGGAGAAAAATCAGAGAATCGCGCTAATTTAGGTTAGTAATAGAGTTAGTAGATGCAAGGGATTGTACACCAAGGCAAATAAAAATTGGTAACTCAAAGGGAAAGTTAATAAATAAATAAATAAATAAATAAAGGATGTTAAACGTCAGTAAATTACTAATATAAAGTTGGTAAGTCAAAACTACTGAGTAACTTAATCTATCAAAAGTCATTAAGTCGCTCTAATTTAGATTGGTAATTTCACATTAGATTTAGTAAATTCAAAGCGTGAATGAATAATGCAAATAAGAATTGATAAGTTCGTACGTACAAAAATTACTAATTTATGAACTATAAAAAAATTGATAATTTTTTAAAAATGTTAATATTTCACCAACGGTTTTCTTACACTCGTATCCATTGCCACGAAACAAAAGACTTCTGTAACATCCAACTCTCAATGTCTCGATCTACCTCAATCAATTAATAAAGTTACACTTTGATCTTGCCATTTCAGTGGAAGACACAAAACAAATGCAAGCAAATATAAATGATATTTTTTTTTTGGCACACGAGATTAATGGTCATGAACTGGGAAACAAGTGACTGGTCTCATTGAAATTTTCTGAAATTTGACACTTTTAGACTTCAAAGGAAGGACTTAAGGGACTAGTCACTCATTTAAATCCAACAGTCCAAATGGGTTATGCCCCAAAAATAAAATTAAGGACTGAGAATAAACAGAACCCAAAGAAAAATGAAAATGCAAGCTATTTGTCTACTATATATATATCCATAAGTGTCCTAGGATCTGGGGATTATAAATAAAGAAGGAAATTATATAGAAAGAGATCAATTAATCTATGCGTTTACGTTTATTAGAAAGGAATCCGGGAAATTGTATTAAAAAGATAAGAACAACAAAGACGTAGGTGAGTTTTAATTGGTGTTCTAGATATTGAAAATATTCGTTATATTGAGAAAAGAGATATAGGATATGGGATATATCTCTTGTTCTGGCAACTGAATAAATATATTCTAATATAAAAGTGCAGATTTCTACACAGAAGACTATTAAATAGATAAAACTAAATAAAAGCGCAAGCATTAAGAATAATAAAAAGACCGTAAGCAATATAAAGAATGACGAGAAGAATAATCAGAAATTATAGACCAACCATGAATGTGGTATATCTAAAAAAGTAAGACGATAAAGTTAACTGCAGATTATTATAGTGCAGACCATCCACAGGCGATTGAACCTGCCGTTTGTGGGGTATGTAAATGTAAACGTAGATGAGAAATTATAAATGACTGATATATAAATGATAATAGATATAAATGATAATAGAATATTACAACAATATTGAAAGATTACACAATGTGGATATCAAATGCAGAATAATGAAAATTTCTTTGGTAGAAATTCTTCCGTTACTCAGACTATTTTGTAGTCTAGAACGACAAGATTTTCCACACTATATAACTAGAAAAGGTTTTGAAAAGATCTTGAAAATATGAGACAAGATCTTTATAGGGATAAGAAACTTACTGGATATGGAAAGGTTATAGAAAAGGTTGGGAGATTTGTCTGAGACAAATGATCTCCTTTATTCTTTAAAGAAGACCGAAGGGTTTTGAGAAAATTGAGGGGGTTTGAGAAAGGCTTCCGAATGGTTATGAAAAGTGTCTGCCCCTCCTAGTGAATGAGGTTCTCCTTTTATAAGCAAGTGAGGTTCCTGTAGAAAATTATTCACGGGTAGTACTGTAGCAAACAGTAGTAAGTACACAGTGTTACAGTGAACAGTATTCTGACAGGTTTTCTTAGAAAAGATGGAAAATAGTACATGGATTCTTTCGACGTAATGACTTATAAGTCTTCCACCGACAGACTTCTTTCTTATTAGAAATGATGAGAATATTGACGAAGCCTAAAGTCTTTTGTCTTTTCATCATTGTTTGGACAAGTCTTCAGTCGCTCCATGATGATGTTGAAACTGGCTAGAGTTTTTTGTCCTTTTGTCATGGTTCAGACAAATCTTCAGCCGCTTCATTTTCTTCCTCTTGGTCTGTTACGTCTCCCCATGGAATTCTTGGGAGGATCCCGTAGCAATCATCTTCATTAGAATTTCCACTATGATGAGAGCGGGAACTTTCCGATTCTTCTAATTCAGAAAGGGCTTGTCTCAGTAATCTTGCCAATTGTTGGTGAGATTGTGCTGAGGCCAACTTAGAAAGAACGAATCCTCGATCATGAAGGAATGGGTGGTCTCTTTGAGAGGAGGAGGGATTGATCTCCTGACTAAAAATAGATCAATAGCTTCTATGGAGACTCTATCAAAAAATTTGAAACCATCCCACCATTTAACCTTGAATCGTCTAATTAAAATAGGGAGGCCATTGGCCTCTTTTCTATAATCAAAATACTATCCGAGTACCCAAAATACTCCAAAGAAATAGAAAAAGAGTAAGAGTCTGGGAAATCTTTGCTCATGAGGAGCAAGATTATTGTATTTTTCAAGAAAATGAGGATAGCTGGACCGGATTTTGGGATGAAGAATTTCCTGAATAGGTCCAAGTTGTTCCCACCATTGGAAGAACCAGTAGGGAACTTCCGTTATATTGAGATTCTCGAAATAGAAAAGCCATGTGTGGGTATGATTTGGGTTTTGTCTCCAGAAAGTATTCCACCAAGCTTGTTTATAGTCAAAGTAAGAATAAGATGTTCTGTATGGTGCTGACTCATTCATCTTGACATTGAATTTTTTCATGGCCCAAGGATTTGGTTTCCATTCACGTGGTTGGATGACCCTGTGAATGATGGCTTTTGAATAATTTATGTGTCCTTGGTTAGAAAATGTTTAATGGTGATAGATTCTGTTTCTGTCAAAATTCTTTCATAAAAATCAACATTTTTGTAAACATCATGAGGGGGATATAGAAAATTTTCTGAAAATATGTTTTTTTGCAAATTCAATGGGGTTTTTGTCAAAAAAATCCTTCTTCAACATTGCAAATATTTTGGAAATTTGTTTTAATATAAAATTTTGATTTTGGAGGGGCTGTTTCTGATAATTGAATAACCACCTCACTAGAAATTCTTTTTCCCAATTGCTTTTGGGTAGTAATAGGAGAAGGGTCAAGACTTACCATTGTTGTGGATGGTTGTGATGGACTATTGAAAGCTTGTTGAAGAAGTTGTAGAGCTTCTTATAGAGAAATATTCGAAATATCAAAAGAGGGTTTCAGGGATAATTCAAGATTTGGTTGGGCTTGTTCAGAAATGGTGGTAACATTCAATGATGGGTTTGATGGTGACTGAGTAGTTGCCTACAGCCACGTTCTTATGTTGGTGAGGCCAGGGGACCTTCTTTCTAAGGGTGGTTCAACAATTTCTTTGCCTTTGTCCCTCCTGGTTGGTTTGTTGGGAGGTTTCGGAGGCATTTTCCCCTGTAAAAATTCTCGCGTGAGAAATCTGGAAGAGAATTTGATGACCCGTTTATAAATTCTATATCGAAATCAAAAACAGATAAAATGGCTTGCCATCTAACAAAAATTTGCTTAGATGTAATATTTTGAACATCTTTTTGCAAAACGTCTTTTGCAGATTTGCAGTCAATTCTTAATAGAAATTTTTTATTTAAAAGATCTCCTTGAAATTTAGAAATAGAAAGTACAATAGCAAGTATTTCTTTCTTAATGGTTGAGTAATTCTTTTGACAATCATTCCAATGTTTGGAGATAAACTGAACAATTTGTTCTTTGTTGTCTTTGGATTGTTTAAGAATTCCTCCATAACCAATATCAGAAGTATTAGTTTCAACAATTTTAAAGGCATGAGGATCAACGAGATGTAAGCAAGGAATTTCCTTGACAGTTCGCTTGATTTGCCTTACAATATCTGTATGAACCTGAGTCCATGGTAGAGGATCTTTTTTGAGCCTCTGATGGAGTGGTTTACAGACTATGTTGATGGGGGGAAAGAAATCAATAATGTAATTCAAACTTTCAAGAAATCTTTGCAATTGATTTTTGTCTCTGATTTCATCAGGAAATTTTTCTGAAAATATTATTGATCTTTCAATGGGTGTGATAGTTCCTTGATGGATATAATGTCCTAGAATACGAATTTTGGTTTTAAAAAGAGATATTTTAGTAGGTGAGACTACTAAACCGCTTTCTTTTACAATATGAATACAATGATTGATGTGTTTAAAATGCTTGTCTATTGATGTAGAAAATATTAAAACGTCATCAATATAAACAATAATATAATCAGAGCAATGATTAAAAATATCATTCATAATCCTTTGAAATTCAGAAGGGGCATTTTTTAATCCAAAAGGCATGACATATTGGCCAAAAGGAACAGTAAAAAAGCTGTTTTATATCGATCCTTTTCACTGATTTGAATTTGCCGAAAACCCCGACTTCATATCAAATTTTGAAAAAAAATTTTGCATCATAAAATCTATTTAATAAATCCTTCTTATTAGGAATAGGGTACCTAATCCATTTTAAAGCTGTATTTAAAGGTTTATAGTTTATAACTAATCTTGGAACTCCTCTTTCTAGTTCAGCATTTTTGTTGACATAGAAAGCAGAGCAACTCCAAGGGGATTGGCTTTTCCTAATAAGCTTTTTCTCAAGAAGTTCTTTTATTTCTTTTTGACAGAAATTTAGAACTTCATGGTTCATTTGAGAAGGTCTAGCTTTAGTAGGAATATTTTTCTCAGAAAATCCTGGCTCATAAGGAAGATCAACTATATGACTTTTACGAGACCAAAAGGCATTATGAATATTGGAACATATGGAATTTTTGATTTGGTTTTCAAGATTAGAAATTCTTTTTTGAAGACTCGTTTCACAAAGGTTTTTATCAATCCTTTTGTATTCAAGGTCTTCCTTAAGAAATTGGAGATGAATTTCCTTATCCTGAATCATACAATTGATTTCAGAAATAGAATGTTCTTGAAGAGTATTCAAATTTCTGGTTTGAGGTTTTGAAATGAAATTAAAGCAGATTTTCTTGCCTAAGGTTTCAGTTTCAATTCCTTTTTCAGAAACTTTAAAGGGTTGTAGTAAGTTTATGAAAGGTGATCCTAAAATAACATTTTGTTTGATATTTTTAACAAGAAGAAAAGGAGTTTTGAAAGAAATTTGGTCTTTCACAATTTCAGCTTCAGGGATTTTATAATTAATAATCAGTTTGTCACCAGATGCCGATTTGAGAGATTGAGAAGTTTTCTCAAAATATTTGGTTGGTATAAGACCTTCTTTTATGCAATTAAGGTCTGCGCTAGTATCAAAGAGGGCTGTTGTTTCTAAAATAACTTCATTTTGGATTTTAATAGAGACATTGATAATCCATTTTCTGGTGGTTATTTCAGAAAGCATTAAAAGGAAGTTTGTGTCAGAAAGAGGAAGGAAGTTGATGAATTTCATTTTCTTCAGGATCTTCTTCTTCTTGTTTTCCTTTTAAAATTTTGACTTAATATCTAAAATGTTCTTTTGCATAGAAATTTGGGCTGCTTTAAGCTCTTGTATTTCTTGCTTTTGTTTATAAATTTCGTGAGTAAGGTCACTTATAGAAATAGGTTTAGAAACTGATTTTTTAGTTTTATTAAGGATAGTAGAAATATTATAAGGATTATCAGTTGGATAGCTGTTTTTTTTTTTTTGAAAATTATTCAAATATTTTAATTTTGTTTCAGGATCGGTAATCTGGTCAAAAGTTTGTAAAAGAATCTCTTCCTCTTTTGTTAAAACATTTATTTCAAAATCATTTGATTGTTCTTCTTCACTTTCTGAAGTTGAAGAAGAGGTTTCTAAATCACAAACTTGTAATCCTTCTTCAAAATCAGATTCTTCGGAAGAACTATTATCAACTTCAACCATTAATTGATTAAGTTGGTTAATAGTTTCTTCGTCTAAATCTAGTTCATTGACCTTTTTACTGATTTTGCAAAATCGAGAAGTGTGGCCCTTTCTATCCAATTTGATAATCCTTATAATATTTCTACTATCCTTAGTCAAACTAAAAAATCAGTTTCTAAACCTATTTCTATAAGTGACCTTACTCACGAAATTTATAAACAAAAGCAAGAAATACAAGAGCTTAAAGCAGCCCAAATTTCTATGCAAAAGAACATTTTAGATATTAAGTCAAAAATTTTAAAAGGAAAACAAGAAGAAGGAAAAGCTAGACTTGTCGTTCGTGGAGCCAAGGGGTCGATAAAGATATTCTTTATAAATTCGTCCACAGTTAAGACGATTTCCTTCGTGGAGCCTTTTCACAGAGATTTCTGGACGTGTTCCAGGCAGTAAAACCCAGGGGGGTAGTAAGTCCGTTGGTAAGCGTCGTCGAAATCTATCGAAAAGAAGAAAGTAATCTTATGCAATGAATTTATTAAGAAGATCTGAGTCTTCTTCTAGTTCTTTATCACAAATGTCTTTTGATCAAGGACCTATAAATAGGGAAGAAATTAATATAGAGGATTTCAACAAATCTATCGAAAATTGTTTTATTCCGAAGGTTAAACTAGATAAAATTTATGAACATTCTAAGTTCAGGTTCTTTGGAAATAATGACTATGTCATTGTTAACTGAAGAACGTGATGTACCACTTTCTAATCTTTTGCTTCAATTCAACTTTTGAATAAAGATTCTATAAAGAAACATTCTCAGAAATGGAATTATATGCATATAGGTCTAGTACAGGTAGGTGCGAAACCTCTTACCAAAGAAGGTTTGGACACCTCTTTACTTCTTGTCCTAAGAGATGCAAGGCTATTGAAATACGAAGAGTCCATTCTTGAAGCCGTAGAAACTAGTCTTTGCAGTGGACCTATACATTTTGATAGCCATCCTAATCTCACTGTTTCTCTCAAAGACAAAAATATTTTAAAATCTCTGACTCTTTAAATAAAAACCCATAATTATTCTATAGCTGAAGGATCTATTCCCATAGCTCTTATATACAGAGTTTATTACAAAGTAATGAATTCTGCTTTTGGAAGCAAAGCCTTTAAATTAAATTCTAATAGAGAAACCCTTCTTTTACAAACAGACATTTCTAAAGCTAACATCACCATTCCTAGGACCATCCCTTGGAACCAGATAACTCTCCCGGATCAATGGGAATTAGAAAATCGAATTCCTCAGCCAATAGTTCAAAATTCTGATCCTACTAATATTATCCAACACCCTGAAGGAAGAGTAACTATCCAATTTGCGAGAAGATCAATAGATATTCCTAGAAATTCTTGTGATATTAGATCTATTCCTTCATGGCATTCTACTTCTTCTCGAAGGTCAGTAGATATTACTCCAAATATCCCTCTGAATATCCCTTCAAATAATCCTGAGGAAGCATCCGCAAGTGCTCCTCCTTTTCCTAATATCAGCGGAGTAGATAACAGGTCGGGAATTTTCAGACCAGTCTACCACCATATTCCTGACTTCCCTGATCCCACTCCTTCCGAAATGGAAGATCCGAAAATCAATGTTTTAGAAATAGCTTTTGAACCAGATAAAATCATTTTGAATAATGAATTCAATTCTTCTGATAACAAACACATCAGAGAATGGTTCTTTACTAATTTTCGCAGCCAAGCATTTGAAATCAAAAAAGAATATTATGATTACATGTATCAGCATGAAATCGAAGTATTCTTCTTTGATTGGTTTGAAAATATATTTCTAAAAGAAAAACAAATCTTTGTTTTAGATCAATTTTATAAATAGAAATTAGACGATGGACATGTCATTGAGTCTAATCATCCCCCTCTTAGGAAAATCAAAATTGAACATCGAGAAACTGAAATAATAGCTTCTCCTTTCAAAACAGCCTCAGAAATAGATGGCATAGGCATTAAAAAGATTATTGAACAAAATAATTTTTCTAATCAACATCTTTACACTATAGGAAAACAACTCGATAGGATTGAAAATCTTACTCAAATTAGTTTTCCATCCTTTTCTATAACAATTCCAAAAAAGGATTTAAAGCCACCACTTTTTAAGAATTTTGAAATTCCAAAAAATCCTAGTCTTGAATTTGCTAAAGCTTTAGAGGAAAGAAAAAGACTTCTCAAGGGAAAAGCAGTCTTAATTCCTAAAAATCCCATATTTTTAGATACACCTTTAATTCAAATTTTGAGTGTAAAAGACACCCCAGATCGTATCGAACCTTCCAACCAAATCAATCTATTAGATAAATCTGATACTGAATCTCTCCCAAGAGATAAATCGTATCACCTGGAAGGATCCTCAAAGGTTATATTATTCTCGTGACACTCCTCCCGATATTCTCTTGGAAGAAACCTTTTCTAAAGTTCAAAACAAATATTCCTCTGATGCTATTTATGAATGGAATATAGATGGTATTTCTGAATAGAATCTTATAAATGTCTTAACTCAGATGGTCATGCTTGCAAACACTTATAAAATCATTCCATATACTTCTGATCATTCTGTTGCATATCTTTTAATAGCTGGATTTACAGGTCAGCTCAAAGGATGGTGGGATAACTACCTGAATGAAGAGCAAAGGTCTCAAATCCTAAATGCTTATAAACTCAATCTCTTTGGTCAAAATATTCTTGATGAAAATGATCAACCCATTCAGGATGCAGTGAACACTCTAATATTCTCTATATCCCAACATTTCCTAGGAGATTCTTCCCATATTCTCGATAAAAATCAAGATCTCTTGTCCAATATGAAATGCAGATCTTTAGGAGAATTTCGAGAATATAAAGAAATATTTTTGCAAAGAGTTTTCCAAAGATCAGATTGCAATCAGTCTTTTTGGAAAGAAAAATTTCTTGCTGGTTTACCAAAACTCATAGGAGAACAAGTTCGCAGTAAGATAAGAGAAGAATATGGAAATCAAATTCCATATGACCATCTTTCTTATGGTGAATTAACCTCTTACGTGTATAAAATAGGAACACAATTGTGCACCAATATTCATCTCCAAAAACAAATCAAGAAAGAACAAAAACTTTCAAGAAAAGGATTAGGAGATTTTTTTGCCCAATATGACCCATCTTTTGAATCTTTTGAAAAACGAAAGTGTTCAGAAAAGTGCTCCTCTAAAAGGAAAAAACACAAAAAATTCTACAAAAAACCTTATAAAAAGAAATTTGACAAAAAGATGTATAGAAGGAAAGAAAATGATAATTTTAATAAAAGACCCAAAAAAGATTTCAAAAATGTCACTTGTTTTAATTGTGGTAAAAAGGGCCATACTTCTCGATTTTGCAAAATCAGTAAAAAGGTCAATGAACTAGATTTAGACGAAGAAACTATTAACCAACTCAATCAATTAATGGTTGAAGTTGATAATAGTTCTTCCGAAGAATCTGATTTTGAAGAAGGATTACAAGTTTGTGATTTAGAAACCTCTTCTTCAACTTCAGAAAGTGAAGAAGAACAATCAAATGATTTTGAAATAAATGTTTTAACAAAAGAGGAAGAGATTATTTTACAAACTTTTGACCAGATTACTGATCCTGAAACAAAATTAAAATATTTGAATAATTTTCAAAAACCAAAAACAATTATCCAATCTGATAATCCTTATAATATTTCTACTATCCTTAGTAAAACTAAAAAATCAATTTCTAAACCTATTTCTATAAGTGACCTTACTCACGAAATTTATAAACAAAAGCAAGAAATACAAGAGCTTAAAGCAGCCCAAATTTTTATGCAAAAGAACATTTTAGATATTAAGTCAAAAATTTTAAAAGGAAAACAAGAAGAAGAAGATCCTGAAGAAAATGAAGCCGGCTGAAGATTTGTCTGAACCATGACAAAAGGACAAGAAACTCTAGCCAGTTTCAACATCATCATGGAGCGGCTGAAGACTTGTCCAAACAATAATGAAAAGACAAAAGACTTTAGCCATCGTCAATATTCTCATCATTTCTAATAAGAAAGAAGTCTGTCGGTGGAAGACTTATAAGTCATTACGTCGAAAGAATCCATATACTATTTTCCATCTTTTCTAAGAAAACCTATCAGAATACTATTCACTGTAACACTGCACTTACTACTGTTTGCTACAGTACTACAAGTGAATAATTTTCTACAGGAACCTCACTTGCTTATAAAAGAAGAACCTCATTCACTAGGAGGGGCAGACACTTTTCAGAACCATTCGAAAGCCTTTCTCAAATCCCCTCAATTTTCTCAAAACCCTTTAGTCTTCTTTAAAGAATAAAGGAGATCATTTGTCTCAGACAAATCTCCCAACCTTTTCTATAACCTTTCCATATCCAGTAAGTTTCTTATCCCTATAAAGATCTTGTCTCATATTTTCAAAACCTTTTCTAGTTATATAGTGTGGAAAATCTTGTCGTTCTAGACTATAAAATAGTCTGAGTAACGGAAGAATTTCTACCAAAGAAATTTTCATTATTCTACATTTGATATCCACATTGTGTAATCTTTCAATATTGTTGTAATATTCTATTATCATTTATATCTATTATCATTTATATATCAGTCATTTATAATTTCTCATCTGCGTTTACATTTACATACCCCACAAACGGCAGGTTCAACCACCTGTGGATGGTCTGTACTATAATAATTTACAGTTAACTTTATCATCTTACTTTTTTAGATATACCACCTTCATGGTTGGTCTAGAATTTCTGATTATTCTTCTCGTCATTTTTTATATTACTTACGGTCTTTTTATTATTCTTAATGCTCGCGCTTTTATTTAATTTTATCTATTTAATAGTCTTCTGTGTAGAAATCTGCACTTTTATATTAGAATATATTTATTCAGTTGCCAGAACAAGAGATATATCCCATATTCTATATCTCTTTTCTCAATATAACGAATATTTTCAATATCTAGAACACCAATTAAAACTCACCTACGTCTTTGTTGTTCTTATCTTTTTAATACAATTTCCCGGATTCCTTTCTAATAAACGTAAACGCATAGATTAATTGATCTCTTTCTATATAATTTCCTTCTTTATTTATAATCCCCAGATCCTAGGACACTTATGGTATATAAATATATATATATATATACTACATAGACATATATATTACATAAGACAATGCCTTAGATTCCATGCACACACTTCAATTCCCACATGAAAGCTGAACTTATTAACATACCCATTATTATCAGTCGATTTCGGACCTGCTTATGCATGCATGCATGCAAATTGCAACAACATTATACAGAACTCACTATCATGATATTTACTGTATATATATCTCTTGACAATTGACATGTTCCCGTCCAAGCCAGTTGAACTTTCAACTCGGTGTTTCCATCACCAAGCATTGCTCGCTGTCCTCCTCATTGACCTGAACTTCTCAGCTGCCGTCTCTGCCTTGTTTGGCAGTTTCCATTTCATCATCATCTGTCATGGATACAACATTAGCTCTCAAAAAGTTCACATAAGACTTGCGGTGGTTGTGTCTGAATTGATGAAAGGTCATGCCTATAGATGAATGTTTTAGACGAAATTTTACCTCCTTTCTGTGTTTCTGCACGGTCTCCGCCTGCTCGAAACGGCGAAAGTATAGGATAGTAAGATTATGTAGGGAAGCAAACGAATGCAATGGGCAGTTGAGATAGAAGAAGGCAAAAGATCGAATTTTCTACCGCAATCCTTTTGAGCTTCTCGTTCTCTTCTTTAAGCTGATTGAGCTCTACTTCTAACTCTACTGTGTATGCCTGCACGAAACGCATTGATTTATCAAAGACACATGCTTCTCAATTTCGCCCTATATAGTTTCCATGTGGGGGATTTTTGGAAAGAAGAGAAGGTCACCTGTTTCCTGGCTCGAGATCTCGCAGCCGATTCCCGGTTTTTGATCATCCGACGCTGCCTTCGTTCAACCACAATTTCTGGCGGACCGTCGATTATCCTCCGACTCTTGAGCCCCACCGCCTCAGCCAAGCTCTGGCATCGCTCATTCATGATACCACTCGCACATTCCCCCATGTACCGATTGGTGTGCGGGTACATTTGGAACCCCGGGAACCCGTTGCCCAGCAAGTTGTTCCCGCCACCTTGAGGGGTGTTGGGGTATCCGTACCCGGTCGCACTCGCACTTCTCATCCCGAGCCCTGCGTCCAAAGATGGAGCGGGGTCCATGAAATTCCTCTGTGGCTTGTGAACAGGCGGCTGCGGCAGTGGTGTCGCCTTCGGTAGGGGAGACTCTTGCACAACCCCAGCTTTGATCAGGAAGTCCTCCAAGGTCATCTCGCCAAAGGTTTGTTGTCGCCTAGGCGGTTCATGATTGGTGAGGTTGTTGTTGTTTTCGTTATTCGGGGACCGGCGACGCTGGTCCTTGTGTATCTCGTCCCACACCTCATCCACAGTCTTGTTGCAAAGCGGGTTCGGGATCAAGAACGAGCCTTGTCTCGCCAGGGACAATTGGCCCACCGCATTTATGTTAGCGCTAGGGGGCTCATTCTGGCTGGGCAACGACTGGTTTTCCTCCGCGCTCCAGATGCTCGCTAGGAACTCGTCCATGTTCATCGAGCCGAAGCTCTTGCCTCTTCTGCATTGGATCTCATCGAGGGTGAGTGAGAGGATCGAGTTTTGTTTGCCGAGAGATGACGACGGTGGCTGCTCCTTGAGCAGCTCGCCCGGTGGCAGTTGCCCCGCGAACGGCAGTTCTAACTTGAGGTCGCCGCAGCCAGCATGTTCCAGTTGGGCGACTTCCATTTCAAATCGATTGCACAATTTTTTTTATGGAGAGCGATTTTAAATTACATGGGCAGGTTTCAGCATCTGCATGGAAGAAAAGAGTACATATAAGCAACAGAATTACATGGTCCTCCCATGAAATCATTTCAACAAATCATAGCACTTCATCCTTAGTATGTGAGAAAGGGCACTTTAGCTATAGCACAATCAATTTCTATTTTAAAATGCTTTATAAGATTGAATTACAAGAGATTGAAGAGTGAACTAAATGCTGGCGCTGGGCTAGCAAGAGACAGAGAGTGTTGATTCAAAATATACGAAAATAAGATCATACCTGTTGCCATTTTTTTTCTATCTGCAAATAGTATGACTACAAGCTTGCGAGCTTGTACCCCAAATTGTCACTTGATCATGCATTTCATGTGAGAGAACCTTACCCAAATCGTAAATGCTTGTATGTCATTGTGGCATTAAAAAGAAGAGAAAAAAAATATGATCTTTATTAATTTCTAACAGAAAATATCAAAAAGTTTGTGGGACAGCAAAATTGAGCTGTTTGCACGACCCGAGTCCAAGCTCTCTCTAGTGGACCAGTCAATCAAAAAGCCCCAAAACCAAACCTAAAGACTGCTACAAAGTTGAAAGCTCTTTGATTAAGGTAACAACTCCAGACCCAAGAAAAGATCAGTGGCGACGACTCAACAGGAAAGCTGATACAAGTCCCCTCTCTGATCGAACATATTTTTCCCCATAAATGGTCGCGAATTCTTGGAATATCAAGAAATCCGCGCTCGGAGCTTTTACGCTTTTCCTCAGTTCTTGAGGCATTATCGACGACCCATTCCGTGGTCGAGGGCAAACAAAGCGACATGCATGCAGATCTCACACCCTCCTCCACAGCGCAGAAAGATCAAGAACCAAAGGGCCTTGCGAATCAGACCAAACGAAGAGAGAAGGAGAGAAGAAAAGCAGAAATCGCTGAGAAAAGCGTTGCATGCGAAGAACCACGTACCTGACCAGCGAAGATCCCAGCTGCATGAGGAAATCTTGAACCAAGAAAGCCAAGTCCCCCCACCCTCTCTCTCTCTCTCTCTCTCTCTCTCTCTCTCTCTCTCTCTCTCTCTCTTCAAAGGTTTCTTGTAGCCAGCATTTTCGCAAGGAACTGAGAAACGATCTTATAGAGAGAGAGAGAGAGAGAGAGAGAGATTATGAAGCAGAAGAGAGTGAGCAGAGAGAGAGGGGGGGAGAGGCGTAGGAGGGCTTTATACAGGAGGGAGACTGGGGCTTTCTTCTGCAATTCCAGCAACCCATGCACATTGCAAGCTAATGCCCCCCCTTCCTTCCCTTCCCCCGGTAAACGGTGGGACCCCCCACCCTCCCCACGGTGTTCTCAGTTTTGACACGTTTGCGACACTTGCCGCTCCTCCCCTGCCCATAAGAATACAAAACGAGAGAAAGCCTAGGTTGTCTGGTCTTACCAAAAATTTAATTTAAGAGAGGGACCAAAACATAGATGGATGTCCCCGAGAGAAAGAGTTATCTCTCGGCCTTTAATTTAGCGTGAGATTGACGGCTTGCTTTGGACCGCACAAAGGAAAAAAATGAACAACAAATAATTATAAATTATTTTCGGGTCTACTACTTCGAGAATTTGTGGCTCGCAATATACTGGTACTATCATGTTAGCAAAACTCATGTCCGAAATTAGTTTATTTAATCGTATGTCTGACAAGAGGAAAACCGATTAGGGACTTAATATTTGGGGTTTTAACAAAGCCTCAGCCTAGTTTCACGCTCTAAATGATTATAACGCTCCTTTTAACTTATTGAGCTGGCGAAAATAACCTCAAAGGAGCTAATGTATCAAAATCACGAAAGAAAAAACAAAAGGTGCGAAGTTGCGATTTACTGGAAATGCAAAAATTGCACGATAACGATGTTTTGCTCCACCACCTCATGTTATTTCCGTTTATTGTGTACGAAATTTGTTTGCTATCTTTTACTTGCTAATGTGCTCGAATTGATTCTAATGAAAGATTTTTTTCTAATGAGTTTGAACCTTGTCGATAATCCTTGTTGATTAACACATCTTAAATATAAACTATAATCATAAAGAGCTCGCAATATTCCTCTAAAAAAGTTTGAACTAGAATTGTATATTACAACAAGTCCTTAGAGATTGAACTTTCAATAGACATGGAAAGCATATGTACTTTATTAATGTTCTTTTGAATTAGAATCCTAATCATTAAATTAATAAAATTATACGAATCTTACATGATTCTCGTAAAAATGCAACGAATATGTAAACTTTTCCAAATTTACGTCTTTCATCAATTTTACCATTAATGAGGTCCAAAGAGGACGTTTAGGGCGTGTCTAAATTTACTTAAGGGGTGAAAATAGTACGAACTTTAACAAAATAATATGATCTATTTATTGAGATATCCACTTAGCATTGTAATCGCGCAAATTTCGGACAAATCCATCAATAGGATGAATGCGCCCAAATTTTACGTGGACTATTCATTTTATGAGAGCGATCCTATTCTTATTTATAAAATCCATGAATATAGTGAATGCGCCGAAGCTGTACGCGGACTATTCAATTTATGAGAGCCATCCAATTCATATACATAAATCCATAACCGCTGTTTGTTTCGACTTATTTTAAGGAAAAAAAGTTATTCGTCGATCTTCGAGCCAAAACTTCCATGATCTGATTGCGAGATCCGATATTTAAGCATGAACGGAAATATTTTCGAAAAGTTTTAAGCATTTCGTATTGATTAAAAAAAATCAAATCAATGGGTTGTAAATTTGGAAAGAAATTAAAAATAAAAGTAAAAATAAAGGTGGCTTGAAATAAACTTTCGTGAATTTGGGTGCATGTTGCGTCAAATTTTTTTTTTGTTAATATAACGAAAAACCCCAAATTGGTACATTTATAACAAATTTGCCCCATAATAATTTTTTGACCATCAAAAACCCTAAACCGGTACATCTATGATAAATTTACTCTCTGTTAATTTCCGTTAAATTTTATAGTCAAATTTCTAAGTTAAATGACACGTAACAGTTTACGAATGCACCAATTTGGATATTACCCTATCATTTGTCACATATTTATCAATTTGTAATTTTTCTTGGTATTAATCTAATTTTACGGAGGGTAAATTTGTCACAAGTATACCGATTTAGAGTATTTAGTGATTAAAATATTAATTTAAAATAAATTTATTATAAATATATTAATTTAGAGACTTTGGTGATAAAAAAAATTGCAGCGAGGTGTCTTTATCATCTTGTCAATTTGTAATAAATAAATAATAAACTTTTTACAGGTGTCAACGCGGATCGCATTCGATTGCGCAATTAATTTGCAATGGCACCGTGAAACCTAGGCAACACCCCTCTTTCTTTTCTGGATCATAACCGTAAAGGTAAAGGTACAGTCTCGCATAGGTCTGAGAGCCCTTGGCATGCTGACGTGGCGACGTGATATCTCCATAAAAAATATATTATTTCAAGAGATTGAATATTTTATATTTTTAACTTTGGCTATCCAAGATTTTACATTTGACTAATAATCCCCGATGAATTCGTGCATCATGTCCGGCGATGTACATTTGGTCAAGACCTCACCGGACGTGCTTTCCAAGTACGGAGAGTGCTGTAAAATAAGAACTACTAAGGCTGCGAATGATAATTATTTTATTTTTATTTTTTCATTTCAAAAATAGGCTTGAAATAGAAAGTCGTTTGGTAATGTAATTTCATTTTTCTATTTCTGAAACAAATTTTAATTTCAAAAACAGAAATTAAAAGTTAAAATATTCTATTTTCTATTTCTTGGATAGAAATAAGAAATTAAAATTCTTCTCGTTACTCACCCTCATTATTAGCCGATCACCTACCCGCCACACCCATCGTTGCCCACTTGTCGGCCGTCACCTCCCATCATTCGCTGTCTCCCGCCGCAAGCCGTCGCCAGTCACCGCCCATCGTCCACCGGCTACTGTCTCCCGTCGCCGCTCAACTCCCATCACCACCCGCCTTCCATTGCTGCCCGCCCTCCTCCTATCGTCGCCCGTCATCCATTGGTCACCGTCTTCCGCCAACAATCGCCCTCCTCCTCCCACGACTCCCCGTCTCCCACCACCGTGGGCCGCCACCCGCCATCCACAAGCCACTGTCTCCCGCCATCAATCGCTCTCCTCCCGTCACCACCCACCCCCGACCACCGCCCGCCATCCACCATCTCTTGTCGATGGCCGCCCTCCTCCCCTCGCTGCCCGCCTCCCGCCATTCGCTGTCACCAGCCATGGGCCGCCGCCTCCTGTCAAGGGCCGTCACCTGCCATCCACAGGCCATCGTCTCCCGCTATCAATTGCCCTCCTCCTATCGCTACTCACCTCCCACCATGGGCCGCCGCCCACCGTCCACTAGCTACCGTCTCTCACCGCCGGCTACCCTCCTCCCACCGCCACTTGCCTCCCACCGATGGCCCCTGTCTCTGGCCACCGCCCACCTCCCACCTCTAGCCGCCGTTGGCCGCCACCCGCCGTCCACCAACCACAGCTCCCGCCTCCGGCCTCCACTCGCCTCCTCCCGCCACCCACCGACTATTATCTCTCACTGTCGATCGCCCTCCTCCCACCGCTACCCTCCTCCCGTCGCTAGCCGTCTCCAACTGCTGTCCTTCAAACTAGCCAGTCACTGTCTGCCACCGCCTCCCCCCGCCATCCGCCGCCCGTCATTCGCTATCAGCGTCCGCCATCCGCCGTTCACTAGCCAGCAACTCAAGAGGGAAAAATTTTGTGTCATTATTAAAGAAAATTTTGTTTCGAGAACAGAAATTTTGTGTTATTATCAAATGTATTTTTTTGATCAAAAACTTGTTCAGGAACAGAAATAGAAAAATCAATTTCTGGCCAGAAATTAATTTCTGAAACAGAATGATTGTCATTCACAGCCTAGCTCTTTATGGTTATGCTATGTAGCCACCAAAGTAAAGAAATTGCTAATGTGGAAAAGCTTCAACTTGCGATCTATGTCGGTATATCGAAAATTGAATGTTTTTACGTCGGTCATCTTCGATAGATGCTTTGAGACGATAAGGTTGGAGGATGTTGGGGGATTTCTAGGCAGGAACTGGAAGGTGATCTCTCCGAGGGTTCAGCATTCGCAAAGGACTATAGGACTCTAAGCTCTTACGTGCCAAAGTCGAAGTGTTTGGAAACACAATTTCAAAGACAATTGAGCCAAAATTAGAATTTCCAAAGTCCATAACCCAATGCAAGTGAGACAGGCATTGGTATTTCTGCATTTTCCGAATGCTATTTTAAGGTTTAATGAATTTTATTCTTTTAATTTTTCCCTTACTATTATTTTCATATTCTAGTCTTGCCCTTATGAAAACAATGTTCATCTTCTTTCTCATACGCTCGCTAGTTGCTAGGTTAAGTTAGCCTATCTCCGAGGCTTAGGTTGGGGCTTGCCTAGTCAAGGCTCCCTTGGGGTCATGCCACCTCGGTTGCTTTCTCCTCGGCTTGTGCGACCTTGGCATCGCCTTGTCTAGGGTTGCGCTAACAGTCGAAGGGCAAGATTTGGGTTGCCGAAGGACATGTGACCTTGGCATCCCTCACTTGTGGTTGCGCGATCTTGGCGACAAGCCGTCGCTTGGGCTTCGCTTGAGTTGCTGATCTTTCAGGCTTTAATGAATTCCGATGAATTCGTGCATCATGTCCGGACATGTACATTTGGTCAAGACCTCATCAAACGTGCTTTCCAAGTTAAGTATGGAGAGCGCTGCAAAATGAGAGCTGCTAGCTCTCTGTGGTTATGCTATGAAGCCACCAAAGTGAAGAAATTTCTAATGCAGAAAAGCTTCAACTCGTGATCTGTGTCGGTATATTGAGAATTGAATGTTTTTATGTCGGTCATGTTCAATAGATGTTTCAAGACGATAAGGTTGGGAAGCGTTGGGGGATTTCTAGGCAGGAACTGGAAGGTCATCTCTCCAAGGGTTCGACATTCGCAAAGGACTATGGGACTCTAAGCTCTTGTGTGCCAAAGTCGAAGTTGCTGGGAAACACAATTTCAAAGACATTTGAGCCAAAGCTAGAATTTCCAAAGTCCGTAGCCCAATGCAAGTGAGACAAGCATTAGTATTTCTGCATTTTCCGAATGCTATTTTAAGGTTCAATGAATTTTATTCTTTCAATTTTGCCCTTACTATTATTTTCATATTCTAGTCCTGCCCTCATGAAAACAATGTTCATCTTCTTTCTCATACACTCGCGTGTTGGGAAAGGCCGGCCGCCACTGCTGCCACTGGCGAGGGTCGGCCGCAAATGGTTGCCCGGCCAGACTTGAGCGTGGGTGCTGGCCTTGGCCAGTGGCCTCCGATGGTGGGTGACTACAACAAGGGCAGCCCTTGTCTGAATCTCAACTTTTTTTTTTTATTTAGCTTATTTTTAAATTTGATTTAAATAAATTTTGTATTAAAAATCAAATCTAAACCAAAACGGCATCATTTTAGTATTATGTTTTATGTTTTAGCCACGTCATCATCACATAGAAGAGAGAAAATATTTTAAAAAGTTACGTCACCATTTTCCATTAGTCAAGTTGAACAAAGTTAACGGAAGTACTTGATTATACCAATTTGATAAGTTTTAAGACTTAATTGCACTTTTTGTAAATTTAGGATTGAATTGCACTTTGGTAACAAGTTTTAGAACTTCCAATACACGTATCATTTTTTTCTTATAATTGAAGTCCTTATCAAGTTTGTGCAAATAATGTTACCACACACTTTTTACATTTTGTGAAACGCTTTGATCTAAAGTCCTCGGCGTTGATGAAAAGGTGTTTCCCACGTCCTCTTTAAATCCTACTAATTATTTGCAAATTGTTTTTCGTTAAGGTCATTTATATAAGCCAATGGCTTGCACTGTGTTTCATAAGCTTTCAGATAATCGGGTTTCTGAGCTCTTCCTGCATTATGGGAAAATAAAACAAATAATATCTCGAGACAAACAAATGCCGTGGTCAATGAATGGTGATAAATCACCTGGACTGGATGGGTTTTCAGCTCATTTCTTTACTTCAGCATGGTCAGTTGTGGGGCAAGATGTCAGTACTGATGTCCTGGACTTCTTCAATACGGGAAAGCTTGTAGGGAAGTGAATGCCACTGCTCTTTGTTTGGTTCCTAAAACTGAAACTGCTTCTAAATGGACAAAATTTCGACCCATCCTATGTTGCAATATCATCTATAAAATGCATCATAAAGGTGCTTGCTAACATACTTAAGTTTTGCCTCACTTCATTAGTTACAATCAAGCTGCTTTAGTGGAAGGGAGGAGTTTGTCTACTTTTGTGGATAAGGTCACCTCTAGGATGAATCCATGGACTGCGAGACACTTCTCCTTTGGTGGAAGACTCCAGCTTATTGAATCTGTGATCTATATTTTAGTGAACCCGTGGTGTCAGGTCTTTGTGCTGCCAAAGAAAAAAAAAAGTTTCGAAGATGATTCAGAGTAAATGCATTGCTTCTCTTTGGAAGGTGAAGCTGGTTTGGGCTGATGAAGCTTGTTCTTTGTGATATGGCTCGAGTCCTAAAAAACCTTTAGAAGATTCAGATTCAATCCGGATCTATTTGGGTGGCATGTTTAAAGTGTTACCTGCTGAAGGGGCAGTCTATTTGGGCAG
Source organism: Syzygium grande (assembly GCA_024733475.1). Lineage (NCBI taxonomy): Eukaryota > Viridiplantae > Streptophyta > Magnoliopsida > Myrtales > Myrtaceae > Syzygium > Syzygium grande. The sequence continues at coordinate 28,541,131 of JAMXDD010000007.1, forward strand.
TTCAGCTTAAAGGAAGTTGGCCCTATGCTCGGAGGAAATTGCAGTAGTTATCTATTTTAACACCTCATGATAGACATATTGTCGGGGATGGTAAGAGCACTTCCCTCTCTGGTTTGATAATTGACAATCGCATGGCATTCTTCTTGAAGCTGAATCTCCGAGAATACCATATGATTCTGGGCTTAGTTTGCATACCAAAGAAGCAGAGGTGATTCATGACAATGAATGGGCTTGGCCTCCTGCAAGATCTGATCAATTAGTGAATATAGAGGCTGCCCCAAGTGCAATCTCTTGTTCTGAGTTTCCTGTCAGAGTGGTTTTTGAAGGCTCATCATCCGGAACATGTCGTCAAGCTGATGCCTGGGCTCTGGTGAGGAATGAAGCAGCAGGTCCCCTGGAATAGACTCATTTGGTTTAATTTGAATGTTCTTAAACTTGCTCTCACCTCCTGGCTTGCCATGATTAACAAGCCAGCTACTCAAGACAGAATTGGCAAGTGGGGTTCTTTGGCTAATTAATGCTTTGCTTTGCAAATCGTCTTCAGTGTCATGACAACTCGTTTCTCAAGTGCCCTTCTCAAATGCAGTTGGGTCACATTTTCTTCAGCTATGCGGTGTGTCTCAAACAGCTCATGGCCGGGAGATAGAGCTGGATTGGATGCTGCAGGCTTCGGAAAGGCAAAGAAATGGCATGGGATGGTGCCATCTACTATCTTTGGAAGGAAGGAAATGAAGTAATATCAAAATGGCGTTGTTCCTTGTTTGAGAAGGAATGTTCTCTTCTGCATCAGAACTAAAGTAAATTGGTACTTGCAGGATAACTTCCCTTATCTGATGCAGATAGAAGTTTGTGTGTAATCGGGAGCGTTTCTCTGTCTTTCAAGATGTGATTGGGCTTGTAATTGGGACTGGTCCCCCCTATATATGCGTGATAAAAGATTTAAGTTACTTGCCGAAAAACCAAAGCAACAAATATCTTGGGGCACTTATCGACATCACTTTTTTACCAAAATAAAAAATAAACCCGGTATTAGGGCAATATTTAAAATGCCTGAAGTATCGCGATACGTAATCTTATTGAAAAGTCAAGGTGTTATCCTAGTAATTCCAATTATTCAAATCAGCATGCGTGAGTCAATGATGGCAACAATGGTATTCTCGACAACCAATATTAACGAAATATATCGCCAGTTTTTAGTACTATTTGTATTTGCTTGTTTCTTCTAGCTCCACTCAAACCTCACATGGTGTGCTGAGTTTTAGATTGCTAGCGTGTTAGGTGTGTAGTGCAGGTGAATGATGATCACTGTACCCTGTCTATATGACACTAAATGTGTTCATCAAAGAACCTGAAAACACCGATTCCTTGTGCATCAGTCAAAACCAAACATTATGGACACCGTAGTGATTCTCACTCAGCTTTTATGGGAATGCTTCTAAAATCTTTGTTCAGTTGGGTGTGCGACTAGCTTAAAGTTCATGCCTTTTGACGGTTTTTTAGGCAATGCTGTTGAGTTTTCAAAGTCCAGAGCTTCGTGCGAGCTTGAACTTTTTGTTGAAAGGCCTAGCAGAACTGTAGACTACTTTTTTTTTCTCCACCCTAAATCTAGAGATTTTAGAAAGTTATTCCTTGGCACGTATAACTTCTTTATATAAGGTGAAAGTGCAAAGTTTTCAGGCTTCATTCTCCCGATATGTCCTAATCATATGTGCTGCACGAGCTCTAGATGTAGTTTTCGTAATGGCAATGCCAAATTTTTGTGCTTTTCTATTTCTTGGTGGAAAATGTTGGGAGTTGATCGGCAGATGAACTACTATCAATCTACGGGAGTTAATTTTGATGCCATTGCTTTGCTGGAGTACCGCAATTTCGTTCATATATTAAATCAGAAAGGGCGACAATAGTAAATAATTCAGTCAGTACTGATTCTAGATTTCCTGAAATGTAAGGTAAGGTATGGTAGCCGGGTGGCCTAGTGAGGGATCGCTTCCCACCTGAGCCTTACAGATGGAGAGAAGAAGATATCATTCAAGGGCCCCCAAATTTTCGGTGGTATATGTATCAGGGTGAGATCAGTACACTTACACATATATTATTGGCAACAAGAGCTGCAGAAGCTATGCGAGTCACAATTTGTGTAAAGTCATGGCAGTTGCCGGTTTATCCGGAAGATGTTCTCCATTTAGAAGAGCCCAGAGAATTGCCTCGCATACCCCCTTGTAATGCACAATCAGATGTCCGCCATCGGGAATTTCGTGATACCTAATCCAGGGTAGCTTTCCTGAAACATACCGTTGAAGTTGAAAGGGCACTACTTTGTCTTCGTACCCTTGCCAGATATGAACAAAGCTTTCATTCCGTGGGAACGGATTGCTTAAATCCAATGGATCAAATTCCCAGTTGCCAAAACTGACCATGAAGTCATTTAGGAGTGTGTCGAACACCTGCCTTCTCCTTAGTTTATCCTGTTCACAATGGCCTTCTATAGTCAGAAAGAAACCTTGAAAATGGGAAGAGAGGATCATAAGAGCCCCAGCAAGGATTGGCCATAGACTGATAAGGACGCTGCCCTTTTTTCTTAAACTCTATTCGTAGCTGATTGAATTTGTCTTTGTGAGCACGAATAGACAGAACAAGGGCCATTCAGGTAAACCTTCACATACACATTGGTAATACAAAGTACCTTGGTGAGCATTGGGAATCCAGGTGTCTTCTTGAGGACATCAACGTCTCGATTGTTAAAAAAAATTGGGTTCTTCTCCAAGAAATTAGTTGAAGGAAGCCATTCTTGAGTCACCCACCAGTGGAGCAATTTGGGGGTAAAATTTCCAAGCCAGAGGGTCCACTGGATGAGCTTTCTCCTGTAGTCCAGTCTAGTCAAATCCTCCGGAAGAGATTTCCAAGAATAGTTGATGACTGGAACTACTAAAGCCATGCCTTCTAGTCTGCACGACCATGCACTATAAGATTTGTTTCCAGAAGGGGCTACAAGTCATTTGAAGGTTATGAGACTTGCCTATGTGGTATGTGTTTTAGGCAACTCCAGGCAGGGTAGGATCCCATTGAAACCCCGATCACATAAAACTTGGGCCCCAGTTTTAATTGATCTGCAAGTTCCTGAATGTCGTAAGCTTCACTCTTTAAGGAGCGCTTTGAGTTAGGATCACTGTCTCCATACCCAGCTCGATCATATAGCAGAAAGTATATACCCAGCTTCTCTATCAGTTCCTGCAAACTTAAAACTCAGAAACTTGCATTGATATATAAATGCAAATCATGTACTCTGTCCTCTGATGAACTTGATGGCCTTCTTAGTTGTGTAGTCTTACTGTCATTCTTTTGGCCAAAATATGTCACCGTTGATAGGGTAGGACATTCCTTTGCGAAAATAATTAAGTTCATAGACGTACTTCATAATAGAATTTTGCTGATTTCCATTCTTCAAAGTCCGGGGACGAAATCATAAACTGAAAAAGAAAAGTGGCATGATACAGGCGGACTCATCTTCAGGTTATTGCTCTATCCTAGATGTGAAATATATGTGAAGAAGAAATATAGAGTGGTTCTGGATGCGTGCTCCTATGTGTACTTTTGTCCCTAGTCACACTCTGCGTTTCGATAATATTCAACATTATCTCTGCTATTGAAATGGTTGCCGATTTGGCATGGCAACCTACGGTCTAATCATATCAGATACAATGCAAGGGGAATTCATTCTCGTACTTGGGGTGCCTGAAAATTCATCTCCTTGGAGCTCCCAAAGCCGTGTACTACAATGACCTTGTAGTTCGATCTTCCTCTAGCCACGCCCCTCTCTCTGTAAGCCAGATACCTTCCGTCACCGAGCCTGATCCTTGTACTGGTAGTTACAGCATCTGCTGTGAGTACAGCATCCTGCGGAGGAGGAAGCTGTGCGGCCTTGTATAGTACCATCAGACCCATCAGCAAAACTGCCACCACTCTCGAAATCATCCCTGAAACTAGTGGCCCACACACGAGTTAGCTACAATCCCAGAGAGAAGTACCTCAGAAGAAGGACGGAGGACGAGGAGGAGGAGGAGGAGGAATCCATCTTACCTGAAGAAACTATACAGATGGTAAGTAAACTTCCAGTCTGTCAGCGGCTTCGGAAGTCCAGATTGTCTTCTCCTATGAGAGACGCATTATTTGAGCCATTGTTGATTTGAGGCAGCCTGAAGACTTTGACCAAATCGCGTCAGAATGCGTTGCCTCATAAAGTGATTTCTGAGTCGGATATTTTATGGCGCTCTTGCTCGTGCTGCTGAAGTGGTGTCCATCGTTTGGAGAACAGTGTTCAAGCAGACGACTCACGAGAATTTCCGTGGCCGCCCCTGATCACGTCCATCTGATTCCTTAAGGCTACTTAAAAAAGAAAATGAAGTTTAGGCTGTGCATGGCAATCATTATGTGCCCGGAAATAGATTCTAATCAGAAATAATTCTTTTTTATTTGGTGCTCGGGAACCGATTCTGAACATTTAAAGACGTTTGGTAATGGGTCAAAATTTCTATTCCTGAAATGGTAAAAGAACAAAATTTCTTTCTTTTCTTTTTTTCTTCTCCTCCTTTTTTATCATGGCCGGTAAAATATTTTTTAATTAATAATAATTTTATTAAAAATAATTTTTTTTTGCCATGACTGGTAAAAAATTTTCTTATAAATAATTTTTTTATTAATAATTTTTTAAAAAAATATTTTTATTGAAAATATTTTTTTTTTTTTTTTCGCCATGGTTTGGTCATTGCCATGGCCATGGCCTTTGAAAAATATTTTTTATAGATATTTTTGTTAATAATATTTTAATAAAAAAATATTTTTATTGAAATTATTTTTTATTTTTTTTTTCCATGGCCTAGTATTTGGTCATGACCAGGTAAAATATTTTTTAATAAATAATTTTTTTATTAATAATATTTTAATAAAAAATATTTTTATTGAAAATATTTTTTTTTTTTTTTTTGCCATGGCACGATGGCCATGGCCGGTAAAATTTTTTTATTAATAATATTTTTTTATTAAAATATTTTAATCTCACCAGATACGACGAGGGTGGCCATCGCGCCGAAGATTAGAAGCTATATTAAAAACCAAGAAAAAGAAGAAGAAAAAAAAACTGATTTTCATTATTGTTCTTAGAATCAAAAAGCTATTTTTTTTTATTATCTTGATTCTACTCCAAAACTGATTATGGGTATAAATTTGTAAGAATTTGTGCCCAAAATCAAAAATTAAACAAAACGGATTTTTATTCCCAAACTGATTCTAAGAATAAAAAAAGAATCAAATACTATTTGATAAGTTACCATACGCAGCCTTAATTTCACGTTATGGAAACTTATGAAGAGAGACCATCAATAGGAGCTGATGCTTTTGGACTCTCTCTCTCTCTCTCTGACCATTAGGAGCACCTACTCCTCTCCGTCGAGTGAAGAGAAAAAATCTGAAGAAGGGCCAGACTTTGAGGACGAGTCAGTTCCCTATGAACCCAAAAGGCTCTACTGATAGAATCTTGCGGGACTTACACACGCTCGCTTCCATGTGAAGGGTACTTGTACTCGGCTTTTTTTTCTTTTTTCTATCTCTGGTTCTGCCCTTTTAGCTCCAAGACCGTCAATCCTCGCTTTGAAGAGCCCAAGTTTAACGTATCGAACAACGACTCTCATCACAAGTTACACCCCCCCCAAATGGAAAATCATTGACTTGGAGAGCCTAACGTTGCTAATCCTGGGAAACAAGAGGATGCCATGAATGACAGATGATGCCTGATGTCTCCCACCCAACAGCCAGAGACCTTGCTCTTCTCGTACAGTTTCAGAAAGTGCACGTGTGGATGATGGACCCTCTTTGCCTTGCCTTGAAGAGGGGAGACAAAACGAGTTTTGGGTAACTTGAGTTGACAACCATTTATGGAGCAAGATGCGCATGTAATGGAGAGCTAATTACAGCACCATCTTGTCGGTGAACCAAATGGAAATGATGGGCCAGAATCGCAATGAAGGGAAGCGAACTGGAAGATCAGCTCGTGCAACACTTTCTTTGAAAGGGCTGGACCAGAATCCCAAGAAGGTTGGGCCGATCGCGGCTTTCTGCAGCGAGCCAGTGGCAAAGGTTGTTGATGATCTCAAACATGTCCTGACGTGACCCAGGACAGGAGATGCTCTGGTGGTTCAATCTAATCGTTTGCATTTCCTCCTCCTTTTTATCAGACAATAGATCCGTAATTCTTTACTATATTGTGGTTAAAAATCTGCGATTCAAAGATGACATGAGCTCGATGCAAAATGACTGGCGTTCATTAGCTAGTTATGTGATCAAAGATGACATGAATTCGCGATTGGAAATCGACATCGAACGTGAATCTTTTAGATAGTCGTTTGGTTTTTTAGCAAGTTATGCAAAATGACTGTTGCTTCCAAGCTCCATAGAGGATGTGATTGTCACGCACAAGCCATACCGCAATGGCCATCGTCAACCCAGCACAAACTCCGCTTTAATTACAGAAATTTGCTGTCTAAAACGAGCTTAATTAGTGTCAGGTCACGAACTTTCTCAACGATTACTTCTTCTTTTTCTTAAAAATATTCTACGATGGAAAGGTCAAATACATCAAATAATGACTCCCATTTTTCCCACCTTCGCACGTTTTTGATTTTTAAAATTTTTTTTATAAATTTGCAAATGCTGCTAAAGTAAAGGCGTGGAAAGCGAAAGAAGCATTAACCCCCTTTTTTTTTTTTTCTAATCTTTTAATTAAATCAGAGAGACCTAATCTTGAAAAGGGACGTGTGCAAATAATAACGAGATTAAAAAGAAGTGAGATAAGGTCGCCTTCTTATATGCAAATTGTGTGTATGCTGAGGCCAAAAGGCACGCTGACAATGACGCCAATGCAATGCCAACCTTGCGTGATTAGACTAATCAATACCTTGTGACTAGACTAATCAATACCTTGTGACTTCTGGTGCATCCCAATGGTGAATAGATGGCCCTTGAATTGAATGGTCATTAGAAAAATGAATTGACTTGGTAACCAAGGAACGAATAGCCGGACTCGACAGAAATGAGCTCGAATTTCCTTGCGCTTTGTTTCGGTATTTATATTGGCAATGTAATACAAACTGGGTTGTGGCATCGGCAAGTGTACGAGTAACAATTGTACGTACTGATGATTGAATTCAACTTTTAATAATAGACGACGGTTTCCATTTCAGTTTGTTTTAAAATTATTTGGCACTAATGATATATCTTGTCTGAGTCACTAATTCTTGAAATATTTCTCGATATCTTATCGACTCACGCAAATTGGTTCTTAAGATTTCATATAAAATCCCTCCGCTAGAATATATAATTACATTATGGAACTTGAAAAGCACGTAAGATATCTTTCTAAACTAATTTGCACAGAGCATTTCACATTTACAAGATGATTACATCATAATATTCACTAATGAAACTTAAAAGAAACCGCGATAATTAAAGCAACTGAAATGGAAAAAAGAAGAAGAAAGAACGGCTATATTTTTTTCCCCTCTAATGAGCTAAGGCTTAGGAACCTTGCCAACATTTTTGTAATTAAAAGCAAGAATGCACTTGAATTCGTCGCGCAAGCTGTAGGCTATCGGAAAGGAGGGCAGTGATTTTGAGCAGATTGAACCGCTTGTAGATCCGTTGTCGTTTGGCACGACCCGTCGTCATTGATCGAGTTCCTACACAGTTGCAGCAGTGTGAATGAGTGCAGTCTATGTACTGAGTATAAAGAAGTATTCAAGTTCATTCCAAAACAATCTGTTAACAATTAGCTGTTTCATGATAGCAAGTAATCAAAATTCTCGGCTTATATATATATCGGGAGAGATTGCATAAAATAGTGATTATGGATTTGATCTTACTCCCGTGGACGAGACACCCAAAGCGAACTTAAGGCTCGCAACCGGCCATAGTACTCTCCGATCATCAAAAAGCAACGCGCCGCCTGCCTGATCGTCAATATCCGCCACAACTGATGAAGGGTTTGCTGCCTCAAGTTGTCAGCCTGCAGTGAATATCATTTGCAACATCATCCTTGTCACTGAAGTATCTATCACAAAGATGCAAATTATTCTTGATGTAACACTAATCTTTCCTAGCTGAGCAAGTACTTCGAAAGGGGAATATCTTTGGAGAGTATCTTTTTCAAGAACATCTGTCGACATGAACCTGCACTAGTCACCTCATGATCTTTTCCGAAGTTTTGGACATCACACATTAGCTTATCTACTTATCTCATGTGATGTCATTTGACGAAAGCACACAAACTTTCAAGACAGTCACGTTTACATATTAATAATTAAAAATTTATTGTCTTCTTATGCTCATTTCTGTCGAATTCATTTTAAGCAACGCTCATAATGACCTCAAAATTTTAATGGTGTGTCGAGTACTTGTACATACCTGGAGAACGAAGCTCTCGAGGTTGGAGAGCCTGCTGAGGGCAACGGCCATCAGCTGCATGCTGTCAACAAGGGGCCCGCCGGCGACGGTGTCGACAAGCGAGTGCTGGAGCTGCTCGAGGCCTTGCGAGAGCGCCTCCTCCGCCTGCTGCGACGATTGCTGGAGGCTGTATATCCCCATCAGCTGCTGTTCCGTCAATGGGTCTAGCTGGGGTCTCAACATCTGAAACACACTACTTGAATCCATCAGTAACAAAGCTAAGATTTAGATTGAACTGTTCTTTCCATTTTTTATTTTCGTTAGTAGAAACAGATTTACAAATATCATGCAGAAGAAGTTGAAGACGAATTCTGGATTTTCTGGGGGCAGTATGGTCATTTGGCCCATGGACTTTTAGCCCTATATGCCTTTGTACTCATTCAGACAATAATTAACGATAAACTAGATTTTAGGGGAAAACGGTCAACGGCTGTAGGCTGAATCGTCCAAATCCTAAGATAATAATGGGCGAAATCTACTTTCTTTAAATTCTTTTATTTTTATTTTATTTTGCTGCTTCTTCAAATTATGATAAGTTAATTATGAACGGTAAAAAAATATATTGCATTATTTCTCGAGATAAATAGTGATGAAAATATAGCAAAATGATAAGAAATGAACGTGAAATTCTATTACCGACCTTGATGAGATCGGAGGGCCTGAACCCGCCAATCCAGAGGAAGCAGCGCTCGGCGGGAGAACTCCACATGCCGGTGAGGAGGTGAAAGACATCGGTTCGGGCGGCGACACCCCTAAGCCTGAAAATCTCATCGTAGTGGGAAATGTAACCATCCACCATCATCCTCAGATCATTGTCCGACAAATGCGCTTTCAATGCGGTCCGGAGCTCCGACATGTGCCGGTGATCATCGTCCAACCACCTTGCATATTCCACATCAAATACCGCAGCCCCTATAAACAAAACGCTCGGTGTTTAGAACGAATGAATACATAATTCACCTCAGTTATTCATTATACCTTTTTTCTTTTGGTCGAAAGTTATTTGTGATATTGAACCGCTGGAAATGAAGGAACTACGATCTAATATATCCACTAATATCGAACTCCGTCTTAGGCTTTCTATTAAGATGGTGAAAAGGACACTGCATCTTTGACTCACCGGAGCTCATATTTCCACCGGCGCCGCCATAAGCGCCCAAAAGCAAGCCCTGTGATCTTGCGCGCTGAAGTTCTTGCTCTAATTGAGTAAGCTTGATCCTGCTTGATTCAAGCTGCTGTACATAAGCCTGTTGGAAAGAAAATTTTTCTGTCAATCCAAGTTTATTAAAAGAGGGTGTGTGATTATGATATATATCAGAATATAAGAAAGAAATTGAGACTTTGAGCTGCTAGAAAATGTGCATGAATGTACCTTCTTCCTGAGACGACTTTTTCTTGCTGCTTCTCTATTTTGAGCTAAACGTCTCATTGTCTGCAATTAATTAACGAAAAATGCCATTCTTTTAAACCCAATGAGTAAAGACTCCATACAGTCTACAGACACATATAAGCTGTCTGTCCTTCACGTTTAGAACCATAATCTAGCAGCATATGATAGTAAATTAGTGATTTAAGGACCTTGGCATCGAGATGTTTCTCGGAGGTTGTACCAGCTGTTCCTTTCTTCTGCAGAAATGACGCAAATATTATATTAATAAAATGAAAAAAATTATCAGAATAGAAACCCCAATAGCTAGAAAGAGTTGTGAAGCATGATATATATTTCCCCTTTGTATAATGATGCTTGCTTCAATTGGTGTCGGTAGTTGACGATTTGAATATAAAAGGGCGTCTCTTTTCGATTTCTCTTTTATCCAAACAAGTATGAAATGGAGCTTTGACAAAGAGAAGTATAGCATACAAAATGTTCAGCCAGGTGGGTAATAATACCATGACTCAAATTACAGACAAATTTTCTGTCATGCAATTGGTTCTCTCTCTTTTTTTCCCATTTTCCATTTTTTTTTCTTTTTGGGATTATGTTGTTGATGTAATCTCCACTGAGCTTTAGTGGGAGTTGGTCGTTAGTACTATGATGAACAGTGGCAATAACCACTCAGTGAGTGAGAGGTCCTTTTTCTTTGGGTTTGCTCCAAATTCTTTAAGGTATCATATCATAGGAACAGAAACACCTTGATTTTCACCTCTCATTGTCTTTCTTGTCAAGGACTTTTGTTTGGTTTCCAGGTAGTTCTTGGGATCTGTGCAAAGCATCCAAACAAAGACAAGACTCTCTCACATAGGACCGGGAAAGCTAGAGAGACAGAATCACAACGATATCCGAGACCCCTAAAATATGAAAAAAAAGAATTTTTTTTGTGAGAAAAAAAGAGTTTTTATGAGATAAGTAGCTTCATATTGCCCAAAGAAAGAAAAGGTTTGTAGACTCGATAGCATGAAATAAAAATTGTAGTAGAAATAGGAGAGCAAGTGCAAAAATATGTTTTTGGTCCTGGCCGGAGAGGCATTAAACGAGAAAAAAAAAAAAGAAGAACCTTGTTATTATCTTGGGCCGATCTTGAAGAAGCAGGTGGATCTTGGGAGACGACGCTTGCCATTTCTTGTTGCTGTGGCTTTTGATGATGAGCTGAAGAAGAAGAAGAAGAAGCCTTGTTACTGATGGGCGACTCTAGTACAAGCTGCGCCTCAGTTTTGCTCGAAGAAAGTGGTGTTGTGTTGTGGTTGTTCGCACCCGATCCTTCTGAGTCACCGCTGCTCTCTCCTACTGACCTTGAACTTCCCTGCATCCAAATGGACATATATGATGCATCAGAAGGGAAAAAAGGAACATTAAATGAGCCCCATTTTGTCTTTTGAAAAAGCAACCCCTCAACCCAAAAAAAAAATGCATAATAAAGATGACCTAAAAGATTTGTTGAACTGGGAGAAAGATATACATGACCGTCCTAGGAAATTGATGGGAGGTTGTGATTTAGACTGATGTTGTGGTTTATGTTTAAGATATTCACCAAAAAGAGATAGTAAAGAAGAAAAATAGTAAAGGGGCATGTCGAAAAATGAAGAAGAAGGGGGTTGGAAAACTACTCTTGGGGTTTGCTGGAATCTCATTGGCCATGAAGGGAACATTTCCAGAGTAGCTGAAGGCCTTCCTGATGAGTAAAAAGCTGCAGGATATCACCAAAGAGAAATCTCAGAGAATCGCCCAAACATTAAAGACACCCCTCCATATATTCTGAATCTTTTTCGACCCACATCAATCTTTTTCTTCAAAGCTTTATGGTTTCACCAAGCAAAAAGGGGCGGGGCTTTTTGTTTCTATATGGTTGTAGCTTCACGCCATTCGAGTCTTCCTTGTGTTAAGAATGATTGCTGTAATGGAAATGGAAATTCTCGGCCTCTGCGCTCTGTAGACATTTTCAGGCTATTTTTCCTTCTCTCTGGAAAATTATTTATCGTGCTTATAAAGACGTCACCGAATGAAGTAGAAACAAAATCAAGAAACACTGCGGTTTTTAAAGAGAATTGGCATACAGGCTTTATGATCTTCGTCATTTCTGATATTGACTTCTTGCAGAACCATTGCTTCTTCTAGCTCTCCGAAATCAAAAGCTGGTCCTTCTTGATTGCTGATCCGGAAAAAACAAAAAAGATCCAACAGTGAACCGTGCATGTCAGAAGACGAAACACACAAGCCATTTTGACCAGTTATCAGAAACAAAGAAAAAGTCGTGGTCTTTTTTTTAATACATGAAGCTGGAGGACGAAGCATTAATTCCAAGAACTGAATAAGGAACATGGTGATGGTGATGGTGATGGTGATGATGATGACTTGAAGGTCCCGCTTCTGATAAACCAGTTTCTCCGAGTCTGTGGCTCGCCATGCCAACAACTTTCCGAAGCTCAAACCGTGCTCATCTCCCTCTCCTCATAAGCAACTGAAACATTGGAAACCAAGAAACACGTTAGATTATGAAGAGTTTGAAGAGCTGAGAGATTCTGATTCAGCAGGTAGTGAAGAACATGCGAGTTGACATTTCTACGAGGAAGTAATGGCATATTTTGAGCTGGACATGAAGTTGAGAGGTACAGAAGTAACCCAAGAAGATCGAAACTTTCTTTTCAGATGATCACATACAAACATCGTGGACCTCTCCCTCCCTCCCTCCGTCCCTCCCTCCTTCTCTCTCTCTCTCTCTCTCTCTCTCTCTCTCTCTAGCTTCTCTACTTTTAGGTGAAGAAACTCTTATATTAGACAGGCCCCTTTTTTGGGTTTCTGCGTGCTGCTCTTACCCTCTGCAGTGAACACTTGCAGCAGGTTTTTGAGACTTGGCCCATAGGTCCAGAAAATCTTGTCCTTGCAGACCTTTCACAGGCCACCCTTTGGAAAATTATTTATATGCTCCTATAATGCAAAAATGAAATATTTTTAAACAGAAAGAAATTTCAATTAAGAGGTGCGGTCCTTAGAAGGAACCCACTAGAATCACCGACTCCTACTCCACTCTCTCTCTCTCTCTCTCTCTCTCTCTCTCTCTCTGCAACCGCCTGTGTCTTTCCATTGGTCCTCTCTCTCTCTCTCTCTCTCTCTCTCTCTCTCTCTCTCTCTCTCTCTCTCTCTCTCTGCAACCGCCTGTGTTCTTCAATTGGCCCATTTGTCATCAGCATGCAGCAAGTACTTGTTGTACCTAAAAATGAGTAATGAACAATAGATACATGCTCTGATTAGCGGGATGAGACAACATCTTTTTCTCAGGAGAAGGTGAGGGGGGAAATTTTCACAATTTCCTTAAATTAAAGGGCTTTCCTCTTAAATATTTTGAATACCCTCCAAGGGGATTGGTTTAAACTCTTGACACCTAATACAAGAACCTTGAGAGAGAGAGAGGCTGTACCCAAAACTCTGATCCAATGCCATTTCAACCAAAACATTTGAATAATCAAAGCACAGGCAAAGGTGCCCACTTGCATCATTAAAAACCCCGCTCGATGAGATGGATTTGTTTGGTATTATCTCCTTTGTTAATGGGTCAACATCCATTCCCTGTCATCACCTAAACTCATGCCACATTGAGATTCCTTTCCAATAATAGAATTTCATTATCTTTTTTGTTCCTGAGGTCTTCGGGTGCATGCCCCAGGCAAAGCCATTGACATGTCAGTCCCTTCATTCGTTTACACTGAGGCCATCATGTATGTGGCTAATGTAAACAATGCCTTCGCCTGAACCTCGACATATCATATTCTTGTAGGAGAAGTGTCCTACCCCAAAGAATGTAGAAAAACTTGAGAGAGAGAGAGAGAGAGAGATTGTTTGGACTTACATGTCAATGGCTAGCATTATTGAAAATAAATCTATAAAAGGGCTTGGTCTCCCTAATTTTGGACGCAGACTTTTAGGTAAATGGGCCCATGAGATCTTTTCATAAAGAGGTGGATGCAACTTTCCATTTGAAAAAGTAACGCTAGTCGTGCGTCTACGCCCATCGTGGGTAGTATACCTACAAGCCAATAATTCCCTGCTCAAAACCAATCGCTAATTGGACAACACAAAGGGTTTGCCCTTCCCGAGACGTGGTTCGTGAATTAGGTAAGGACACATACTTAAGTCCTACAAGGGACCTCCCAAGTTCCCAATCCCAACCTATTTCTCTTGTCCAACATTTGGAGAGACATCATAGACTCCGAGGAATTTGCAGTGATTGGCATTTAGCACAGTTATTTCCTTAAAAGGTCTCATTGATTAGGTGCTTCGTACATAGGTATAGGTGATGTTATTGTTCAAGATCATTCCCTCGGGATCTTCTAATGGTGAAAGATATAGATGGAATGGGCCAATTTTCTAATTGCAGGCAACTTAGGATATCGCTACTGGACGTATTGCTTCTTTAATCCAAGGAGTTTCGCGGAAGAAAGTCCCCGTGACCAAGTAAGTCACTTGAAGAACCAGCTGCTTTCGCGCTCGACCAACAATGGCATATTGCAGACAGGTGCCTTGAAGAAGCTGATTACTGATGAGAGCCATTCCTTCCTTCACCTGTCGCATATGGCTAGCTGAGAGTTTTAGACAAGAGGAGACGAAGTAAAAGAGTATTTGTAAAATCCCAGAGCGGAGAGGATGGGATTAAGGAATTTTACAAGAAACTACATGAGATACGATACATAGTTCATGAAAATTGCACCATGTACCTAATGGCCGGGGTGAGAGCTAGCGGCCCCCTCGAGTCCGCCTGTCACTCCCAGCAATTACAAGATCATCTTTGGCCAAAATGCTGGATTTATTTCAACCTCTTCAAACTTAGAAGTGGCTATACTGAGAGCAATAATTGAGAAAACGGTTGGCCATATGGACAAGAATGGAGAGAACAGTTCTCTCCTTGGGATTCATAATCATAATGAATGGATGTCAATATACCTGCAACCTATCAAAGTCAACATAAGAAGCAGAATCTTTTGCAGTTTACACACCCTCAACCACCAGAACGAGATTCAATCATTCTGAAAATTAAGAAGCACCAGCTATATCTAACAATTGATGATTTAGGAAGCTTTGGAAGATTGTATCAATGTGATCAAATTGGCGGTGTTTTGATCTCCAACGCCACAATCTTGCCCCAAGTAACACAAGACTTCATCCTTCCAAGCAACTTCTAAACCTCAATCCCACGTATAGATGCAAGATTCTTAGTTTCAACCAGGAAAAATTACAGTGTGTACATATATTGACAAGATAAATCCTGAACGATGCTGTTGGCTGGAAGTGGTACTTTACCAGTATGCCACAATCTTGCTGAGAACGTTGCTCAACAACTAATGGAACTTTGCAGGTTCGAAATAGTTCCAGGAATTTTTCACTTCAGCTTTGGCACTGACTGGTAACCCAATATGTGCTAAAGACATCTGCTAGGGCACCACAGTGCACATATCTTGACATATTACAGTTTAGAATGCAAAATTGAAATATCTGAGTGACACTCTTACTGCCTCACCAGTTCATCACACAAATGCACATTACAGCACAACAGAAGTAACCCACCTGGTACTGAATCTACAACTAGTTTTTGGCCATCCATTGAGAGTGAAGAGAGTCTCCCTTTGCCTTCATGCTCAGCAAAGTCTGATCACGTACTATGGTTAAAAGAAAAATTGACCGCCTATCTATAAAGCACAGCTTCTCTGAGTGGGAAGACATGACAGAGCCAGATGCGGTTATGCTTGCACAACTGTAGATAAGACCACGGTGCATCATTATGCAATCATATAAATCACAGAGGAGATCTAAAACTAGATTGAAGAAATTCAGTACCTAAGGTCCCTTGGTTTCTGAACTTAACCCAGTGCTTGCATCACACCTTGACTCCTACTTAGACTGTCGACAAGGATGCGATGTTAAGTCACTGAATAATAAGGCTTCTGCGCATAGAGATCTAATGGGAAGCAAAAATATGCCTCCGTGGCCATTGTCTAATTTACCTTTACAGGTCTATTCAGGTAGGAAAAGAAAAGGAAAAACAATGATGGTGCTTCCTACTTGCCTAGATAATCATATTCCAGTCTGAAAACAGGCTTAAGCTTTTAGAATCAAATGTCTAAATTGAATTTCAACCCACATTTTTTGAGCCTGAAAGAGAATCATCTTCAGTACTGAATATTAATGATACTACACTACTGATGTTGTGATACTTAGCTTGGCTGCCAGATAAGTTGAACATCCAGATCCAGCAAATGAGAACAAAATGAACCTTAACGATCTAAAGTAAATCCATCGCATCATCATCTTCTCCAGGTCTCGCCATTGACATGAATTTTCTACATCTTCACCTTCCTCCCATTTCTCAAGCGACTAACTGGCCAAGTCTGGGGTATAGCTGTACATATAGATCCTGCTGTCATAGCTTTCTAGTGTGATCTGTCACAGCACTCGAAGTAGTCTTCACATGTACACGTGTTAAGAAAAGGTAGCTCAGCTAACTGAGTTGACTTAACATTAAACAAATCAAAGTAAAATAGTTCCTCATATTGGATAATGATGGCAAAGTCATCATATAAGAAAAGGAAACTAAAATGTTGAAACAAACTAAACCAAATTTCCAGGGTTGCTGCAGATACATATCAACGAGGAAAAAAGGTGATGCATAATTTAGATATCATATCTGACTTATATCTGAGATCAATTAGGCATATGAAAGCTAGCTGCAGTCGTGGTGAAAAAAAGTTCAATAAAAAAAGAACAGCCCATGAAGCATAAAGAGTTGGAACCAACAGAATAAAACCAAGCAGGAAATGGAATATCAAGAAAAATGCTGCAGTTAAATTAAATCATATTGCTGACTGTGACGTAGTCAGCAATATTCAACTGTATCATTGCACTCTAAGAAGTCTGCTTATTGCTTTCTTCAAAGAAGCCAGTAAAAATGAAGAATGATCATTACAATCCCACACAATTGATTAAGCACATACGTCGAAACATTCAAAAGTTGCAGAAAAGGCTTAAACCAACATGCGGTGGATAATTATTTTCATAGATCTAGCTACTTGTAAGCATCTTGTGGCCCTTGATTGGTTGTTCATATATGAGGAAAATCTACATATTCAAGCAAAGAATCAGAGCCAGCAATTTATGGAAAATTATTTCCATAGACAAAGTCGCTGGTAAAAATCTTGCAGCACATATCATCCCAGGCTTGCCATTGTAGATTGGCGAGCAACCCAAGTGAAACCTAAATTTGACTTGTAGTTCACCGAACGAAGCTATATTTTATAATTAGGACTCGCAATTAACAGCTTTTTCCAATATCACATTAATGAAAACAAAAACATAAAAGGAGTCATTTGTAGTTTGTTCATTTGTACATGTGACGAAAAATTGGACTTTGTTCACATATATGTAACACAAAATTGAAATTCTGCAAACAGTCTTTTGACAATATTCTAGTTGTACTCAAACACTACTTCTATGTTGACATATTCCCGCATGACACATACAATAGCTGAGGTGAAACTGGCCAGCAACTGACATTCTTCATGGGTTTTGAGGTCTGAGACTACTCCACTAATAACCAACTTCTTGAGATTCAGGCAACAATTTAGCATTAATTCGACCCAGTCTGAAAAGAGATCGTTCAGAAATGTCCATCCAAGCTCCAAAACGACCACATTTTCAAAATGAAAAGATCCATGAAGACCATATTGAAGCATTCCATCTCTCAAGTCACAACTCAACGACAGATGGCTAAGTTGTGGAAAGCAGAGAGCAATGGTTTCTATTTCCACAATCTCATCCTCATCATCAAACATTACATTCCAAAGTCGTAGCCTCCTCAATTTTGCTGATTTCAAATCATCTGAAAGAACTTTGGGGATGTAATTGTGAAGTCTTTAACATCCACTATGTCAAGATTATCAACAGAATCACCAATATCAAGATGTAGAATGCTTACGTCGTCAATCTTGAAATGCTTCAAAGTCCCCTTTCCAATGAGTTCGAAAAGCTCAAGGGAGCAACTTTTTAGATGCAAAGACTCGATACTATCTGCTTCCAAAACGAATTTGTCCAAACTTGTCGCCTCAATGTAAAAGCGTCTCAACATAACACTACTGACCTCAACTGTGACTTGTGCATCTGACAGTGCAATGACTAGACTAATGAGATCCAATTTCTCAAGCTTCGGACACGTGCTGACTAGAAGACTCAAATCCAATGCCGAGATACTGACATAACTCAAAGAGAGGGACTTCAAGCCAGCAAACCTGTAATAATTTGGTTCGACCCCTGAGATAGAACTATGCGACAAGTCCAAAATCTCAAGCTTCTGCCTCCCGCAAATTTCGAGGATGTTCACATCTCCGATCGTCCGGACGCTATAATCCAAGCTGCGCAACGTCTCCCTAGTGTACAAGAGCCAAGCCACCACCGCGGAAGCCGAGAACTCTTCGTCGACCTCATCCAATCGAAGCGAGAGGCTCCGCAATCCGGCGGTTTGGAATATGGTCTGGGTTATCCAAATTCCCGCTTGACTGCTACCATTGTCGCGATAACCAGACCAATCGCTGACCCTGAACGAGAGACTGCGGAGATGCTTCCGGCGAGCTTCTAGCCACTTCCGGCACGTCGCGGAAGCCACGACCACATCCCTGGCCGCGCCCAGCCGCGACAGTACGTTCCCGATCACCTCGAGAGGCAGGCTCTCCATGATCAAAAACGCGCAGTCACCGAATGAGATTCCTAGCCCTACCCGCCGATCAAACCGATTGCTCTAACAAAAACACATTTCAAGCAGGCGGAACACGAAATCCTCAACGGATCAAGCAACGAACGCGATCCTCGAAACCGAACGCGCTCGTACCCGGTCCAAACAGTGCGCAAGCAGCAAGGCGACGACGACGACGACCACCATCAAATCCGTCAGATCATCTAAACGCACCAGGGATAGGAATCAAAACCGCATGAGATGATGATGATGATGATGAAGTTGTGCGGCGACGGAGCTCGCGTCACTCGACCGACCCGGTGAATCCTGCCACGATTCGAGTGAATGCGGCCCCCGCGAGAAGGCCCGTTCGGCTTCCGAAGGAGGACCGGCGGCGCGGTCAAGATCGTCCCGCCATGGCTGTCGATGATGTTGATGCAGAGATTGTTTCGTCGGAGGGCGAGCGATAGAGAGAGAGAGAGAGAGAGAGAAAGAGACGGAGGACCGTTTCGTGTCATGGGGAAGAAGCAATTCGCTCGTGGGGACGGGTCGGGTCGGGTCGGGTGCCTTTTTTCCCGAGCGTGTTCGCGCCTCTTGTTTTGATTTTTCTTTTTTTTTCTCGATTTCTAGGTCTGTATTTTAGCAAATAATTATAAGGAAAATAATAGGCAATGGAAGTAAGGGCGAGCAACGGAACCACCCGAACCGAACCAGCCGGTTCTGAAAGATTTCCGGGGGCATTGTTCCGATTCCCATTTCTAGGGGTGGAACCTCCCACCCGGATAGCCCCAACCAGATCAATTATTTTTTTTTTGTTTTATTTCTTAAAAAAATTTAAACGCTAATCCCTCTTTTTCCTCTCACGCCTCTCAAGCTCGCTCTTTCCCTCTCGGCTCTCGTCTTAATCACTCTACTCAGCTCACAAAAGCAATCCCTCTTCATTTGCTTCCAATCACTCTGTTTCTCTATCCTTCTCCTTCTTATGGTTCGTCATTCGCAGTTTAAGTAAAGCTTTCATTTCTCTGAACTCCTTTTTGGTTTTGCATGTCGTGAGCGATATATGTTTGTTTTTCATGAGTCTTGGTTCATCTATCTAGTCATTGAGGTGAGATTGGTTCGTTTTGTGTGTTGGGTCTCATCGTGGTCCTCACCATTTGTGGTATTATTAGTTGTTTTTGCTGATGAGCTTGTGAAATTGAATTGTACTTATTGTAATTGTATATATCGTCCTTTTTTCCTATTTTGTTTACTCAGATCTTTAGTTGAATCGTAGTTGGTTAATCTGTTGATGATTCTGCAAATGGATCTAGCTATTTAGATCAGAAAAGTTTCACAGTCGTTGGCTTTGAGGAATTTTCACAAACACCTCAGGGTTCCAAAAACGAGACCATTTCTATTAGACCACCTCGAAATCATATTGAATAGGTCAGTTCAGTTCCAAGACCAAGTGATCTGGTTCACAATTCAAAAAAACTCGAAACCCGTCCTTCTAATCTTATTCCTAATTCCTAGGTGGGATGAGACCGAACCAGACTGACCAGACCGAAACCAATCACACTTAAGCCAAATTGTTGGAGGTATGAATTAGAATGCCTCTTTTTTTTTCCCTTTTATCCTTTTTTTACAGTACTGTATTTGAAATAAATTAAGTGGACATGAGGCGAGTCGTGTTGCCCACTATTATTAAACTAAATAAATCGCATGTACAGTTTAACTCACTCCGTATTTTTGTATAATTACTACTTATCTCGTACACTTCAATACAGTTTATACAATATAAATATAAGGTCAGAAATATTTTTGCTTTCTTTGTCGGTGGTAAATTGTGCAGCCACCGAATTCTATCGTCACGAAAAAGAATTATTTCCTAGTTTTTGCAACTTAATTAAATCCTTATTAAATGCTCTTTGGCTTGTCATCTGTTCGGATCTTCTTCTTTACTCCATCCCGTCATCAAGTCGGGTCGGGCCAAGTACTTGAAGCAGCTGAGCCGGACTCGGAGCTCTCAAACGCTGCGCGTTGACTTTTCGCTCCCGCTGCATCCGTTTTGGGTTTGACTCTCTCGCTCGCTGTCTCTCCATCCATGGCGTTCGAGACCCGCCGCCTGAATCTCCTCCTCGCGCTGCTCGCGATCATCTCGCCGGGGAATCGATTCGCGGCGGCGGCGGCGGCGTCGCCGGAGGATCACCGCTACAATGTGGGAGATCCCGTCCCTCTGTTCGCCAACAGAGTGGGCCCGCTCCACAACCCCAGGTATCTTCCCCGTGAGCGAGCTCGCCTTCCCCCTCCCTCGATGTTCTGCGTGTCGAATGGCGGTTCCGTGGTTCTTGAATTGGTTGCGGAGCTCCTTTGTTTCTGGGTTTTCCACCAGTTGGGTAGCGATGCGCCTGGTGATTTTAGGCTTGCTGTCGCCCCTTGAAGTTGGGGTGATCCGGTTGAGCGAGGTGGATTTAGTTTTAGAGCTGACCCTTCTTGTCTTCGCTACTGGAATGTCAATATCAATACAAGTTCAGCCAATTTCAAATGCGTCATGCTCATGTTGTGTCATGTCGGGTTCTACCTGGGGTTTCCTCAGTAAAATTGTGCGGTGTTCTCGTCGGTGCGAGTGTCCTGTCAAGATTTTCCTAATTTCGTTACCGTTTCTGCTTTGGTTGTTTTCTTGCAACACCCGAGTTTAAGGAATTTGCAAAATGTTGGTGTGTTTTTTTCTTCCTATTTTTGTTTCCCATCGCTTTTGAGCCAATGTGTTCTTGTGTTGCAGTGAGACCTACGAATACTATGACTTGCCATTCTGCCGCCCAGGTTAGCTTCTTAATTTACACATGTTTGTCATTGCGAGGATCAACCATTAAACAAGTCGAGTCCACACCAACATGAGACAAACTGTAAATATATTGTTCTTTTGTTAATCTGATTAGAAGCTGCAGTTGTGCATTTTTTTTATTATTGTGAGCAATTTACCGAGACATTATTTCCTGGTGTTCTGTCGTGACCTTTGCCTTATGGAACGTCACTCGTGATGTTGGACCATGCATCAATGCTACTTATTCATTATCAGTAAATCTGAAAATAGAGGCGCTTATGCTTCGTGTTATTGATCTTTAGCTATATCCTTTGCAGACCCACTGATCTGGAAGAGTGGTTCTCTTGGGGAAGTTTTGAATGGCGATCGGTTAACCAATTCCTTGTACAATTTGAAATTTCGGGAGTTTAAGGATCGGGAGATTCTCTGCAAGAAAAAACTCAAAGTTAGTGATGTTGCAAGATTAAGGAATGCTGTAAATGAAGATTTTTACTTCCAGATGTACTATGATGATCTTCCAATGTGGGGGTTCATTGGGAAAGTGGAAAATAGTAGCTGGAGTCCAGGCAAAAAGGGACCTACATATTATTTGTTCAAACATGTGCAATTTGATGCCTTTTACAATGGCGACCAAATAATAGAAATACATGCTTCCAGTGACCCAAATCATGTTATCGATATAACCGATGATGTTGAGGTTAATGTAAAGTTTACTTATTCAGCTTTCTGGAACGCAACCTCAATTGGTTTTGAGGAAAGAATGAGCAAATATTCGAGGGCTTCATTACTGCCAATCCACCAGCGGATACATTGGTTCTCACTCATCAACTCTAGCGTTATCTTGATTCTTTTGATGGGTTTGTTGACACTTCTTTTCATGAGGCGCATAAGAAATGACCCAAGACAGTAATGCTCTTTTACCTGTATTTCTTCTATTACTGCCGTCGATAGTGACAGTTTGTTCCTTCTGACATGCATCTGTATTGACGTGCCACAGATACTCTGCTGGAGATGACGAAGAAGAAAATGATTTTGCCAGGAAATATATTTGTGGGGAATTATTCAGACCTCCATCACATTTTCCCCTGTTTTGTGCAGTCTTGGGCTCGGGGATGCAGTTATTGACTATGTAAGCTCCTTCAAGCTTCATGTGACCAATTGCATTTGTCGATTGCCACCAACTTTCGGCATCTTTTGTCGTATACTGCCTCAGTTGGCTGTGAGCATAATGTTTCTTATGCATCTTTGAGTTTTCAGAATATAACTATTAAAGGTCAGTTAGATTTACTACAAGACAAACAATATTCAGTGATAGGCAACCTGCTTTTGTAAATTTGCAAACTTTGGGATCTGGAGATTAATTTCCTAAGACTCTAATTCACACTGCAGTGGTTGTAGGGAACTTCTCAGGATAAGTGCAGAGTTAGTCCTTAAAGTTTTGGTTGTTGGTCAATTGAGTCCTTAACATGTTATTTTGGTCAATTAAGTCCTAAGTTTGCCATCAACACTGGAAGTCCCACGTGATCCTCAGGACCTCGGCCGCTTGGCATTCAAAAAAGGCCACATAAGAGACACATATGATTTTCGGTATCGGGAAACCACCGATGGTGTGCGTAGTACTTGATTAGACATTTTTTTCAAACATTTAAAGCCTTGACTGACCAAAATAAAAGGTTAAGGTCTGAATTAACCAATGGTCAAAGCGTTGAGGACCGATTCTGTGCTTATCCTAGAACTTTTGGTTTGTATATATCTTTCTGATCCAGACAGATTGTCCTCCGAAGCATTTACCTAACATGTATACACTTTTGCTCAGGGTTTGCTTTTTATCTCTCCTAGCATTCCTCGGTGTCCTCTATCCATACAGCCGTGGATCCCTATGCACTGCTTTGGTTCTGAGTTATATTCTCACATCTGTGGTTGGTGGATTTACTGCGACTTCTTTTCAAAGTCAATTTACTGAAACTGGATCGGTACTGAATCTACTGATTTTGTATGGGTCAGACATATTATGTGATGCTGGTTATTTTTTTCATTTCTCAGTTATCTGATACAAATGAATTTGAACTTTCAGGGGTGGACTGTTCCCCTTACTGGCATAGTTTACCTGGGCCCAGTACTTGTGATAGCTTTTGTCCTTGATACAATTTCCATGGCTTATGGAGCCACAGCTGCACTTCCAGTTGGCACCATTTTCATAATCACCTTCATTTTTGTGCCAATTACTGTTCTGCTGCTTTACTTGGGTGGGGTAATTCGACGCCTCTTCAGGACAGAAGTTTGCACACCTTCCATCGCAAGGAAAAGTTTGAGAGAGATTCCACCACTAGCTTGGTACAAGAATTTGCCATGTCAAATGATTCTTGGAGGTCTCTTGTCATTTAGTTCTGTTGTTCTGGAGTTATACGAGCTGTGTACGACCCTTTGGGGTTTCAAGATCAGTGTTCTTCCAGGCACTTTGTTTGTGACATTTGTCATCCTCATCATAGTGACATCTGTTCTTAGTGTTGTTCTGACACACATCCAGCTTTCATCCGGAGACCATGATTGGTGGTGGAGGTATGCTCTTTTGCCCAAGTGCTGAAGATGAAAAAACCAGTAATTTGGTGTTTTTTAGGGAAAGAATATTCTAGTGCGAAACGAAACCTTTTTAGATTGAGATTATTCTTCCTGTTCAGTATGATCACATGATCTTAGATGAATTTAGTCAGTTGGTTGTGGATAAGACTTATCAGGTGCATATCGAAGTAGTGAACATTAAATGTTGAAAGTTACAAAGTTGCACATGTATTTAGCTCACAGTGCATTATCTCAGTTACTGGCTTGCTGTTAATGAGGCTCTGTCCCTCCCAAAAGAAAAAGAAAATCTGGAGTTGCTCGACTAAAACTTTGTTTTTTAATTCTGTTTCATTCCACTGCTTGCTAGAAGGGTATAATAAAGGACTATCATACTGGGCTGTTCGATTAGTGTTTGGATTAAGTAATTTTGATGGTTGACTTTTTGGAGCCAGAAAAGGGGTAAATATAATAGTTGCAAAATCTACTTAGTGATCTGTAAGCTGTTATTCGTCCAAATAAAAAAACTGTAAAGTGTTCATGCTTCTTCATTTGGATGCATGATTATGTTCATAACTTCTGCTTCTGCAATGCAGGTGCGTGTTTCGCGGGGGCTCAGCGGCCATATTTATGTTTGCCTATTGCTTGTACTTCTACGCAAGGTCAAACATGAGTGGCTTCTTGCAGCTATCGATTTTCTTGGGCTATAGTGCTTTAATGTGTTATGCATTTTTTCTCATACTCGGTACCGTCGGTTTCATTGCTTCGCTAATGTTTGTCTGCCGTAATTATGAAGCTGTGAAGAGTGAATGAATCATTGCTTCGATGTGTTCGAGATGAGTTGCCCGTGCTTGTCACTTCTTGGAAACTAGTGAGATCATGAAGCCAGAACACCGGAAGCTACACAGGGAAGCCATTTCTTCCGTCCTTTCTTCCTTCATAGATGATTGACTGAACAGGTAGTTGACACCGCTGATCTGAGTGTCGCCACAGATGAATGTCAGGTAAAACAGTGAACTAGCTCTTAGCATAAGAAAATCAAGATGATGAAGGGCATAGATGCATTGTAGGCGGAAATGTGTATGTTCTTGGAGTGATTTACTCAGCTGTTTCTGATAAAAATTGGTTAATATCATGCTTTCTTTGTTGGCAATCGAGTGGTGTTTTTCACCTGATTCTTCCTAGTAGCACAGGAAAATGCTAGAAGACGACTAAACTCATGGTAAAAAATGGTCTAATAAAGTCACCCGAGACACAGAAATATGGACACCCCAACTTCTTCTCCGCACTGGCCAGACTCGTTCTTGTCTCTTCGTTCATATTCTTTTCTGATTTATCTATTTACCTAATTGCAAATTTTGGCTAAAACACAGACACAAAAATGCCTTAGATGGTTTGTCTGTGACTGAACCTTTGATGCCAACAGACTCATGTGAAACGCGAGTATATGACCATATCATTATCAACTAAAGAAAGACAATTGAAGAGGAGTCTGCTAGAAAGCAACTACTCCTTTTGAATCTCATCGGCATACATTGAATATATCAAACTCAATTTAGATTGTCCTGATTCTTTCCTTCTTTTATAGCATAGGATATTGGAACCTTTAATTTGACTATTTGTCATTGTTGGGCACAAATCGCCCGCTTATTTGCATCACCTAAATTGCCCGTTCACATTGAATGAGAAACGCTGTGATCATAGGGGACCGGCCCATTCAGAACCAGTGTTTTAGAAGAAAAAAAAAGGGTTAATATCACGAAAAACTCTAAACCCAGGTATACCGTGATAATTTTATCCCGAACTATATTTTTATCACAAAAATTCTAAACCCAGGTATACTTGTGACAATTTTATCCCAAACTATTTTTTTGATCACCAAAAATCCCAAACCCAGACACTTGTGATAATTTTACTTGAACTATTTCTTTGACCACCAAAAACCCCACATCAAGACACACATGCCAATTTTATCTCCAAACTAATTTTTTGACCACTAAAAACTCCAAACCGGTATATTTGTGACAAATTTGCCTCTCTGTTAGTGTCCGTTAAATTATATTAATACCACAAAAATCATAAATTGGTAAACTTGTGACAAACGGAAGGGTAAAACTCAAAATCGATACACATGTCCATTATCACGTATCATTAAACTTAGCAATTTGATAATAAAATTTAACGAAAAACTAGCGAAGGGTAAATTTGTCACAAGTGTACCGGGTTTGGGATTTTTGGTGGCCAAAAATTAGTTCGAGGGTAAATTGTCACAGATATACTAGTGTGGAGTTTTTATGATCAAAAAAAAAATAGTTTGGGGTAAAATTGTGACGGATGTACTGGGTTTAGGGCTTTTGTGGTCAAAAAAAAATAGTTTGGGGTAAATTTATTACAGGTGTACCAGTTTGGGGTTTTTCATGGTATTAACAAAAAAAAAACATAAATATGCATATGAAGAATCGAACCATGGTTTTCAACTCAAACAAAAAGCAATATAATCTTTTTATTAAAATACGCTTTTGTCACAAAATGGTGCAACATGTATATTTTATTATAAATATTTGATTTTTTCGGGACAAAACAAAATTTGGACCAATTACCAAATCGGAACCGATCAGTTTGGTTCGCTTTCCAATTTTTTGGAAAATCAGAATTCACATGATTGGTTTTTCGGTTCCAGGCTGAGAACCGACCCACTTGAGACCCAATCACCCTAATCCGAGCACAAGTCAGCCACCTCGGAATCAAGGATTCGACTACCCGACCTCTTCTTGGCTCTAACCACTCTCTCCCGCGTGCTGCTCACTGCTCAGCCAGTAGGCCCATCTAAACTTCAACGAGGATGATGGCCATCGGAATTCGGCAAATTGGTGGCTGTGTTTGATGCCCGATGGATGGAAGGCAATATCAACACGACGTCCCTATCTATGCAAACGCCCCCAGGAAGAAAATCAATTTCTGTGTGCTCACTCATTCCACCTCCCGTCAAACTACGCACCAAAACTCCGCTGGACCCATCTGATTCACCGTCAATTTTACCCACTGTTTTTCCCCACCCCAAGTTGCATGGCCACCTTATAAAGTCACAGCAATTTCCAATACAGAAAAATAAGAAAGACCCGCTCGAAAATCTCACTACGTGGGCACAAAACCACACACACACGAAACCCCAGTCCAAGAGAAAAAACACAAGCCAACGTAGGAACTTCACGTACCATAGAAAACAGAAACCCGCGACGTGTACATCATCTCCCCACCCATTCCCCCTCAACATGCTCCCCCCTTGACAATATCTAGCAGATCCAACTATTTATATCGATGTCATCCCTCGCTCCAGCTCTACACGATTGCTGTGGCCGCAAAGAAAGATGAAGAACGTCGAGTTCTTGTTCACTGCTAGAGAAGATTCGAAGGAGACGGCGACGGTGCAGATCGGCGGCGAGAACAGCCCCCGCCGCCACATCCCTGTGTGTGCACGCCCGGCGAGCGAAACCGTGGCGTCTGTCGGCAAGTCGCGCGAGGAGTCTCCTCCTCCGTCTCCAAGGTTGTCGTCGTTCAAGCATTATGCTGATATAGGCGAGGCCAAAGCCGGCTTGGGACAGCCTCGAGAGGACAATACGTGTAGCGGGCGAGAGAGGCTGAAGAGGCACCGGGACGAGGTCGCGGGTCGGGTCCTGATTCCCGACTCATGGGGCCAGGAGAGCTTCCTGAAGGACTGGATGGACTACTCGGCGTTCGACGCGCTGCTGGCGCCGAAGGGGATCGCCTCGGCCCGCGAGGCGCTGATGGCCGAGGGGCTGCGGCAGCGAGCGACGACTTCTCATCAGAGGCTGAGAATAGAGGGCAGGTGTTGACGATGACGAGAGAAACCTTGTTGTCCATAGCTTCTTCGCATGGATCTCGATCGAATCATGCCGGCGTTAAACTCTAGTGAACTACAGATTTGTTTCTTATTTTCTTTCTATTGTAACAAACGCTGTGATTGCTGGCGATATAATAATTTCTTGGAGAACTTAAGGACATGAGATGATGGCAATTTCTGGGATTTTCTTATCGTTTGGAAATGAAAAAATTTGTAAGATTCGGAATGTAATCTTTCCATCCATCTTTGTCCATGATGTGCAAGAAATTAAGATACGCTAGTTCGACAAACTCCTCAGCGAAGCATTTTCAATTACGTGAGCTCCTCGCAAAGCTAAGTCGGGATTAGGGCATCATTCGAGCAGGTTGTTTCTTTTCATGTCCTTGTGCAATCACACGATCCGCGACATCAAGAAACGAAATTGCAGGGCAGAATTCGTTTCTCTTGTCTTAATTTTTTCCTAATCGTTTTCTTTCGGGAAAAGAGGGTTTAAAAGAAAATGTCTTATAAATCGTTATAATAGAAAAATAACTCCAGGAAAAAAAGAGAGACTTCAAAAGACATCCATAATAACATGATCTTCATATCTACTTAGCCAACATAGATATGCATCCTCATCTCCCCCGAAATTTGGTTCGGAGGGAGGTAATCTATCATTAACTTTTTGGTGGTTTTTGATGAAATTGAGTTCATTAAGTTTTTATTACTAACAAAAACATTTGATTTTACTTTTAAACCCGAGTAAATGGAGATAGTTGCTTATTTTCATATCCGATTAGGTCACGTTTCATAGATTTTTCGCGTACTACCAATACCGTTTTTTTTATTGTGGATTGGTCTTTGCCATTTCTCCTCTTCATTTAACGGCGCAATGCGACCAGTCTTTCCGATTTACTCGTGTGAAGGAAAGCTACAAAGTTTCCTCCATCACATTTTGGTGCGAGTGTCTTAGAGAGAGAGAGAGAGGGAGAGGAAAAAATGGTCAGTGATTTGATAAAAATAGGTAGTTCGACCATGGGAGTTTTTGTCCCTCGATGCAATGGCCCTCACCGTCGCCCTCACCGTGGAGTTGCCGGCGTGGTGTCCTTCACGTCCAAGCCGAGCCACCTCTTTCGGCGTCGCTCGCGCGGTCAACCTAAGCCTTCACGGGTCCTCGCGTCAACCCTACCCTCCTCTCCGTCATCGCTCATCCAAATCTATGTTTGAGTCATGACCGTTGTTAGAGGTAGACTTGAGAGGGAGCGTTGAAAGTTGCAGATTCAACGGGAAAAATCAGCGGAAAATTGCCAGTTTAACCGTGAATCAAGGAAAGGACATAATCTTCTCAACTCCTTAGCATTGTCTCCGGGACTAGTGACGCCGACGGCCATGGATGGCCAGATCTGGAGACCCGGCGACGTCGCCGACTGTGGTGGAGCAAGGTCGAGGGTGGCCAAATCTGGACAAACGGCAACGTCTAGAGATGAGCAACGCCGATGGCCATGGACGGCTAGATTTGGAGAGAAGGCAAGCGGCGGCCCGGCCATGGCGAATCGTTAGCATTGTCTCCGTGACTAGTGACGCCGACGGCCATGGATGGCCAGATCTGGAGACCCGGCAACGTCGCCGACTGCGGTGGAGCAAGGTCGAGGGTGGCCAAATCTGGACAAACGGCAACGTCTAGAGATGAGCAACGCCGATGGCCATGGACGGCTAGATTTGGAGAGAAGGCAAGCGGCGGCCCGGCCATGGCGAATCGTCCGAGGTCAAGCGGGTACAAGAAATTCCACATTGATTTTTTAAAATTTAATTCAAGACGCGTGTCTATTTTTAAGTGGACATGAAAAAAAATATAAATATATATATGCCAAATTAATAGCTGATATGATGGTAACAAACCAATGAATACTTTCTTGAGAGAGAGAGAGGAAACCATTGGAAAGCTAACAGTTGTACTCCGGTCGACGCCTGGAAGCGATCCGGTTTACGAGAGCAAGGGCATTGCTTGTCACTTGGGCAATATCCACCACCCTTTACCTCACTACCACTTTCGCACTCACATCAGCACGACGCTCACCTACGTCTCCATGTTGCTTATGTTCCATGATAAGCCCTAGCTCACGCCCACTCAAGCACCCGAGCTCCCCCACCGCCTCAGCGAGTGTTGGTCCATGGACCCGCTCATTCTTCAGAGACAACAAATTTAGGAGAAAAGATTTTGAAAATCGGAGCCCGTGTTAGGTCGGAACATTGTTGGGTTCGGGTGGGGTCGAACATAAGTCGCCGAAATTGTATTGCACAAAAATGGCCAACATGGGTCAGACCATCTCCGACCCGACCCGACCCGACGTACCTGTTTGACAAGCCTGGTGTGTCATAAGAAATCTCTCAACATGGGTTAGGGCTTCTTTTAACTTCAGGCCCAGAGAATTGGACCCAGAAATCAGGTTGGGCTTCTCTTAACATTAGGCCCAGATAATTGGGCCCAGCAAAGCAGGTTGTTTTCCGGCTAGGGTTCATGGCGCCCCTGCGTATTTATGTCCGCTCCATCAGCCGTCGAAGAAACCTGACCGGCACCATCATCTTCTCTTCGGGTACGCTCTCTCTTCTTCTCTGCATCTCCATCGTTTCTACTCGCTAGCTTCATCAGAACCCGCGTCGCTTGCGTCCATGCTTCGGATCTGTAGCATCGTGTCTGTTCATCTGTAGAGTGCAAGAATTGCGGAAATCGAGTGAGATTGGGCGATGCAGCTCATGCGTCGCTCCTATGCAATTCTTTTGGTTGTGATCATTTCTGGGCATTTCTTGCTGACCCTTTTGGTTTGTGTTCCCAGGAGAGCAAGTTGTTCGTATTCGGTCCGTACAGTTTCCTGAATATGAGGTACGTGTGAATATGCTCTGAAGCTGTGATGTTTGCATATGGTCCCGCGTGATTGCTTATTTTCGCGATTGAGCATGTTGATTTGCGTGGGTTCGTGGGTGAGTGTCGTTTGCCCGTGTTGTGTTTGCAAAATGGTCGAGTAATCCGGACCTTATGGTGGATGACCAGTGATTGTTGTAAGTGGCTGGTGTCATTGAGTTATTTCGTTGAGTATGATGGCGGACCTGCATTTTGAGATTTACATGCCTTCGCTGATGCGTGAATTAGCCTTCGACATTGTTTGAGTTGGAAGTTAGGCGTAGGCGATGGTTTTGATCGAGCGCCTATGTTTCTGATCTACAAGAATGCCAGCGAGTTGTATTTGGTAATGTGGAGAAGCCACCCAGATGGAAGGTTGCACTAGAGCTCCTTGCATTTTACTTGATGTGTGCCCTCATGAGCAATGACTTATTGGAGCTTCTCTCCTGTAGGAGTTCACTGCTAATGGCCATGAGAGAATAGCTTCCTTGGTATAAAGTCATTGGTTATTTTGTAGGGTAACGGCTAAGCCGGCATTCAAAACAATTTGATTTCCTGGGGCCAGCCAATATATATGCTGAATTAGTTGAAAGTGCTGCCCCATCTTGCAGTATTATCCCTCTAAAGAATATGTGATTTTCTGGTTATACCTTCTAAGAGCACATTCTTTCTCCTGCAGTAAGCTTCAGAGCGAGGCTCTTAGAGAAGCTATTTCGGGAATCTATACTGATTCCAATGACAAGAAACGGAAGTTCACCGAGACCATTGAACTCCAGATTGGGTTGAAGAATTATGATCCCCAGAAAGATAAGCGTTTCAGTGGCTCTGTTAAGTTGCCACACATTCCTCGTCCGAAGATGAAGGTCTGCATGCTCGGTGATGCGCAGCATGTAGAAGAGGTATCTTTATTGCTTCTCTTGGTCTCTTAGTTCCTTTATTAGTAGGTCCATAATCCTTTGGACGTTTTGTTGTATAACAATTATAAGCTTAAAGTGTGAGCCCAATGTGGTTTAATGCTTGTTCCGCTGTTCTTTCTTTATCTCAGCTGCTGTGCTTGTTTATGAGGTTAAATCCGATGCTTTATGTGGTTATTGTGCCTTGGTTGATCATTGAATTCACAACTCCTTTACCTTTTCTCGATGGCATTGGTTTCACATGGCATTGAGAGATTTTAGGCCTTTTGATTTCATCTGGAGATATTCATTTCAGGCAGAGAAGATAGGCCTGGATTATATGGATGTGGAAGCGTTGAAGAAGCTTAACAAGAACAAAAAACTGGTCAAGAAACTGGCAAAGAAGTACCATGCCTTTTTGGCTTCAGAAGCTGTAATTAAGCAGATCCCCCCGTCTTCTAGGCCCTGGTCTAAACAAGGCAGGCAAGTTCCTTTGTGTCTAAATTTGATTCATTTACTTCATGGGTCCTATATACGGAGACTCTCCCCTCGAATACAGTGCCTTCATCTTTTGCAGTTCATTGGGATATGGCTGTGGTTGACATTGTCACTGTTTGTCGGTGCACATAGGATGTCTTCTGGGCCTGCTATTCTTTTATTTATTTTTTTATTTTTTTGGGGGGGAGGGGGGTGTTGGGGGATAAGCAGGACCTGCTTTATTTGCTAGTACATGAATGACCTTTCATTATGCATTTGGAAGGGTTGCCCGTTCATGATTCACTCCTGACCCACCATTCTTTGCTTTGCAATCACAGGGAAGTTCCCTACACTGGTTACTCATCAGGAATCTCTGGAATCTAAAGTCAATGAGACAAAGGCCATGGTGAAGTTCCAACTAAAGAAAGTCCTTTGCATGGGTGTTGCCATCGGCAACGTCAGCATGGAAGAAAAACAGGTTTTCCAAAATGTTCAGCTGGGCGTGAATTTTCTTGTTTCCTTGCTGAAGAAAAACTGGCAAAATGTGAGTTCCTTTACTTTTCGCAGCTCTTTGAATTCATCTCCACATCAAATGTCTCACAAACCCCCTTTATAACCTTTTTCCTTTTTTATCCTCTCTTTTTCCAGTACTGATATAAATCATGCTTTTTTTCTGGAACCAGGTCAAGTGTCTGCACTTGAAAAGCACAATGGGAAAGCCATATCGCGTCTTCTAAGCCATTTTCTCAATCATTTGAAGAGTTTTGTAGGCAGAGAATTAGTCGGATTCTGGTGGCTCATTTGGATGGTTGTCTCTTTTGGTTGGTTT
The DNA here is from genome assembly GCA_024733475.1 of Syzygium grande. Taxonomy (NCBI): domain Eukaryota; kingdom Viridiplantae; phylum Streptophyta; class Magnoliopsida; order Myrtales; family Myrtaceae; genus Syzygium; species Syzygium grande. Next base: position 28,574,067 of record JAMXDD010000007.1, read on the forward strand.
TTTCCTCAAAGATTATTCTATTCAATACAACTTGTCTATCTTACTGCGAAATTTGTCTTTTGAAGATATTGAATTTATTTTTCTTTTTGCTGCGTGCGTTCCATAAATGATAAATCTATGTTGGAATGCTCGTAAGAGATTGAATGCTTATTCTGTCATCCCTCTCTCGAAGAGAGCTAAACACGAGATAAATTTGTAACGAGGCAATGTAATGGATAGTCTGACGCATGGGACGTTCATCCTTGTACAGGACCGATCACAGGCCAACGATGCAGGGTATTTGTACGTCGGTAGTGTTAATCTGAACTTGGTAAACATGAAATGAATTCGAGAGTTGATAAGCTGTGCTCCGAACAGGAAATGGAAGTTGAATTCGAGCTTCTCATGAAATAGAAAAGCCGTCGAGAGGAGCCCCACCAGCTTCATCGATGCGCCTATCTCTTCTAGATTGAATCTGGCTCTTTACAGTGCATTTACCATTCGGTGCACTTCTTCAATGACAAACGGCTCTGTTTGTGACGGTCCCTTTTACCATGCCTGCCAAAATTAGGAGGGATTATCGCAATGGGTGAGTGGAAAGATGGCCGAAAGTACACTTTCTGGGTTGAGTTTATGTATTGATCTTTCCATCTGTTGCAAAGCAGGAATGACCGTTAGTTGAGTCAGTCTCCCCATCATCTACCGGTGCTAGATAGGATCTAAAGATAAGTTAGCTGGCGCTTCTACTTATATCGTATAGATTTAGTCCATGTTGGGTCCATTGATGGTTGGGTAAGTGACACCCTTTCCTGGGATTCCTTGCACGCATCGAAACAACAATGGTCCAACGTCTACTGAAAAGACCGGTCACGTCACTTGGGTTTGCCCAAAAGTCAGGGCTGCCGCGCAATTTAAATGTGATTAATCACCCCAATCCACAAGAAAATGGAGAAGACTCGTTCTAGTTTCTTCCTTTCGATGGACTCCCCGCTGGAATCTTACCAATGTGCACGCGAAACGCGTTCATCGGACCTTCGCTTAAATAAAAATATTTGACGGGTCCCAGATGAAACTGCTGTCTTAGCTAAAGCTTGATATAGGGTATATACGTGTGGATGTAATCCCATGCCGAATCAAAAATGAACGAGAACGACTTTTGCTGAACTGAGAATGGATAGGTAGGTAAGGTTAGGTCGGCTCTTTCGGCACAGGGGAGGGAGGGGGGCGGCATCTTTCCGATCCCAGGCTCTCGCCAGATGCCAAAAGCCATTTTCGTTTCGAGCTCCCAAGCCGAATCGAAAATTAGAGGACAAGCCAAAACAAAGAAATCAGCACGGCATCGCTCCCCTTTCGGTCCCATTCACGTGGAGCACGAGCGGGTCGGGCGGATTCGACATCGAGACACAGCCGCGGAAATCGATACCGGCTCGGCGAACGAACGAGCGGGAAATAGGCCCTAACAGAACCCCCCCGGGCCCTGATGCCGTGTTATAGAGAGAGTTCGATGCAATGTATGCGTACGAACGCATGTACAAAGCATATAAATCCCCCGTAATCAACCGAGCTCGACAAGTCTTAAGGGTCGGGGTCCAGTCCCGTGGACGCCGCGATATAAAACAGGGGGGGCCCTAAGTATTCAGCTCCCGCCTCCCCAGAAAACCCTACCGAGCCTCCCTCATCTCTCCCTCTACATCTCTCCGTCTCCGGCGCTCTTCCTCTCTCGCTCTGGGTACTCTCTCTCTCTCTCTCTCTCTCTCCGTGTCTCGGTCGTGGGGCCGTGCATGTTGCATCTGTAGCTTTGATCCCTCCGGCATTTCGGCTGCTGCGCCTGTGGTCTTTGATCTGTGTGTCTCGGTGCCGCCCGTGCTGTTTCAATCTGTAGCCGTGTCCTCGCCTGCGCTTTCGCTGGCGTTCTCCGCCGCCTGGTTTCGTGGGTCTTCGGTTCCTGATGTTCCCCGACGCTTTAGAGCTTGTGGGTGGTTTGTCGTTTAGGGTCGCTGGGGTACCCTCTCCCCGTCGATCCCGACGGTGGGGGGTGGGAGGGGCGTTTCCTTTTGCGCTATGGCTTGACGGCCCGACGGCGTTTCGAGAGATCCCTCCTCGCGTTTGACGCGGGTACCTGTCACTCTTTTTGAGTTGGGCTAGATATAGATGTGTAAAAAGGAGGCAACAGGGGGTGGGCATTTTGCTTTCCTACTCTGCAGTAAGTTTTGCCCATTTCGCGTTGGTAAAAAAAAAAATCTGGTCTTTGAGAGTACGGAGTTCCAAGGTAGGAGCTGGTTATTCGAATTGATGATGACACTGCAATGCTTTGGCAGATATATGATATTATCTGTGCTGTTTGTATTTAACTTTTGTGTCTCGACCGCTTGAGCTGAGGTAGTGTGCAAATCTGTTTTTTTTAATTGAAAAATCTCACGCTAACCCCTGTAATCTGAGTTTGTGCCTCGCCGCCGCATCTAGCGATTTGGTGTTGATACTTGGACATTGAATGTAGGCACTAGTTGTTTGTGTGGAGCGTCAAGTGAGGACCGGGGTGCCTTCTGAGCTCGTGTCTTCTCATATTGTTCCATAGATTGATTTGCCTTGTTTAGCATGGGATTGGGAAGCTTTTTCGGCTCCATTTCCTCATAAATTTGCACAAGGCTGACACTTGCTCTCTCTTATTGGATCCTTGATGGATGGTAACCTTGCGAAATTCTGCTTGCTTACAAAAATTCGGTTTTTCCTCTCTTTTTATTCTTTTTGAAAGAGATCAATAAGTTGGATTGTTGAGAAAATCTGTTAATTGGTAAGTTCTCCCATGAAATGATTTGGCCTTCTCTTTTTACTTATATATGAGCAAGGGACTGTAATATGCTTGAACATACTCCCAGATATACAAGATAGAACTAGTTATAGAAGTGATCGAATGTCCTATATCCACTTGGTTACTTATGATCACTTTAGCATATTATTGCAAAACATCATGTGATGCGTAATGTCTTTTCCTTTTCTGTTGCCTTTCTGATTGGACTATGAAAGCGCTCCTGCTTGACCTGTGTTGTATTACTCTGTATACAGCTGCTAAAGATGTCGACGGTGTCTTTTTCCTCCCCCTGCGTTGTCAGAGTTGCTCCACCAAAGCAAATCAATAGTGCCATCTTCAAGAACCCATTTTCTCTTGGATCTGTGAACAGAGTCTCAAAGTCATTCGGCTTGAAGTCGTCTGCTGATTTTAGAGCATCTATGGCTGTGTACAAGATTAAGCTCATCGGACCAAACGGCGAGGAAAATGAGTTTGATGCCCCTGATGATACGTACATTCTCGACTCCGCTGAAAACGCGGGGCTTGAGCTGCCCTATTCATGCAGGGCTGGAGCTTGCTCTACTTGCGCCGGGAAGATGGTGAGTGGTGAAGTGGATCAGAGCGACGGTTCGTTCCTTGATGAGAACCAAATGAAAGAGGGTTATCTACTAACCTGTGTATCGTACCCGACCTCCGATTGTGTGATTCACACCCACAAGGAAGGTGAACTGTACTGAATGTTCTTGCTTTCGGAATGGATTAGGGCTTGCTTATCTTGTTTGTAGCTTTTGGCGGCGGGGGATGATCATAATAGCTCTCAGGAACTCTTCATTGAAGTTTCTCGGTATCCATGTTCTTATTTTGTTGTTCTGTTGGTGATTATGTCGCGTGCTTTTTGCAATAACCTTCCCTGAAGATAATGGAAGACCTTGCACTGGCTCTACTCCTGTCTCATAATTTTCTCCCCAGATACCTTCTTTCAATGATGTTGCCAGAGAAAATCTAGGAAGAGGAAGACAAAGGGTGCTGTAATCTCTTTTCGGCCACGAAAAGAGAAATTTGACGGTCAGTGTTTGCACTTATTTAGTTCAAACAAAGCGCCATTGTGGAGTGAATGGATCGCAGCAGTTAAAGTCATACCAGGAAAGATCATTCAAATGCAGCTTGGAAGAGAACAGTTCATCAGATTCTCATTTAAGTGTCCTCTTGCCTATTAGATCAAGCATGAATCCAAACGAACACAAATCTTTTCGAATTCAGGTGTTTATATTTACTTTCACCTCCTCTAATCGAGGGCGAAAGTAAAAGCTTAAATGTGGTTTGATAATTGGTTCTTGGCTTCTAAGTAAGTTCCAAATGTAAGGAACATTTTTCCTCCCTTTTTATGGGTAAAAAGAGTCGTAGAAAATTATATAGGGAGACTAATAGCTACAAAATAATCGATAAATCGGAAGATGTCTTTTAAAAATTGATCGCTTATATTTCTTACAAAAATGATGATTGAAATTTTCTTTTCATCGTTTATGAAAATGTTTAGATATAGATTGTTGTCGATAATGAAAATGTTTTTCATTGATCAATTATTTCAAGTGCTACAAATGTTCATTATTAAGAAAATAAAAATCATCGCCAAGATAAATGTTAAGCGGCCTTTTACGATGCAAAGTCGAGAGCGTGGACACTCTAAGACTAACTCTCCTTACTTTCTGACTTTTGCTCTGCCCCATGCAGAGCATGGAAGTCGAACCCCATATTTGTGATGCTAGCTTCTTTATATCCCAATCCCTTTACCAGTACAATCGCATGCCTATTAGCATCTAAGTCAACTTCACTAAGAGAAAACATTTTGTTTTTATTGGCATTATTAAAAATCAGATTTCCCGTGGCTAAGCCAAATATATGCTGAATTAGTCGAAAGTGCAACCATGTTTTGAAGTATTTACCCTCTGAAAAATGTGTGACTTTCTGGTTATAGCTTGCAAGAGCACATTTCTTTCTCCTGCCATGAGCTTCAGGGCAAGGCTCCTAGAGAAGCTATCTCAGGGGATCTTTAGTGATTCCGACAAGAAGAAACGGGAAGTTCGCCGAGACTGTTGAACTCCAGATTGGGTCGAAGAGTCATGATCCCAGAAAGATCAGCGTTCTGGTGGTTCCGTTAAGTTGCTGGCACATTCCTCGTCCGAAGATGAAGGTCTGCATGCTCGGCGATGCACAGCATGTAGAAGAGGTATCTTCATTGCTTCTCTTGGTATCTTAGTGTTCTTGATTATTAGGCATATAATGCTGTTATAATTAGCTTAAAGGGTGAGCCCAATGTGGTTTAATGCTTGTTGCACTCTCCTTTCTTTTTTCTCAGCTGCTCTGCTTGTTTAATAGGTTTAAATCCGATGCTTTATGCGGATATCGTGCCTCAATCGATCGTCGAATGCACAACTCTCCTTGACCTTTTTTCGATTGCATTGGTTTCCACTGTGACATCAAGAGATCGTAGGCCTTTTGATGTGACATGGAGATATTCATTTCAGGCAGAGAAGATAGGCCTGGATTACATGGATGTGGAAGCGTGGAAGAAGCTCAACAATATGCCCTTTTGGCTTCAGAAGCTGTAATTAAGCAGATCCTGGTCTAAACAAGGCAGGAAAGTTCGTTTCTGTTTAAATTCGATTCATTCACTTCATGGGTTCTGGCATCTGGAGGCTCCGCCCCTCGGAGACAGTGCCTCCATCTTTTGCAGTTCGTCGGGCTATGGTTGTGATCGACATTCGGCTTTTCAGGTGGGAAACTTTAACATTAAATATATGCTGACGGATTTCCAAGCAAATCTGTTCGTGTTAGGGTGGACGTTCTGCTCTTCTACCTGTAGAAGTTGCCATTCTACGTTGAGAAAATCTGTTCTTTGAGATTAAAGAGTTACAGAATTGTACTCGGTTATTCCATCTAATCGATGATGATGCCGTTCAGCGATTTTCAACGCAGTTTTGGCGGATGTATGCTGTTAGCTATGAAATTTCGTTTTAAACCCAATTGAGATGAGGTGGTGCAATTTCATAAAAAAAAAAGAAGGGAATCTTGACACCAACCCGTGTAATCAGAGCTCGTGCTTCGCCACTGCATCTAACAATTTGCCGTCGATACTTCAACACCGAATGCCTGGGCACTACTCATTCGCGTGCAGCATCAAGTGAGGACCGGGGAGCTGCCAAGCTCGCGTCTTCTCACGGTGCTCCGCGGATAGATTTGCCTTGTTTAGCATTGGATGGGAAGCTCTTCGGCTACATTCCCTCGTGATGAATTTGCACAGGGCTGACACTGGTGCTTCCTTCATGCATCACTTGATAATTGCTTAGCTCGAACTTTCTCCCAGACGTGCGAAACAGAGCTTAGTTGTAGAATCGATCAGACGTCCTATTATTGTTAAAACATCAGCAATGCGCCACATCTTTTCCTTCTCTGTCGCTTTTCTGAATGGACTGTGACAGCACTCTTGCTTAACCTGTTGTATCGCCCTGTATATAGCTGCTGAAGATGCTGGCGGTGGCGTCTCTTTCCTCCCCCCCCCCTGCATGGTCAGAGCCGCGCCACCGAAGCAGATCGGCTGTGCCATTATCCCCTGGTTTTAAGAGCACCTATGGCTGTGTACAAGGTTAAGCTCGTCGGACTCAACGCTGAAAGAAAACGAGCTCGACGCCCCTGGATGAATACGTACATTCTCGGGTCCGCTCGAAACGCCGGGGTCGCCTCGCCCTGTGATCGCAAGGCTTGGAGCGTGCTCTACTTTGTGCCGGGAAGATGGCGAGCGGTTCGGCGGATCAGAGCGACGGCCACTTTCTTGATGAGAAGCAATCGAACGAGGACTGACCAACGCCTACAAAATTAGAGAGTCATTAAATATTATAAGTCATACAATTACACTGATGTTTAGCGGGAGAGTGAAAATTGAAAAAGATAAAGCAGAACTACAGAACCGTGTATCTATTTTATTGAATTGGTATCGAAGTATACATAATTTGAAAAAATTCGAAATGTTATTTGTTTAATAATATAAAAAGAGTAAAAAGACATCAGCGTCGATGACAAATCAATCGTACATCTCATACATAAAAAGATCAATCTTAAGCCGCCTCATGTAATGGAAAGTCGAGAGCAAAGGCGGTCCGGTCGAACATTTTGTTTCCGTTGCCACCGTATGAAGTAACTTTTGGAAATTTTTTCACAAGATTTTATTAGTTTCTTGTAAAATAAATAAAATTAGTTTGTTGTCGATGGAATTACGGAGAAAAACAAAAAATAAAAATGGAAAAAGAGCGGTCGGCTTAAAAACCCTTTTCTCTCGCTAGGGTTTTAGCGTCAACCTGCTCGCAGGAGGAGGAAAAACGAAGGCCCATCCTTGCCCCCAAACTACAAATACTTAGCGCCATTCTCTCTCCTCCTCCTCCTTCTTCTTCTTCGCCATGATCTTCTGCTCCGGCTCCGCCCTCCTGCAAAACCCTTCTCTTCCCTCCGCCGGAAATGGTCGGTTTCGTCTCCAGGACCGCCGTTGAAGAGCAGGAAGACGACGGCTCCGATCAGGCTTCCAACCCGAAAGGACTCGGCAACCCGCTCGCCCTCCTCGACCAGAAGATCGGCGACCTGTCCTTCGCCGACTCGTTCCTCGACTTCGAGTCCATTCAGAACTGGTTCGAGGACGTCCCGATGGACCCGGCGACCGTGCTGCCCGGGAGCTTCGCCGGCGCGAAGGTTGAGGGAGGGTACTGCGGTCGGGAAGGTGCGGGGGAGGTGGTGGAACCTGGGTCTGAGCTAAAGCCGGGAGCTTGCGAGGCGGTGACTGGAGTTTTGGGTTCTGTGGTGAAGGTTGAGAAGGAGGAGTGGGAAATGGTGGGGACTTTGGGGGGTTCTATTGAGGACAACATGGGGAGGGTCAGTTTGGGTTGTGGTTCCGGTGTTCCGGTCGTTGCTGATGGTATCTGTGTGAAAACTGAAGTGGGAAGCGATGATGGTGGGGGTGATAGGAGTTTGGTGCCTGGTAGTGGTTTCGAGAGTGGTGACAGAGTAAATGCAGTGCGGGGGGAACAGATGATTGGTGGTGATCGTGAGAGAGGAAGCAGTTCAGAGTCCGACGGCCCTAGTTTGACTTCGTCGTCGTCCTCCGGTAGTAGTGACGAGGAGGACGATGATGACGATGATGACGATGACGGCAATCGAAGGGATGAAGAGAGGGAGAGGATGGGGGTGAAAGGACATGTGGAAGAAGTGGGTGAAATGGAAGAAGGTGAAATACGGGAAGTTGATGGAGGAGAGGAATCTGGTGAGGAGAAGAATGACGACAACGATGATGAAGACAGTGATGAAGATGGTCAGGTTGTGGTTGATATGGTTAGTTGGAGTGATGTTGAAGATGAAGATGATGGTGTTGCTGGCACTGGTGCTAAGGGCGGACCCATCAGGTCAAAAAATGAGGTCAAGGTAAATTTTGAGTCTTATAGCTAATACGGGTTTGGTTCTTAATGCTGGTTCTTTTCCTCTTGTCTTTGCAACTTTGTTGGAATCATGATGAATGCTGGACTTTGTCCAGTAATCTAGTGCAATGGTTATTGGAGACCATATTGACATTCCAATTGATGGAGAGGTACTGAATTTTTTCTGTGTTATTGTTCTCATATGTGGATATTTATTGAGTTTGTGATTTTGCTGTCACTGTCTACACAATCTGGTGTCAATAACTTTGGTTGTTTAGATCAAGTGGTAGGGACTGATCAGCGTTAATTCAAATCATTACTGGATATGATGTGACTATGGCTGTTTCTTAGATTCTTCATTTACCTTCACAAGTTCGTCAAACAAACCTTTTTTCACCTAAACAGCTTATTTTCAGGTGTCTGTACAACGTTATTTCACAAGTTTGCGATTTGTCAGTTGTGATATTGCAAATTATATCGCTATAATGGTTATTTTGACGTTTTCTACCTTTTGGAATTGTAGGCTCTCCCTCCAGTTCCTCCTGTAAATGCAACACTGCAGCCGCATCATCAGATGTCGCCAGTTGGAGTTGTTCTATCGGTATGGGCCAATTCCATATGCTTTATTTACTCTTTGAAGCCATCTCATGATATGCATAATCAACTACTCTTAGAAGTCTATAATTTTGGTATAGCTAGAAGTAATCCACATTCAGGATCATTTTGCCAAATTTGTTTTGTTTTTTTTTTTTGGGGGGCAAGATTGTTTAGTAATGGTACTGGAATAATTCACAGATGTTAGGAGCCCAAGTTATTGTTGAAGGGGTGGAGAAGCACAGTGCTCTTAATGAGGGCTCTATCCTTTGGATCACTGAGACCAGAACCCCACTGGGGCTGGTGGATGAAATTTTTGGACCCGTCAAAAACCCTTACTATATCGTAAGATATAATTCAGAAGCTGAAGTCCCTGTGGGCATCCACCAAGGCACTTTGATCTCTTCTATTCCAGAATTTGCCAGTTACGTGCTCAATGAGAAATATCTGTACAAGAAAGGATATGATGCCTCAGGTGAGAATGACGAAGAGGTGTCAGAGGAGGCAGAGTTTTCAGATGATGAGAAAGAGGCTGAGTACAGGAGAATGCAGAGAATGGCAAAGAGGGGCACCAACCTGGATGACCAGAGAGCTGAAAGCAGGAAAAACAACAAAAAGAAGGTCAGAAGTAGGGAATCGAACTGGAAAAATGGTAAACCTCCGCCACAGCAAATGCCAGCGAGAGAGGGTCAGCCCGTATTAAATCAAACTCAGCATCATATCTCACCTACAGCACCATCACTGGACTATGGCAATTTCGCAACATCCTCTGCCATTCAACCAGGTAATATGGGCGGAATCAGCACAAATTCACCATTTCCGCTCATGCAGCTGAGCACTGGCTCTATTCTACCACTACACGGAGCTTGGGCGAACGGCTTGCCTTTGCAACAACCAATGGGCGCTATTTTTTCTAATGGAATTCCAAATGGAATGCCATGGCCTCCACGTGGTAGTCAATTTCCATTTCAAATGCCTCTTCCCAACCAAATGCCATTTCAGCAGCAGTTTGATCTGAGCCAGGGGTTACTTCCCAACGTGGTCCTGCCGATGGGGCAGTCAAATACATTAGGGCCTGGTTTGGCACCTTGGCCCAATCCCATGGGTCAAAATGAATGCAACCAAATGACAGTTGGGGTTGGTGCTTTTGGCCAAAGTAGTCATCCAATTTTCAATGCCGGAGGACAAGGTTTTCAGTTCAATGCAACCCGAGTTGATCAGGGCGGCTATACACAGCCACCTGCTGCAACTGCCTGTCCAACTGATGCTCCGGGGCCATTCAAGCAGCGTGGCCCATCCTTTGGCCGTGGGAAGAAACAATATCGTGGAAGAGGCGGTCGATTTTCAGGTGGTAGAAGCCAGCAGCAACCTCGCTGACAGTTGTAGTTGCTGTTCGTAGTGTTTGTGCAGTAGTTTGATTGCAGACTGCAGCTATCATGCCTTGAGCCTTCTAGCAAGAAAGAATGTATACTTTGATGCTGCAGGGGAAGCGGTAATTCATAATTATCTGGTTCAATATGAGAAAATCCCCCCGATATGTAAGCCGACTTTGTCTCCAGTGAATTTTGTTTTGTGGGCATCACATGTTTTCTTTGTATTTAGAGTTCCTATTCACAATGTTTGTGTTCGCTCTCTGCTGTATTGATGCGAGACATGGTTTAAATATATATAGAGCTCCGGAGATAAGAGATCTCCATGATTATTTGCCGGAGAAAGTAAACTTAGGAAAGAACGTTTAATGTGCTGAAGAAGTGGTAAGTCACAGATTGTGGTTCAATATCAGAAACCCTTCCTCGTTATCTTAGCCAACACGGTCCCTAGCGAAATTTTTTGTTTTGTGACACATCGCATGCCGTTCTCTTTGTACGTAGATGTACATGCCGGCTCACTGCTGCGTGGAAAACAGAAGCCTTCTTGAATTTTCCTGGAAATTGTCGAGTGGAGGAGAAAGTTGATGGAGCATGTATCTTCCATTACAGGACATGATGTGCGGCTTTTGTTTTTCTGGTGTTGTGTCAAGGAAGTGATTGAACCCCTGACGGGTTGATGTGCGATCCCACCTGGCTGAGGAGAGACGATTTTGAGTGATTAAAACTGCTGTTCCTATGAATTTTACCTTTTGTGCTTGTAGCGCTTCTTTGACTTTGATTGGTATGATGCGATCATCAATTACTGACCGTCTCAATTTTCAGCTGACAGTAAGCAAAATTACAGTGAAGAGGTCAATAGAACCGCCATTTTTATATATAGAGAAGACGCAAAACCGTCCTCGTACTTTTTATAAGGTGACGCTGTTTGTTCTTCAATTAATCTCAGTATTTTTTTTTATCTATTACAGCTGATGTGGACCGACGGGAAAATCTGAGCTAGCAACCGGAAATTTGACATGGATAAACTATAACAATAATGCATAAATATTGGAGAACACAGAAAATGTGAATGAAAACCACAAAACCCTAGGGCCACAGACACCAATGATCATGGCCTCAAGACATCGGATTTAGCAGCCATGGATGCGTGGAGAGAGAAGAGAGAGTTGCAGACAGAGAGACCACCACCATGGGTGGCCACCAGCCGGCTTCTTTGCAGCCTTTGCAGCTCCCAAATCTGTAAGTATCGAACCTTGGTGGTCGTCGGGCACCCTTGGCCTGAATGAAATTGAATAGTCTCATCAACCCAAATCACACGCGCCCTCAAATCCACTCTTCACCCGCAAATCTACGTTCCTCCCTTCACCTCATTTTCACTCACGTGTACGTCTAGTTCACCATTAAACCTGCATCCATGGCAGCCCTCACAGCCCTTGCATCCATTGTACTCTCTGTCCATCTCGTTTGGCATGGAAATTTTGCTCGAGAGAAATTTGTAGTGAGCCATCATGGCTGCCTCAGTGAGCCCAAAGCTCAACTGCCGCTGGCCGTGAGCTGAGCTCGAATGGCCATGGCAGCCTTGAGCTCAAGCAGCCATGGTCACAACTCAATCTCGAGCAGCCATGGCAACTGCGAGGGGAGGGAGGGAGGGGACCTATGTCATTGGCCACATCAGCATTTTGCTAAAAGACATCCACATTTTTTTAGTGCTGTTAAGTCCACAATGGCAAAATCCGTTATCGAGACGGGATAAGAACCCTCGTCACTTTCCAAAGAGTACAGGGACAGTTTTTGGATGAGAAAAACCACAGACGATTCTGAATTTCGAGAAAACGTAGACACACCGGGTGGCCACATTTTGCCCTGAGATGTGCCATCTATGCCCCGAGAGCACTCATGATATTTGTACTATATATGGGTAACAGCCTCTATCATGCATAGTAAAATAGTACGTGGACAAAAGAAACATTTCTGGATTTTCGAAACATTCGCAAAGCATAGCAATTAGATGGGCAGATAAATATATTGGAATGGATATGATCACCTTCGGGAAGGGTCCCAGGAAAAAGCGCCAAGAAAAAGAGAGAAACATGAAAATGGGTGTTACATATTAATAAACAAACAACTTTCAAGGTATCCAACTCTAATAAAACTTGAGGCAAGAGACTCCCTCCAGTGCTAGTAAGGGCGGTACCTTCGCCCTTGGCCACTATCGTTATTAGGTTTTCCCCGGCTTGAACTGCCACCACTCTTGCTGCCACTCCCGCTGCCAGGCCTGTTGCTACTTCTTTGATGTGGAGGTGGAGTAATAGGCTGTGCTCCAGGCTGCTGCCTGAATATTTCCAAGTCCAAATCAAAATCAGCAAGCATACCAAAAAAAGGTCTCACCAACCAATATAACCCAAAAAAATGCCTATTAAGAATTAAAACTAACAGGGGCTAATCTTTTAGTTGCAGCATGTAACTTATGAATGACAGACACTAACGCAGTCCCCCTTAATTATGAAGATAATCATGATAAGAACACACAAGCACAGGTAACACTTCGACCAAACATTTGCTGCATTCCCGAAGGCAAGGCATGGAGAATTAAGACCTTCCTCTTTTGAACAAATAGATAAAATAAGACTAATCATTTAAAAGGCTCTCAATGTTAGGAATTCTTCTCCATCATCCTTCAGAATTTCAAGTATATACACTTCGTCTATAGTCTAAACTGTCTTCCACTAAAAAACTTTAGGGTACACTGAGGTAAATGTTTTCTGCTTTTTACATGGACTTTCATGTTCAGAAATCTCACAGCTTATTCAGCAACAAATGCATGTCGTCATAATTGCTAGACAAACCTTCGGCAGATAAGTTTCTCAAACTCCGACGATCAAATGCAAGTGATTACAGAAATGCATTATATCTCAGTCCCACATTCAGTTAAGACTCTCCACAGCAGAAAAAAGAAGACTCGGTTTAAAGGGTTCTACACAAGGTAAACATGTCAAACAATACTCATAAGGGATTCACGCAGCTGACTGACACTACTGGAGCATTGGAAACAATCACCTTTAGTTTTTCTTTGATATAAACCCCACAATAGAATAGAGAGAGGAGGTGAAAAAAAAGACAGACATCAAAGTCCCTCCCTCCTCAAAAAACACCCTGTAAGCAATATACCAACTTATCGGCTGCAATGTATATCAGTCTCACAAAACAAAAAGCGGTGCCACAGAAACGAACATCTAAAAGCCAGCACCTCCAATAAGAAGAAAAGTGTAGATGGGCTTACAAGACATATCCAATCCTTCCATCAGGCAAAAACATTGGCATCATTGCCATACCAGCAGGACTTGGTCCTCTTCCATATATCATGGGCTGTATTGCAACAAGTAGAGTTTCAACATCATCACATTCCAAAGATTAAAACAGATAGTCAGTCAGAGAATGCAAGAGAGTATTCTAAAACAGCCTGAGCCTTTCATTCGCAGATTCCTATATTATTGTGCATCACTCAAGATCATGAAATGCACAATACCCACAGAAATAAATTACAGCTTGTGACTCATGATAAGTGGATTAAAGAGGATGGATGAACAGCAATAAAGTAGCGCATATAATTACCGATAAGGCAAAAAGGAAATACTCGCTTTTCCATACCTATACTTTCACGTTTTCTCTAATCAAGTATATGTACTTTTAATTTGTCTAATCAGTCCAACTTTTACAAAGTTTCTAATCAAGTCCCTCCTACACCAAGTAGGACCGAATCCAACTGATGTAGTGGCAGACGTTGTCGTAGTGCAACGTGGATAAAATTTTCCAATGTGGACATGCCGGTGGGCATCCACATTAGTTGAATTTTATCCACATCAAACTCTGATGTCATCTAAATTGGTTATATTTGTCTAGACACGTCCATGTGGGCATCCGCATATTTTAACCGCATCATTTGACATAGGTGAATTAAATCAAATTTAGCGTTACAGGGACTTGATTAAAAAATTTGTGAAAGTAAAACAATTTGATTAGACAAATTAAAAGTACAGGGACTTGATTAGAAAAAGCGTAAAAGTTCAGGGACGAAAATAAAGTTCATCCAAGCAAAAATAGCAAACATGCAAGTTAGGATTGCAAAACTCTAAAATAATTAAATAATCTTTTCAGCTACTGCTGGTTTACTCTCTCGCACTGGAATTTTTGTAAAATAATGCACAGGGGGGGCTGTTTTGCAAGTTTTTGGCCTCACTCAAAAGCAAGCAAATTTTAATTTGATAAAACACTAAATAATAATCCGGCAAACTGCCAGGCATCCCAACTTTGAGCACAAGAAAGCCAAACTAATAGAGAAAGCACAAATTTAGCAAACTGAGAATGAAAACAAACTGGCTATAGGTATCTTTCTAACCTGTAATAATTATTTCGAAGCAACAGCAATGTCACCACTAACATCTTACAGGTGTTAGTGCTGTGTAATACCATCACATCATGACCAACAGAAGTGTCTCAATAAGATAAGGGGAAGTACTTTGAAAAAATATGGTATAAAAAAGGTTGCTAATAATCATCTACTCCAAAGAAACAAAATTAAACATCTCAACAAAACCAGAAAGTCTCTCACTTGTGCAAAGCCTGCTGCACCAAAGCCTGCTCCTAAGGCACCATAGGCACCCCCAGGTAGACCATAACCAACACGGAGTGGATAACTTGGAAGAAGGCCTGACTTCTGAGAAGATGGTCCTGCGACAGACTTCTGATCTACTTGTGGCTTTGCAAGAGAACACTCCAAGACTTGTCCTAGATTAAATATGAAAGCAAACGCTAACTTGGTCATTTAGCCAAGAAAAACGCCAAGGGTATGCACGAGGAAGCAAAAGTTACCATCGAGTTCATATTTTTCTGTGTTCTTCAGCGCTTTCATGGCACTTGACCTCTCTGCAAAGTGTATAAAGCCAATCCTATTTTTCTCTTGTCCAGGTTTTGCTGGTGGCAGAACTATTTTGGTTATCTTTCCATGGTGCTCAAACAGCTTCTTTAATTGATCTTGCGTCACATTCTTGGGAAGGTTCTTCACATATACAGCCTTCACCTGCAAGAAATGAACTTACTAATTAAAATTCAAATTAAATAATCAGCGAGCAATACTCAACCAATAATGTCCAGCATGAATGTAACATGATGTAATTTTCATTGTCTGATTTAAGATGATAGCTCCTTGACCGTAAAGTACTTGCAATCCCAATGCCAAAGATCAATATCTCTCACGCTTTTTATAAAGGGACAGACTAGGGCCAATGCTTTACCATAGTGTATCCAAATTATCTATCCTTCTCCTCCTTAGACTTGAAAACAATAGACTCCCAACTCATCCTCTCGTCATCCATAGATAGTTTCCAATAAGCAAGCCCAGCATACTAAGTAACTGATTCTTTGCTGTGTTCTCTTTACTTTGTAGCCGGTAAAACCTAAAAAAGTTGCACAGCATGACCATGCACCTCATCAAGCCTGATAATCAGGGGAATGATGAGATGCCAAGTGCCATTGGCACCAACTGAAGCCAAAGTTTTTAATTATCTCCCTCTCCCCCTCTATGTTACAAGACATTCACCCTTCAAGATGAAATCAATAATATAACTGAGATATGGAGAAATATGCATATAGTGGGGATGCACAACTCGTAGACAAGTCAGCAGTGTAATCCGCATAATAAACAAAAGCAACTTAGGCTCCAATAATCAACCCTATCCACAAGAAAGTGTTCAGTTGACTGTTCAGATCCGGTCTCATTCATTGCTAAAACTCATTTCCTACTCTTTGTTTTCATTTGGTCTTACTAGCTCCACCAATACATAATTACTGAAGGTACACAAAAAGTGACTCACTCGTCACTAGGTGGCCTCAGAGCTCAAAAAGATCAAGGCAATACGAACAAATTTACCAGGACGGCTATGTATCCAACCCTCCCCAACCCCCCCAAAAAAAAGAGAAGAAGAAGACATCATCTCTCTCTCTCTCTCTCTCTCTCTCTCTCTCTCTCTCTCTCTCTCTCTCTCAAAAGGTCATGCATGTAGGACACTCTAAGAGATGAATTAGTTATAAAATCATACACAAGAAGAACGTAAAAGAATTAAAATACAGATGTACTAGATTGGTATCACGACAAACCTGAGAAGACGCAGAAGAATCAGAATTTTTAGGATCTGCCCAGCTAACAGTAGGAGCATTTTTGTCCAGCTTAAACTTTGGATTCATCATCTTCTGTCTAGAATATTCAGCGCACGCATGGTTGTGATAATCAATAAAAGCAAAGCCACGATTATTGCTAGTATTCTTCAAATCCTGTCGACAAGAAAAGCACGTGAAGATAAAACCAGATTGTAAAGTTTCATATAGGAAGAGGGGGGATAAAATTCCACATGCAGTAAAGGTGGTACAAGCAGAACTTGGCAGGCACTAAAGTCAATCATGTCATGCTGCATACCAATTAACCAGATCTCACTAACCTTCACCAACTCTATACCAGTCACACCAGGTCCAATCTGTGTCACAACTTTCCTCAGATCTTCATCTCCCCAGCTCCTAGGTACATTACCGATAAATAATCGATGCTTTGCTTGTGACGTTGAACATTTTATTTTTTTACCCTGAGCAGAATACGAACAAAGTTGTATTTGAGTGTTCCTCGATGTTCACGCAATTAGAACAAGGAAAAGGAATGAAAAGAAGAGTTAACATACTATTTCAGTAATTATTTCTTTAACTTTCCTTGTCAGGTATTTTGGTTTTCGACCTTATGCCTACTGTTTGCTTTTGTCAAGAGAGGGACTATATAACATGGCCATATTGTCTTAGTACCTTAAAATCAGACTCGTTCAGCTCCTCAATGGCTTTGGATGCCAATTCCACATTTCTAAAAGTAACAAAAGCAAATCCCTTGTTTTCTGCTGAATCTTTGGCTTTCATGATTCGGACCTACAGCCACAGATAAAGGTATAAGTCTCCATTGTCCTCAAAGAGGAAGGAGAGAGGATATGTTGTAAATGACCATGGAGTTCATGTCCTATTCAAAAGAAAAAAAAAAGAGCAGTGAGGTTCACCTCAGCAACTTCTCCAATGGACTTGCAGAAAGTTCTCAGATCCTCCTCTGAAGCATCATGAGGTATGCCACCAATGTACACTTCTGAACCATGAGGTGGAAGGGCAAGAAGTTCTGCATGTCTTTTCTTCTCGTCCTGATCCACAACCATTGTATCATTGCCATCAAGCGTTTTATGAGCATCAGTCCCATTGACATTATCATCATTATCCTCCTCCTCCACCTCCTCCTCCTCTTCCTCCTCCTCCTCCTCCTCCTCTTCTTCTTCAACTTCCACCTCCTCTTCTTCTAACTCTTCTTCTATCTCTTCCACTTCCTCCTCTTCTTCTACTTCCTCATACTCAACCTCTTCATCCATTTCCTCCTCAGGATCATTCTCTTCTTCGAGGTCAACCCTCTCATTGGATCCAATTGGCTTTTCCGGCTCAACTGGTTTAGTAGCTGATGATGCATTTGCCTTTGCTCTTGGCATTCTAGGTATCTAACTAGGAAAGCTTGCAAGGAAACTGTGGAGAAGGCAAAGGGGCCAGAAGAATCCATGGGAAGAAGAATATAAATATCGAAAAGAAGAAAAGCAATAAAGGTGATAAGGAAGATCAGAAGAGCATCAAACTCAATTGAGCCAGTGTTATGAGATACGAAAGGGAGTGTTGCCATGTGAAAGAGTTATTATTGGAGATCATGCTAACATAAGTAGGACTCAGTAGAGTCAGACAAAACTGATGTTTGAATGACAAAAATGGATAGTTAAGGTTGGTGCAATTTCAAGAAATGAATCTTGAACAGAACGAGAATGCTGCAAGAAAAGGTGATGACAAGTTTAGGTGTTCCCATCATACTCATTTGAGGGGCAAGCATCAACCCCATAACAAAATTAAGAACCAAAGAATCAGACGAGTTCAGAAGTTTGTAAGGAAACAGCCATGGTGCTTGAAGGTAATAAAAGATAATGAGACAATGTTAACGAGATAATTTGTCCACAGTTCTATTTAGAGCCACTCAGATAAAAAGGAAGTGACTGTTCCAACATCTAGGAGATTCAAGCCAGAACAACTGTCCAATCCCACACAAATAATACCAGTTCCAAAATAAACGTACCAATCTGAGCACCTTCCTGCAATAAATTGATAAGGACTAAGATTGGTGTGTATACGATATGCCAAAGTTACTATTAAATAGAATTTCAATGTTTGAAAAGAGACCTATCATGTTCTTTGTGATATCAGTACTTCTTGCAAGTGATATAACATGTTGGAGTGCATCGTGACATTATTTTGGGATGGGGAACAGCAAATAATTGCAGTAATTGCATACAAAGGCCACAAGATTTCAAGTAGAGATTCAACTATTAGAGTTTAGACAAATCCTGAATTGGCCATCGAGTGCTCTAATCCAAGAACAAAGCCCTGAAGATGAATGACATTCCATTCCATGGCATTGGAAAGGCAGGAGTCTCATCATACACTTGGTCCTACCTGGTGGTATGATTAATAACCAAGCCAATAACAATAAAATCATACAGCTTCAAAAGCAAATCATGATTTCTCTGGAAGCCAAATCCGTAAATATAGCCTTGTTATGCAAGTTCAGCTAATTATAAAAATACAGCAGGACAATCTGCCGGATTCTCATGCTTTGATTAAGTCCACAAGGGTGGAAGTAGTAGATAATGAACATGAATGCAACTCATAAATTTGGCATCAGTTTTCTTCACTGTTGTAGAGTGGCCGATTTCTCATAGAATCTTAATGACACACAACAATTTAAGTGAAACCGTGAGAAAGAACAAGAGTGCAAGGTTTGCAAAAGAAGAACGACCTAGATTGCTCACAAGCTCCCCAAGATACATGTGACCAGTGGCCTCTCAAACCCACTGTTATCGGCGATACCCAACACACAACGTGCAAAGATTTACAAACCAAAAGAGAAGAAACAAATTATCCACATTCAGACAGACCCACAACAACTCAATGAAATGAATACGAGGAAGAGAAGTGACCCCGGAGTAACTGATCCACTTTTTTTTCTTCTTTAGGTCATCCATAAGGTCTCCATACTTGATCCATGGGCAATGAGTTTCGACGCATCGGCTGCGGTATCCGCACTTAGCTTTTTTTATGGCACGGACGAGATTACAATGTTTATCGTCATCAAACATCCAAGCATTGTTCTCCTCGCTCGAGCAAAGACGCCCCCAGAGATACCCCGAACCGAAAAACAAACACCGACCTCCCATTTCCCTGGCGGCAAAACCTCAGATTAAACCTACCACAAACGTCGCTGTCGAGGGAAACGAGGTTTTCCCCACCACAGAACGACCCCCTGCCTAAGATCTAGCAGCTAGGGCCAAGCAAAGCCCGATTCCAACAAAATCCCGCACAGAAAAAGCCCCCAGTACTCCGAACCCACGCGCGAAATCAACTACGGTTTGCTCCGCCGCCGAGTCGCGTTCTCCTGATCCCACGAATCCGTCGGAGAAAGACGACGCCGTCGCGTGCACGCGATTCGGACTCTCACACAACATCTTGCGCAGGGTAGAGAGAGAGAGAGAAAGGAGGGAGAGAGAGTACCGTAGAGCGAAGCTGTGAGGGAGACTAGGGTTCTCGAGGCAGGCGAAGGCGAGTGGAAGGGAGCTGGAGTTCGACCCTGACCCCCCCTCTCTGCTTCTTCTTCTTCTTCTTCTTCTTCGAGCTCGAGACAGCGAAAGAGCATCGACCTCTCTCGCTCTGCCGCTGTTTTCCGTCCGATAATAATTTCCTTTTTCCCTTTCTCTTTTTTTTTTCCATTTCTACTATTCGCCGAGACAGTATCTTGCGATAGATTCTGAAATGAAGATGGAGACGATCATGATGATTACCATTGTAGATGGTTCGGTTTTAGAAAATAGTTTTGCAAAAAAAAAAAATGATTATTTTTATTGCTAAAAAAAAAATAAAAAATTATTTTCGTCATCCACGAAAATAATTAAAGGTAAATTGTTATCGATAATAAAAAAAATTTCCGTTGACTAATTTTTCTAAACCATATAAGGAGACTTTTTTTGAAAATATGTTTCCGGACTTTTGAATTTTTCGTGAAACAAGTCGTGAGACAAAATTAGAGCTGTTATGTCGTATTTTTTATTTTAATTTATTATGTTCATTCACGTCCATCTTCTTCTCTTCTCTAAAATTCACGAGCGAGTTGTAAATTGATTTCTCTTAAGAATATCGGTGAAAGACGTATGCAATAAATACTTTGTAATTAACCTGCGCTGAGGGAACGTAAAGAGATGATTATAGATAAAAATCTCACACATCGCATGAACTTTTACTTACAAAAGGTGATCTGGTCAAAGCAGAATTCATCAGCTTACAAGACAATCGACAACTTACGAGCTTGTCGACGATGGAGGCAATCGACAACGGGCTGTGCAAAAGCGATCGACGAAAGCATTCACTAGAATTTCAGAGGAGTTTGATCAACAACAAGATAGACAGCAAGTGTCCTAAATTTTGGTCAAGTGTGAAGCAATGTTATAAATGCACCGCCAATCCATCGGTCGAAAACAGAGACGGTAGATCGACATGAGCATAAAACTGCTTAGTGGTACCATAAGAAGAGTGGAAAAAATAGAACGAGACGCTTATGTCTTATGCTAAGTGCGGTCAAAATTAATAACACACCGCCATGTTTCTTCTTGGTAAATTTTGGCTCGATAGAGGACGAATATCCTGTGGAGCTTTTCATACTTAGTTATCCAAGCTTCTGGGAGGAGTTTAACAAACTCAAATCTAGAAATCTGTCTAGAAATATGAACATGACGTGTTGTGTAGCTATTGTCCACCAATATCATCAAAGCTTCCTCTAATACTGGAAAAGAAAGATCTATGGCATGATTTTGAACCCTATACACCATTTGATAGTGCAAGGTAGCAACAATAGAATTTGCGAATTGGGGAGCCCCGGTAATTTAGAGCTTGACTTTCAAAGCAATAAAAAGTCAATGGTCAGAAAGTGCCACGTTGAAATTTTGAAATAAGGCGACAAACACACTTTCAATATTTAAGGTAGTCTTGACTGTCTTAATACAGACATGTTGGTAGTCAATAAATCCTGAACCCATAAGTGCCATTCAAGCAACAATGGGAAACCCTTTTGATCATGAAATGATAAAACAAGGCAAATTGCACTGTAGTGCAAATGCGTATATCCTTGCCGAATCCATTGGTAAAGGAATTTAAGAGGGATTTGGAAAGTAACCAACGGTTCTTGTGAAGTAGCAAGGATATGATTATGATCAAATCGAGTAGACTGAACATATTTTTTTCAACTCTTTTGGAGCGTGACGGATTAACTATCTAATAAAATAGATAGGAGAAAAATAGGACGTTCGTTTAGCAATGCTAAACGCAGCAAAAGAAGTATTTACAAGAGGGAGGGTAGTAGGGTGAGATATCCTCAGCTTCATTGAGGTAAGTGACCTCATAAAGCCAATTGATCTTAGATGCTCCAGAGTCCAGACTTGCGAAGTGGAGTAAATGGAATTAAGGAGATTGGAACATCTGCTAGCGGTGGAGAAGTTCTGGTCTAAGTGTTTTCACCCATGGTTAGGTAATGCTTTACTTTCGGACTCTGTTAGTATTACAAATCTTAGAAAGATATCATAGCTCGTAATCTTTGCCTCCGATACAGTGAAAGGAGTTATGTTCAAAATAAGAAATTAGCAAATATATGTACATAGAAGATTATAACTTATTATTAATACTTGCAAATAGGATTGGGAACCATTTATGAATTCGAAATCCATAACTGTTGGTGGGACATGATATAAAAGCATATGTCATAATCCTAGTGACGAACACACATAATTAACGACGGCACAACTGTTTATGCAATTTTACCTTTATCTTCCAAGTAATTTACAATTCCAGCACCCTCTCGATTTCCAAGGCTATCTATATTCTTGCAACCTTTTCATTTATTACTATTTGCACTTTAAATTTCTTTATGTTTAGAGCCATTTACTTTCCCATCCAAGATCAGTAAAAGACAATTTCAAGGCCTCTTCGATTAATTCGATCCATTACATTTTTAAAAGATCTCTGGCTTTTTCTATAAAACGGTACGAAAATGGACAAGTTAAAAAATGACAGATGCCGAGCCTTCCTTCTAATAAATCTTTCGTATAATTTTTGGAAACCTTCAAATAGTTTTTTGGCTTGTTTTTAGTGTGAAATTCACTTCGAATTTTCATTGATGGACTAATAGGTTGAAAGAGCTTTTATTCCACCCTTATGATTTTTGAATGCACCGCATATGATCTTTAAAATTCGGGTTTTACTTATTGCAGTCCAGTTCATAACGATATATACCTCAAGTCTTAATAAATATACAAGAAAGTGAGTCGGAAAACTATATATGACAATAATTACAAAATAACCTAAGATAAATTTGCTCATGAATGAGGCAAACCTGTACATTCATAGGGATAAAAACATCTATTTACTCCATCTTGTCCTCATCTCAGTCGAATTACATACTTACATTCAAAATGAGTAATTGTCCGTCTCCAAGCTTTATCATGAAATACTTTAAGGGATTCAATTTGAAATTTGCACTAACAAATTAATACAATCCTTATTTTTTTAAAAAAAAATTTCTTGCACAGTCGTTTGTGTGGTCATTTCATCTGGTAATTAATCCAAATGCAGCACTCGCACTTCGAAAAAATATTGATTTAAAAAAAAACAACGAAAAATTCGAGAAAAAACGGGAGAAACTTTCCCAATCTGCTCAGGTCGTGACGGACGCCGCGCTGCATGATGTTGGGTAACCCCACCCCACGTCCCTCCCCGACAGGGAGGAACCGGGCCCTCCGGCTGACGTGGAAATGCCACCTCACCGCCACGACGACGTGGCGTCACAGCACGGGCCAGCCGCATGTGGAACGCTCCACCTAAGGCGAAGGGCCGCTAACCTGCGCCGAGCCTCTCCCCCCCTCTTCCCTTCCCTCCGGCAATCCCAATTTTCAGACTCCAAAATTTTCTCGAGAAACGGGGGTGGGCGCGCTCGCGGACGGGGAAGGAAGAAAGGAAGAAGGAAGCGATGGCGGTCCGAGCCACCGTGTCGAGGTTCCCGATCGATCCGGACGCGCAGGATGGCTCCGGCCTGCCGTGGGGGATCACGGTCGCCCCCTTCGCCCCCGCGGACGAGAACGGCAACCCGCCGGCGTACGGATCGGGCGGCCACCTGCTCCCGCGGTGCGAGAGCTGCTGGGCGTACTTCAACGCCTACTGCGAGCTCGACCAGTGGGCGTGGAACTGCTCCCTCTGCGGCACCCTCAACGGCCTCTCCTCCGAGTGCATCGACAAGTACTCGCGCCCGCAGTCCTGCCCCGAGATGTCGTCCTCGTTCATAGATCTCGAGCTCCCCGGTGAGTACCCCCGGCCGATTGAGCTCGAGGTGCTGGTTCTCTGATCGGCGTGTTGATTGTGGTTAGTTCTGGTGTGACGTTGCAGCGGAAGGATCGGAGGAGCCCGTGGAAGCTCGGCCCGTCTACGTCGCTGCTGTTGATTTGTCGTGTAAGTTTTGCTCTGTCTCAAGGAAATGTGTCTTGTCAATGTCCCGTGCTCCGTTTCTGAAATTCTCAATTCCGCGTTAAGTGGTTGAGATGTGGAGGATTGCGGCGACTGCAACTGCAGGCGGCAGCAAGTGTCGACGTTTCGCTTGCTTCACTGAGAGAGTGATGGTCCGAGCCAAAATGCAAAGTTCAGAGTTCTTTGTGTTGACTAGGAAAGAATGATTACCGAAGTGAAGACAGTGGAGTTTGTTAATTTCTGCTGCTGGAGGTCTCGGAAGAGCCATCTAGATGGAGCTGGCCGTGGCAAACATCTTCCTCTAACCTGGCCTTTCTTTGCAATGTGCTTAACTGAAATGTGTTTGCTCCTCCAAAGCTTGGTTGTTGTGGGGGTGTTCTTGTCGACGTCATGAACGATACCAACTACCAATTGACCTGACCATGATGATGAACATGAGCCATCCGCAAGAACCGAGGATGACGTGGGATCTTGTTGCTGTTTACGGATTGGAATGGATGGGTTTAAGGAGACGTACACAGCTGCAGAGTTTGTCTGCTCATCTGGTGTTATCTGGTGGTTTTGATGGTCAAAGTTTAACATGGTGGCTGAGGGAAATGTGCCAAGGAACTTGTTTTAAAAATATCTCTGGTCCAAAGAGAAAATACTAATGCATTTTGAACAGAGATTTGGAATGGCGTAACCTGAGAATTGTTTTGGTTTAAACGGAGTAACTATGGAGAATCTTTATCTTGTGATAATTAAAACTGTCATATGTCAAAATGTCCAACGCTCAATTTCTTTCACGTGTTTTCTGCAACATAATCATAAAAGAGAATTGTAATTAACGAGAAATTCTCCTTTTTCGTTTGGAAATTTCTAAGAAGGAGTGAGAAAGTACCATTGCAGATGAATTTGTAAGGGGAGAAGGAGCAGGTTCAAGTTTCTGTCTCAAACTAGTCTGTGCTTGAGGAATTTGTCGAAGAATAGCTGAAATTGGTCCAGGTGCTGATCAAGGCCTGTGACTGGTATTTGGGAATGGCAGGTCTTTTTACAATTAATCCGACGATTCAAAGGCTCGGATGGATTTTTGTGTTGGAAAACGATTATAGATCATCTTGTTTAGAGTCTTCATCATCTAGACTGAGAAAAACAATTTTGTTCTGTTTAAGGAGAAATGCCACGAGCCTTCTACGCGAATAACTATTTAAGTTCCATTAACTCAGGCTTTATTTCTAAAGGACCTGATAACTACCACTTGCCGGAAAGACCCTTACATTGCGCCAAAAATAAAAGACATTAACGTCTTCGGTTGTGTTCAAGAGAATGCTGGTGGTAAATACATTGGTAAAGTACATGGAGCTCACCACTTACTGATGCAAAACATAATAGGTGCCAAATCTGACCTTGGCTGGCATAACTTAGAAGTAAAAGCTTAGTAATAAATATAATGTAGTCTTAGAAGCTGTGGATGACAGTAGCCACTGCTTTCGTGCTGCAGTAACTTAGCACTTGAAGTTTAAATATTTTTCAAGGAAGATTCTTTGTTACAGACGAGTATGCTCATGCTTGAGAAGCTACTTGTGCTTAGAGGTAGGTAATGGTACATTTGATTTTATCTGCTGTGTTTTGGCTGAAGCCAGGTTTCTGTCAGAATTAGCCACTCCTTGTGCCAAGCCCCTTTATCAACTTTTTTAGTTTATAGGTGTGCTGCTTCTCTCTCCTTTTAAATCTTCAGAGAAAAAAAATAGGTTGTCTGGCTATAAAATCCTTACTTTTACTTGGAGTTACTTGTTTTCAGATATATCATTGTTAAAAGAAGTAATGATTTTTGTCTCGCACTTTTCTTTGCAGCTTCAGAAGAATTTTTGGAACTCACAAAGAGCGCACTACTAGCAGCTCTAGAAGGTAGTGTGTGCCTGGCCCAAAATAAATCTTGATCTTGAAAACTTCCATATCCTGCAAAGCTGTCATTATGGAGGAACTAATTTTTCATTGTCTGCTGCAGCTCTTGGGCCTGGTTCGTTGTTTGGGCTCGCTACCTTCAGCCATAGGATTGGATTGTATGATGTCCAAGGGCCTGTACCAGTTGTGAAAAATGTTTTCATTCCTCCTGATTCTGAAGACAGACTCTCGTTGGAGCTTGAAGATGTCATGCCTTTGCTACAGTTTCTAGCACCTGTATGCCACTTGTGCAATTAGAGATTTCTTCCTTTGGTTTCTTAGTGTTGTTAAGTGATGACTAGGTTAAATTTACAGTGATGCAAGTCTTCTGGTTATAGGTGGAAACCTGTAAGGATCGTATTGCATCTGCTCTTGAAACACTCAGACCAACTACTTCATGGGAAAGGAGTACAGCAGCCGGTCCAGGACTTGACGGCGTTTTGATGGGTGGAAGAGGATTTGGGGTGGCAATGGAATCTCTTTTCAACTACCTTGGATCAGAATATGGAAGTACCTTTGCCTTAGGTAGGTGCTATATCTCCATAGCTTGAGGCTAGGGGTGGTAGAGGAACTCGTGTACCTAAATCCACATTAGAGAGACTTGATCAAAATATAATAAAGGAAGGAAAGGGAATAGGTGAGGCCAACCTTAGCGAAGGAGTTAGAGAATGAGTTACAAACTGTATCTTTGTGCCATCTTCATGCTTAGAGAAGCCTTTGCCATTCCATGTTCCAGCTCCAATCATCTTCCTCAAAAGTAAGACATGCATTCTAATGCCAGCAAGACAATGGCATCTTCATGGGCAATGAATAATCGATTGACAGATCATATACAAAGTCTGAGCTCCTTATCTCCCAGACAAATGCGAAATATCCCTGTTCCACTCCAATACTAACAGCTTTTCAAGTTTATCTTTGTTGTAATCATTTTCGGGGGAATTCCCTCAAGTTATAAGACATATACTCTTATGCCAATAAGATCATGACTACTTCATGGGGCACTAGGTAATCCCATTGACAACTCATACATGGCGTTCACAGCTTCTTAAATCTCAGACAAATGGAAATTTATTTATCACTCCCGTTCACAAAAATAGCTGTTATATTTCTTATCAGCATTTGTGAGCATCTGTCCCTGTTTTTTTTTTTTTTTGGGGTGACTCCATGAGTGCAGAAATTTATCTCAAAGGTACCCTTGTGATTGACTGAAGTGACAATTGACGTGCTTTCATCTTTACATCTTATTCAATGATAGGATTATCAAAATCTTATTTAGGATTCATTTGATAAACTGGGGGCTTGTCACTTTAGTGTCTTTGATGAGGGGGAACTGCATTCCCATCTTTAAGCACATTTTCCAAATTCCCTCTGGTTCTGAAAATGATCTCTTTCTCTCACTCAATACTGCAGCGAGGGTCTTTGCCTTTCTATCTGGTCCTCCTGATTATGGAGCTGGGCAGTTGGATACAAGGCGGTATGGGGAGCAATACGCCAGCAGAGGAGAGGATGCTGATCGGGCTTTATTACCTGAGCAGACCCCATTTTATAAGGAACTGGTAAATTTTTTGTGCTCTCTCATTTTTGCTTGGTTAATCCTTTCTTTTTCTTCATTTTTATGGAAACAGGTTCAGCTTTAACATCACTTCTGTAGGCAGCTGTCGCTGTTCAAGCAGGTGTTTGTGTCGACATATTTGCTGTGACCAACGAATATACAGATCTGGCATCCCTAAAGTTTCTTTGTATTGAAAGTGGAGGCTCATTGTTCTTGTATACAAGTACAGACGATTCAACTCTTCCTCAGGACATGTGAGTATCAGTTGTTGGAAAGTACTTTTTGATTTATACACTTCATTGTGGTGCGATAAGATTAATCATGTAATAGAATTAAATGTTCCGAAACTGGACAGCTAAAAATCCATACTTGAGCTCCTTCCTTGATTAAACTCTTGCATGTCAGTAGCGGTAAAATTGGTTTAGTGACCTGATCTTACCTTTTCAAAAGAGCTAATGTGGAATACAGACGCTTAAGTTTATTTATCACTCATGTGTCGTGGCCTTTGTGGTAGCTGAATCCCAGTTTATTTTCTGCTACACAATAGTTTTTAATAAACCGATCCTTTATCAGGTACCGGATGTTGAGCAGGCCGTATGCTTTTGGTTGTATAATGCGATTGAGAACATCTTCAGAATTTAAACAAGGCCACTCAGTGAGTGATTGTATTATGCTGTTTAAAAAAATTTAAATGAAATTCTCTTTTCTGTCTCCTTACAATGCGCACCATATTCTGTGGCAGTATGGTCATTTCTCTCCGGATCCGCAATATGAAAATGTGCAGCGCATAATATGTTGTGATTCCTATGCCACATTTGCCTATGACTTCGAATTTGCAAATACTGTTGGCTTTTCCAGGTTTGTCTAATCTCCATATTGGGGTTGTCATCTCTCTTTAGTTTCTGATGGAAATCATCCTTTCTTTTCCCCTTTATCTGTTTTTCTTATTAATTCAGAGACGGATGTATGCCAAAATCGACCTCTAATATAATATACCTCTAGAACTCGTTAGCTTGATATGTGCATAACATAGTTCTACTTTGGACATCTGCCGGACTTCACTTTGTTTGTTCATTTTCTTCAAACGCACTATCACGTGTCTGAACTGCATAGTTTTTTTATATTAGCTTGCTAAGCTATTGTGTTATTCATTGAAAGTGTGATTTTAGCTGGACAGATCTTGGTCTTTCAACCGGAACAGTATTTTATATATCATGAGCTACCTTGATGATTATCTTGAGGAATATGGATCTAACAAAAGATAAAGGAATCTCTTCTTTACTGGAAAAGAAATATTATACAAACATGTAGTCACTCACAGTTCCTTGGAAGTGGTTCAGTCTGTGAGACCTGATTTGTCATTTTTGTCAGACAGTTCTTGGTTTTACGAGCAAAAGGCATTATATGCAATTGAATTTCCAGGAATTACTTTATACATCTAATCAAGTAATAAGTGCTACTAATCCAGATGTGGTAGGTGCATGGATCCTTTAAATCTATGAGTTTTTTCGTTTAGGAAATTTCAAACCTTGTCCTCCAGTTTATTCACTTTCTTCAGTAGATTCTGGTATATATATATATATATTTAGCTATATGTTTCTCCCAATTGTATGCTTGTTAGAATAGTTCTTCTTTATTGTGGAATGATTTTCTAATTTTGAGCTGCTTCCTTCAAGTACTCCATTGTTATTTATAACGAATCCCTGCTATTTAGTTGATATGAAGATTGTCTAATTGAACGGCGTTATCTATTCCAGACACACATCAGAGCCTCCCGTCTTACAGATTGCTTTTCGTTACACTGTCGTAATACCACCACAGGAGCTCACAGATTCATCAAACGGTTCAGGTAATAGGTATGGCCAATCCTTTACAATGTTTCACTTTTAAGGTTCATTAAATTTGACAAAGCTAAGAGGAACAACATTGCCTTAAAGTCACATCGCCTTTTGAGAAGCAACGTTGTTGTTGATGTGGAACATCTACTCGTGTACTGTTTAATTTTTGCCCTCGGGAGCATATATATATATGGTGCTTAGCCACATTGAGCAATGCTTCTTATGGAGTTTATTTAGAGACTGCTACTGTGAATTTAGTGTTCTGTATATATAGTAGTCCTACATTTTCATGGTACCAATTTCGCGATAGAATCTCTTGATGGTTTGATGATAACTCTGCGTTCCCCAGTTTGGTTTGCGTACTGGTTTGCGTACGGTGGTCTGCTAGAAACATATCCTCTATGAAATCTGTGGGATTTTTTTTTCTTTCTTGGTCATTCTCCTTTTCCATCCCGACATTATCTAAAGTAGAAGAATACATTCTTTCGCATGGGGCCCCTTCCAGAATAATCCACGAAACACATGTTTTTGTTGTAAATGAGATTTTCTTGTGACATTATAGTGTTAGTTACAAGAATGATTATGTAGAGAAAGACGTATATGTAGGAGTTTTCAGCGAGAGAAGTTGGGGGCTCATTGGTGTTAGAATATTTCGATACTGTATTCCTTGAGTCACGTATATCTTGTTGCTTTGAACATAGTTTTAAGATAATAAAATATAGTTTGCACTGGTCAGGAAACCCTTCTAGAACTTTCATTAGCTTCTAACTGTGACCTATTTCATGGGACTGTGAATGTTCTTGACGTTGCATGTCACTCATTTATCTGCAGGTCCAGTCACTCCCTCAAACGTCGCCTGAGAATACGAACTTTGCAATACACTGCTGCCCATAATATGAATGAAGTCTATGACAGTGTTGATCCTGAAGTGGTTCTATCTTTACTTGTTCACAAGGTGATTGCCCTCTCCCTCTTGGATGATGTTGCATGTTAGTGTGATTCAAATGAAACAAATGACTTCTTGGACATAGATATCTTAGTGTTTTTGAATGCAAAATTTTTTCAGCCCTTATATTGTAGGAACGTCCTTCAGAATGATTGCGATTAGTCAGAGAGATATTGGTATAGGTTTTTTACACATTTATTGAAAAATGTAAAGCCTTCAAGTTGTCAACCAGAAAATTTCGTGATGAATATTCCTTTTCCCCTGGCTCTCAAAGTGTTTAACTGAAGATGCTTCAATAAGATATATTCTCCATTGAATAATGGCTTTCTTGTTTTTGGACATATTATCACCTCAATAATGTCTTGGTAGGATCTTAGTATTTACTTCAACCCATCTCAATGGTTCTCTCTCATTACAAGGGTTGCTTCCAGTCTTTAGGGATGAGAGGGTAGGCGTTTCCTCATGTGGAGATGTCATTAAATGAACTTTTGGTTTTTTTTCTCTGCACTAGTGTTTCACCGACCATGGATGATAAATTTGACTGAGATACTAAGAAGATTGGGGACTGATTTGGAAAGCCTTAATTCCCAACATTGAAACCGTGTTAGTTGTATGTTGTGTATGCCATGCTTGACAAGGCATCTCCCTTTTGCCTTTTCTACTTTAAGGCTGTTGATGTTTGAACTTGTCGAAAGACGCAAAATATATTTATGTTTGTAGAAAGCTGCATATCACCTTCCTAAAACTTGACAATTCTAATGTTAGTCGCAACTTACAATTCAATCGAATTGCAGGTTATATCAGCATCTTTGGAGCAAGGAGTTCGGGAGGGAAGGATGCTGCTTCATGATTGGCTCGTAATCCTTACTGCTCAGTATAATGATGCTTACAAGCTCATTGAGCCCAAGAATGGGAGTCCGCTAAACGCTCAGGTTGACGTTGCATTCTCACAATGCCCCCAATTGCAAATGTTACCGCATCTTGTTTTTGCTCTACTTCGGAATCCTCTTCTCCGCTTCCACGAGGAAGGTGTCCACCCGGACTACCGGATTTATTTGCAATGCCTTTTCAGGTAATTGGTGCTTTGATTGTCTATAAAAAACTTGCAAACCACTTATAGGGTAACACGTGCAAAGGTCATTTAAATAACATGTGTAGGCCATTTCATCTGGTGTAGAAACTTACGCACAGATATTGAATTTAAACTAGGATAGTGATGCTTCTCTGTTAATGTGGAAGATTATGAGCTTTTTTGGTTTTGGCTTGTACTATCATACGAATGGCACTGTGCTGTGGGTGTTAAACTAGGTGTCTCGTCTCTGGGTTTCTAAAAGAAGTTGACCTGCGTTGATCCTAATATAATTGGATGGCGCCAAAGTGAGATGTTTGCCAGTGCATGAAACAAGATGAATCTGTCACTGTTAGTTCCTCAATGGGATTGACCAAATCGTTTGCTGCTCTTTATCAACTTTCCATGTCAGTTGTTCAGCAAAATTATTATTTGCGCTTAGGTCTTGGAGGATTTTCTTTCTTTCAGACAGCTTCAAATCTCCCACACGCTCATGTATGTTTTTATTGAAAATAATGGTATTTGGTAGGCAGAAGTTATGATATCTTGCTATAAAGTCGCATCAGAAACTAATGAAGTCGATGTCTTTTGATTATGTGGTACAGTGCACTGGAGCCAAGTTCCCTTCACCGTGCTGTCTATCCTAGGCTAACATCCTTTTCTACGCCTGACAAGCAAGCATATCCGCGCCACTCATTGAGTCGTGCGGCCCTAATTACCAGCGGCAGTCCAATATTTTTCCTCGATGCATTTACAACTCTTATTGTGTTCTATTCTTCAACGGCAGACCCTTCACTTCCTTTTCCCCCACCGCATGATTGTAAGTTTCTGACATTCATTTCCTTTCCTAATCATAGTATACCAATAATTTGTCTGATCTCATTTGCTGCATAAACTTTTCACCTCAGGCTTGTTACGGACTACAATCAACAAATTGAAGCAAGACAGAAGCATAACTCCCAAACTCCTCTTTATAAGGGGAGGGCAGGAAGATGCGTCGGCCTTCGAGAACTATCTCATTGAGGAGCAGGATGTCGATGGAAGTGGCCTCACAAGCAACATGGGGTTTGTTTCCTTCCTCGAGGACATCACTCAGGGCGTGCTAGAGTACCTGAAGTAAAAAAGAAAAAAAAATGTAGCAGCCAATGGACCTCCAGAGCTTTGCAACCGGAGAATGTCAATGTGTTAACTTTTTCTCTTAACGAGCGGCTATAGATCGGACAGCAAACGGGAGCTCAAACTTCTGGCTAAAGGGCCTTCGAGATGTTTATGCAGATCATTGTGGAGAGAGTCAATTCATCACATTGCTTGTGCTTTGCCTGTTTCTTTTCAGACAGTGCTCTTTGTGCAGTAACACAGAGTAGGAGAGCGGAAACGCAGTTTGGGGATATAGCTGCTTTTTTTCTTCAACAAAAAGGGAATTTTTTTTAATTCTTGTCATCCATTTGAGTTAAAAAGGATTTGAGGACGCTTGTACCACCTGTGAGTTCTCATTGATTTGAACTAAGTTAAAGGTGATATCTACAGGAATGCTATAAAGTCAGAAGTGATCAATCAAGATTGTGAACTTACGATCTTTTTTTGAATGTGACGGTTCTAAGCTCGCGTTTGGAACTAGGCATCTGCCTTTTCTGGTGGCTGCACCTCGATGTGGATTTTGCTTAGACAACGATGAAGAAATTTGATTGAGGAGTGCATTTGTTTTGTGAAAAATGAATGATTTAGAGAATATTTTTCTAAAATTGATCGCTTGTATTGCTAATAAAAATGAATGAACGATAAATATGTCCATAAGTGATACAAGCGATTATTTTCAGGAATATACTTTTAATATCATTTATTTTTCTCGAAATAAACGGAGTGTTAGTAATTTTTTATAATTTTCAGAGGCAAATCTCATTGATGCTCACTGAACTTTGTATTGTCTCCTGCAGATCCATCTCTCTCTTTTTCTCTCTGCTTTTTCTTTCTATCTTTCATTCTTTTTAAATTTAAAGTGATTTGTTGACGGAGCGCCACGCGGTGCTTACAAGGTCAGTGATCGAGATGCGATCATTTCCCTTTCGAACGGAACTTTACCGGGCGAATAACAAACAAAAGAAAGAGAGAAACGCAGCATCTATTCGAAGGCGAAAAATCTTCCCAGGCTTGGAATCACAATCGTCTCGCACATAGCTAGTTTAGGAATTAAGCAAGGAATAAATCCTTTGGAAAAAAGAAAAGTAAAAATTAAATAGATTAGAAAAAACAAAGAAGAAGAAGAAGAAAAAGCAAGGACTAAGTCCTTCGCTTGCCTTCCACTTTTCCCCCCGAACAAATCGGGCCCGGCCCAGGCCCAACCCAACTCTCCCCAGCCCAGTATCAGGCCCGGCCCATCCATGGCAGATTTACGGGAGTCTCCCAGCTTCCACACATTTCGCTCTCCACGCCTCTCGGGTTTTCTCTCTCAGTCGCAGAAAGAGCGCAAGCAAGTCTTCCTGGACGCTCCTTGCAGTCTCTCCGGTAAGCCCCCCGTTCCGATTCGTAGCATCAGCGCCGCCGCGCGCCGGCGGCGGCGGCGTCGCTCGCGTGCTGCGATTCCGGAGTGGCTCGTGTGCTGTGTTCGTTCGGTAGAGAGTCGCGACGGTAGAGTCTTGGTTTCCGGCGTTCCGTGCCGCGCCGGAATTAGCCGGTCGGCTTGTGCGCGGATTCCTTTCTGTCCAATGCGCGAGGTTTTGCTAGGGTTCCGGTGACTCTTGCATGAGCTGTTTCGGCTGAATATCCGTGAAAAAAGATGTTTCGAAATCGATTGACGTGGTCGGGCTTGTGGTGTGTGCTCGCGTAGAGCTTATCGTGTTTACGTTCGCTCGGATTATTGAATAGATTGTGCCGGTCGGGAATCTGCTTTGTTTTGTTTGGCTGAGCATCTGGTCGGGAAATGTTCTGGATTTCTCCGTGTTTTCCAATCTGTGTTTTGTATCCCTTTTCCTGTGCAATGCCAGAAATGATGCGGCTCTCTTTGATTGATCCGTCGAATTTGTCTTGGGATTTGACGATCTCGATTGTGTAGGAACTCTTTCTTTCGTTCCCGATGGTGACCACAAGAATTGCTGCGAGATACGTCTCGCGTAGGCTCTCGAGCAGCGGCAAGATTCTCAGCGAGGAGGAAAAGGCTGCGGAAAATGTCTACATCAAGGTAAAACTATAGAGGACCCGTGTTGTGTTATCCATGGAAGGTAGAAGAGGAATGTTAGAATTCACATATATTCGATAGTAAGCTGAAATTGGAATGCCTAATCACGGCGTCTGACGTTATCTGCAGTAGGATGGATAGCTCTCTAATTACTTTGTGATTTACATCTTCTGTGCCCTTGGCCTGATGGGAGTGGTGTAGTTTTGGTAGGTGCCTTTTGTTTTTTGCTGGTTTTCTTGGTGGAGTACTCAGTACGTCAGGATTGATCTTCTAATCCTTTTCTTTTGTTTTCCGTTTTGAGAGAGCAAGGGAGAGAGAAAGGGGATTCTAAATAGCTTTTGTGTAGAATCATGCTTGCATTGTTCTCATTTACATTTGAACTTGCCCAGGCCGAATATGCTTGTAGTGATTTGAAATGGAATAAGGAAAAAAAAAGTTTGTGCCACTCTCATGCTTGATGCTTCCTGAGGCTAATGGGTTCCTCGTGCACACCATTTCTCTCCCAAGCACCGGCTTTTAGAGAATTGCCATTTGATGCTGGTGTTTGGGGCCTAGTAGTATGGTTTATGGGCTCCGAGCAGAACCTTATGTATTATGCATGTTGCCCTTGTTCACATGAGGTGCTCGGCTTCCATAAGTTGACCACCATCAATGAGGTGGGTGAAGCTGTGAACCCTTGTTTACATTTAGAATTACCGAATCTACTTGTCGGAGTGAACAGAGAAAGCATTCTTGGTTCCGTTTTCGATAAATTAGTGATATGAGTTTCCCTCGTGTTCTTTATTCTACTCGGAGTCAGTAGAGTAGAGCTTAAATAGGATCCACATTGGTTCATGCTTTACCAGTGTTGTCACTCAATCTGATGCTGATTCGCTTCCACCACTGTCCTCTAGTGTTTCCAGCGTCCTTGTTTTGATTGGATAACATTTCCTCTCCATCTTCCCATCTTGAATATCTGCGAGATTTTCATTATTGTCTCTGTTTTTGCTAAATCACTGCTGCACTAAATCTTTCGCAAAATTTGTCTCCGCAGAAAATGGAACAAGAGAAGCTAGAGAAGGTTGCACGCAAGGTAATGGGTTTTTTGACTTTGGAGTTTCTGACGTGCTACTTCCCTTGGTAATGATAAAAGCTTTGCCATATGAATTTCTTTCTTCTTTCGTATTCAGCTTAGCTGATTGTATAGTCATGTTTAACTTGATCAGTGCTATCATCGGATAAGTGACACTTCGACGTGCATTCATCAGGGCACCCACGTTCAAGCACAGATTTTAGGTCGTGATTACTCAACGTCGTTGTGCTGCCGCCTGTTGTAATTCTGTGTTCTTGCTATTTCGAAATCTTGTGTCCGGTTCATGCTGCAGCGGCTTGGAGCAATTTTGTTATGTCCTTCCTTGAGGGTGGATTTGCTGTGCTATCACACTCATTGGTCATGTTGCTATCAGTTGGATAGCAGTATGAACTTCATGGTCCACGCATGTTTTTGTCTTTTTGACTTTGTATACTGTTGCCATTTAGAGCACGCACATTACGTTTTACTTTCGTCCTGCTTCAACCATTATCGACTCCTCTGTTTAGGGCCCAAAACCTGGAGAAACGTCTGGGGGTTCAGTTACCGATGCCGCACCAGGCGCGTCTTCGGCATCCGGTGCCTCGACCAAGAAAGTGTCTACGGACAAGTACAGGAATTATGCAGTTGTAGCTGGTACCGTAACGGCTCTCGGCGCTCTGGGATGGTATCTCAAAGGCAGTTCCAAGAAGCCCGAAGAAGTCCAAGACTGAATCGTGACTCCCCACCCGCCATCGGCGGCAGCGTTGATGTTTCACTGTGCAATGCAACCCCCAACCGCCGGATTGTGGCAGTCATAATAAATACTTGAAACAAGTTTCCATTTTTTCTTCACGCAGATCCCATTTTCCTGTGATCTCAGGTCTGGCCATAGCTTTCAAGCTGTGACTCAACTCTCTTTTCCCCGGTATGTGCATACAATCATGAGGCTGATGTACAATGTTTGGCGGGTTTAAGTGTTCAAGTATCGCTTGGCTGCCGAAATTCATCGGCAGCTGGCAATGTGGTGATCGCGGCGTTAACGAGGTGATTTTGGTTCCGATGTGATTTCATGCTGCTTCATACCAGTCTTGACGCGATCAGCTCGGCTCTTTTGACCTCGACTCGAGTCGAAGGCGGCCCTGTTGAGGAGTGAGCGAGTGCTCCCTCTTCCACGACGTCTCCATCTTTGATCCTAAGGATTGGAGAATCACCCTCCTTTTCATTCAATTTCAATCGCGATTGAGGGCCGCCAATCTATCCCAACATGTATAAAGTTCATTTATTTTAGAGGACTCAACATGTCTAGTGTAATCGACATTGCACCGAGTCCCTATGATGCTTCGCAAGCAAAAAGAAAAAACAGAGAGGAGTGAACCGATAAACTTCCGGGTTTCGCACCGGAATCTCAAGTTTCTCTCAGTTTTTCTTCGCGATGGCGATTACCACTCCGACCACCGCCATTACCGCCACGGAGAACACGATCATCGAGCTCAAGCTTTCCGGCGCCGAATCTCTACCCCTCCTCCCTTTGCTCTCCTCCTTCCCCGCTTTATTCCACGCTTCGTCCGCTCCTTCCTGCTTGTGGCACGGCTATCTAATTAGAGCTCGTCGCCTTACTTTATCGAACAACCAGAGAAATATCAGCATGACGATGGGGCTCCATGGCCACGGCCTTACCTTGAGCTGCATGGACGTGACGAGCTCCGGCGGCTCGGAGACCGGCCCCGCCACTCCGTCGGCATCCGGCGCCGGAAACGCCTGGTCGAGGCGCTCGTCGGTCGAGTCGATGTCCTCCGCGTTCGACATGGCTTGGCGCGCGTTTCTCCTCCGAGACGGGTTCGATCGAATCGCCGAAAAGGGTTTAAGAACATGCGAGAGCGAGCAAAGAAAGGGTTGAGCATGACGCATGACTGAAGGAAGAAGGGGGGGTGGGTCATCATGTGGCGATGCTGCTGCGTCGACAGGTGGCGACGACGTGTCCAGCTTCGAACGTGAGCGCGGACTCAAGTTGTCGCTCAAGTTGTGACGTCGACAAAGGAAAACTTGCTCTGTAGAAAAAAAAAAAAAACAAGCTGGTAACTATAATTAATTAATAGCTTAATTTAAGAAAATTTAGATAGATCGTTTAAAATGAATTTATTAAATTCATATCAAGGTTGATAAACTTAAGACGTAATTAGAGAAGGTAAATAACGGTTGGTAAAAAGAGAAGAAAAGTTGGTAATTCAAACAAAAAGAAATGTGGTAAGTAACAGCTATAAGGTCGCTTCACGACTACACGGTGGTCAAGAAAATGATTACAGAATAAAAAGAAGAAAAGTGTAAAAATTGTTGGCTGAAGATGAACATGAACATGAACATGAACGAAGATGAAGAAGACGACGGCAAACCTAAAGAAGAAGAGGAAGGGGTATGGCAGTTTTCAACGGGGATTTGACCGAGGGATTTGTACACTTAAACTGCAAATATTTTTAAAATTGCCACATTGGACATGAAAAAAATTAATAAAATAGTCACGTAGGACTAATAGCTCGAATTTGTTGCCGGAGACACTTAAATTATCGTTTTTTTTTTGCAAATGCGACATTCTAACACTCTAGTGATGGCTCGAAAAGTTCTAGTACTAAAATGAGTACGAAAATTATAACACTCCTAATGTCATTTTCCTTAACTCAAATAAAAGTTGGCAACCCAAATCCATAACTTAATCCGACACGAATGAGAAGCCGCTCTAATTTGGATCGGTAAGATCTAGTAAATTCGAAGTGCTAACAAGTCACGTGGGTCAATGTCAAAATTGCTTAACATGGAAACTATCGAGAGAGAGAGAGAGAGAGAGGGGCACAGAGAAATTGGCGGCCCGCAAAAGGTTCCCGTCAATCGCAGGACGTGAGCCAAAAGGCAAAACTTCATGATGGTGGGGGTGCAGCACTTCTGTAGAAATTCCTTATCGCCTTTGCTTTCCTATGGAAATCCGGTCCGGATCGCATCTTGTCCTAGTTCTTCCATATCAAAAAGGTCAAAACGAGCACATGGGTCTCCCCAAAAAGATCGAAAGATCAGAGAATTTCCCCAAATCTTGATTCAGGAAACACTCGCTCCATCGAATGATGAGCAGGGGGCCACTGGTTTCTGCAATCTTGGTTCCAAGGCGAATTTCTGGCGCACAGATTCGGAGTCATTCTCCCTGTTGGATTTAGGCGAAACTTCCCTCGCGAGATTCCCCCCCCGGTGTCCCTGTCGTTTTTGATTGCGACTGCTGAACGGGAGTTCGCTCACCATTCATTCCCTGTAATTATTATCGCCGATTGCTCGCACGCATTTCCAAAAACAGGCCCCTCGACGTAACAGCAGCGAAAGCTGAGTGTTCCGGAATTCCTCTGTGAATTATTGGGTAGAATCGTCGGGTCTCTTCCCTCGTTTCTTCTTCTTTCTTCTTTCTTCTTTCTTCTTCTTCTTGCATCAATGGAGGCGCTCGCCCTGATTTTCTTGGATAACGTTTCACCCATCAAGACTTTCAAATGAGTAAAAAGATTGATCAAACAGAGAGGAAGAGAGAGAACTCGCAGAGGAGATCAGAAACCGAGGGAGAAATGAAGGGGGTTATTCATTGCTTCGGGCAGTGACTCTTAGCAGTGGGGCCAGAGTTTCAGCTTTTTTCCCTCGCTTTCCGTTTTCGTTTTTCCCAGATGGAAATCTTCAACAACTTGACCTACAACAACGCGACCCAAGAAAGAAAAAGAGAAAAGGGGGCCTAAAGAACGCAGCTTTTTAACTGGTTTTTATCGTGAATCGCCGCCGAGACCGACGTCCACTCTGCATGCTTCCTCGCGCTTCTCTTCCTTCTCGTGCTCTTCGACGTCGCCGCGGACGTTCTCGCCGCTGCGCCCGCCATCTTCTCTCTCTCCGTCTTCGTCGTCTTCTTCGTCATTGCCGTCTTCAAGAAGCCCTTCGTCTTGTTCCATCTCGTCGCCCGGATGGACGAACTGCAACGTCAGGCGCCCGCCTTCCCTCGACGCGTGAAGGAACTCCTGCGTCGGCAACCTGATCTCCTTCAACACGAATCGCCCGTCGTTGCGATACGACTTGAAGCACACCCAGGGCTTCCCATTCATGCTCAAGCTCGATATCGGGGGCGGGAACCCGCTCCCTATCGATCTCGATCTCCGAAACTCGCGGAGGTGATGATGATGATTATGAGGATAATACTGAGGACTATGCTTGAACGACCATGGAGATGAGTAGAAGTTCCTCCTGGTCATACATGTACTGGCGCTTTCATTCTCTTCCTTGGTCTGCCACGCCTCGGCCAGCTTGTAGTCCTCTACGTCGCCGAAGCTCTCGAACCCTAGCCCCTCCGTGCACAGCTGCAGGCTCTCCGAGTTCATCGACGAGAAGCTCTCGCTGCTCCTGTGGTGCCCGTGTCCGCCGCCGCGCCGAGAGCTCACCGAAGAAGGGCTCTTTGAGTTCTCCTCGCCGTTGCTGTTGTTCCCCAGCTCCATCGTCGATGGCGGCGATGGTTCGGGATCTCGTTCCTTGAAGCGGAGTTCGCCAAATATCTCAGTGAATGAGGAGGCTTGGTGATGATCAATGGGGTGGTGTTTGCCGCTGTCATCCTTGCTGTGCGAGGGCATGGTTGGATGATGATGGTGGTGGTGGTGGTTCTTCCATGAGGAAAGAGATTCAAGAATAGACTGGTTATCGGGTAATGTGTTGTCGAAGATGTGTTGGAGGCTTCCACAGGCAGCCATAGCTGTGTAGAGAAGTGCTTCCCTTTTTAGCCCTACAAGTCTCAGCTCTTCTCTCTCTCTCTCTCTCTCTCTCTCTCTCTCAGTTTCGCAGTGAGAGAAAAAGAAGGGAAATTTGGGTTGTTGTGGGGGTGGAAAGAGAGAGGGTTGGAGCTGCACGGGTTGTGATATTGATCTTTGTGTGGGTGAGGGGGGGTTGAAAAGATCAAAGGGAGGTGTGGAGTTATTAATTGGGGTGGTGCTGATTTTGAGCAGTGGAATAAGGATGGGCGGTTGTGGTTGTGGCTGTGAATCAAAGCCCAGCTTTGTGGGTCTGTGGTTTTGGGAGTTCTTTTCATATTTGAGGATTATTGGTCGTCCTGATTTCTTGGATAGACACTCTGGCTTGGTCAAATGCTCATGAGTCGTGGCACAGGATAACGGTAGAATAGGGAGGATATATAGTCGTCGGTTGGTCTATATCGTCTCTTCCGGCCCTTGATTCTCATGAATGAATCGGATTATGGGATGATTCTAGCTAATTTCAGATCGCATGTTGGTCTATATCGTCTCTCCCGGCCCTTTTTCGAGTCTCGTGAATGAATCGGATTGTGGGATGATTCTAGCTAATTTCAGATCGCATTGCGGATTCGATAAAGATTAAATCCGGATGATTGACTCTGTTTTCCAGCTCCACGGATTCAGATATCCCAACAAGTATTCACCTGATGAAGATAAGATTACACCAATTCTGCGATTAGGGCTTTCTCCTTTTCTCTGCTGAAGGTGAAAATGAAGAAAGCTGGGATTTTTATTCATCTTATCCAGCTGGAATTTCACTTGTTTCCAGTGGCACCAAGCCACGTGGGCCGCATGCCCTGGTGCCTCCTAGACCATTCACATGTGCATGTGTGGAAAACCAATGGCCACCAAAGACTCACACCCTCACTCTCATTATCTCTCCGGTCCCTGCCTCCTCATGCACTTCCTGAACTACGACACTTTTCCAGATGCCACGAAAAGATCGTCTCATTGACCTTTAGTGACAACATTTGTCATTTCAATAGTCCATAATCTCAGCGCCCTCACCCAAAAAGGATTCTGGGATCGGGTCTGAACCGGCATTATTCAGAGACATGCCTAGATTACAGGCTCATGTCACCATCCATGACAACAGGAAAAAGGAAGATCCCTAGAATTATCCTGGAATCTGCACATGCTGCGTGATCTTTTCTACCCAATGTCCTTTTTTTTAAAGATTGCGCTGCTTTATCTGATATATGATTTGTGAGGATCCAATTACAGAGAGATTCACAGCCAAGCACCCATCATGTGCCTTTGGTGTGTTATACTTGTCATTGCCAGGGACACAAGGGAGATGTGCCAAATATCCTTCTTGTCAAAGTCATGTGCATCACATTTTTAGGAAGAAGATTTTCGACATGTTCAAAGAAGAGATCCTTTGCGCGGACAATGCGAATGATTCTCACATCTTTCAAAGCACAAAGGATAGGAGAGAAATGGAGCAGAAAATAATGACACCAAAGTCGCAATTATAACCATGATCCAATGAATTAAATGCCAGTGCAGAATCTGATATTATTTGCAGATGGAACAAGATACAGAAGAAACCATGATAGAAGAATCCAAACCCACAAGCCACTCACAGCATCCAAAGCCAGCAACCCAGATTAGCAAAAGGAAAAAAAAAAAGAGTGCAAACGAGTTGTCATGCAGGATCCATTATTAGCATCTCCTAATGATGAATATTAGCAAGCAAGCACCAATCATGAAAAAATAGACATGATTGATAAGAAAAACCAACCTTCGCAAACGTGGACCTAAACAAATAATATAGTCATCACTTGTTAAATCTCTGGAGGCTTGGCCACTTGGTAGCTTCCACCATCGCCAGGCTTCTATCCACTCAAGCACTTGGCAGCTTCCATCATCGCCAGGCTTCTATCCACTCTACCCTTGAATCTATCCTGCTCAAAGCGCTAATTGCTCCAGTCTTCTCAACAGGACCTAATACCTGAACCGCCGGTTCCCGCACATATATTTTTCTATCAAAGCTTTTAATATTGGATTTACTGGTTTGGCCAAGTCCGAATTTCCCTTTGCTTACTCGAGCTCTGGCCTTAAGACCATCAAAACTATCAGCTTTGGTTTCGCAACTTCGAGTTCCTTCTCCTACTGCGTCGTCATTCTTGTCAGAGCTGACAGAAACTTCATTTGCTCGTGGAGTGAATTCAACGCAAATCTGGGGACTCTGGTGTCCATTATCATCGGGAGGCTCTGTATGCGAAGTTGGAGCTGACTCTAATATTGAATCCTCTCTTTCTCGCAGCATCCTCGCGATAAGTGTTTTAAGGAAGTTCATTACTTGGACTGCATACATTAATGCAGTCAAAGGATCTGCCATCTGCAATGATTTTGAATATTTAAAAGGTAATTGCAGAATTTATCTTACATGAAGAGAGCTTTTACATGGCTAGAGTTTAGAAGATCTGTATTATCAATAGAGAAAAAGTGAAAACAAATAACAACAACTAACAAATGGCATTCTGGCCAAAAGAAAACTAAAAAAGGGAGCAGCTACGGCAATCTGTTTAAACCGTTCTTTCAGGAGCATTTCAAATGCACTTCTTCTGCCAAAAACTTGACATTCGTTTGTTTAGAAGGCTTTTAACATGAAATAACATTAGCATGATATATCCATAAGAAAATAAGGGCTAAATGTGGTTCATCTTCCTAGATAAGAGTCTATGAAATATCATCAGGTGTATTATTCAAACCTAACCTGAGTCATATTTGGAGCAAAAACCATGGCAATATTGCGTGCATTCATTTTGTTTAGATGTTCCATCTGGGCAACATCGCACATCAGGTTAATTGCCCAGTCTAATAGAGCAGCTTCTGTTGGTGGTAGAAGCCTCACAAGCTCAGCACAATCTTCTTCAGTCTTGCACTGCATCACTTGCTCAGGCGACAGAGAATCCAGAACACCTCGTTGGAGTTCTCTAAACCATGCCTAAGAAATTTTTTACAAAAATGAATTACTACTCAACAATTTTCATCTTGAAAGGGAAGGAGAGCAAGAATCTGATAGGGAGATCCAGTCATAAGAGGAAGCAATTATACTTTAGTTCATATTAGAAGTGTCATCTTGCTTCCTCCAAGAAGAGGACCTCCACAAGTTGATTGAACACAGGCTCGAATAGAACACACACATGGTATTTAATTAACAAAAGATTATACTTTTCGATACAAATAATGTCAGGGTCATGTTGTATGAGAGATACATGTCACTCTCCGGCAGCCATGAATCAATGACACCAGAGCTTTAAGTTTCTCTATGTGCACACGCCACACTGTGTTCCAGAACTCATGATTAGCATGATTAGATTCCATAAAAAACATGCAAAAAGCAGCTGGTCCAGCCGGTAGAGTCATCGAACAATCCTTCAACAAGATATTACTCCTTAAAGATTTAACTGCAATACCATGTTGATTTTGACAGTTTGCTAACTTAATTGCAGATGCTGCCCATAACATCAGGGTTCATGCTGTTACTTATATAGGTGTTGGAA
Source organism: Syzygium grande (assembly GCA_024733475.1). Taxonomy (NCBI): domain Eukaryota; kingdom Viridiplantae; phylum Streptophyta; class Magnoliopsida; order Myrtales; family Myrtaceae; genus Syzygium; species Syzygium grande. The sequence continues at coordinate 28,617,787 of JAMXDD010000007.1, forward strand.
TTCCAAAATAAGCTACACATCCTTTCAGCCTATCTGTTAATAACTCGTGCCTTCTATAGTGGACCTCAAAGGTGTGCATTACAGCGTGGCTTAGCAGTGTCGTAGCCTCAAAGAGAACGTTAACTAACATACAGTCAACTGGAGACCTAAATACAGATGATTTACCAAGCTTAACATAGTACCTTGATTAATCCAGCCAAGCAATGCACATCAATACCTTCTGGTATAATTCCCCTGTTTAAATGATCCCTCAAATACTCTTCTTGACTATTTTCTGCATTAATTCTAAATATCCCTTCTGACTGCATGAATAAATAAAGAAGTCAAACAACTCTGGAACAGAAGTCCACTTAATTGGTTTTGTTGCTAGAAGAGCATCGTGCTTCTCCAAAGCCAAAGTAATGAGCAATCATGAAAAAGCCTCTATTTCATTTTCCTTACATCTTTTCCAAAGTCAACCAAGAATTGAAATAATGACATACCTGTAATCCACCTTGTGCATACAGGCGTCTTTGCATAAGCAAGAGTATGGTGGGAATGCTGTTACCTCTGGAGTCATATGATAGCTGCATGGACTCCGTCGAGACTCCAAAAACATGTGTACTGCATAGGCGAGGTTTAAACACCAAAATCAACATAAAGGTAGCGGTACAGCAAATAAGATACATTGCGAACTTCTTAAAAAATACGACCAAAAAGGTGCCAGCCAATGATATCGAGTTATTATTGTAAGCTAAAAGGAGAAGAGATTCAATTTGTTGTGCCATAGGAACAGTTTGACTAGCATTGCATTTCTTGCGAATAGAGACATGATGCCGCTTTTTGTCATGTGATTGGCCACACGCTACTCAACTACTGGGATTCGGATGTTTCTGACTAACTGAAATATTGTGCGATTTAAGTAAATACGTAGCAAGCTAATCTCAGAAATGAAACATTACAAGAACACTGAAATTTCTTTCATTTGCACAGATTCTCCACCTCGGAGCTTCATCTGACCCAACACTCGGATGACTCGACACTTCACCGCAAGATCACAATTCACGACCCATATAATTCCATTTCAGTCACCTGACATTCGGACCCAAACCAGTATAAGATCCTACAAAACCTCATTCTCATCTATAGGACTAGCATAAGAAATCACAAAATCCAAGCCCCAAAATCTCTGAACCCTGAAACATTACCCCAAACACAAGCCGAACCCAACATCTCAAATTTAAGACAGTCAAGGTTGCAAAAACAGCAATGTACCTTGCACTGGGGGCTCTCCTGGGCACTTCGGGCTCAAACTCCACGGGCAAGCCCAAGAACCCATCGAACCTGTCGAACGTAACGTGCGCGACGTGGCGCACGTTGGTGGGCCAACCAATCTCCATGCCGCATAGCTCGCCCCCGTCGCTCTTGCAAGCAACCCAAGACTTCCTAAAAACCGCCACCAACAGTGCCAACACAGACAGCCGCTGCTGCGCCTCTCCGTCCTCCCTCTCGATCTCTACCGACGACCCCTCTTCCTCCTCACCATTCCCAGGCATTGCACGGGACGAGGAAGCTGAAGGGTCGGCGCTTGCAGACGAAGCGAGGTGGTGGTGGAGGACCTCCGCCATGGCTGGCGACGAAAAGGGTCTCTCTCCTTCTCGGGGAATCACGAAATGGGCACCATGAAAAGTACAAGCGAGAGCGCGTGGCGCGACTTTCACGTGCTTTCAGAGTAACGAGACGAGCGGCAAGACTGTCTTGGGGAAGAAAGGTGCGACCTTTACGTTGAGTTGGGTTGAAGCAAAGGTGGGAAGATGGACCTGAGAATGATCACGAAACCAAATTCTTCTCGGGTGTTTTTGCCTTTTGTTGCGTGTTTTTGCGTAAAGTTTGAGTCTTTTTTTTTCTTTTGTTAATATTACGAAAAATTTCAAATTTATACGCTACCGAAAACTCAAAACTGGTATACTCGTGACAATTTTACTCTTTGCTAGTATTTTACCGTCAAATTTCTGAGTTAGATGACATGTGAAAATTGATGAGTGTACCAGTTTGAGATTTTATCCTTCGTTTGTCACGTATGTACCAATTTGTGATTTTTCGTGATATTAATTTACTTTAATTGAGGATAAATTTGTCACAAATAATACTGATTTGAGATTTTTGGTAGTTAAAAAATTAATTAAGGAGGTAAATTTATTATAAATATACAAATTTATGATTTTTCGTGATATTAACTCGGTTTTTTGGGCTAAAAAAGCTTTGGTTTGGCTTTGAGGGATGAGGAAGGAAAGTAGGAGAGAGAGAGAGGGGTTTTGGTAGGAAAATTGATGCTGTCGGGGGAAACCTTCGGTTAAGAAATTTTGCAGCTTTTTGTCGGATTAGTATAATTAATTAATGTAGGATTTGTTTGGTAGGAAATTTAAATGATAACATAAAGTGGACATACACAGTTTTGGTAGGTGTGAAGAAAAATAGAATATGTACCGATAATTTTACATTAGTAATCTCATGTAGGCTCCGTTTTGTTCCTCGAAAAATAAATGATTTGAAATAAATTTTCCTAAAAATAATTACTTATAACGCTTACAAAAATAAACGAACGAAAAATATCTTTATCGTTTACAAAAACATTTAGACATAATTATTATGAGTAATGAAAATATTTTTTTATTAATTAATTATTTTAAGCGAGACAAACTATCATTTTTAGAAAAAAAATATTTTTTAAATTATCCATTTTCCATTAAGCAAGCGAAGTGTTAGATGAAAGGATTATAGCCACCTTCTCTTTTCAATTAATATCGTATAAAGTTGCTTAGGTGAAATTCTTTTTTTGGCACCAATGACGTATGTTATAACTACTTGATATTTCTAATAATCCTCGAGAGCATTTGCTAATTGATGTCACAATAAAAGGTGCAGGCAGTAAAAATTGAAATATGCGCTCGGCTTTTTTTCAGAAATAAATCATTGTTTTTAGGAAATTATTCTGAAATAATATGGTTTCCAATTCATGTAAAGATTGATTTGATTATGATTAGATAGATTGACACATGGACCAAAAATAAGAGATTCAAATGATTTTTGTGCGGGTGAAAGTTTAACTGGTACTGTGGGTTCCCTTTTTTAGGTTTCGTTCATTTCGCGAAAAATATTTTCTAAATTTTTCGGTATTCGGGGCGGAAAATAAACTACCCCGAAAAATACATTTTCTCTCAATGAGTGAAAAACATGAAGAAAAGTAAGGAAAATGTTTTCCTCTTTTGAAAAGCGGAAAACATTTTCCGTGGGCCTCCTTCTTTTCCTGCCGGCCATTGGGGCCACCGTTGCGGCAAGCTACTGATCGCCCGCCGCCGATCGCCGAACACCGAAAAATATTTTTCGAAATTTTTTCAGATTTCAGCCGAACACTGCAAAATTATGCCATTTTTCAGGAAAATAACTTCGCGAAAAATATTTTCCAAAAATGTCACATTTTTGTCAAAACGAACAGAGCCTTAGAATCAATTAGTTCTTCGACAAAATTTGTTATTAATATACTAGAAACAATTGTGATTAACAAAAACAATATTACAAAATGTGGTTAAGTGGGCTCCCTTGTGGTTGTCGATGAGTTCGTACATCATCGATCTATAGAAGATAGAACCATACCTTTTTCTTTTGGACAGAGAAGTACAAAACCTTAAAAAGTAAAAAACTTAAGCTCCTTGTCAATACATTGAATTGGATCACACTCGAATAATAAGCTTAATTCATTGAATTATGAACTAATTGATTACGAACATGAAGTGGACTTGAGTTTGTCCCGACCAAATGGTGCAAGATTTTGCTTTGTTTTACTCTTCATTTAAATGGTTTTGATTCCAATATCGAGGTGTTCGATAATACAAAAAATGTCTAACTGCAAAAAAACACTAAAATTCGGAGTATTTTTTTTTTCGACTTAAAAAAAAGTTGGAGTATAAGAAGTAAAACTTCAAACACATAGTTTCGAATGTCTAAAGGATTAATTTCACTAATCAAATGTTGACCAACTGCTTGATCCTAAGCAATTGCTGTTGCACTAATTTAAGATAGGTTTAATACCACGAAAAATCCTAAACTGGTACACTTATGACAATTTTACTCCGAACTTTTTTTTTTATCACAGAAAACCCAAAACTAGTACACCTATGACAAATTTATTCAGAACTATTTTTTTGATTACAAAAAACCCAAAACTGGTACACTTACGATAATTTTACCCGGAATTATTTCTTTGAACAACAAAAACCCCACACTGGTACAACTGTGACAATTTTACCCTCGAACTAATTTTTTGACCACTAAAAACCCTAAACTGGTGCATTTGTGATAAATTTACTCTCTGTTAGTATCCGTTAAATTATATTAATATCACAAAAAATCACAAATTGGTAAACTTGTAACAAACAGAGGGGTAAAACCCAAAACCGGTACATATGTCAATTACCACGTATCATTAAACCCAGCAATTTGACGGTAAAATTTGACGGAAACCAACGGAGGGTAAATTTTTCACAGGTGTACCAGTTTAGGATTTTTGGTGGCCACAAAATTAGTTCAAGGAAATATGGGGAATGGACCTTACCAAAAAAAAAAATAGTTCGAGAGTAAAATTGTCACAGATAGACCAATGTGGGGTTTTTGATGGTCAAAAAAATAGTTCGAGATAAAATTATCACAGGTGTACCAGTTTAGGGTTTTTTGTGGTCAAAAAAATAGTTTGGGATAAATTTGTCACAGGTGTACCAGTTTTGGGTTTTTTGTGGTATTAACCCTTTAAGATATGAGTTAATATCACGAAAAACCTCAAACTGATATATCTATGATAATTTTATCTCGAACCAATTTTTTTACCATAAAAAATCCTAAATTGGTACATCTGTAACAAATTTAACCCGAACTATTTTTTTTACCATAAAAAACCCCGCACTAGTACACTGTGACAATTTTACCTCGAACTAATTTTTTGCTACCAAAAATTTTTAACCTAGTACACCTGTGACAATTTTACTCCAAACTAATTTTTTGACCACTAAAAACCTAAAACTTATACATTTGTAATAAATTTACCCTTTATTAGTGTTCGTTAAATTGGATTAATATCACAAAAAATCACAAATTGGTAATTTTGTGACAAATATAGGAGTAGAACCCTGAACAAGTACACCCGTCAATTACCATGTGTGATCAAACTTAGCAATTTGATAGAAAAATTTAACGGAAACTAATAAAGATAAATTTATTACAAGTGTACCGGTTTAAGATTTTTGGTGGTCAAAAAAATTAATTCAGGGTAAAATTATCACAGATATATTAGTATGGGGTTTTTAGTAGTCAAAAAAATAATTCGGGATAAAATTATTTTAAGAGTCTCAGTTTAAAATTTTTTATGATCAAAAAAATAATTTAGGATAAATTTATCATAACTATATCAATTTAGGATTTCTCATTGTATTAATCCTCGAGATAAAAGAGTACGAGCAAGTCAACTGCACAGTAACGGTCATTATCCTTAATCATGATAATGACGTATTGGGATACGATGCATCTGGGAAATGTGACGTCATCGTTAACGACCGGGACACAAGATGGGAGCCATGGGTGACTCCATGCACATTGGAGCTGGTCTCGACGTGCAGAGCATTAACGTCCTTCTTCGGTCCCGTTTGGTTCAGTTTTGGAAATGGGCTTTCGATCTTGAAAGCCCCTTTCCAAAATGCTAAACCGTTTGATTCAGCATTCGGCCTAACATTGGCTAAATGCTAGCATTTGGAATGTCGAAAGTCCAAAGCTGGTTTGGACCAGCTTTGGGCTTTCAGTATTTGTGGAATGCTAAACTAAAATTGTTTGTCCCCAAACTACCTTCACTTATTTTGGTTTATTTTGATTTGACCCCTCTTAGTACTGTTCATCTTCTTCGTGAGGTGGCTGATGAGGGCGGCCGATATTGGATCGAGTCAGCAAGAGGCCAGCGAGGTCGTACGACCCAGGTGACAGCTGCCCAAGGTTGCGCAACCACCCAGGCGCCACCGGCTTGAGTTGCGCGACCCTCGCCAAGGGTTGCCTGGCCTCGGGCGATGATAGCCAACGGCAAATCTAGCTTGCCGGGGGTAGCCCGACCTCGGGCGATGGCCGCTGGCACAAGATCTAGCTCGCCGGCGGCCGTTGGCCTTCGCCGGCTCCAGCGAAGGGTAGGATAGGTTTTTTTTTAATACAAAAGATAATTCTCAAAGCCCTTTGACAAAAAAAAATTTATCAAACACTACTTGCCCAAAATAACTTTACAAATGATTTTTTACCAAACGCCACTTGCATTTCCCGAAGGAAATTTAACCTAAAAATATTTGCATTTCCTCAAGTAGCATTTTAAAAGCTGAACCAAACAGGCCCTTCGGCTTGTCAGCAACGATGATACTCATCATCTCTCTCTCTCTCTTCATGTCCGCCATGGCCAACCGCCACCCATCTCAGCTGACTTCACTATAAAACGGACCAGCGCACGACTGGTTCGGCATCCGCAAACGCACAATCTCCCCCATCTTTTCATATGGTCCCTCCAGCTACAAGTTTTTCCTTTCTCCGTCTCGAGGAAGAAGATGGCGACGCGAGCGTTTGCTGCTCCGGGGCTGGCCCTGATCGGACTCGTGCTGGCGAGCCTGAGCGGGTCGTGCGACGGCGGTGCGCGTCAGGTTGGGTTCTACAACGGCAAATGCGGGATCTTGGACGTCGAGGCCATCGTGGCGGGCGTGTGGCGGGCGTGTTCAGGAAGGATCCCACCATCGCCCCCGGCTCTCCTCCGCATGCAGTTTCACTATTGCTTCGTCACCGTAAGCTATTAACCTAAGATACTAACCTAAATAACTTCATATTAAGCTACTTATATGTTTAATTTGGTTCCCACGTACTTGCTTTAAAACTAGTTTATTGACCAATAATGAAATTATTTAGATTAATGGGATTGTGTAATACGGGCTCGTTTTGTATGTGGAAATGTTTCGATAACTAAATAGACATCATTGTAGTTTACTTTGATATGACGGAAATTAGGGATGCGATTCAAACGAGAAGATCGCGCTGCCAAATTTGAGCGTCGGGGGCTATGATGTCATTGACGCCACGAAAGCCGCCGTGGAGGCCATATGCCCCAGGTCGTTTCCTGCGCTGATATCATTGTCATGGCCCCGAGAGATGTCATGTCCCTCCTAATTAAATCGTGCTTTCTGTATATGCTATACTTATGTACACATTAGCTTAGTAAATTACATGACATTCTCGCGAAACATTTGCTTAAATATTGCAGAGTGGTGGAGGTCGGTACAGGGTAGACACGGGACGGAAAGACGGGCTTGTATCACTCGCTTCCAACGCCAATCTCCCCGCTCCGTCCATCTCCGTCCATCTCCGTCCCCGACTCTATTGCGTCGTTCGCTCAAAAGGAACTCACCATCTCCGACGTGGTCCTTCTTCTAGGTACATATATGCAGCATCGTCGTCACCGATCAATTGAAAAGCCTAGATCCAAGTAAATAAGCTTGAAGTTGTAGTGTGGTATAGCGTTTGTTCTTGACAGAACTGCTATTTGGTGTTGTCCTAGGCGGCCACAAGATCGGCGTCGCTCACTGCTCGCTCTTACAAGACCGGCTTTACAATTTCCAGAACACCGGGTTTCCTAGGCAGTCACAAGATCGGCGTCGCTCACTGCTCGGTCTTCCAAGACCGGCTTTACAATTTCCAGAACACCGGGAAACCCAACCCGACCATGGACCATGGACCCTTCGTTGGCTTCCGCCCTAAGGTCGACGTGCCCTAACGGCCAGACTAATGTCGACAACGTCGTCTATCTCGACCAGAACCCTCTGAGCTCGTTGATCATCGACAACTCCTACCACAAGCAGATACTTGCCCACAGAGGGATACTGCAGATCGATCAGGAGATAGCGCTGGACGCGCAGACCAAGGGCATCGTGGGGTCGATCGCTGGTAGGCCCGACTTCTCGGCTACGTTTGGCCTAGCCATGGTGAAGTTGGGCAGGCTCCAGAATGGCTTTCCGGGGGAGATAAGGCAATCCTGCAGAGCCATCAACAAGGCTCGTCAGCTACCTACTACCAAAGATAAGCAGTGGCCCGGGCAGACGCGGGGGAGCGGCGACCTGAAGGCCCTTTCAATTCATGGAAGAGGATCTTCGCACTGAGTTCAAAGACTTGCTATGTGGTCTTGCTATCTTTTTCTCTGATTACATTTGATTTTATGCTCTGTCGGCTTTTGTGTTTCTCGTATTTCATTGGAGATTTTTATGACATGTGGGATCGGCTGATAAAATTCAACATCAAATTTCATATGGGTCCCAAAACCGTTGCATAAAACATTTTTGAATACCGATCTTTGACGGTAAATGTTACAAGTCTAAACTTTTTTTTTTTTCTAAGAACGTCCCTCGATACAAAATGCTCCATGTTAGGTCTGTTGAAGGCTTTCCTCTTACAAGCAATCTTGGCAAGTATTTAGGAGTGCTGATGCCCCATGAATGAGTTACCCATGGAACTTACTGACCCATTATTGATAAAGTGCGTAGTAAATTACGTGGATGGAAGGCTGAAAATTTCTCTTGCGGGGAGCATAACTTTGATTGAATATGTTGCTATAACCATGCCTTTATATGTGATGCAATCGGCAAAGTTGCATGCTATAACTTGTGAAGCGGTTGAGCGTGACTGTCGAAATTTTATTTGGGATGATTCTCATGACAAAAAGAAAATTCACCTATTAGGATGGGAAAAGGCAAAGCGAAGGATTATGGAGGATTAGGGCTTCGCAGCTTAGTGTCACGGCCCGAAGAATTGGATCGTTCATGAGGTTTCCTGGACGATGGACCGTGACCGAGCATTGAACGAGAAAGCAAGTCCCGAGTGTTCTAGTACTAGGGTTTTCTTGATGTGTTCTAGAATACTCCTGGGGGCGGGAAATACATTAATTGTAAGCCTCTGTAATTAATGAGGTAGTTGGGTAGTTGGGGAGATACGATCTCCACCGTTAGATCGAGGAGAGATCTACGGATACGGTTAGTCCGGTACTTGTATAAGAAGGGGTCTCCTCCCCCTCATTGTATCATCTCATACTTTCAAGAAGCAATAGAAATCCAGAGCTTCTCTCTCTAGAGTTTCTCTCTCTAAAAGTTCTTGTGAGTTGAGTGTGGGGAAGGCTGACTTGGGAAGAAATTCCTAAGGCCGCACGGGTTAGGGAACGCGAGATCGATCGGCCCGTGACAAGTGGTATCAGAGCAAAGATGGCCAAAGGCGCTGCGAAGCCACGATCCAATGTATCGTCACAAACCGAGCAGGCGTGACTGATGATCGTGGGAATGCCGCCGAGAGGCAAGGTGCCGAGGCAAGAGAGGACCGTGATAGCTCAAATTCAAGGGAAATGGTTGGTGACTTGGAGACCCGCTTGGCGAAAATGGAGATCGTCAGGTGATGTCCAAGGAATAGTCGAGGATCTTGGCAGACGATCGGGCGAGGCGAGTCCTAACGGGAGAGCTCGAGGCCGAAGTGCAAGAGCTAAGTTCTGGCTTGGGAGAACTCCGGAGGGAGATGCTGGGCAACTTGACTGATGCCACCAAAGAACTTGAGCAACGGGACGATGCCTTGGAGGCCTTGGTGGAGGCTATGCGCGAAGAGATGGCCGAACTAAAGGCGAAGGTCGCCGAGCCGGAAGGAGCACGTGTGAACGGAGGAGTTGCCGCAAAAACCGCCTCCACGAATGGATGCCCCGGCCAAGGAGTTTAAAGGCTCGCGGGTGCCCAAAGACGTGGACAACTTCCTATGGTACATGGAGCAATACTTCCTAGCGATGGAATCACCAATGGTGCAATCCGGTAAGTACCGCAGCCATGTACTTAATCGATAATGCACTCTTATGGTGGCGTCGTAGGAGTGATGATCGGAGTGGTGCACCGATCACTACATGGGAGTTGTTCGTCGAGGAATTTCGACGACAATACTATCCCGCTTATGCGGAAGAAGAAGCTCGAGATGAACTCCGTCGCCTTGAACAAAAAAAAGGGGAGCTCGGGAGTATGTTCGAAGTTCTCGGAGTTGCTACTCCAAATTCCGTCCATGAATGACACGGAGGCCTATTTCCAATTTGTGGGTGGACTAAAACCATGGGTGAAGCAAGAGCTAAAGCGGTGCAATGCTAGAGACTTGTCGACGGCCATGTCCGTAGCCGAGGCCATGGTAGAGTACAAACCTACTTCCGGAAGCAAGCCGGATACCCGACCAAGGGACAAGGGCGTTGGTGGGGGAGATCGTAACAAATTCCACCGTCCGAGTGGAAGCAAACCATCAACGGCCCCTCCGAGGGCGAAGGCGGAGTCGAGCGGAGGAGAACACAAGAAGGGACGTACCTTCAAGCGCTTTTTGTGCGACGGTAAGACATGGCTCGTGATTGCCCAACTCGAGGCAAACTAGCCGCGATTGTCAAAGCACACGAGGAGGAACAAGAGGAGGCACGACTCGCTACGTTGCGAATCCTAAGTTCCATAAAGTCCAAAAAGGCGAACAAGCCCAAGGGATTGATGTTCGCGGACGTGACGATCGGAAAACCAAGATGAGTGCGCTCATCGACACGGGGGCATCCGATCTATTCATCTCGGAAGAAGCCGCGAAGAAACTCAATCTTCGGGTTGAGAAAGGGGCCGGTTGGCTCAAGACGGTGAACTCCAAGGAAATCCCTACCAACGGCTTGGCTAAGGATGTGGAGTTCCAACTCGGGCAATGGAAGAGTAAAGAGACGATCGAGGTAATTCCACTTGACGATTATGACTTTGTCATTGGCTTGGGATTCCTTGATAGAATAGATGCTCTTATTGTCCCATTTGCCGATTGTATTTGTATCTTGGACGCACGTTGTCAATGTGTGGTCCCGGTCACCCGACAGTCGGGTCGTGACCAAAAGATAATATCGGCAATGCAAGTTACTAAGGGAGCGAAGAAAGGGGAGGCTACTTTCCTAGCAACCTTGAAAATCGAGGACCCAAAGGGTAAAGGGGGTGATGTCCCGACGGAGGTAACCCAAGTCCTCGATTTCTTCAAGGATGTGATGCCACCCGAACTCCCGAAGAAGCTTCCGCCTCAAAGGGAGGTGGATCATAAGATCGAGCTCGTGTCCGATGCTCGACCACCCGCTATGGCTCCATATCGCATGGCGCCTCCCGAATTGGAAGAACTAAGAAGACAACTCAAGGAGTTGCTTGATGCGGGGTATATTCGACCATCGAAGGCTCCGTTTGGCGCCCCGGTCCTATTTCAGAAGAAGCATGATGGATCACTCCGGATGTGCATCGACTATCGGGCGTTGAACAAGCTGACGATCAAGAACAAGTACCCGATCCCTCTTATTGCCGATTTGTTCGATCAACTTGGAGAAGCACAATGGTTCACCAAGCTTGATCTTCGATCGATACTATCAAGTGCGGATTGCAAAAGGGGATGAACCAAAGACCGCTTGTGTGACGCGGTATGGATCATATGAGTTCCTCGTCATGCCATTCGGCTTGACAAATGCTCCGGCCACATTTTGCACACTCATGAACAAGGTACTCCACCCGTTCCTAGATCAATTTGTAGTGGTTTATCTTGATGATATTGTGGTGTATAGCCGGACGCTCGAGGAACACATCGAGCATCTCAAACGAGTCTTCCAAGTCCTACGGGAGAATGACTTGTATGTCAAGCGGGAGAAATGTGCCTTCGCACAACGGGAAGTTCCATTCCTGGGGCACATCGTCGGGGGTGGACGTGTGCGAATGGACTCGGCCAAGATCGAGGCCATTGTGAATTGGAAACCGCCAACCAAGGTGACGGATCTAAGGTCATTCCTTGGCCTCACCAACTACTATCGACGGTTCATCCGAGGATATTCGAGCATCACCGTGCCACTCACGGATATGTTGAAAAGGAGAAGCCGTGGGAGGGACGACCCGATGCCAAAAGGCGTTTGATCGGTTGAAGCAAGCAATGACCGAGGAGCCGTGCTCGTGCTATCCGATCATACCAAACCTTACGAGGTAGAAACCGATGCTTCCGATTTTGCTATTGGTGGTGTTCTTATGCGGGATGGACACCGGTAGCATTTGAGTCGAGGAAGTCGAATGATACCGAACGATTTGTATACGGTCCAAGAGAAAGAAATGACCGCGGTGGTTCATTGTCTTCGTATATGGAGGCATTATCTCTTGGGATCCCGGTTCGTCGTGGGATTTGACAATGTGGCCACGAGCTACTTCCAAACTCAAAAGAAGTTAAGCCCGAAGCAAGCTCGATGGCAAGATTTCCTGGCGGAGTTCGACTATGTGCTCGAGTACAAGCCGGGGAAGGCAAATTCCGTGGCGGATGCGCTCAGCCGAAGGAGCGAGCTAGCATCGTCAATCGTAAGTCGTCCCAAGAATCCCTGGGATGAGCGGATCAAGGAGGGACTCCAACACGATCCAACGGCCAAAGCACTCATCGACCATGCTCGGGAGGGCAAAACCCGGCAATTTTGGTGTGAAGGTGACTTGCTTTACACCAAGGGACGGCGATTGTACGTGCCACTATATGGGAAATTACGGAAGGAAATCCTACGGGAGTGCCATGATTCCAAGTGGGCGGGTCATCCGGGGATCCACCGCACTATGGCGCTTGTGGAGGATCGTTATTTTTTGGCCTCACTGTGCCGACGACGTTGAGGCATATGTCCGGACTTGCCTTTGTATGCCAACAAGACAAGCTTGAACAAAGGTCGCCGGCGGGGGCTCTTGGAGCCACTTCCCATCCGGAGCGTCCATGGGAGAGTGTCTCCATGGACTTCATTGTCAACTTACCAAAGTCCGGCGGGTGTCGGACTCTCATGGTCGTGGTAGATCGATTTTCCAAGTACGCGACGCTCGCGCCCGGCCGGCGATTGTCCGGCCGAGGAAGCGCCAAGCTATTTTTGAAGCACGCCGTCAAATATTGGGAGTACCGCAACGATCGTGAGCGATCGCGACCCTCGATTCACGGGTAGATTCGGGACCGAGCTCTTTAAATTGTTAGGGTCGGATCTTAATTTCTCCACGAGTTTGCATCCCCAAACCGATGGACAAACGGAGCGGGTCAATGCACTCTTGGAGTTGTACCTCCCGCACTACGTAAACGACGCAAGTGAATTGGGCGGTTGATCGGCGCTGCCCACCCCTCCTACAATCTTCAAAAGAGCGAGTCCACGAACCAAAGTCCGCTCGAGATCGTGGACGGGACAACAACCACTCACTCCGAGTACGGTTGCAACGGGCTATAAGGGGAGTAGCCCATCCGCTTTCAAGTTTGCCAAGGAGTGGCATGAGCAAGCCGGACTTGGCAATGAACGTGTCTACACAAGGCCTCAAGCGCATGAAGAAGTGGGCCGATAAGAAGCGACGGCACGGGAGTTCCAAGCCGGGACTTGGTGTTGGCCAAGCTACACCTTGTTCTTCGGGTACAAGGACGTATATAAAGGGCTTATACGCCGCTACGAGGGGCCATTCCGAGTGTTACATCGGGTTGGGAAGGTCGCATACAAACCGGAACTACCACCAAAACTCAAGGTACATCCGTATTCCATGTGAGTATGCTTAAACCTTTCCATGTAGACGAGGAGGACCCGGATCGAGGGAGTCGTGAACGGCGCCGCTTGAGCAAAAACCTCCTATGATCGAGACGCCGACTTCATCATGGCGGATCGAGTCATACGGAAGAGATATCGTCTTGCCCGAGAGTACTTAATCCGATGGAAGGGTCTTCCGGAGAGTGAAGCAAGTTGGGAGCTGAAGAAGCTCTTTTGGCAATTCAAAAGCATATCGATACTTTCCACGCCAAAGACGCGGCGGGGCGTCGCCCGAATAGGTGGGGAGAATGTCACGGCCGAAGAATTGGATCGCTCATGAGGTTTCGGACGATGGACCGTGACCGAGCATTGAACGAGAAAGCAAGTCCCGAGTGTTCTAGTACTAGGGTTTTTTTGATGTGTTCTAGAATACTCCTGGGGCGGGAAATACATTAATTGTAAGCCTCTGTAATTAATGAGGTAGTTGGGTAGTTGGGGAGATACGATCTCCACCGTTAGATCGAGGAGAGATCTACGGATACGGTTAGTCCGGTACTTGTATAAGAAGGGGTCTCCTCCCCCTCATTGTATCATCTCATACTTTCAAGAAGCAATAGAAATCCAGAGCTTCTCTCTCTAGAGTTTCTCTCTCTAAAAGTTCTTGTGAGTTGAGTGTGGGGAAGGCTGACTTGGGAAGAAATTCCTAAGGCCGCCGGGTTAAGGAAACGCGAGATCGATCGGCCCGTGACATTAGCGTAGGAGTACTAAAGCATTTCTTATGAAACTTGTTTGGTCCTTAGTTTCGAAACCAAAGGTCTTGTGGGTGACTTTTATCAGAGACAAATATCACTACTTTGCAATTCTCCTTGACTATATTTCAACTTGTCCCACCCATTCTTTATTTTGAAAAGCTCATAAGTGAAGTATGGGGTGACGTAGTGGAGGGTACGAGGGTAGTGGTTAATGGGATAACAGTTAAATTTTGGACCAATAATTAGGTTGATGGAATCGGTCCCCTTACCCATTGGATTTTGTCATCTGCTCCTAATTAGGATCTCGACTGCATTGTTTGTGATTTTGTTTGTCATGATCAATGGAACCTCGCCGATGGGTTTCTCTATTGAGGAAGCTTATGAATTAATCTAACCAGGACAATATTTGCCTACAAATAAACTCTGGAGCTTGGTATGGAAATTGGATGGACCATAGAGGATCATAAGTTTCCTATGGATGGTTTCACATGAGTATATACTTTCCAATCACGAAAGGTTTCGTCGTAAAATCACATCGGATCCCTGTTATGCTTTTTGTCCACTACTATTTTAGACCACCTTATATGTACTCCATGACTGTAAGTATGCAAAAGCTATTTAGCTGAAGATTTTGCCTATAGGTTTAAGGGGTCATTTCTTTACTCTTGATTTGCATAAGTGGTTGCTAGCAAATCTGTCTTCTGCAACAGTCCTTGTAAAAGAATATGACTGGCCACTCGTACTTGATGTAACTTGTTGGCATTTGTGAAATTGGAGGAATAAAAGATTATTCTATACAAACTTTTCCTTTTCAAGTACACCAGTGAATCTATTCTTAGGATATGCCAACGATATTTAGTCTGCTCGATAGTAGAAAATGAATTGTCTGCCAAAAGGGAGAAAAGAGATAAATTTGTGGATTGTACCCCCATTCTGGTTCGGTCAAACTCAATTCCGACAACCCGAATCCAATTTCAGTAAGTGCACTTATTTGTGATAACTCGGGCAATTGACTTGTTAGATTCGCGCAAACAGTGAAAGTGTATTCTTCAGTCAATGCAAAATTGTAAGGCATTTTCTTGGGCCTCAAATTGGCAATTTCTTTGGGTATTACCAAACTTAATATGGAGCTAGACTCGCAAGCAGCCATTTTTCTGCTTCAGAAATTAACTTAATCGCTTCAGTTTGGTGACACATTCTTTTTTCAAATTGGAAGTATGCCCAAGTAATTTCAATAGGTCAAAATTCTCCGTAATTTTAGGGAGGAAAATGCACATGCAGATTGGCTAGCAAATTAGGTTATCCAATCCAACAATGAAAGAAAACTGATCTTTTATCGACTCAACGAGAAAATATTTATTGATTGGCGCATATTCTTTTACTTATATCCACTAATATATTGACACTTGTCCACCGACCATGTCAATAGTTGAGGTGGAATTTAAATAACAAATTAAGAAATCTTCCATCTTCACGTCTCACCACTCTCTCTTCCTCCTTTCTTCATCCGTAGCCATCGGACCTATGCTCCTCCCCTGCCTTTGCCACCGTCGAGTTGTCGGCACTGTGATTAGACTAACCACCGCTGCATCCAAGCTGAGCATGGCCGACTTCCTTTGTTTTCTCCATCTCGCTGCTCTCCAGATCTCGAGATTTGGCCATCCATGGTCGAAATTGTTAGTGCCACGCATCGCTCGTCCATGGCTGCGTTCAAGCTTCGACCATCTTCCGTGACATATGTTCTTCTGTTTTTGCTTTTGTTATTTGACCTCGTAATCCATGGCCGTCGGGATCTCGAGCTCATTGTCAAGGCTCCCGGCCATGGACAAGCTGCGGTCGCCAAATCTGTGGACGAGTCACTTTGAATGCCATAGATGAGCTAGGCTTGCGGCCATGGACGAGACCAAATCTAATAGCACAACTCCAATCCAGATCTAGACGAGCAACTATCAAGAGCCGTAAAGTGGATGGACAAACTCCCATCACGCTTGTTGTAATGTCGTAGTTAAGGGCGAGTAGTTCCAGATTCTGTACAAATTCGACCTAGAACCTATCTATTGAAATAGGTTAATCATTTTTTGGAAACCTGGAACCTACCCTACAAATCAAAGGTTCTAGGGTCGGCACTAGGGTCTACTCAAGTTCTATCTTTATTATTAATTGAATGATATAATGAATCATCACTTTTAATGATTGATACTTATTGTTACAATACACTAATCACAATTTATATTTAGATACACGAAAAATATGAAGTATTTGTTGTAAAAGTAAACGGCGATCTTTGGAATCAACTCAGAAATCAACATAAACGGCGATCTTCGGAATCAACGCGGAGACCAACTTGAAGTACAATATGAGAGAAAAGAGACACGAGAGAAGTAAAGAGCAAATGTTAAGACTTCTTCATCCTTCATCATCGTTCATCATCATTCTAAACAAGTTTACAAAAGTCTCTATTTATAGACCAGATGATTCAATGATCATGAATATGTGTGTTCATGTATACAATTAATGGGAATCTGATCATGTACATTAAAAGAGGGGACCATTCATTGAATGGGGAAAAGTGATACATCCACATCATTCAATGCATCATTCAATGCATTTATAACACTCCCCCTTGGATGTTCACCTTTTAATATGCTTCTTAGACTGCCTCGTTAAAAACCTTAAGCCGGAGAAACCCAGTGGGACAAAAACCGGACAAAAGGGAAAAAGAGTACAGGGCACAAAATTTATGATCTCTCCCTTTTATGGATGCATTAATTGCCTCATTAAAAACCTTAAGCCGGAAAAACCCAATGGGACAAAAACCGGACAAAAGGGAAAAAGAGTGCAATGCATAGTTCACAATATCTCCCCCTCAAATTGATAGTCATTGCACATAGGCTGCCTCATTAAAAACCTTGCTAAGAAAAACCCAGTGGGACAAAAACTTAACGAAGGAAAAAAGAGCACAGCCATAAACCTTTTGGGTTTCATCCTTCAGGGATGGTTAATTCGCTCCCCTTGATTAAAGTAGACGTCCAAGTCGACGCATTCCTATTCCATATACAAGTTTTTCAAATGTGGAAGTAGGAAGGGATTTAGTGAACAAATATGCAAGATTGTCACTAGAGCGAATTTGATGGATATCTATTTCACCTTTTTCTGCGGGTAAAATAACTTAGGTGAAATATGTTTGAGTTTTGTCTCTTTTGACAAATCCATCACGCATTTGTGCAATGCAAGCCGCATTATCCTCAAAAAGTATAGAGGGGGGGCATCATGAATTGAGGATAAGCCACATGAATCTTGAATGTGATGTATTAAACTTTATAATGATTTGAGGAAGTAGCAACCATACATTGCTTTACTGACTTCCATGAAACTGCCGTGTCTCCATAGAGGAACACATAACCAGTCTGTGACTTGGCATTATGAGGATCAGACATATAGCTAGCATCTGAATATCCCACCAATGTTAAATCTTTGTTTCTTTGGTAAAATAAACCAAGATCAACAGTTCCTTGGAGGTAATATAGGATATGCTTAACGCCATTCCAACGTCTTCGGGTTGGATTGGCACTGTGTCTAGCTAGAACATTCACTGCAAATGCAAAATCAGGCCTGATGCAATTTGCAAGATATAACAGTGCTCTTATGGCACTAAGATAAGGAACTTCAGGTCCTAACATATCCTCGTTTTCCTCTTTAGGTGTAAATGGGTCTTTGTTCACTTCAAGTGAACGGACCACCATTGGTGCACTGAGATTTATCCATATAAAATGTCTCCAATATCCTCTTTGTATAATTAGACTGGTGTAATAAAAACTCCTTTTGGGAGGTGCTCAATCTGCAGGCTGAGACAATACTTGGTTTGACCCAAGTCCTTTATTTCAAATTCATTCTTTCCCATTTGAGGAATTGAAAATCCTCCGGGGACTTTCATATATATATATATATATATATATATATATATATATATATATATATATATATATCAGTGTCAAGTGACCCATACAAATATGCAGTCACAACATCCATTAAGTGCATATCTAGATTCATATTTACTGCCATACTGATCAAATAATGGAACGTAATGTTGTCTATTACGGGAGAATAAGTGACATCAAAGCCTATATCGGGTCTCTGCGAAACAACCCTTAGGCAACTAGCCTCGCTTTGTATTTCACCACCTCACTCTTTTGTTATGTTTTCTTACAAACACCCATTTATATCCAATAGGGATAACATCTTTGGGTGTTCGGACAACAGGTCCACAACGTTTATTAAGCGATCTAGTTCCGCCTCAATTGCCTCCTTCCATTTATTCCAATCTGAATGCTTCTGGCATTCAAGAATGGATTTTGGTTCTGGATCCATATTGTCTTTTGAGACAGTGAGCGCTACTAAGGAGTTGTCAATGACAATTGCAATTCTATCATATCTTACTCCCGTATTCACATAATTTACATCAACCAAATCCTCTTCGTTTCCCAGATCAATAGGATTTGGCCGTTCAGTATTCCCGGGATTGTTATTTCTAGCAGCTGCACTAATTTCACCAGGATGGCATTCCTCTGCAGGAGGCGCATTGGGTGACTAAATATTTTTCTTTTTCCATGGGATTTATGTCTTTAGCCCCTGTGGGTCGTCCACACTTCCGGTGTTGACTAGGCTCATCAGACATTTGGTCCCAGGGGGATCTCCACTCTAGGTGGTGCATTTTCTATAGGAATATGGGACTTAGTCACCCCTTTATGATCAATAAATGAATCTGGCGGTTTACTTGCTAAATTTCGCAAGTTAATAATCTTCTGAACTTCAAGTTCAGTCGTTCTTGTACGTGGATCAAGGTAATTCAATTGATCTTCCTTCCAGGAAATTTCACGACATTCTTTAAGCTTCAGGCTTTCTCCCCCTAATGCCGGGAAATGTGCCTTATCAAATATACAATCAGCGAACCAGGCACTAATCATGTCGCCTATCTGGGGCTCCAAAATATTTTATAATATATAGAGACTCATATCCTCATAATGCCAAGTCAACTTGGAGGCCCCAATTTGGAACGCCGTGGAGGTGGTATAGGAACATATACGGCACAATCAAATATTCGCAGATGGGAAACATCAGGTTCACATCCACGTACAAATTGAATCGGGGAGTATTCATGATATGCACTGGGTCGAATTCTAATCAGTGTTGTAGCGTGCCATATCGCATGTCCCCATAAACTAAAAACGGGTAATTTGGCCCTCAACAACAACGGTCTAGCAATCATTTTCAATCTTTTAATTAAAGATTCTGCTAGGCCGTTCTGTGTGTGGCACAGGATGCTTCACGTCTATCCCAATGGCCATACGAAAGTCATCAAAAGCCTTAGACGTAAACTCACTAGCATTATCTAACCGGATCTTCTGGATCGGGGGAATTGTGCACATAATTTAATTAGATAAGTGAGTAATATTTGTGAAGGTCATATTACGTGTTGACAACAGGTCAACATATGTCCATTGCGTTGAAGCATTAATCAGGACCATGAAGTACCTGAAAAGTCCACATGCAGGGTGGATAGGCCCACAGATATCTCTTTGAATTCTATTAAAAATATAGGAGATTCCACCCCTACGGCCGTACAATTAATTTACCCTCAGCGCACGCATCGCATACATAATCAGTGGGTGAAGGGAGCCCACGATTTGTTAATGAATGCCCAATTCAACGCATCATATTCGACCCTGGATGATCCAAATGGTCATACCATAATTGTAAACCTTATGGGTTCATGAACTTCAGGTTCATCACAACATGTTTATTACTTACATGTATGTAAGTATAGTATAACTTGGAGGAGAATAATGGTAACTCTTCCATAATTTATTTTCTGTATCCACTCATCTGGGTTAGATACAAGTATTCTTTACTACCTTCGGTCTCGGTTTCAACGTGAAACCCATTAGAATGACTCTTGTTAAATCTAAGTAGGTTCCTTTTAGACCGTGGGCAAACTAAAACAGCATAATTGAAAATTTCTATGCCCATTGGTAGTATTACATGAGCTCTTCCGAGCCTGTAATTATTGCCCTAAATAGTGGTAATATTCCCTTCACAATTTTTCAATGTCTCAAAGAACTTCCTCTGCTGGAGGATAGTATGTGTATTACCACTATCTACAAGACAAAGAATACCATCGTTTTCCTCGAGCTAATTGCTTAGCATCATTGATTACTTAACATGAAATTATAAAATTAAACATGAATATTATTCAAAAATAAGAGAATACATAAACATATAATATATATCTTGATTAATCTAAATCACCAATATCAAGATGCTTAATCTAAATCACCAAAATCATCAATATCAAGATATGTGTTGTCAAGAGATGATTCTTTATTCTCTATTGAGGGCTTAGTTGCAACATTGGCTTCCCTTTTTCTCTCATCTTGTTCTCTTTGATAGAGTTCAACCAGGTGCTTTGGGGTGCGACAAGTGCGAGACCAATGGCCTGCAGAACCATATCTATGACAAACATTTGCACCAACCTAGTTAGGTACTTCTGGACCTTTTTTTTTTTTTGGATCATGTTTAGGTCCTTGTGAACCTCTATCACAGTTCTTATAAGGCTGATTTTTCAAGTTACGCCATTTGCCCTTCCAACGTCCGTGGCTATTGCTATTATGACGTGCGATATGTGCTTCAGGCACAAGTGCAAATCCAGTAGGGTGAGAATTATGGTTTTGTATCAACAACTGGTTGTGCTTTTCAGCTACAAGTAGTGCAGAAATTAACTCCGAATGCTTGGAGTAATTCTTTGCCCTATACTGCTGCTGGAGTACAAGGTTATTGGCATGAAAAGTGGATAATGTTTTTTTTCCAACATTTCAATCTTTGTGATCTGCTGGCCACAAAGTCTTAGTTGTGATACAATTTGGTGAATAGCATAATTATATTCTGCTACGGACTTAAAATCCTGAAAGCGTAAGTTGATCCATTTAAATCTGGCATGAGGAAGGACCACTTCTTGTTGATGATCAAAGCAATCCTTCAAGGATTGCCATAGAATTGCAGGGTCCTCCTCAGTCAGATACTCAACCTTTAAATCTTCATTTAAATGGTGTCAAATGAAGATAAGAGCCTTAGCCTTCGGGGCTGGAGAACAAGTAGATTCTGGGAGAATAGATCGACTAAGATCTAATGATGTTAAGTGTATCTTGACATCAAAAGCCCATGTTAGATAATTACTTCCGGTAATATCTAACGTTGCAAACTCTCTCTTGGTAATGTTTGACATACTTAAAAAGAAATTTTAGAGAGGTAAAGGTATGTTACCTCGAGTGATATCCGAGATTCTAAACGGCTCGTATTTGAGTGATATCCAGGATTCTAACCGCCTCGTCTTTGATAACGTGTTGTAAAAAAGTAAACGGCGATCTTTGGAATCAACTCGAGAAATCAACATAAACGGCGATCTTCGAATCAACGCGAGACCAACTTGAAGTACAATATGAGAGAAAAGAGACACGAGAGAAGTAAAGAGCAAATGTTAAGACTTCTTCATCCTTCATCATCGTTCATCATCATTCTAAACAAGTTTACAAAAGTCTCTATTTATAGACCAGATGATTCAATGATCATGAATATGTGTGTTCATGTATACAATTAATGGGAATCTGATCATGTACATTAAAAGAGGGGACCATTCATTGAATGGGGAAAAGTGATACATCCACATCATTCAATGCATCATTCAATGCATTTATAACAGTATTAACAAAGTAAAAACCTCAATTATAAAATAAAAGTTCAAACTAGTGATTCCAGATTATACACTTATCATTGAACGTCGTGCAATACCGCAGAATCACGTTGAAAACTACTCTGCATACTTTGAAACCTGAAATCAGGTAGCTTTCACCAGTCCAGTTCTCCGCTTCTAGGCTCTACCCCGAAACTATGCCCACCTCTAGTTGCAGTTGGTGGATGGACGAACAAAGGTTGCGGCAATGGACCATGAGCGATGACAGAGATGCAGCTTGAGCCGACCACAAGCGACTCCAAACGGGGTGGAGATGGCAGTCGGTGGTGGAAGAAGAGAAAAATCAAAATTTTCATTTTCTCGTCCCGCGTCACCAGTCACATGTCAATCGGTTATTAGACACGAGAAAAAGAAAAAAAACCTGCGCGCCACGCGAGATGCTGGCGTGGCGATATCAAATCGGTCAACATTTTCTCTCACCTGGTCAACTTTGCTCTTCTTATCAAGGAGAACGCGCGTTTTCCGCTTCGAAAGCAGCACCGATCCTGACCCTCCATTGCCGATGCCCAGCCGCCATCTCCGCCGTCCATGTTCTCCTCGGCGCTTCCCGATCATTTCCATTTAAAGAAGGAGGGGGACGCGAAAAGGGAGGAGGAATTCCCCCGAAAATCGGATTCGGACCCGGTTCGATCATGGACATCCGAGGACCGATCCGGTTCCGCAGCTCCTCCGCCTCCTCCTCCTCCGCGCACCACCGCTTCCTCGGCAGCTTCTCCCCCCTAAACCCTAGCCCCCCCTCCCCCAGCAACGCCGCCGCCGCAGCTGCTGACGACGACGACGACGACGACGCTGACGACGACGGCGACCTCTGCGAGGACGACATCTTCTCCGCCGTCGACTTCTCCGTCGCCGCCGAACACCGCGGCGGCAACGGCCTCAGCGGCCAGGTTCCCGCCGCCTCGTCTCCTCGCCGCCGCGATCGCCACCTCGGCCGGCACGGGAACTCCGGCTTCGTCCCGCCGGATGGCTTCGGCATACTCGCGGCGCTCCCCGAGCGCGAGGCTAGCTCCGTCCTCGGCCGCAAGGCCTCGGTCTCTCCTTCCTCGTCTCTCTCGGCGGCGGTGGCGGCGGCGCCCGTTTCGTCCTCGCGGATGATCCCTGCGATTCCGCGCCCCCCGCAGGACAGATTTCCGCGGGCTCATTTTTCGTCGGCCGAGCAGTACCACCAATCGGCGCCGGTGAACGTGCCTGTGCTGATGGCGAGGAGGCAACGCGAGTTCGTCGAAGTCGAGGACGAGAATGGCGATGGCGATGACGAGAAGGATTTCGACGGGGAGGAGATGTTGCCGCCGCACGAGATAGTGGCGAGGCGATTGTCCCGTTCGCAGAGCGTCGCTTGCTCGGTGCTCGAAGGCGCCGGGCGGACGCTGAAGGGGAGGGATCTGCATCGGGTCCGCAATACGGTGTGGCGGCAAACAGGTTTTCTAGATTGAGAACGCTTCTGTAACTGAGCTGACGGAATATTGTGATGTCTGGTATATTAGAATTTGGCATTCATAATATATGATTTTAGGTTAGTAATAGGGACGTATTCATCTATTATTATGTTGAAATCGTGCCCCGTTCTGGCTCTTTTACTTCTCTATTCCACCTGCTGTGAGAATTTGCACGGGTTAGATGATTATTATAAAGTTGTGATTCTTTGAAAACTCGAACGAGCTCTGCAGCTGTGAGATTTAGATGTCTGGTTTACTTGGCATTATGGAACTGGCATGCTGGAGTGTGTGTGATTCGATCTTCGATTTTATGGTCAAATAAGCCAACTTGAGGTTCTTATCAATCCGTATGATCAAGGTGGAAGTATCTGTAGCGACTACTTTGCTTTGACTATAAATTTATAACCGCTAAACTTCGCTTTCATTGCCGGGTAGATAATTGAGCTAATAAGCTTCTTCCTTAAGGGCCACATTTCGACATACGGCTGTGATAGGGTACGCTGAATTTGTGGGTAACAGGAGTGGTATTAACCACAGGCCAAGACTTTGGTTGTGAGCGAGTTGATGGGCCTCATATTGTTCTTGACTAGTACATACATTGACCTCTTAACATCCAATTCCATTCAATTTGTTCTGGTTCGTCGATGCCTTACTGCCAGTAAGTTTTGGCTCTGCATTAGAGAACTTTGGTTTTCTAGGGGCTATTACTGGGTAAATGGAATCCACTGCAGCAGAAGTTAATGTCACACAATACAGTGGATGTTTCCTTTTGTTAGTTAAAAAAAATGGATGTCATGTGTACTGGATTTCAACCTAATCAATTGTCTTGCCGACTGTTTGTCAAGATTGATAAGTTCTTGAATATCATGGGCTGTGAGGGGCTTCATTTTGGGCCTAAATTTGAGTTTTCTTTCTGTGTTTTCTGGATTCTGATCTATTTGTTTGCGTTGAGGAAATGAGCTCAGGTGAGTTTATGCACATCAATATTTCGTGGGTTGATCCTCACAACTGTAGGCATGACAGAACAAAGGCTTGTACAAGAAGCAGAACCAGTTTTTTTTATATCTTTACATTCATTGCTATCACTCTAGTTTGCTCAAGCACGTCGCAAAATTGTGATGCTCTTAAATTGCTAAGGAAGATTTGTTGCAGTCTGTCAAGGATATTTCTTTTAGAAACACATGGGGAATTATTGTGGTATACGCTGATTTTGAGTGAGAGATCCGAGCTGGGAGAATGAAGTGCACATGATGAGCTGTATAGTGTGTTAGGAAGTCATTGCTTAGTAGAGAGGTAGAGCATCTGGCTTATGAACTGTTTTACTATTTCATCTGCTGATCATTCTAGTGAACTCAAGTGTGTAAACCATAGTTTTGTGATCTGAATGCATTATAGTAAAGAGAACTTTAAGTTCCCTCTTCTCAAATATTTCTTCTTCCCTCCTCTATCTTCTATTTCTCTGTTTCGCTTCCCTATTGACTCTTCTTGATATCTCGTGCAACTTTACACCATACGACACATATTTCCGTATTCAACATAACCTGTCACTGAGAGGGATAAAAGACATACATTGAGTGAGAGTGGTGCTGAGTGTCTCTGAAGTCATATTTGCTGTGTTATCGGCCCTTTCAACCTTTGTAATAAGTCTGTCTTTATCAGAATTTGTTCATTTTATATCTTGTATAAGGTCAACTAATATCTTTAAACTTATATCATCCATTCTCGATATCGGTCATCATGCTTCCATGCTTGACCGAATCTGGCTATCTCGTGAGGTTGTACCACTGAAAGTTGACTTAAATGCCTGGGTCATCATATAGAAAATTCTGTTCCTTTGCAAAAAAAACACTGTAGATATTGATGTATAAGCAAGCTCGGTTTGTTGGGAAGTTCATAGGTACAACAATCATTGGCTCTACTTAGTTTAGTCGCATGAGAAAATAAAGCTGTACATGGAAAATTTAGTTTTTAATGTATGTCTCCCTGAATGTATTAGATAATACGTTGAATGATGTAGTTGGGACAATTTTAAAGGCCTGACTAAGCTAGACGAAGGATTACTTTCAATTTTTTGTCGGGGCCTGATGCGTGTCCAATTTATCGTCTCTTGTCTATGTTCGATTATATGGGCTTAAAGGGTCATGCGTCAAATATCTAGTTTGATGATGTCCATTCATCTATCTTGTCGCTTTTGTTGGTGTCTTAGAGTTATTGTCCAGATTTTAGCATACTTTTTGAGAAAATCTCCCTCACTCGTTATACTTATGGTAGGTAATAATTTAACTCTTTGGCTGCACTGAACAAGGTATGCTGTGCTTCACCTTTTCCGATCCTTTCTCGTGATCTAGCATGATGCAAATCTCTTGTGAAAGGCAGGAATTTGCTTGCAGATCATGCATGGTTCTTATATATCTGACTTTAAACGTTGGGATATTCAAATTTCCTTTGGTCAGGTGGATAAATTCCCTGCATATTGGCATCTCACCCGTCATGCCTAAAAGAACATGGCACTTGATGGGTGTTACTTCTAGGGATGTGCAAAACAAACTGCCCAAATCAGGAATCGGACAGAACCGGCCCGTTTTCTGGGAGTGTCGGTTCAGTTCCCGATTCCTAAAAGTGGAACCGGTGTCCAAACGGTCCGGTTCCCAGTTCCAAGGGAGAACCGGACCGACTACATATACGTTTTTTTGTTTTTTTATTTCTTTAAAAAAAATAGTAAAATGTGAACTAAATCCTAAGTGAACTTCATCGACATAAATTCATTGACAAAAATTAATAAAATATAAACTAAATCCTAAGTGAACTTTATTGACATAAATTAGTAAAATGTGAACTAAATCTTAAGTGACCGGTTCCCGGTCTCTAGGACCAATGGGAACTAGTCCTCCTGGTCCGATTCCTAGTTTCACCTTGAAATCGGACCCAACTGGGAACTGATCATCCTTAGGTACTTCACCCTGGTTGTGAAGCTATTATAGAACTTTCAAGTTATGATGTTAATAAAAGAAGTTGCCGCGCTCAGTCACAGGAAAAGTTTTGCTGGTTCCATCTGCTTTTTCAGGCAGATCTTTTTCCATATGCTTGCTCATTAATGCTGTGTCAAGATAGATTTGTTTTTTAAACGAAGTCAGGATTGGCCATAACATCACCACCAAACATGATATGTCCTAGTCCTCTGTTTAAGCAAATGCTGATTAGTTCTGGAACGAACAGTTTAACAGTCTTATGTACGACCAAATGATGTGAGAGGAACACGAGGTTGTTGGGTTTTATGAGCCGTGTGATGATGTTGCACCAACCTTCCATTTACAGTGATTTACAGGATCCTTGATGGAGGTTTATGGACCAGAAGCTACTTGGTGTTGATTGGACCGACCGAATTGAGGTGATACAATTCACTACTTGATTTGGAATATCCCGACCCGATCCTCCACTTGATCTGGACAAGAGATGATGTTTGTTCCTTGTGAAAAAATCATATTGCACGTGCGTGGGTCCTATTTTGAACTCATGGAGAGCAAGGACTGGACACAGTTGCTAAATGGCGTTTAAGCTTACACGTTGTCCTTGTTGCGATGTGTACCCTTTTGATTATCTCCTTGCAGGCCATACAATGGTAAGAGTGAAGCACTTGATCCGAGAAGAGGATTTGATAA
The DNA here is from genome assembly GCA_024733475.1 of Syzygium grande. Classification (NCBI taxonomy): domain Eukaryota; kingdom Viridiplantae; phylum Streptophyta; class Magnoliopsida; order Myrtales; family Myrtaceae; genus Syzygium; species Syzygium grande. Next base: position 28,645,044 of record JAMXDD010000007.1, read on the forward strand.
CCAGCCGGGAATGTGACTTCTTGATTTTCTGAGCCATAGGAAGAAGGTGGGCATGCATTCTTCAATAAATTTCTCCTCTATTTTGGCGGCCTTAATGAATTTTTGTCACCGGTGGTGATCACCAGATCCTCTTGTCCGTCCTTTTTCACAAACTGGCAGTTAAGTGCATCTTGAAGAATAATTTCAAGCAAAGAGCTTCGATATCCTTTTGTCCCAATCGTGACGGACGAAGGCATGTGCATTTCATACCAGCATAAACATCGATCCTGCATGAGATATGACTACTCCGCAATTATTATCTGCTTGTTTCACCTCTGCCATTGTATTATTGAATTGATCCTGACCATATGCAAATTAAAACCGAGAATTTCCTTGCGGGGGGAAAGTCCAGAAATTTGCATGTGAATCGATTAGATAATACTATAAGGTCTCGACATTACAGAGAGAAAGAGAGAAGCGGAGAAGATGAAACTCACTCGTTTTGTTCTGCAGTTTTTCACTACCTATAGCCAAATAGATGTTAATGCAATTGATTCTCGGATTGGAAAAGTTGCTTAGAGGACAAGGATTCAAGATTATGTGCAGGGGAGAGACAGAATCTGGGCACTTGTGAATGGCTGGCAACAAGTAGGCTGTGCTTTCGCGACACCATTTTTCAGGCTCATGTGCATACCCTACGCACACTAGCTGAGGGAGCTGGCAATGTCATTCCTTGGAACCACTCATCTTCACCTTCTTTCGCATTCACATCGAGTATGTCAGAAGGGATATCGACGGATGTGGGATTTACAAATTCGGGTCAGGTGCACGAAGATCAATTTCGCTTGAGCTAATTGTGATTTCGTTAATGAGTTTTCCAGCAATAGTCAAATTTTTTATTGTGTTATGAGTAATCAATGATTTGAAAATTAAACCTTTATACGTAACAAGTGTCATGGACTTTTGATAACGCCGCTCACTGGACCAGATTTGAACTGTTTCTTCCACAAGTATATTCGAGCTTGCATCAAGTTCCATTATTTTTTAAGTAAATGCAGAATAATGCCTTTCAAACTTGTGGGGTAACAAATGAATCTGAGCTTTTAATGTATCTTCTTAAATACCGAGCCCCAGCAGCAGGTCCATCACCTACTCTCCGACTGTGTAATAAGTGAGTGTTGCTCGACTTAGCTGTATTCTTTACTATTCCCTTGCACATGGCCATTATCGCCGAAATATTTGTGCCCGTCCGACGCAGACGGTTGGTCGCCGTGATCTGCCGAAAAGTTTTGACTGGCAGATCGCTCTTGGTACGTTATCTTTCTGTTAGGTGTAACATATAATCGAATGACTGAGCAGTGTACCCTCCATGTGCTCTGTCCTCGATGGGGTCATGGAAGTTTCCTCCGTTCATGGAAGGGAACTGGTATTTCGGAGAATGAGAAGATCCCGGTAACATTCGTGCCGTCCTAACGCAGGCAGTGACTCGAGTTACCCAGTCCTTGCAGCTATCTTCTTAGGACAATAAGTAGCGTACGTACGTACGTACGTACATGATTACATACCTTCATCTTATGAAGACAGGTTGAGGAGCATAGCCAGTGGACAGGGTTCGCTGTCTAGCATCAGCTCAGCTGCTGACGGTCAAACGTAGTCGAGAAGTTGCCTTGGACTACGGGAAGCCCGCCGTCCAAGAGAGCCATTTTGGTTTCTTTGTAGATATTAAGGCTGTGAATGATAATGATTCTATTTCAGAAATCATATTTTTTCTATTTCTATTCCTGGATGAGTTTTTAAGAAAAAAACATGTTTAATAACAATACAAAATTTCTGTTTTCGAAAAAAAAATTTATTTGATAACGGTACGAAATTTCTATTCTCGAAATAAAAATTTATTTTATAACGGTACAAAATTTCTCCCTTTCGAGTGGATGGCGAGCGGATGGCATTGGGCGGTGGATGGTGGCGATGGACGGTAAGGAGAGGCGGCAACGTCTGGCCGATCTCTTGAAGGGCAGCGGGCTGGGCGGTCAGCAAGAATGGGAGGAGGGCAGCTGGCATGAGGAGGGCGGCTAGCAGTGGGAGACGTCGCCAAGGGAGATGATAGGCGGCCGTGGAGAGGTAAGCGGCGGTGGGCGGCCAAAGCAATGGAGGAGAGCGGCCGAGGGGAGAGCGGGGGGGGAGGCGGTGGTGGTGGGCCGGCGGGTCTTCACGCCGCCCGAGCGGAGACAAATGAATGGCGTGAGGTGTGCGATACCGGAGGAGGCGGTGAGAGTGGCAAGTGGATGGCGGGCGACGGCCAGAGGAGGGCGGTCGGCAAGTGGGCGGCGATGGGCGGTGGGTGAGCGATCAGCTAGTAGCGAGGATGAGCAATAAGAAAAATTCTAACTTCTTTTTTCTGTTCCAGAAATAGAAAGGTATAAAATTTTAACTTCTCATTTCTGTTTCAAACCTATTTCTGAAATCAAATTTTGTTCCAGAAAATAGAAAAATGAAATTGCGTTACTAAACGGATTTCTATTCCAAATCTATTTCGGAATAGAAAAATAGAAACAGAATGATTATCCTTCGCAGCCTAATCAGTTCCGGTTGCTGTTCCATGTTAGCGAACTCCGACGGCCAATGGACTGTACTTGACCCAAATAAGTTCTTAATCACATCAATGCGAAACCCCGAAAAAAAAAAAAAAAAAAAAAGGAAGGAAGAAGGGAAAATCTGTGCTGCGGTTGTTCTCTGCAAGAGCCCTGATGAGACAGAATTTACTGCCCTCTTCACGACCCCCTTCAACAACTAACCGGAAAGAGGGACCCTCCTCCATTACTGGCGACCGAGTTCTCCTCTTCATTTATATATAAGCCTGCTCTCATGCCACGCCAACTTGCTCCTTCAACTCACCTCTCGTCTTGTTATAGCCGTGTGCAGAACCAGGGAGAGGTGGGGTCCGATACATCATCCGTCCATGGCTCTCCGGCATCGGCTGGCGACAGCAGCCTTCTTCGTTGCGTTTGCCCTGGCAAGCCTCGACGTCTCGGTCTGCCTCGTTGTGAAGGGAAAAGTGACCTGCCTTGACTGCGAGCAAGGCCATGACTTATCAGGTCCTCACTCAATTTCTCCGTAGTCCTTTCATGCTGTTGTCGAATTCTTTGCTCCCTTGCATCGTTGGTTCACCGCTTCTTGGAGGAACTTGATGCCGACATTGAGCTGCGCCGCTGTCGGGAGACTTCTTGCCTTTTAATTGGAGAGGGTTAATCCACATTTTCTCCCGAGGCGCATGGGTCTATTGCTTAAAACCCAGTTTAAGGATATACTGAAATTGCTTTGATTAGTGTCGTGATAAAACAAGAAACCGAATGTTTAAACGAGCGGGTCGTATTCATACACCCAACCGGATTACGCCGCCGTATCCCTTTAAAAACTGGTCATGATGTCTCGTAACAGTAATTATTCTTCGCCGCGTCTTGCTTACAGCGTAACGACATATACGGTACGGCACGACGTTCAACATATCATTCCAAGTGAGTGCGGTGTTTCGTTGAGCTAGCGAGGCACCGGGACTCTATGCTTATGCCCTCCTAAAACCGTAAGATCCATAAGTCAAGTCCACCGTCTGGCGAACTTCCGGGGGCTCTCAATTAAACGCGAGAGGCGACTCGAGATATCACTTGACCATAGCACCCTACCAAACGCAAAGAGCCGTGTAAGCCCGCCTTACGTAGATCCTTTTCCCCTTTCCCTCCCCTACCACCCGACGCACGATGTGAAGATCCGCGCAGGCCCCAACACTTCTCAGAGGTGTTACCAACCTCCTTTCCAACAGACAGAGAAAGGGCACTAACAGCAAAAAGGCCAAAGAGCCCACACAAAAGCACGCGCAACCCTGCCTAGAAACTCCATTTTAAAAGGCGATAATATGAAACACGCTCTTACCACTTTGGAAGTGTTCTTGGCTGCAACAAGTAAAGGATGATTCCTTAAACTTTATCCTTTATCACAAGAAAATCTAGTTTAGTGAGGTAACTTCCGAGCGGAAGGAATGCATGCCAATCTCATGGATCAAGTGAAGCGCAAGCCAAATATGACTAGGCGGGCCACATGCAAAACTTTTCGCACTTTTTAACGTCGCGAGAAAACAAACTCGTGCCACGCGTCTAATCCATACACGCGATTTTTTTTTTGTCTGTCGTGCTCAGGGATCAAAGTCATGGTGAAGTGCGATGGAGTGAAGAAAGCGTCCGCGGCCACCACAGACAACGACGGGTACTTCGACAGCGGGGCGGAGGAGGCCTCTCCCAACGGCGCCACGAACGAAAACGGCGGCTCGACCGCCGCTGCTCCGCTGAACTGCCTGGCCAAGGTTCTCGGAGGTCCCGAGCAGCTATACGCCTCGAGAGATCGCGTGGTCGCCAAGGTCGTGGAGGCGAGGGGCCGCGACGGCGCCGCCTCCTACGCCCTCTCAGCGCCGCTGGCCGTCTCGACGGCGTGCCCGCCGGGCAGGGAGTGCGGGGCCGGCAGCACGGTCGGGTCATCCCTGACCGTTGATCTCCCCCTCCCTAAAGAGTGGGGCCTGGCACCATCCAGCTACTACATCCCCTTCTACCCCATCATCGGCATACCTTAAACCAGGGGCCAATCCTACTAAATCCCCCCACATAATCCGTACCAGCGCATATAAAATCTACGTCTTTATATACGTGCGAGTGTGTTTTGTGTACGTGCAAGTGTTCGTACGAAAGCATCTAGACCCATGTGATGAAATAGCAAGTATTAAGCTTTTTGCCTCGTGCTTGATTTTGTAGAAACCGATTATAATAATCTCTATCTCTAACTCTCGCACAGGCCGTGTTCGTATACATGCTAAACGTACGTGAGCTACGTGCGCGGAGACTCCCCCCCGTAACGTGCCTACGTATGTCTCTTATCCCGAGTCCCAAGGCAGCACGACGCGCTTGAGAACGTGTCTCTTTCTCGAGCCGAAAAAACCAGAGGAATGCCCCCCGAACCGGGGTCAATCTCGGCCGTCGATCACTCGAGGCCCGCGCGTGGGACCCGATCAACGGTTTATGATGGACCGGGCTGAAATCCGAGTCAGTGTCGCCGATCTAGCATTCGGCGAGCAATTCAAGCAAAACCTTGCTTAGAGAGAGAAATCCCGAAATTCAATATTGATGATGATGTTATGTCCTTCAAAAAGAACAACCCTAAAACAAACTTATATATTCCTAAACCGAATCTTACTAGGACTATAAAGCATAAAATATCAAAATCACAAAATCGCCATTAAAATTAAAACCCATAAAAAGTATTAAAATAGTAGAAAAACCCACGTAAACGATCTCGAATCGCTTAAAATCCGTCGTTAGTCACGGCCTAACCGCGAGTTGTGTTTAGACCGCCGTTTCGCTCCAAACAACAGAATTTGAGCCCGATCCGATGTCGTCAACCGGATCTGCCGGTTCCAGCCGCATCGCCTTCCGTTTCGGACTTCCGCCTATCCAGCCGGTCCGGAAACGCACCGCCGGTAAATCCCCGCACCGGTCGGCCCCCCTCCCTCCCCTTCTTTCCGCGAGGGCGCAGTGTCCACGTAGGAGGAGGGGGGGCCAACAAATCCCATCCTCGGTCTAAATGGACCGGGAAAGGGCGGAGACCAAGCGAACGTTCGATTGCCCGGACAGAATCCGCTCTGGATCCAGCTATATGCAAAAACGAGAGGAGGCGTCGTCGTCGTGGCGGTCAAGATTGACTCGGCTCGTGTCGTGATGAAGCGATCAGATATAGGGCCGTGCTTCGGTTTCTCGACACGGATTCAATGGCAGGGTCGACACAGCATTAACCGCGACAAAGACAGAGACCAAAACGAAAAGGGCCTGTCCAAGTGTGTTGCTCGTTGACAAAAAGCGTGTGTGCCCACCCCGCATACGTATCCTCAAAAAGAGGGTGTACTTTGGGGGGGGCAACTTCAAAGACGAGAGGAAAGAGATTGGACGGCTTCGAATTTAAATGATAAAACCGGAAAAAATCCAAACGGTTCGGAGCCGCGGGGTCCGAAAGTTTTGAGCGCCCGAGCTTGCACGCTGGGTCGAGCTCGTAATTTACGATTTACGGTCGGCGGTCCATAATCCAAATCACGACGAAACGGCGCTTTTACGAGAGGTTCGACCGATAATCTCGACGAGCTTTTTCGTTTTTTTTTCCTTTTTTTTTTGGTGGAGAGAAAGGGGAAACCTTTTCTTGAAAAGTGGACGAAAGGCCCAAGTTTCGTCGAGAAATTCGAAAAACTAAATACGTAGCAAAATAGATCATATTCATACAAAGCTGTATAAGAAATATCCATACAGAAATGCCGTTTTATGATTTTTATCGTGAAGGAAAAATGCAGGGCTTTCTCGTTTAGGGATTATTCAGCCAACTCCCTATTAATTTTTTTTTTCTTTGCGAGAGTCTCTTTTCATAATCTTACTCCATTTAAATTCAAAATACGAAAAAAAATGGGCATATCTAAATACGGATTTGTCGTGGATCTCGCTGTATGTAAAAAAAAAAAAAGGAAAAAGGCGTTCTTTTGCCAAAATAAATGTAATAAACCGGGGATTAAATTGCACATTGACCCGAAATTCAGAGACCGTTCGTGCCATTAACCTTCTACCCAAAAAACGAACCCACGTGTGTGTGACGTATCTCCCAACACCCCCGCGACGTCTATCTTTTCTTCGGAAAAAAAAAAAAGGAAAAAGAGAGATACAAGTCAATGAAAAACATATTAACCAAATGGAAAAGAGATTTCCCTTTCACTGTCCGAAGACGAAGTAAACGAGCAAAAATACCAGCGCCATTAAAAATAATAACAACAATGGAATTAATAATACGAATCCCCCCCCCCCCCAAATCCTCGACTTTTCCATTTAACAACCCCCCAAAAAAAACAAATAAGAGAACGCAGGATAAAAAAAATTAAAAGATTAAAAAAAAGCAAAGGCGAGGCAAAGATTCTCGACGGCAAACGCATGGTTCCAACCGCTTGCGCGTCCCTCGTACCCCAGACAGAAAGGCGAACAGCTGGCTTCGTCGCGTCTCTCTCTTTTTTTTTTTTTCTCTCTCTCTCTCTTTTGCAGTCCCTCTATTGCCCTCCTCTTCTCCTCCTCTCTTTATTTTATATATATATATATATATATATATATATATATATATTTCTATATATATATATTTTTCCCGATTGTTAAGTTCTCCAGGACTCGGTCTCGTCGACGTGGATGCCCCCCCTTTTTCAGCGGACGACGAAGAAGGAATCGATAAGATTTCGTTAAACTTCGCGAAGAACGGATAATTTTAAAAAAAATTGCATATTTTTTTTATAAGATTATTATCCGGAAATTTCATCGGCAGATTATTATTTTAAGAATCGCGGGCGGTCATTTTCGGAGGAACGGGAAATGATTCTTTAATAAATCATTTTTACTTTTGGAGGGAGACGGGGCGGAGGATGAAGGATAACATACGGCAATACGGGGGGACGTGGAGCCACTACTGACTTCTCTCGGTTGGACTCGTTCAAGAGCGGTAGTACTTGAGTGCCGTCTCCTAGTGAGTGAGTAGGGGCGATGATGACTGCGCACTCCTTTTGGGTATTGGAGAATTTCATTGCGTCCTCTCCCCTCATCATGATCCGCCAACGCCCATTTCTGTCAAGATTCTCCACATACATCGGCCCGATTTCCCCGAATTCGCCTCCGCCGGGGTCCTCGTAAAAGCCGGCGTCGCTCGTACCCCTTTTTTTTTTTTCCCGGGTCTTGACGAGGTCACGCGACGGGCGGATCGGCGGGATTCGAGGAGGGATTGCTGCTCCGGATTTAGAATCGGGTAGTGCCGGCGTTGTAACGGCGTGGTGAACGTTTTGGCGATGCGGGAGTGAAGCCGTGTGAGAGCGACATGGGCGGGGCTTTGCTTTAAATTCGTTCTTCTTTCGTTTTGCTCCGAGCTTTCTTACGGAGGATAGGCTTCGGAATTGCCAATCTGCGCCCTTTTTACTTATATATATATAAAACAAAGATACATTGTACGTAGAGTGTCTGTAAACAAGGCTTCGATCGCGTTTTTGATTGTGCAATTTTAATTTGGCCTTCGTGCTTTCTCCGTGAATAACAATTTATTTGAAAGGGACAATCCCCGAACTCTGACCTAATGTGTAATGCGGCCTATTAACTTTTAATTTATTTAATGTACCCCCTAAACTTTAAATTAATAATTTGTTTAATGCGGTCCCCTCGACTTTCGGCACATGTTCAATGTAGTCCCGAAAATGTTCAATAGAATCCTCAAAGTCGAATTACTGGAATGACTACATTGAACATTTTCATACAGTTCATAGACCAAATCGAACGTGTACTAAAAGTCCAGGGGCCATATTGAATAAATCAAGAGTTCAAGGATCACAATGTATACAGAGTTAAAATTCAATGATCATATTGGATAAATTAAAAATTTAGGAATCACAATGCATACTGGGTTAAAATTCAATGATCATATTAAATAAATTAAAAATTCAACGATCACGTTATATATTAAGGTAAAGTTCAGAAACGATTTGTGTCGCTTTTCCTTTTTTTTTGTAAAAATCGAGCTCCTTGCTTCGCAACTCCTACGGAAATAGGAATAAGAAAGGCAGCAGGGAGGGGGGAGGGGGGCAAAATTGGAATCGAGCGCACACGTGCTCTGACTTCTTGGTCCGATCGTACGGCCTCCGCGAGAAATTAAGTCAATAAATTAAAATGAGTTCACCTCCGACTCCGCGTTGCTGCCCGATCTCATTTCAGACGGCGCTTGAAAGGTGCGATTTTCATCATCATCATCGGAGCTTTAAAAATGCGATGTTTACGTGCCGCTGCGGTCACTCTCCATTTAGCGATTTAAGCTTTAAAAATCGATTTTTTCTAAAATTGAATTGGAGTAAGGTTCGGCCCCGTGTCATTTTATATGTATGACGTGTTTACGGAAATTCTATCGCTCTTTCTATATATGTACACCCTTTGTCTACCGAACTTACCTTTTTGGGGTCGGGTCGGGTCGGGTCGGGTCGACATTCCGACGCAATTTGTTAAAGAGGAAGACGCTTTCCCTAGAAAAATGCATGTAGAGTAAAATGCTCGAGGGCAGGTCGCATTAACAAATTACCATTTTCGGGTCCTTTCCGCTTTCGGAAGAACTCGCCAGAAAACAAGAGGATATCGTACCAAAAGAGCCTGACTTCGAACGTCCTTTCGGTCTCGCCAAAAAGTGCAGCCTGACTATGTATCGAGATTCGGTCTCGCAAAATTTCGTCTCGGGCACGAATGCATATACTAGAGCACGGCACGGATTCCACGAATCCCCGAATCGGCCGCCGAGGTCGATCCCCCGAAGTAGTGGCGGTCGTCGTCGTCCTCAGACAAAGCGAGAGAGGATCGGCGATTCGCCCGGGTCGATGATAGCGTCGTCGTGTTTCGAGAGCACCCCGGACCCTCGTCGGATTCGATCCGCATAGCAAAAAAAAAAAAAAACAGGAAAAAGAGTTAAAAAAGAAAAAAGCGAGGGCGCGTGCAGGAGGCGGAGCATGGGGCACAGCACGGCAGGACGGGGCAAAAAGGGGGGGGGGGACTCGGGGAGCTTGACTTGTTCAAAAGCGGGGGGCAACAGTGCGACGCATGTACCGTGACGACCCCCTGTTAGTTTGCCAGTGATACGGGTAGACAAACGGAACGAGCAGGCAAAAAAGCGAGATGCGTGCCCATTGGACGAGAAGGGGGGAGAGCTCTCCCCCTTTTTTCTCCACATAAACCGCGTGGAAGTGTCGCACCAATCCCCGAACGCCTTCCCAAAATTCCTATCCTGCTTGCGCCATCCGTGTCCCTCTCTATATAAGTCTCCGCAGTCCGTGCCTCACTTTGCCCACATGCCCTCTTTCGCAGCGATAGTAGTATACACCCTCTTTCGTTGCATGCAGCCTGGCGGATACTGACAAAGGAACATGGGGGGAGCTTCCGCTGGGCTACCGCTTCTACCCGACGGAGGAGGAGCTCGTCTCGTTCTATCTGCGCAACCAGCTGGAGGGGCAGAGGCAGGACATGCACCGCGTGGTGCCCGTCGTCGACGTCTACGACATTGACCCGTGGCAGCTCCCGAGTATGCGCGATCCCCGCCTCGGTCTTTTTTGGATCTAATGATGGTTCCGGCGTGCGACGAGAATGGCGGGAGCCCTTTTTTATTATGGTGGGGGGGCGCGGGGTGTGCTCATTTTGGTTTTTCTGTGATGATGATTGCAGGGGTCGCGGGGCAGCTGTGCCGCGGAGACACCGAGCAGTGGTTCTTCTTCGCGCCGAGGCAGGAGAGGGAAGCGCGTGGAGGGAGGCCGAACCGGACCACGGCCTCCGGGTACTGGAAGGCCACGGGGTCGCCCGGATACGTCTATTCGTCCGATAACAAGGTGATCGGGGTGAAGAAGACCATGGTGTTCTACAAGGGGAAATCGCCGACGGGGAGGAAAACAAAATGGAAGATGAACGAGTATAGGGCCATCCAAGAAGAAGCCAACCCTTCAAACATCGCCATTCCTAAGGTCTGTAGTTCGTGCTTTTGTCCTCTCAAAGATGCCGAGTGATCGTTCTAACGGTATATGGCTGTCAGTAGTCTTGTGACAGCGTTCTTGAATTACTTTTCCTTAAAACTGACTTTGAGACTGAATGCGAAAGCAATTCTCAGTTTTTTTTCTTGTTTAGGCAGAAGTGCTTTTGTTATTGCCTCGCTTTCCTCAAACAATCGGACAAAACGAAAGTGGGAACAGATTAGAGAACAGAAAACATCTTTCAAAGACTTATTTTATTGTTTTCACTTCGAAAACAGAGCAGAGTCTCTAAGAAACATCTTCCTGGCAAGATCTAGCTTCAATCAACTCACCGCTTCACCATTTCTTTTGGTCCACAGTTGCGGCACGAGTTCACCTTGTGCCGAGTGTATGTGATATCGGGAAGTTTCCGTGCATTTGATCGCCGCCCGCCCGAGGCAGTGGAAAGGCCTGCAGGACCCAGCAACAGCAATTTGCCAGATGAAGCCCAGGCTCAACCGAATGATCGCACGGGACCCGAAAGCGGAACGCAACAACCGCTGTGGGAATGGGGGCAACTGAATTGGCCATGATTAAACCCGCACAAGCAAGGCGGGGCAGGCCTGCCTAACCGCTAGAAACTTGGCTAGGAGTCCCAAGGGGAGAACATGACAAACAGGCAATTCGTAGTTTAACTTGAGTAGCAAAAGAATATTTTTGCTGCCTTCCTATTCGGTGGATAGATGACGAATAATAACGGGAGCTGAAAGGTGAAGGACGTGCTTTTGTTTTGACTTGAAAGTTGTAGAAATTCTTTATATTAGTGGTTGAATATTCAGATGTAGGGCATGCTTTTGTTTTTGACTTGAAAGATGTAGAAATTCTATATACTAGCGATTGGATTTTCAAACCAACCCGTGTCGCGTTGAGGAGGTGAGCAGCACTTGGGACTCCGTTCAATTCAACAGAGGAACCGGTCTTCTCTCTTCTCTTCCACCTGTCAGTTGATTAATTCAAGAAATTCAAACCAGTACATAGGCACAATTTGACTTGTTTGCATGCAAAATCACGAATGCTAAGTTAGACATGGAGCTGAAACTTTTTTGATCGACAAGAAAAAATGGGGCACTTGGAGATCGAGGTGACCTTGAAGTCAACTTCTATCCGAGACACCAGTAGAATAGGTCAATTTGATGGAATCTTGACGAGAGGAGAGCAAACTCCCACGTCGTGTTTCTTGTCCTTAGCAGAAGTTGTTAGATGCTCTTGCTGCTTCCAGGGTTCGAGCTGTTACAGGAAAATTCGAAGTATAAAACTCAAATTGGTCAGATCTCTCACGATTTCTACATCCATGCTACCAAAAATTTGAAATCCTGCTATCCATCTGGACAGTGAACGAGGGCCAACAAGATGAATGCCATCTTTCAACTGTCATCGCGAAACCCCATCAGTTCATAGGAGGTACATAACCTTTTGGAGTCTGTTAATGCGTGGAATCACTCGCTAACCGGTAACCCCAATGAATTAGTCAATGCAAGAGTCAGGGGGATATCACGAAAGACGGCAGGTAACGTCATCAGTGACAAAGCCGAGCAAGAAAGTGGTTAAGGAATTTTGAGTTTAACATGACATAGTTTCTGCTTGAAGTCTGCATATATCAGGACTTTCTCGTGTCGTCCTGTCTACTTTTCAAGAAACCTATAATTAGGTCAACAAGAGATTTGAAATTTTTTCTTCACTTGACCTAGCATCACAATCTTCTTGCAAAAGAAGCGAGTCTTTTGCGTTGGGAAGAGTAGCGTAGCCTCTGCCTCGAGCTATCAAGTTTCAAAGAAGCAAAACTGTGGAATTGATTTGTATTTGCAACGAAAATTTCTGACTAAGAATCTTCTTGATAGATCATTGAATGTAGATATCTATCTGTACGTTACACCGGGACAAAGTGTGCGCGGCAGCAGTGATCCACGGGACTCGAGAGTAATGTTTATCAGCGATACAATTCATTTTCAGCACGTTATCTGTTTTTCTTCGTCCTTATGTGTCTCGGTGTCTGCTCAAGGAAAATGTTTTGGCAACAGTGGGTATGACATAGAAAACAAAGTGGTGATTGACAGAACGGACCGATGTACGTTCCCCTGTTAAATTTCGTGTCTTCCAGATCTGTATTGTGAGTCTCAGATGGAATATTCATTCTGCCATCGGAAAGTTGTGTTTCTGTTCAATGATTTCAATGGTTAAAACGCTGAGATACTTACAAATGCAAGTATTCAAAAGATAGTCGAAGACTGATATGGCATATGATCATTCACAGGTCTGCTTAACGAGCGCAAAACTTCAGTGTCAGCCCAATGTCGTTCGACATTCGTTAATCGGTTCAGGATTCAGACAAACGATCTAAACTTCACATCTCATGCCTAGAACATGTTTTGCCATTGGACCCAAGAATCAGAAGACAGGGAAATTCATCTTCTACCCTGTCCCCTGAGTCACTTGGATAGGATCTACTCATTCGGAATTTGTAGGGTGCAGTTTTTCTCAGTTGTTCGCGTTAACATCTGTATAGTATGATCAGTCAAGAAACAAAACTTGCAAGACTTTTCACACAGTTGTTAGATATCCCACCAAAAAAATGGAAAACAAATCGCTTGCTACATCGGTATAGTGCAACGTCATAGAGAGGATCAACTCATTCATTATTTAAACTAGAATTCAGGCCGGCAGCCGACGTAGCTCTATTCTTGTCCCGACCGTCACGACACTGACAAAGTAAAACCACGGATAAAGCCTCGACAAAACTAACGAGGCCAGTATGCAAAAGCCAAGTACAACTTCGGCATGATTCAGACACTTCTAATTCAATAACAGAGTTTTCTTTTCGCATCCCAATTTGCACCAGTCGGCTTCCTTTTTCATTTGCTTCTCTCTTTGTTACAGAGAACTAGCAAATAACCAAGGACAAGACCCTCCAAACCAGCTGCGCATACTGGTTAAATTTAAGATCACCTTCCTAAAATCATATAAAAAACGGATGACCCATCTGCCATTGCCAAGACTGCTACACTCACTCCCACTGAAGCAGATCAAGACCCAGAATTCTTCTGTCGCCCATTCATCTGCCTTTTAAGTTCGCACAGCAAACTTTGCACGGTCAAGGGCCAAAAGGAAAGTCAAACAACGAGATTTCACGAGAAACCCACAGAGGGGCTAAAGATAAAACAGAGAGTCGTGGCAGCCTAGCAGGAAACGGTCAAGAGGTTCGTGAAAGGGACCGCCTTTGATCTTCACCGCCATTTTGAAACTTCTTGCAATAAAGTCGTCTTTGTCGCTGACGAGTCGTCGTTGCTCCCTGTTTGTTTGCCGGGTTTGTGCTATTCCCATTCGGGGTTTAGTTATTCCCCCTCTTGTTTGCCTCTGCTTGTCCCTTGCTTTTGATGGCTCTTTTGTCCATGGAGATCTTGTCAACGGGAAGATCAAGTTGCCGCCTCTTAAATGACATAGAATCTTATCCTCTCAAATGAATGAATGAATAGAATAAGATCGAATTTTGCATTTCCATCCCCAATCTTGTCCTTCAAGACCGTTCAGCGAACAAGAAATCTCAACTTACTTTTCTAACCATGCTCAGGCAAAATCGGGTCGAATTGAGTTTTTCCAACGTAAGTCCTTTCACAATTCATGATAATCGATCCATAAAGTTTGATTTTCGAGTTGCTAATCATATGATTCAGTGGATTATAGGGGTAATAATCCAAAAATTCATAAGCATATCAGGACTAAATTAGCACAATTGAAAGACTTATGTGTGAATTGATTGATGTACAACAAGGTTTATGAATTTTTAAACAATTTTCCCATGGATTATATTTTGTAAATTGTAATTCGATGCCTTTGCGGATGCTAAAAATCATATTTATCGGGACAAATTATTGGATATGCAAGTCATGTTACATTTCTCGGCATTTTCCATACGAACCGTTCTAATTGATTTTCTTAAAAGCGACTTCACATCGTGTGAAATTAATTGATATTGATTCTCGCGAGTAAGGTAAATTAATTGTATAGAGTCAAATGAGTTCTCCTGTAAAAATCAAGATCCTATATATAAATAAAAAACAAACAATACTTAAAATTGAATATAAGTATATCCCGAAGCAACTAAAAACTACGATGGCAAGTGCATTCAATTTCTCCCGCTGACCAAAAAAAAAAAAAAAAGTGCGTTCAATTTCTCCGGAAATTGTGGTAAGACAAGACGCACGTGCTCCTCACGTGCGCCAGGTCCCCACCCCCCCGCCAGTTCCCTCTCATAAACCACGAACAGTGGGCTCGCCGGTGACGTAACGACCCTTCCTCGTCGATCCCTTCTCTTCCGTGCTCGCCGAGCATCGCAGCCGCGACGACCGACGCCGCACCGGCCTCCCTTCGATCGCGCATGAGATTCCCCCCCCGGGATCCAGCCGCTGAGTGACACCGGCGATGGCGATCCTGTACGCGGTGGTCGCCCGGGGGACCGTCGTGCTGGCGGAGTTCAGCGCCGTCACCGGCAACACCGGCGCGGTGGCGCGCCGGATCCTCGAGAAGCTCCCCTCGGAGGCGGACGCCAGGCTCTGCTTCTCGCAGGACCGCTACATATTCCACATCCTGAGATCTGATGGCCTCTCCTTCCTGTGCATGGCCAACGACACCTTCGGAAGTGCGTTCCTCTGTGATCCGGTGTCTCTTTCTCCTCGTTCGATTCGCTGCTGTGGTCGTGCTCTTTCCGTCTTAGATAGTCCTGCAGGATTCTCGGTTTCGCGCGCGGTGATTGGCGCGTTTCGAGGATCTGTTCGTGAATTTTGTCTTTTATTCGATTTCGAGCTCGTTGAGGGTAGCGTAGAGAGTACGATTCGGGAATTTTGACGCGTTGCCGGTTGCCTGAACTGGAAATAGAGGAGGATTTTGGCTTATTGATGTTTGAGAAGCAGGAGGAGAATTAAGATGCTATGCAGCGGGTGTTCATATAAATGCGGTTTTATGATGATTTGCTGGAAAAGAGTTGAACCTCCGTGATGATCGAACTTTTCAGTCCTAATGGCTCTTGTGAAAATCGAGGCTCCGTTTACCTGTTTGTTTAATTGTTTTGCTGAAAGTGATTACCGAAATAGTAGTATTAGTCTTGCTGTTTCTCCTCATGGGGGGAAATTTAGCATGTTAAACATCTGGAGCAATGACTATTCGAGGAGACTTGAAATGTGCAACGATAGGAGATATGGCGACTAATGAATTGTAGCTTTCGTGTTACTCATGTCGAGCTTGATTAGTCTAATGTTGCTGAACAAACTCCAGAGAAAACGATCACCTCCATTTAGAGGGTACTATTGAGATATCACAGTTTTTGGATTTAGATTTTTCCCTTCAATTAGACCTTTAAGAGGAGATACCTTTCTCTACTTTGTTTGTGCCTAAATATGTCCAGTGATCGAACATTCCCCTTGCAATTTCAGTCTTTTGTGTTTTACCAGCTTAACCTGCTCAATAACTTGTATCTACCAATTCCAACTGATCTCGGGAGCTCTAAGCCTCTTAACTTAAGATGATTCATCAATTATTCCGAAGTTAGTATAAGAAAAGGCTCTTCTTCCTCTTCAGCTGGTAGGATGTGGTATGAACTTGGCTTTCTCGAGCTGACTGCCCCACGATATATAGTTTTCGCATTACGGGCTGCAGCACGTGTAAGGAACAATGTGTGTCTGTAATACTGTGCTTATTTTTTTGACAAGTTTAGGTTGCAATGGCTTTCTTTTTTGTGGGTTAAAGAACTCGAAGGGGCTCTGTTCAAATTTTAACTGCAAAGTTGCAACTGCAAAGTTGCACGTAGTTAGTCAAGGGTATCCGATCGCTTGTTTGTAGTTCTGACTTACATAGCCATAATCTCTTTTCCATCTTCTGAGCTGCAAACTGCAGTATTCTCCTCGTTTGCATCATGCAAGTCTGAAATTTAGATTTACTTATAGATGCGCTGTCATTTTTTTTAGGTATCATCAGTTTGCATTATTCACATATGCATTCATATGCATGAATTTCTGATGCTTGCACTTGGTCTTGATTCAGGGAGGATTCCTTTTTCATACTTGGAAGATATTCACATGAGATTCATGAAAAATTACGGCAGAGTTGCACCCTATGCACCTGCTTACGCAATGAATGATGAATTTTCAAGGGTTTTGCATCAGCAAATGGAATTCTTCTCTAGTAACCCCAGTGCGGACACTCTGAATCGGGTCCGAGGCGAAGTTGGCGAGGCAAGTACCATTCATCCCTATTGACAAACTTATGATACATTTTCTACCTAAACATAATTCTTTGTAACTGTCGTCTGTATTAGAGTGGGGGGCCACTTTTCTAGCCTGTAGAATAATGTGAATGTAGAATATATAAGCTATATTCTTCATGTTCCATCAGTTGATGTTAATTGGTCAAAATATCTGTGTGCCAGCACGTGCCTGTGTTTGTGGCTTTTTTTTTTTTTTTTTTTTTTGGTGTTTCTTTTGTGTGCTTATATGTGCTTGTAGCTGTTGGGGTTAGCATATTGGTCGGTCTGTGGATTGTCTTGGGTTTTAATATGTTTCTGCAATTTTGCATTCAGATTCGTACTATAATGGTGGAAAACATTGAGAAGATACTGGAAAGAGGTGACCGAATTGAGCTACTTGTTGATAAGACTGCTACAATGCAAGATGGTGCCTTTCACTTCAAGAAACAGTCCAAGCGCCTTCGTCGAGCTCTGTGGATGAAAAATGCAAAGCTTTTGTAAGTAAATTGCATTCCTGCTTATAGAGCTTTGATACTCATTTAGTGTCCTGTCACTCTGGATATAGAAATTTCTGGAAGCTGACTGGAACTTTATGGAGTACTGATCAAGATGAGAGATCAAGAAAGGATAGAAAGAAAATATAAAAGTTAAAAGGGTTAATACCACGAAAAACCCCAAACTGGTACTCCGGTAACAAATTTACCCCAAACTATTTTTTTGACTACAAAAAACCCTAAACTGATACACCTGTGACAATTTTACTCCGAACTATTTTTTTTACCATCAAAAACCCCACACTGGTCTACCTGTGACAATTTTACCCTCAAACTAATTTTTTGGCCACCAAAAACCCTAAACTGGTACACACTGTGACAAATTTACCCTCCGTTAGTTTTAAGTAAAAATTTCTTTGTCAAATTGCTAAGTTTAATGACATGTGGTAATTGACATATGTACGGTTTTGGGTTTTACCCTCTGCTTGTCACAAGTTTACCAATTTGTGACTTTTTGTGATATTAATATAATTTAACGGACACTAACAGAGGGTAAATTTGTCACAAATATACCAGTTTTAGGGTTTTTAGTGGTGAAAAAATTAGTTCGGGGAAAAATTGTCACAAGTGTACCGGTTTTTAGGATTTTAGTGGTCAAAAAATTAGTTCGGGGGTAAAATTGTCACAAGTGTACCAGTGTGGGGGTTTTTGATGATCAAAAAAATAGTTTGGGGTAAAATTGTCACAGGTGTACCAGTTTAGAGTTTTTCGTGGTATTAACCCAAGTTAAAAATCCCATATTTGGGTCAGGGGGTGGTTTACTTTCTAACAGTTGGGAAATGTTTCTTGAAATAAACTGTAGTTTGTTTTGTAGTTCGCGAGATTTAGGTGTTAATAACTCGAGCATCTAGAATCACTTTCTCACAACATATTGCATGGTTTACAGGATGCATATGGCTGTAGATAATAATGGCCAGCATATGTCCACTATGTTGCCTAGTGGGAATATGTCTGAATTTAGTTAAAGATCAGCCGTTTTTTTGGCTTGTATTGCCCTGAGTGCAGGATGGTAGGCTGTTTGTGTCCTTGTATAGTTTGTGGTTCAACTCGGGAACTGGTTGGAATGGCCCAGTCAGTTCTGATCCAAGTCGAATTCAGGCTGAACTGGTCTGGTTCTCGGTTTCGAAATCCTAAAACTGGCCTTTATACAATTCGGTTTGTGGTTCTTATGTCAGAACTGCAGATTCGACTTTGGAATTTGGATCCTACCAACCAGGCTGGTTCCACAGTTGAACTTATTTAGAGCTGATTTTGTGTACCTTATTAAATAAATAGTGAGGTGCAACCAAAAAGAATGAAATCCACGACCTTGCTTTTGAAGTATGCATATAAGATTACTAAACTAACTAGACTTCACTTGTCAAGGGCTACAAAAAATAGTACTGATATCAAATGTTTGATTTTTACAAAACAAATCCTCTTCTCAAGTAGAACCGGGAACCAGATTGAATGAATCGGTTTGGTTCCAGGCCTGTTCCAAGTATCACCGGTTCAGCTTCTGGTTCCAAGTTTTTGGAACTGGGACTTACAGGGTAGGTTCCAAGTTTCGATCTCTAAATCAACACACTTTGAAAATGATCACCTCTACCTACCCCTACCTTCCACTATCTCTATCCCATCATAAGGAGTCTGTGCTGAAGTTGATGTAAGTCTGGATCGTCTCTGTAATTGCGGTCATATCAATATGAACGAAGTAAGTCCTGAAAATGCCATATTTGGCTGTGCTTCATATGTCGAATCTAACTACTTTGTTGTGCATTTGACAATATTTTCCTCTCTGGTTGCTGTCCGAGTAGATACTCTGGGAACTTTCTTCTATGTTAGATTTATGATAGGGGATGTTTAGCAGAAGGAATGTCCATGTTCACTTAATGTACTAGATTTAGACAGACGGTTATCCAACTCTGAACTGTTGAAATTTATGCATCCAGTATATTACAAAAGAAGAAAGTAATCATCTTTAAGGTTGGGAATGAAACTGCAATGGCAAGTCCAACTCAATTATTAATTGCTGCACTGAGTATTCTCGGGTAATAGTTATGCTGGACTAGGTTCCTGGGCTAGGTGAGATGCAGGTTGAATAGGTTGGCTTTCAAATGATATAAATGCTCTCATTCATCGGCAGTTGTACCAACATTATACTGCTTTCTCCCCCCAAGTCCCAGAGGTGGGGTGTTCATCCCCACCTCCCTATTCCCAAATGGGAACGTGGGACCAGTGGTAGTGGTTATAATATAGCGCTTAAGATCTATATCCTGGACTGCTTGTATCTTCATTAAATTTATGCTTCTCTTTGTGGCAGGGCACTGCTAACATGCTTGATTCTGGTGCTGCTTTATGTTATTATTGCTGCTTGTTGTGGAGGCATCTCTCTACCCAACTGCAGATCTTAACCTCTCTAGTTGCTGGTGTTGATCTCCGGTAAGTATATAAGCCATGGGTGATATTTTGGTCATATTCGGGGTCCTATTTGTAACTTTGAGAAGCGCTCAAATGGAATTAGAATGTGCCACTGTCTCTGCTAAATATCACCCTGTTGGGAGGAATTATTCTGGTTTTTGGGAAGTCTGATGGGGTTCATCGCTTCCATTAAGTTCTTGATGAGTTTGTTGATGTGTTTTCACGGGGCATCTTTACACTGATGTAAATAATGTACTTGTTTATAGTTGACAGTCAAGCTCTTGCCTTTGGCATTCTTATGATATGAGATGGATTGTGCAAAACAAGTTCTATCTAGAATAAATTTCCTGATATGATCTTTCATAGACTGCAATTGCCTAGTTTTTACTCTAGTCAAGCTGGTGATTGCATCGGAGGAGCTGGTCAACCTGGCTCTACTCTATCTAGCGTCTTTCTTTGGAAGTTCTTCTAGCGGGTGCACATACATGCATGGGCATTGCCTAAAAGCCTAATCATGCAACTCTGTCTCTGTCCGTGTTCACTTATCACCATCGATTCTCTTCCTACCGAAGACAAGCTATATGCATAGATAAGGAATAACGCGAATAAGAAAGAGGACTTGGTGGAGGCTGCGCTGGCTCCCCAAAAGGGCTTGCTTTTCCATGGATGGTGAAAATTGCAATACCTTTGTGTTTGTGTCCACTGTGAAGTTGCCGCTCCTGGGTCTTCACGGGGACGTGCACAAAAAAAAGGTGCGAGACCATCGAATTTAAACCGGGGCTCCGATCAACTGGACTTGTGGCCGCTCATATAGCTCATCGTTGTTAAAATCGATCGAACCGAATCTTTTAGTTTGATTTTAATCGAACCAAAATTGAAAATGTTGTACTACTTACTAGTTTTAATTGTATTTGTCATCCTTTCCTCTTAAATGGGAGTAGATTAGATATTCATTTTGTATGAACTTATGAATTGTCATGCAGGTGGAGTTTGGTCTGTCATCCACTTGGTTTGGTTTTGGTCTCAAATTTGTTCAAACACAACCCATTCAGATTGATTTGATTCGATGTCGAATCGAACCGAATCGCACTATGTTCGCTCGTGATCGTAAATTAGAAATGACCTCTTTCAACCAGCGAACAAACAAACGACACGTTGTATGAATAGTCAATTTAAGCAGTTCAAATCCGTTGGGTGCCTGTTAACTCCGATGGACTGTCCATTTAAATTGGTTAAATTTGGCCATTTCCCACTAAAGCCTGGTGAGACTCACCAAAGTCTAAAAATCATCGTATCTGGTCCATCCCAACAAACCCACCAGATACGGGAATGCGTTTGGACAGGAGTTCCAGTTTGGTGCTGCGGCCCGAAGTGGATCCCGGTGGGCCATGGTTCTTTGTCTAGCGTCGGGACAACACCTGTCAACCTCGCGGGGCCCGAAACCGCCGTCTCAAGGTGAGTTTCCGTGACCAACCCCCCGCCACTATCGTCTTCTTTCGGCAATTGCTCTGCCCACTTTCCCATTATCATACTCCGGAACAAGAACGGGGGCATCGTTCAAAACTAGCGCCAAAAACGATCATGCAGAGCATCCTTCTCCGGTCGCTCCCCAAGATTCTTTTACCCTCGGGTATTTCAACCCCTCTCCTCCTCTCTCCCTCCTCCATCGCTGCAATCTCTGATCTCCTTCTCTCTCTCGCCCTTTCTCATGGCGGCGGTTCTCAGACTCCCTCCGCCGCCGCCGGCGAGAACCAACTATTTCCCCCCCTCGCCTGCCCCTCTCGTGTCTCCTCCAAAGACCCTCCACGCTCCTCCACGGAGGCTCAACCGAGCGACCCGGGTCGGCAAATTCGGGAACTTCCTCGAGCTGAAACCCGAATCGACCCCGCAGCTCTTGGAAGGGTTTGACTGTGATCTCGCGTGGTGGGCCTCCGGCGATCCGCGCCGCTTCGACGTGGTCGTCGTCGGCGCCGGCCCGGCGGGGCTGCGGTTGGCGGAGCAGGTCTCTCGCCACGGAATCCGGGTGTGCTGCGTCGATCCTTCCCCTCTTGCCATGTGGCCTAACAATTATGGGGTCTGGGTTGACGAGTTCGAGGGCTTGGGGCTCGTGGATTGCCTGGACAAGACGTGGCCTATGGCTTGCGTCTTCGTTAACGACGGGAAGACCAAGTATTTGGACCGGCCTTATGGTCGTGTCAGTAGGGAGAAATTGAAGAGGAGACTGATTGAAGGGTGTGTCTCCACTGGGGTTAGATTCCACAAGGCCAAGGTGTGGAAAGTGGAGCACGAGGAGTTTGAGTCGTCTGTCGTGTGCGATGACGGCATCGAGCTGAAGGCGAGCTTGATCGTCGATGCGAGCGGCTTTGGGAGTACTTTCATCGAGTATGATAAGCCGAGGAACCACGGGTATCAGATTGCTCATGGGATTTTGGCCGAAGTAGATGAACACCCTTTTGATTTAGATAAGATGGTGCTTATGGATTGGAGAGATTCCCATCTCGGGAATGAGCCTTACTTGAGAGCCCACAACTCGAGATTCCCTACTTTCTTGTATGCAATGCCTTTCGATTCGAGCTTAATATTTCTGGAAGAGACTTCATTAGTGAGTAGACCGGTGCTAGCCTATTCCGAGGTCAAAAAAAGAATGGTGGCAAGGTTAAGGCATTTGGGGATTCGGGTCAGAAGAGTGTTAGAGGACGAGAAATGCTTGATCCCCATGGGAGGTCCTCTCCCGAGAATCCCTCAGAGCGTGATGGCTATTGGTGGTACATCCGGGATTGTCCACCCATCAACTGGGTACATGGTGGCTCGCACACTAGCTTTAGCACCGGTTCTAGCTGAGACAATTGCA
This sequence comes from Syzygium grande, assembly GCA_024733475.1. Classification (NCBI taxonomy): domain Eukaryota; kingdom Viridiplantae; phylum Streptophyta; class Magnoliopsida; order Myrtales; family Myrtaceae; genus Syzygium; species Syzygium grande. Next base: position 28,667,690 of record JAMXDD010000007.1, read on the forward strand.
GAGTGTCTTGGCTCGACCCGGATGATTAGAGGAAGGCCACTTCACCATAGAGTATGGAATGGCCTGTGGCCAGTTGACAGAAGGTGCGCTAGAGAGTTTTACCACTTTGGAATGGAGACTTTGTTGAAGCTCGACTTAAACGGGACTCGGAGGTTCTTTGATGCATTCTTTGATTTGAACCCATACTACTGGCACGGTTTTCTCTCCTCAAGATTGTCCTTTGGGGAGCTTGCCATGTTGAGTTTATCCTTGTTTGGACATGCCTCTAGCCCATCCAAGTTTGACATCATAATGAAGTGTCCTGCTCCTCTGGTTAAAATGGTGGCTAATCTAGCTCTTGAAACGATGTGAGGACAGAGGGTCAAAGAAAATTTATGACTCTTCTTGTTCGAGGTGAGGCAATGGGCTTATCTAGACTTTGTGTCATGTATATTTGAGATTACAATGAAGAACACATCAGATAATCTTCTTGTTTTTGTGTTTATTGCTCGATAAGATTAAGATCAGCTTTAGTACTGTCCTTGTTAGTTACACGATACATGTCATGCTTCACAATTGGTGTTAATGTTTGTTTGGTGCCAATACTTCTCTTTTAACTATGAATTCAAGATATAAAAGATACCACAGGCCAGGGAATATTAGAGAGAAAGATGCTTCTGACCAAATCAATCACATAACAACCTCAATTTGGGTTGGTCTCATAAGATTTAAGCACCTGCTTACTGTAATCTTTGATCTGTAGGAAAGAGGATCCTTCATTTAGACATGCTAATTATCCCAAACAGGTGGACTTTATTTACTAGGACAGCAGTTGGTACAATAAGCTTCATTCTGATGATATACACAGCATAAGAAAGAACATGCTGGCTGCCTAAGTCTGACGAGTAGATAAGCTCCACTTGATGTTTATCAGTCCAGAGGCGATGTTAAACATTAGTCCTGCACATTAGCTGGCTGGAACGCATCTCCAATATGGGCGGAGGAACTGGATGGAGGCCTTTGGTGGTGATGCGTACACAGGTCCATAAGATGGAGTAGGAAGTAATGGTGGCTGTGGATAAGTTGGTGTAGGTGGCACTGGATACGTTGGAGGCCTCTGTGTTGGTGACGGCCGTGTTGACACTGGCGGTGGTTGATAAGTTGGTGGTGGTCTTCGAGATGGTGGAGTCCTTGTAGGTGGATGGGGTGATGGGTATATGTGTGTTGGTGGAGACACTGGATGCCTAAGTTTTGGATGCAGTAGTCTGTGCACCGGTGTTCGGTGTCGAGGAGAAGGAGACCTTTGGATGGGCGGAAGTCTTGAAGGATATATGGGTGGTGGAGAAGGTGGAGGTTGACAAGTAGGAGGGGGAGGGGGTGATGGTGAAGGAGAAGGTGGAGGTTGGTAAATAGGAGGTGGCAGTGAAGGATATGAAGGTGGCGGAGAAGGCGGAGGATGATAAGTTGGAGGTGGAGGCGGTGATGCTGGTGGAGAAGGTGGAGGTTGATAGGTAGGAGGGGAAGGGGGTGATGGGGATGGAGAAGGTAGAGGCTGGTAAATAGGGGGTGGTGGTGGAGAAGGCGGAGGATGATAAGTTGGAGGTGGAGGGGTTGATGGGGACGGAGAAGGTGGAGGTTGGTAAATAGGGGGTGGTGGTGAAGGATACGAAGGTGGTGGAGAAGGCGGAGGATGATAAGTTTGAGGGGGGAGGGGGTGACAGTGACGGAGTAGGTGGAGGTTGGTAAATAGGAGGTGCTGGTGAAGGATATGAAGGTGGTGGAGAAGGCGGAGGATGACAAATTGGAGGTGAAGGGGGTGATGCTGGTGGAGAAGGCGGAGGTTGATATGTAGGAGGTGGTGGGGAAGGATATACTGGGGGTGGAGAAAATGGAGGTTGATAAGTAGGAGGTGGAGGTGGTGGAGAAGTTGGAGGCTGATAAGTCGGAGGTGGAGGAGGGGGATGACGGTGGAGAAGGTGGAGGCTGATATGTTGGAGGCGTGGGTGATGGATAAGTAGGAGGTGGTGGGGAATAATAAATTGGAGGTGGAGAAGTTGGAGTTTGATATGTAGGAGGTGGAGGTGGCGGATACCTTGGTCGTGGAGAAGGTGGAGGCTGAAAAGTAGAAGGTGGTGGTGGTGGAGATAAATAAGCAGGCGGAGGATGATAGCTAGAAGGTGGGGATGGTGAAGTTGGTGGTGGTGTTGGATAAATAGTAGGGGGAGCAGGAGGTGGAGTTTGATATGTGGGTGGAGGTGGTGGTAAAGTTAGAGGAGACGGGGGGTGATATGTAGGAGGTGGACCTGGTGTTGGATACGCCAGTGGTGGAGAAGCTGGAGGGTGGTAAATTGGAGCTGGGGGAGGTTGATACGTAGGAGGTGTAGGTGGACTGCGAACTGGTCTTCTACGAGGTGGTCGAGACACTGGAGGATGATGAGTTGGGGCTGGAGGCCTGTGCACGGGAGGTGGGCTTGGCCACCTATAAGGAGATGGTGGATTTACATGTTGCTTGTGAAATGGTGGAGCAGGTTGAGGTCATGCCGGTGCTGGGCGAACCGCTCTCCGGGGAGCTGGAGGAGGTGACGTCGTAGGGGGTTGATAAACTGGTGGAGTTGGATGAGCAACTCGCCGAGGTTGCGTTGATGAACATGGAGGAGATCCATATGTTGGCGGCAGTGGAGGTGGTGAAGCTGGTTGGCCCCTGTGCGATGGTGCACCATGCTAGGGAGGAGCTGATGGCAGCAAACGTAAAGCAGGAGTTGATCCATAACCCGGATAAGGTGTTCTAAATACTGGCAGTACTCGGGATCCGGGTGCCGCCGTTGGAGGCAGATCAACCACGAGGACTGGCGGAGGTGGCGGATGGCCTCTGTAATACGTTGCAAAGGAGAAACTGGTGGAGGATTTGGTGGAGTTGAAGGCATGTCCATTGTTATCCCGCTGATCACTCGCTACGACACTGAGCAAGATGATTAGGATGTACACAACAATGCCTTCCTTCGACAGGGATACACTCGAACTCACTCTCATTTTGGGCAGGAAGCTAAAATGCGGGTAAAATGGCTGAGCTTTTGTAAGCAACTGAAGCGGCCGCAATCGAAGGACAGGTTGGACTCAATGACCGGGACCATCTTCAAGTTCCGGACTGAATTTAAGGACGAGATGCCGGCAGCTTTTGGCACCGCGGTTACAATTCGTGTCGATACCAGTCTGAATGCTTTGCCAATCTTCCGCTTCTTCTTTCAACCCATGTTGAGTATTACTGTCGATGGAAGACAGATGTTAGAACCGCCCTCCTAAAATGCGCCGCACCGTCTTCCGATCTCTCGGCCTCATCAATTAAAATACGGGGCTCCCGGCCTTCTCTGTTTCAGTGCGGTCCACTGCATCTGATGTCGGAACCTCTCCTGCGAAACCGCCGGTGGTCTTCGACAGGAAATAGCTTTTTTTTTTAATCTTTTTCCGGGGTTAGCGTCCCCTTGTTATACATGGAGGAAGTTCGGCATTAGGTGAAAATTATAGCTGAAATGGCAACATGATTCGTGAAACTGGGTGGGGGGGGGATGTGAATCTCTCGCCTTTGGCATGTTCATTAGTATGTTTGACCTGTTTGGTCGAATTTTCCATATGCTCCCGATTACTTGCTTTGTTCGCTCTTGTTTGGCAAATGCCCCACTATTCTGATCTTTGGCTGATGGAATTATGGTGCCTGCCCTTCGTTTCTGAGGTGGTGTTTGTGGCTTGATTCTCGTATGGGCAGCCATGCTTTTGCAGAGAGAGCGTTCTTTGGCTTGATGCTATGGAACTGAAGTGACGGAGAATTTTCTTGGCTATAGACAGCAGGTTACTACGTTGAAAGTATAGGAGTAGTCGAGAAAGAACCAAATAAAAACACACAAAAAAAACAGACAGAATTAATGTAAATAAATTTCACACGGAATACACGAATAAATATTATTTGAAAGAGTGGTCTCGCATCAAGCCCGTCTAGCTCAGTCGGTAGAGCGCAAGGCTCTTAACCTTGTGGTCGTGGGTTCGAGCCCCACGGTGGGCGATCCTTTTTTTCTCTTTTTTTTTTCCTTTTAATTTTCGAAAAAGGCTTCTTCTTAAAACATTTATGTTCGGAAAAAACCGAAAGAAATAATAACGCAGGTCTAATTGAGACGTTCAATATCATGAACCATAAACACATGCATAGTAAATAAATTCCAAGTATATAAGTTTTGGTTGGAGCCTACGTCATCTTTTGGTTGACGTGAACTTAATAATTGGGAAAAGTAGTAAAAAGGTTATAAATCAATTGCGTCAGTATTTCTAAATCTTTCAATTAGACAAATTTAGTCATAAATCTTTTTCACATTAATAAATACTTTTTCCCCTAACAATTAGCACTCAAAATTTTTTTCTCGACAAGGCGTATCATTTTATTTCAAAAAAAGAAGGTATATATGTGTACTCTTTTGGGGGCCAGAACAATGGTGATGGTGCCATGCTTTAATATGGAATTAGGAGCATTTCATTTTTGTCGAAATGTTATTCATGGGTCATTGCTTGAATCTTAATGTTTGATTTAATAAATCGAAGCCTGTTGATTGCAAATGCGGGCTTTTCAAATGAACGTGCATAACCAAATTCAGGATAAATGGTTTCGGAGCGTCTTGGCGAAAACTTTTTAATCCAACAATGGCTAAATTGCCTTCTATGATTATTTGGCATGATCTCAGAAAAGTTCATCACAACAATTATTATTTAAAAGCACTTGGCACTTTTACCATCAATAGTTTGATACCGTCGATGAATATGTGATGTTACGTTGATTATCACCGTTATTAGTGATTTATACCCTTCATATATAATCAGTCACAATCGTCGATGTATAATTTAAAATGGTTAGATTTCCACTAGATATTTGAATTGTTTATTAAGACAAACATAGTGGTTGAAATACGACCTAAGCCTAAATTGGCCGAATAAACTTAATTGGTAAAATGTAAAAAGGTTTGTAATTAAATTAACACAATTGAAAAGTTTGATATTTAATTGGCACAGACGTAATAGATTTAGAACTTTTTTTGTACTTTTCCCGCCATATAAGCTAATTAACCAGATATTGCATTCATATCCATATTCAAGTTTGTCTAGTTTTTAATTTTCCACAAGAGATCCATACATAGGTATGGTGAGATTAAAAGCAATTGAACTTTAAATGGTGTGATATGTAAAACTAGCCATCGATAGTTACTATGATTTGAGGAAGTTTTCGTGCACGAATTACCATACATCAACATCCTCGTCAAAATGACACTTCAATTATCAAGTATGTAAATAAAAATAGTTGGGCATGAATATGCTCGAATACTAATTTATTTTATTTCGAAAAACTTAATAACATCGTCAATATTTGAAAAGTCATATTTAAATCAATATTTAAATCAAGATATCACCGTAACACTTTAGTATGCCGGATACTCCTATTCAACTTTCTCCAATATTTTTACTCAGGAAAAGAAATCTTGAAAAATATTTCCACCAAATAATTTGTCAATATTTCCACATTATACGAATTTTAGTTAATAATATTTTATATAAACCAAAAAAATAGAATTTGGGGTATTTTTTTTTTTGGTAAGTAGAAATATCTTTCTCATGATAGAAAAGTAGAACTTCTTTTTTTGGTCTGGTAAAAGCAGTACTTGAACCCCTCCAACATCAACTGGCCAAAAAAAACATAAAGAAAATCCTCAAAAAATCTTTTGCTTTCTTCTTCTTCTTCTTCTTCTTCCTCCTCCTCCTTCCTCTGCATCTTCACAGCGAAATTGCGCGGCAGAACTGCGATTAGAATCCTCCTTCGCCTCCCCCTTCCTCGCATCCCCGTCGCGATCGACTCGAGCTCGACCCCCCGGCCGAATCGAGCCGAGCCGAGCCGATCCTCAAATTAGGGCTCCGGTCGCCAATCCCCGCGCGCCGTTCGGGAGCCGATGAAGCCGATAAGGCTCCCGGAGCCTCCCGGCCCTACCCCGGGCGTGCCGGAGATCTTCGACGGCGGCGCCTACAGCGTCGTCCGTCGCGCCGTCGTGATCGGGAACGGCTCGACCGGGTCCGAGAACCAGTGCGTCGGTCTGGTTCGCGCCCTCGGATTGTCCGACAAGCACGTCCTGTATGTGAGTCCCCAGTAACCTCCGACGCCTTGCTTTGTTTATATCCCTGTCGTTTGAGAAATCATGCGCTTGTGTTGTTGGCGTTTGCTCAAGTTTCCATATTGATGTTATTGTTATGTGCAGAGAGTTACGAGACCAAAAGGAGGCGTGAATGAGTGGCTGCACTGGCTTCCTGTATCTGTTCACAAGAAGTTGTATTTTGTCCTTAGGCGAATTTTTGGGTACACGCAGCTTTTGTTGACGGCCCGAGGGAGAAAACATGTGCTTGTACATCCAGAAAACGGTGGCAGTGTTGGACTGTCTTCTATATTAGAGGCTGATGCGAAGCAGATTGTGAAAATGGCTCGTGACACCTACGAAACGTATGTCTTTCTTTGCACGCGATCTTATTGATTATTGAAATTGTTGGTGGTTTTGTTGCCCATGTACTTTGGTCTGGATATGGGTTTAGAACTCGTCTCACTTCATTACCAGAATTGGCTGGAAGAGAAAGTATGTTGTGCAATTGAAGGAAGCATCTCGGTTTCAAGTGCCATTTGGAATTAGAAAAACGCATATCTAAAGAGTTGGACATGGGTACGGGGATATGTAGGGGAATGGATTTTCTCGTGATTTTCGGAATTAGAAATAGGCAATATACAAGGAGTATTCTCAACTGAGGAGGAGATGATAGGCATGATCAAGAAGAATTTCTGCAACCTCGATCGAGGATAAGGTGATAGAGGGTTCTTTAAAATGATCTAGACACTTGAAATGATAGCCTGCAGATCAAGTAACCTCAATTAGGGACAAAATGAGAGAAGCTCTTTTAAAATGATTCAGGTAGACACTTAGAATGCTAACTTTTAGGTGTTCCAACGGGAGGATGTGACTAATGGTTGGGCATTAGAGCAAAGGGGGAGGGAATGTCGAAGAAGAAAAAAGATGAAAAATTTAAGGGAGGGTTTTGAGTATTTAGATCTCTAACTAAAGACACTAAAGAGAGGACAGCGATGTTCACATCTGTGTTGTTGACTCTACTGATGGATGCAAAAAGTATTAACGTTATTATGCATTGTAAGTTAGGTGCTTTGCTAATGTCATATCTTTATTTGTCCTACTGTTATTATTATGCCAAATAATTACCATGTTAACATCATATGATATATATGTTAGTTCTGTTTATGATAGTAGCAAGCTGTTTCCTGCCTGCAGAGTAGTTCTAGGTTAATGGATTTTTGATGTACTTTATTTGATCCTTTTGGTATCTTGAATTTGCTATTTATATCATAAACTTTTCATTCTTTTACTACACTCCCCCTCATTCTGTTTGTCCCATTTGATATCAGCATGTCTTGGGGTCCCATGATAGGTGAATTTTTAATACAGATAGATCTTCACTTTTGAAATGGATATTGTGGGGTGTGTTAGCAACATTATATGAGCTATCCAGCTAAAAGTTGATAAAGAACAACAGTTTATGAGCTACCAGGGCAGACTCTTGTCTGCTGCACATTTAACCCCTTAAAAGTTCTCTGTCCAGCTTCATCTGTGTTGATTATGCTTCCCTTTGCCAAATGGGGTTGCTTTGCTTCTTTCTCCGTGTTCACACATACTATTTAATACTTTGAGGTTTTTATCAACTAATTTAGTCATACTTCAAACAGGGATGGGCCTCTACTAGTTGTTGCATCTGGCAGAGATACAATATCCGTTGCAAGTTCCATAAAGCGGTTAGCATCAGAGAATGTTTTTGTTGTTCAGGTATGTTTATACTTATCTGCCCTCATCTGCGCACTGAACTGGTGGCCTATGTAGGAATGCTATCTTTATTTTTGTTTAGTTCTAGTCGTTGCTCTGTGTAAATTTGTGTTAGTGCACCTGTTGCTCTTGAAGTTTATGTGTAACTGGGTATTGGTTTCTTCTTGGTTTTTTCTGTTGCAGATACAACATCCAAGGGTGAAATTAAATAGGTTTGATTTGGTGATCACCCCTCGACACGACTACTATCCTCTGACCCCTGAGGCACAGGAGCAGGTTCCTCGATTCTTAAAGCGATGGTTAACTCCACAAGAACCTCCCGATGAGCATGTGGTACTTATCAGGAATTCCACATATGGCTTACATAAGTCGTATCTAAGCTAAGAGTTCTTGGTCTCAGGTTCTCACTGTTGGAGCTTTGCACCAAATTGATTCTGCTGCACTTCGGAATGCAGCCAGTGCTTGGAATGATGAGTTTGCACCCTTGCCAAAACCCTTACTTGTGGTTAATATAGGAGGACCTACACGTACGCATTTGAATCTCTTCATGGATTCCACAGAAGTTCTGCTTTCCATGATAATTTCAAATTAGTATCTCGATTCATTGTCTGCCCTTTTGGCTTTTAATAAGATGTGTATGATAACACTTGTCTTTTACGATCAATTATAATAAAATAGAAGGGAACTAGGACATTCCATCAAACATGCTTAGAAAGGTTAGTATTTGTGGGAAGTAATTGGTGAATGTGGTTCTTCATTCCCTCTTGGATGAACGGATGCACAGTTGAGGACCATCCTGCACCGGGTTGGTTGACTCACTTTTTGGGAGATGCCATGGGTGTGACTGTTTAAGCAGTCACTAAGGCATTAGATTTTTGAGAGAGCAGCTTTAGATTTTCTGTTGGAAATTGTAACTGATTGAAGTTTGATAAATCGCATCAACATAGTTCAGGGGCACATATTCAATCTTTTGAGTCACTTGGATGTGGGCACGTAGTATATGATATCTAATGTCTTATCAGCAGCGGCAGCAGCACTTGGCAGGACTGCAAGATAGGCTAATGCTGTTGATTAGGCTTATGTAATGTCTTATCTTGAGATAAGCATTGTGGAAATCTCTCGGGTTTCTTTGGATGTATGTATAAGTCTCAATGATACTGCGATTAATGAAGTCGACCACTCCTCTGTTTGTGGTTGATTTGAACTATGAGTTAATTCCTATCTAACTCCATGTAATGGTGCAATTCATTGTTATAGGTCAATGTCGATATGGAGCAGATCTTGCAAAGAAGTTGATATCTAATTTATTGAGTGTGCTTGCAAGCTGTGGGACCGTCAGAATTTCTTTCTCTAGTAGAACACCAGATAAGGTGAGACCGGAGTCAAAAATCTTCTAAAACGTTTTTCAGGTTTCTTGTTTTGATTGATATACCATATGCCCTTAGGTAGCCAGTATTATAGTGAAACAACTTGGCGATAATCCAAAAGTTCTCATCTGGGATGGTCAAGGTAACTGGTTTCTCTTCATACTATTCATTGTTTGAGCTTAGATAATGAACTGCAGAAGTTTTTTCTGACATATGCTAAATGTTATTCTGGTTAGAGCCTAATCCGCACATGGGGCATCTAGCATGGGCTGATGCCTTTGTTGTCACAGCGGATTCACTTAGTATGATCAGTGAAGTCTGCAGCACTGGGTAAGCTTGAGAAGCAATGGCTCTCGTGGAAATCTCTGTTGGAGAATTTATCTATTGACAGTTTGTAGTCTTCGAATATTGTTTTGTTATTTTCCTGTATTAATTTTTACTGTGTTTTCACCTCCAGGAAGCCTGTGTATGTAATGGGAGCTGAGCGGTGTACCTGGAAGTATGCAGACTTTCACAAGTCTCTGAGTAAGCGAGGTGTAGTTCGGCCATTCTTGGGCTCTGAGGATGTAAGTATAGTTGAGCTAACTTTTGCAAGAATGTCAAAGTGCAGACCATGGCATAGTCCTGGGCTCGCTTTGTGTTGGTTCTTCCTTTCAGTATGATCTCTTTAAAATTCCCCATGTTCTTTTACAGATTTCGGAAAGTTGGAGCTATCCTCCCCTTAATGACACTGCTGAGGCTGCTAGTCGGGTGCGTGAAGCGCTTGCTGAGCGGGGATGGAGACTGCGTACATAAGAAACATGTCAATGACTGATTGTGTATGCATATTATTTTATTTTTGTTTTGTTCAGAAGAGGAACTCCGCTTAACACTGCATTGTTCAATACAACACACCGGGAAGCTACTTGAAATCACTGAACGGCTTCTGCATTAATATTGTTTACCCTTGTGGATTTTGATACGAATAGAATAAAAGACCAGCTGTAGGAGTATGTGGTGTGTCAAAAGGAAAGATGCACGCATCTTTTGTTCCTTGAGGGTTCTCTATATGTTCATGTAACACAACGCAATTTGGTTTTGAACACAAGGGTACATGTTTTGATTTAAATCACAATTAACTAATTGTGTTACTGTGGATGATTCAACTTGATGCAATCAAGAACCCTCGACTTTTCTTCCTACTTTTTGGCGTGCCATCTGCTATTTTCAATTGCTCCTGGCGATCCGGTTGTATGAAACCATGCTGCTGGTTGGATTGGGATTAAACGGTACGAAAGGATATCCTGGAAGTTGCTGATCCTTCTTCTCAATTTCTCCCATACTTGATGGGGTAAAGTTTAGTTGTGGTGTTGGTAGTTAATTCTATTATAGTGACTCGATCCGGTCATTCCTTGTTTTTCCAGGAACGAGTGCTCATCCTCAAACCAGTTCTCTTTCTTTTCTTACTCGAGCTTTCTGTATTCAGCATTACCTTTTTGGAGAGCTCTTAAACTATGTCTCTTGGTGTATTGATCGTGCCGGAAGTTTAATCTGGTTGAAGCAGTGAAGCTGGCTGATGGGCTGGCCGAGAAGCATGTGTTGCTTGGGCGATTTTTTCGTTGCAGCATATGAAATGCTGTTCTTAATGCCATCGATTTTCTCTCCGAATGGAGGTAAGAGGACCCGGTGGCCCAAAATCAAAGGTAGAAAAGGTTCTCGAGAGAACTTCAGTGCAGTCGAAACGGGAAATCCCCGCGAGTGAAATTGCGCGGCAATTCGAGCCAATGCCCTTTGGCAATGATTCGGAATCAAGTGTTCCTATTTTCGATTTATCTTATTCCTTGCAAGTACTAGCGAAGTGGGGCGATGTCCTTTTTTTTAACTCCTCTCATCGTACTTTTTACATAATCACAGTCAAACTCGTCCTTGTCGTGCATGATCTAAAAGCAATTCCAGCTCCATATCCAACTACACGGTGCGTGGGGTTCTTATACTAAACTAGCACCAACATAAAGGTGTTTTCAGGTGAGAACGTGGAGCAGGAACAACCTATCCTCTCCTCCAAAAACATTAGGACGTCCCATGAACTTCCTAGACGAATAAAAAAACAGCAAAAAACAAAAGTCAAACCACCCCATTCATTTACTAAATTCTGGCTCTAATCCAAGTTCCACTGTATATATTTAGTCTGCTTCAACAGGGTATCTCATAGCCTTACTACAGCAAAAGCTTATCAAACACGTCGAGAAGAGAAAAAGACATCGGTCTTTAGGCACCTGCAAGTTCCATGGACTCGTCGAAGAACGGTGACACGGCGTGGTTATCTAAGTCAGAATCGAGGGCCAGAGCCAAGGGGAAAGCGGTTGCTAGTGCGGCACCTCCTCCGGTGGCCGCCGCCGCTAGAGCAAGAAGAGGAGGATGGAAGAAAGGCGTCGCGGTGTTCGACTTCCTTCTTAGGCTATTGGCCACTGGCGCCGCTTTAGCTGCCACCACCACCATGGGAACCACTGATCAAACGCTCCCGTTCTTCACACAGTTCTTCCAGTTCCAGGCCAGCTATGATGATCTCCCAGCATTCGAGTACGCAAATTTGATTTCCGGGCCATGTTCATTCTGTACATGCTACTTTATTCGTAGTACTTAATGATGTCAAATTTAATTTGACCGACATGAAATGCAGATTTTTCGTGATTGCAAACGCGGGGGCGAGCGCATACCTCGTCCTCTCCTTGCCCTTCTCGATTGTGTGCATCGTCCGGCCCCAGGCCGTCGGTCCAAGGCTCCTCCTCCTCATCTTCGACACTGTAATCTAATCTATCTCATGAGATGACATTGCTCATAATCATCATCCATTGATCCTACTAGAAAAATGAAACAATAGCCATGTGTTCTGTTCCTAACACAATTAATGTACCAAATCTTCGCAGATATTCGTGGCGCTCACGACGGCCGCTGCCTCGTCGGCGGCGGCCATCGTTTACCTGGCTCACAACGGTAACGTGAACGCGAACTGGCTCGCCATATGCCGGCAATTCAACGACTTCTGCCAGCAAGTCAGCGGCGCGGTGGTGGCTTCATTCGTCGCGGCCTTGATCTTCATATTCCTGGTGGTTTTGTCCACCGTCTCTCTCAAAAGGAACTGAATTGGAAGTTGTCTCGTGTCTCTCATGTCATCAGCCTCTGGGATTCTGAAAGAGGATGAATGACACGGGACTGCGCTCTCGTTGGGTTGCTGTACAGTTGTGAATCGTCATGTGAAAGTGTATTGAAGCAGTGATTTAATTGAAAAGCAGGGTGCAGTGTGCACCCTTTTGCCTGGCGTAGTGCAATCGACTTGATAAAGCTACTAAGACTTTGCGATCGGCGTGGACATGAACATATCCTTTTACGGGAGAGATTATCGAATCAGTCCTAAAATCTATTATATGAATATCAATTCGGTTCTAAACTTGTCAATTTAGTCATAAATCTTTGGCTGGAAGCCATCAATAGCTGCCCGCGATTATGGACAAAAATTAGCTAAAAAGACTTTGTTGGAATTCCCTGTAAAGTTTAGGACTAAATTGAAAAAAATTAAGAAGTTTCGGAATGAACTTGAATTCTCACGTTAGATTTGGAATCTCGAATCGGGGATCTTTTTTGGCTCAACTTCCTTTCCACGCTATTCTCTCGAACGACTTATCTTCGCGGCTAAGGAATGTGGACAAAAGCCAAACGTGCTTTTGCCTGGAAAGAGCGAAAAATTAGTCAAGACAAGTAGTCCAAAAGTCTTTCCTGTAACGATGATAATAGCGGGTAAACAACATATGTCCATTCACTTGACTCATGCTGAGCTAATAGCAACAAAACACTAGAAACATAGCACAACCAGAAACTACAAAAAAGGAAAAGAAAGAAAATAAGAACTCGAACCAAAAGATGAGAAGGATGGAGGAGGTGTTTTAAACTCTGAAAGGCGGCAGCCGCCGCCGCCTCCTCCTCCCCGCCCTGCCAGCGAGAGCCGTCGACCCTCGCCGATGTTGGACTCGCTAGCGGTTCCGGTCTCGATTCTCGCCACTCCTCGCGGCCATCTGTGCAAGTGCAAAGAGAAGCTAATCGGACAATTTGGAAGGGGCGCATTAATTTTCTGTCTCGAAAACTTTATTAGGAGCAAGCTGATCGAAGACACCGCCGTCTAGTTCTTGAGCCGTGTTCCGCTTCCATCGGGTAAATGATAAAAGATCCTCGCCGGGGCCTTGCGAGCAGCTGCCGGTCCTCATCGGGCCCCGGCGAGCAATCAGACAGGCACCCCCTCTCACCCGATCAAATCAATATTTTTTTGTCGATCAAATTGGACAGTGTTAAAGTAAAATCTTGGGATAACAATACAGACAGTTCTTAAATTTCGACATAATATATAATGCAGTCCATAAATATTTAATTTGTTCAATGTAATTCTTGAACTTTATTGTCCCTGAAATCTTAACTTGTTCAATGTTGTTCCTAAACTTTTGATATATGTTCAATTAGTTCCCAAATTATTGAACTAGTTTAGAGATTACGTATTGAACAAATTAAAAGTCCATGTACCACATTACACGTTGAGTAAAAGTTTAGAGATTATATCGATCAAATTAAAATGTTCAGAGATCACGTTATATATCGAATCAAAGTTCTAAATCATTTGTGCCATTTTCCCTAAAACTTTCGATTGGATTATCTCATGGATCAGTGGACCTAATAATACTTTAGCGATAAATCTTAGGAGTTTTTCGACGGGGTGGGAAAGCGTGGAAAAAACTTCCCCCGGGTCGCGCACGCGTCGAGCTTCCCGGGTGGGCGACCCCCCCCGGGCGCAGCACGTGCGGGGAATCGCTCGGCGGGGCCGGGTGACGTGGCCGGCGTCAGAAAGCTCCACGTCACGGGCGGACCCGCCGACCCATCCCCCCCCCCGCCCTTCGCCCGCCACTATAAAAGGCCACGCCCTCCCCGTATTCTCTCTCTACATTGTCACACTTTCTCTCTCTGCACTCCTTCTTCTTCTCTGTTCTCCAACAAGAAGGAAAAGGACTGCCCCCTTCTCTCTCAGCAGCGTCCCTCTCCTTTCCTTCGCTTCCAAGTCACCCGCCGCCCATTTCTCCCTCCACCCCCACCCCACCAAAATCCGCCGTCTTTCTGCACATCCGAATCGGCGCCGGCGATCGCTCCGCTCGCTGCCGGATTCCGGCTCGCGGAGGTGAGTGTCCCCGCTTCCCCCTCCCCCCAACCGAGTCAACTCTAGGGTTTCGGTCTCCGTCGCGATCTCCCTCGGCCGCGGCGGTCGGTTCCGCCGTGGGAGATTCTAGGGTTCTTCCGGTACGGCGCGCGCTTCCCCGTTTCCTCGTCTGGGTTTTCTTTCTGTTTTTTTCTTTTTTCTTTTCTTTTGTTTGTTTTCCGGGCGTTCCTGAAATTGACGGCTCGATCGGCCGCCCTTCTTTTGCCGAGAAGCAAAATGGTGATCGGAGGATGATCTTGGGTAGTGGGTGGCCTTTCCCTTTTTTTCTTCCTTTCTTTTTTGCCGTTTTGCTCTTTGTGTTTGAATCGGTCGTTTGAATTGCAGCTCGGGCTTTCAAGGTCAGTTCTTTGGACTTTTGGGGGATTGTTCAGTTAACTTAGGGGAGAGAGTGTTTCGTTTTAACCGAATTAGGAGGTCACGGTCTCATGAGAATTGATAGGGGAATGCAGAGACTGATTTGCGCGGCAGAGAAGAGCTCGCTGTTGGGCTGGAAGAAATCCTTCAGCCGCGGTATCTGCGTCACCACGCCTAAGGCCAGGACGCGCGACAAACCTCTCGGTATGGTGTCGGGTCTCTAAAGAGGAGCGAGTTCGGGGAGGCGGGGCGGGGCGTGCAAGAAGGTTTCTCTTTGCTGGCGAAAGTGACGATAAAACACCTGCACGACGATGACTCGGATCTTGGTTCAGAGAGGCTCGGGTGGTTCCTCATCGAATCCGAGCCGTTCTTCTTCCTCAGCTAGAACAGAGCCACAGCCCTCTGCTACTGCTTCGGTTGTTCCTGCTGCAAAAGATGAGGAGAGTGAGGAGGAGGTATCAGAGCAAGTTGTTGTGGATGAACTGTCGGAATACTATTGTGGCGGTGACAGTACTGCTGTGAAAAGCGATGAACATGTGGAAGGATATCATGGTGATCAGGATGAGAACTTGGGTAATGAGACTCATGATGGTGAGCTTTTGGTTAGTGATGACCCTCCTAGTTCAGAGGAAGTCTCGAAAGGATTAGGCGGGCTGAAGCCTGTTGATCTGAAAGAGAATGAGGGCACAAGCAACTTGCAAGGTGCTGTTGGGAGTCTACATCCGCCACCTCCTCCAGCCCCACCAAGGCCATTTGTCGCAAACTCAAACTTAAGGAGAGCTCCGCAAGGAAGCTCAAATCCTGCGCGACTTGGTCCTTCCAGAAGATCGGTTGCCTGGCCTGCTGTTTCAGCTCGAACTTCACCTACTGGGTCACGGCCTTCTTCTCCAAGATCTCACTGTGAAAGTGAGGGTTATAACAGTGCGGATGAGCAGGGACCATGCTTTGTATCTTATGATGATTTGGTGAGTTACAAGGTATGATCTTTCGAAAGGATTCGAGCGTGAAAACTTAACCTCGTTGTCTTTAGTACCAGAATAACCTTTTCTTTGCATCTTTGTAGCTGTTGTTATTTTACGTTAAGTTTTTGTGCTGATGCTTCTTCTTGAATTTGTCTCTTGTTTTTGGCCACCTACTTGAAGTACATAATACACGCTACTCATTTAATAAGGCCCTCATGTTTGTTAGGGCTTGTGCATTGGGCTTTATTTTATAAGGGAAGCTATTTGATGTGTGAAACTATTTATCTGATGCCGGTACTTTAAATCTTTATTAGGAAAGAGAACGTCAGTTCGAGATTGAAATTGGGAGGATAAAGGGTTTGGAAGTCAAAAGAATGTTGGAGGATGGGAATTGTCTCTTTCGTGCTGTTGCAGATCAAGTTTATGGGGACTCTGATGAGCATGGTATTGTCCGGCAAATGTGTATAGACTATATGGTATGTTTAACTCCTCTCATACTCTGGTCCTGTATACAATGTTTTCCTATACTAAAAGAGTATAGAGTGGTCATGTGCCATTTTGGATGGTTAATTGTCTGTTGATTGTTGTCCACTTTAATGAATAGGAGTATGAGATTATTGTAGTCATCTGATACAAGCAGTCTTTCTAATAAGATATCATGTTCCACTTGTCTTTCCTTCCCGGTGGATAATTTCTTCGTATAGTTATCAATGGATACTTAATCAGGTACAAATGAAGTAATTTGCTCCCGAGCATTTTGTTTTGGGCGTGACGGTGCAAGAGAATAGTATAATTTTGAACAGGGAAAGAAGGGAAAGCAATGTAATGAAATGGATTTGGTGTTTCAAGCGATAAAGGATGAAGGGTTGAATCTTCTAGTGCAGGGAAAGTTGAAAAAGGAATCTCTTGAAATTAATCATGCATAGAAGACAAATATTTCTTATCATCATCGACATTGTTATCTGACATGTGATTTTCTTGATATGGTTCGAGGTGAGTTGATTGTGCATTTTCAAGAGGCTGATAAATGCTAGAAAGCATGCCAGTTCTTTCTCGCAACTATTATATATTATTATTTTTTATTTTTTTCAAATATAGTGTTGATATTGCCTTGGACTATATGTCTACCAACATCTTACTTTTGAGTAGTATGGATCTATGCGTGAACCAATCTGACACCATCGCTGTTTTTATGCTTTCATGTGTTATTTCATTTTCCCTTGGTGTAGGCTCTTCCTTCTGTTTGATCTTCTGTTACATTGTTAGATACTCATGCCATTTATATGTGTCACGCATCTGCCTTCAGCAATTAGTGAAGCTTATGCATTATTATAATACTTGTCTCTGCCTCGTTCAGGAGCATGAAAGAGATCACTTCTCTCAGTTTGTCACTGAAAATTTCACCCAATACTGCCGAAGAAAGAGAAGAGACAAGGTTTGTGAAATTTTAGTGGCCATTGTATTTTTCTTTTTGATTAGCCAGCTTGAGTGGTGTTGGACATGGCTGTGCTTCTAGGATGTAAATTTAGGACAATTCACTGACTCTACTTTCCCGGCCGTGATCTACTGCCGCATAATCCAAGGAATGAATTTTTTGTGTGAGCTGAAATCTGGAGATAGCTCGGTAGGTGCAAGTGTAGGGTTGGGAGACTTAGTTTGAATATGACATTGACAAGTAAGCTTTTTCGCGTCAAGTGGTGCTCTGACATATGTGTAAAATTTTAGTAAGCTCCTGATATTCAAGATATTTCCTTAGTCTTATTCCTCACCCTTTTAGGTATTTTTGTATCTTAATCTGCATCTTAATGTATGTCTTCATCTTAGAGCTCCGTCTTATCGCAGAGAAGTAAAGGTTGTCGTTACATGTTTGGAAATTACTTAGACTACCTTATCCCAATTCATCCTCAGTTGGGCCCCCACCAGATTTCCCTCAACTTTCTTAGAATTTCAATGCGAAATATCCGGAGGCTCATCCTTGTCAATTTTTCTGAAGGATATTGATTTTGGAAAAAGCAACTATTTTTCTAGTGCCTTGCACGAGTGGAGCATGTTTTATTGATTAGGAGATATATTCGAGTCATCATGTAGTTCATTTCCAGCGAAGTTGACAGCTGATTCTACCATGTTGTTGGGTAGCATTTGGTTTACTCCCCATTTTTGAGTCCCATGTGGAGCTTAAACTTTTCTTAAACAAAGGATTTTGTGCTTAAGAGTATGTGGTAGTAGTGGAGCGAGCTTCTTGTAAGAGCCTTAAGTGTAGAAATTATTCACTTTTGTTGGTTATAAGCTTTTAACACCCTTAATTCAAAAGTGGGAACTTAGTGCGGATTAGCTCCGTAGGTACTGCTGCAACTCATTGGTTAGATAAGTTGTGATGGAACAGGCCATGGATGCCAGTTCTCATCTACTAGCTTATGATACCATCAAACTGTTTTCCTTGAGATGCGATCAAACATGAGATTGTTAAACTTTTAAGTCACTTTGGAGGACAGGAAAGCAATTGTAAGCGACCTGATACGAGTAAAACAAGAGTTTTAAAAACTGGATCTAGTAGAAAACCTGTCAAGTGGCGGTTTCACTGTTCGACTAGTTTGACAGATTGAATCTGCAGCTGCACTGTTAGCTAATTATTAATATCAATAACAATTGTTACAATTGAAATGCAGAAGACCTGAATATAAAATGGTATGATATGCGTAACTCTTTCATAATAGCTAAGGTGCTTAAATGCTTACCCTGATTGACCAGAGTTGAGAATGCAATTATGACACAGTGGCATGAATTGCCAATCTTAGTGAATTATGTCATTTGATGCAGTTGGCAAGACAATATGGTAGAAGTGGATAGTAAGTTGCCAAATCTCATTGGCTGATCTCTAAACAATTTGGATTTTTTACGAACTCGATGGAAGCTTTAAAGTAATAGTCATCAGTGGAAGTTTTGGCGGCATTTTCTGTGCCATTCATTGAATTCGTGCGCCTTAATCATATGCCTAAAATGAACATTTTATTTTACTATCTTCCTCTCATAATTAGTCACTTGCTTTTTTCTATTGTTTCTGTTTACATATTTGGTGAACCTTCTGTTTGGCTATGACTGAATTAATTGTTCATATTGACAGGAATTATTATGTTGTGTGTCTACTTTTTCCTTCTTTTTGACTCGAATATGGAGATGATCTTTGCTTGTCTGTTTTTCTTAAATGCTCTTTTTTGATGGTTAGGTATATGGGAACAATGTGGAGATCCAAGCATTTTGTGAGATTTATAACCGACCAATTCATATCTATTCCTACAGCACAGGTGCTGCTCTTGTACAGCTACTGGATTTCGATTTGTTGCATAATTTTGTACTTAAAAGGCTTGTTTTTTAACTGGTGCTTCTCAATGCAGAGCCTATCAATATTTTCCAGGGAAGCTACAATACTGACACGCCACCCATTCGACTTAGCTACCATCATGGGAATCATTATAATTCTCTTGTGGATCCACGTCGTTTGGCAATTGGTGCAGGACTTGGATTCGGCTCTTTTCGCGGGGTCTGTATCATGTTTGTTTGTTTTGCTCCTTGCAAATTATTCTAGATTAGCCTATGCTTAGGTCAGGGGTTGCATCTTTTGCATTGATCCTAATTGACTGGTTCACTTTGATATCTTGGAATCTTATCTCTACGAGAAAAACTTGATTACTATTCTGGATGTCACACATGGAAATGGCTTTCTAATTGCCTAGCGAAGTGAATTGATGAAAAGTTTTAGTTTTTCTCAATTTGCATTTAGCTGATGCATTGGACTGAAGGCTTTATGTCGTCGAGAAGTAGTTGGATTTCCAACTCTCCGATTTCCCTCAAACTGTGGTTGTTGCTGGTGCCAATCTTATAGTCAACTAGACCATATTTTCAGTAGTTCTGCAATTATCAAGCACAGTGAATAGTGAGTGGAACCATGCTGTGATCAGAAATTCCATTGGGGTTTTCCGACTTCCTTGAAGGGTGTAAAATGCAAATTTTGCCTTCTGTTCACTTTAGCAGTTGTTTTTGAATCTCACGTTGATATTGATACACTTTTGTCCTTTTGCAGAGAAATGTCGACAAAGATCAAGTAAAGGCAGCCATCAAAGCTCAGCAAGATCAACAGATTGATAATGTAAGTGTCGTGGTCTCTTTGTAGGGTAATGTGTAAGATTATTGTTCATGATATCATTCGTTTCCCCTAATTATTTCTACTGGCAGGCTCTTTTGGCTGAGGGTCGCTTTTGGTCTGACCTTGAGTTGACTGAGAAGGAAATCGAGCGCATGGTTATGGAAGCTTCTCGGGCTGAGTATCTCGCCAGTGACAAACTCAGGAAACAACCTGGTATTCGAGACTCTTCTACTTCTAGTGCGGAACCATCATCTTCTGGCGGAAGTAAGAATTCTTTCTTTCCCCCTTTTCTCTGTGTGGTAACAAGGTACTTTCCATCAGCTCATTTGGATAACTGATGAGACATTCTGCCAGTCATTGGAAAGTACCTTTTGGAAGTGTGTCTAAAACAAATGGAATCCTCAGTTGGTTGAAGGGAAAAAAAAAGTATAATTTGGAGACTGGATTTTGATGTTGCTGTTGCTATCAATGAATAATGTTGTTTGTCAATCCTGAGTTAGTTGAAGGAAAGAGAAAAGTGTAACTGGGAGATTGCATTTTGATGTTTCTATCAGTAGTTAACGCTGTCTGTCAATTCCTGTTCAACATATAGCTGCATCTTATAGCAATCATTTGTCCATGAGCTTCTTAAATTTTTAGAACAGATGAAAGTAAGTAGTTGGTAATGTCGAATCACCGAAAAAACAGGCTTGTTTCCAAGAAAATTTCACAAGAATTTGTGTCCCTTAAAACAGGTCCTATTCAAAAAGCTTTCCAACGTCACCATTGTAAGCAAAGGATGTGTTCAATATTTGTCTGCTGCCAGCAGTTCTTTTATAAGTTGGACATGCACAAACTTACTGATATGCATTTGGTTACAGCACCTTCAGGTAGTGAGATGAGGATGGGGAGTGGAAGAGAACATGGTTCCCAGCATAATGTTCTGAGCAGCGGTATGCAGGTTGTGCTGTCCATGGGATTCACTTATCTCCAGGCGATCGAGGCGTACAGTATATTCGGAGATGATGTGGACTCCATGGTATGCTATCTCTTAGAGACTAGTAGCAGTAGGCGCAAAGGCAAGGCAACGGAATGAGCTGGAATGCCAGGAGTATCCGTAAGGTGTATCATTGCTTAGGTTCGTGCTCTGATTGGTGCGGAAAAGCTTTTGTTCTTATTGAGCAGAAACCTGCCGACACTTTGTTTAGCTTTATGTCAGTTTTCTTTGAATAAATGTTCTCTTCGTCGAAATGTAGACTTTGAATCCGGGCATATTGTTCTCGTGACTGCTGAAGCATTTGAAAATAAGAATTTGCAAAACGATATTCAGGTCGGTCGCTCTTTATTTCATGATCACGGCTCTCCTATAAAGCACGTATTTGTACCCCCCTATTATGAACCTCAATCCTCGTAGCGGCTACTGCCGACGTAAGTGGTGAAACACAAGAGTGAGTATTTCAGCGGAGATTTGTGCCGGTGTCGCCACTCTTGGAAGGCCATCTTTTTGAAGCCGACTGGCCTCTTTTACTCGCATGTTTCTGGGTCGTGCTCAAAACCAGTCCTTGCGGTCTTTTGCGGCAATGTGGTTGTTATGGCCTTTGCACGAGAATTAGTTTTAAGGGACGTAATGGGACAGGCACCGTGGGCACATGATTCTGTGGATGAGACAGGAAGGCTCGCATGAACTTTGGTTCTTCTGCAGGGTAAGCCTCTCCAGAGTTTCCTGATCGCGCGACCAAAGCCGTGATCTTGGGACGGTTAGATGTTTCGAACGCGAGAGGTACGAGAAAAATGTTTCGAACGTGGAAGCTGCAGGAGAGATATGGGATGCATGACGAAGCGGGGACACACCGGGTGAGCGAAAACAGACGCTTCCTTGGCTTTGTGGTGAGCTTATATTAAGACGACGGATCGTATTCGATGAAATGTTTTCGTGGATAGATTGGTATTTGTATGATTTGATCGATACGACGGTAGGCACGGTAGCGCGTCCAGCCTCACGATGCTTTCGAAATTCGAGAGTGCGAAGCGTGATTCGTACAGCTTGAACTCTCCATGGTGCTAACGAAATCTCCGAAGACGACGATCGCGAGTCGGAGAGCCCGAGGCGCTCTAAGAAGCCCGACTCAGCTCCGACGAACTCGGGCTTTGTTCGGCCCGCCCGGCCCGGAAATGATGGAGAGCGTCGGTGCTCCTGGGCTGAATCGGAGCAGCCCGCGGCCCGAGGACCGCTCGAAGATTCGCCTTCGGGCTCTGAGTTTCCGACCGTTCGGCGGCGCTGCTGCGGGGATTCCGATTTCCGAATCGGGAGCTGGGGGGAGTCGCTTCCGCGATTGGTTTTTGCAATTCATGAGTTCCTCGTTGGATCTACTCGCTCCATCGCTTGAGGTGTGTTGATTTCTTTCTGTTTACCGTTGCTGCTGCAGTTGAAGGTCCTGGTTTCTGTGGATTTTTCAATGCTTATCAGACAGAGTCCGATGTGGGGTTCTGAGTAATGTACGTGAGCATATTTTTTACGAGGAACAAGCTCGAAATCGGGCAGCAGCATATGTTTTTGGTTGTTTTGGGCATTATCTCCCTTAAAATGATGTGTTTTGCCCCCTCCATAGATGAAAGCGAAAGAAACAAAAAGAGAGGAACTTGTTCCAACTTGCAACTTCTGGTAGTATGTCTGTGAGATCTTAAACCAAAAAGTGAAACTAAATCGTTTTTTTCTGGAAACTGTTCTTTAGCTTTTCAGTTTATCTCTTGTTCTTTAGTATATCCTCGATGTATTGCTTCGTGCGCAGTTCAATGAAACACCGTGGCATCGGCTACATATGCTTGTATGTGTGGGATGACCTTAGTCCAAGTAGACATAATTGGTGCAATTATTCCTACACTGGTAAAAAGCCGAGCTATAACTTATGGGGGCGTCATTTTAGGCTTGGTACACTTTTGCATTGCGGGATTATTTCAGGTTTTGCGGTAGAAAAGGTTATTGCATTTTTGTTGAGGGCATGCTTATCACTGGTCAAGAATAAAATACGGCAAAGTTGTTAGAGATAGTTGGAAACTTAGAAGCAGGTAAATCATCAAATGCATCTTCCAGCCGCTGAAAATCCTATTGAATATCATTCGGACCCGAATCGTGATTTGGACCGACTTCTTTAACTCCCTTGGGGTGGAGCAAACTCGAGTCCATGTCTAGGCATCCTGGTATGCTGAAGTGCAACTGCGAATTTTGAACAATTCTGGGAATTTGTATCTTTGAGGCGATTCACGTGCATGTGCTGCACTGTGACTTGAAGTGGGGAGTAGCTTCATTTCATGGAATCAGAAAGGACAGGTAAAACATCATTTGTATAGCGTGATGTACTGTAGTGGCCACTAGTTTGAATGGGCATGATTTTTCATTCTGACGTTGCTGTTTACCTGCCACATTCCTATTTAGTCGCGTGCTTGTTGTATTCATGTTGATAAATCTTTGTGCAGACAGTGGAGACTACTAAGGAAATCATAGTTCCTGTAGAGGCTAGCCCTTTTGAGATAACTACAGGCGAAAAGAGAAAAAGAGAAGGAGGGAGAGTAAGGTCGAGAGTGTGGCAACATTTCACCAAGCTTGAAAAGAGGCCAGGTGAGCGAGAGGAATGCAGGTGCAATTATTGTGGTAATCTATATGTGTGTTCGAGCAAGTCTGGTACAACCCATCTAAATCGCCATATATTCGAGGGGGGATGTCCCAAGTACAAGCCGACTCTAAGTGAGACACAAAATCTTACTAGTTATCCAAAAGACGATTTAGATGACGGCGACAATGTAACACCTTTGAGAGTTCACACAGGGCATAGCATGAGGAATTTCTCTGAACAGGTAAATCTTTTTTATTGCTGCATCACATTGGACATTGTTTGGCGTTTATTGAATGTGTAGAAGTATTTTCGTGCTGCATTGCATTTGGCAGTTCAAGCTGTCTCGTTCAAGAAGCAATCTCGTCTTGTATCATCTGAGAACAAAGTAGGATATTGTTGCGCTGCATGTGTGGTCAAGTTCAGAACTTTGCTTATCGGACATGTGCCTTCAGGGTGTGCTTATAGTGACTCATGTTTAGCGTTTCTATTAGCACAGATGCTGTGAATGCTAATAACTCTATTAGGGGTGGGCACAGGGTGCAGGGGGGAATCCATGCCCTGTGGGGAGTCACCCCGAGCTGCACGAATTTTCCCCGCAAAAAAGGCTCTGCCTGCGAAGCAGACTGGTTTATATATTATTGAAAATTATATTTATGTTTATATTATTTATGTATTTGCAATAAAAATATGAAAAAGAAACCTAAGAACAACTTTTTCTCTCATTGTGTACACAGATGAACTTCAAGTACTAGACTGAAAGCTTTTGCTGGACATGTTGTATAATTTATTCATTTTCCCCTTGCTTCAGGAAGCCAGCGAAAATTTTGCATCCAAACTAGTGCAACTGAAGGAAGAGAATACGAAGCTTCTACATGAAAGAGATGATTTGGCAGCCCAAAAGACAACCCTTGAGCAACTAATAGTAACTATGGCAGCTGAAACGGTAATATTTTCACTTCCCACTATCCTAAGCCTCACAGAGTGACATGCACGGTCATCAACGTGATTCTTCATCACTTTTACTGTTGATGTATGGAATACCTATGGAAGAGTTACGAACCCAAATCTTACTAGACAAGAGCAGGGCAAGGTTTTAAGCTCATTTGGACCATTATCCTCTTCAATTATGTTGAAGTATATTCATGAATATTAGCTAGTTGTAAGTAGGTGATCATAAATAAGAAAATCAGGAAACTTGTTAGTGTCTGTCATGTTCTATAAATAGAGTTATCTTATGTACTCTTTCATTAAGTTATGGAGTAAAAATGTAGCATTTTCCCTCTCCCTTCCCCTCTTGAAGATCTTTCAATATTTACATGGTATTTAAGCCTCCAAGAAAGGGAGAACCAAATCAAAACCCTAACTTGGGATCCAAATCAAAACCCTAGCTTTATCTTTCTTCTTGCGGTCAGTCTTAAAAAGAAAAAAGACTCGTTTCTTTCATAATTGCTTCTACTCTGACGCTAAGCCCACCACCGTCAAGTCCTTTGTTTTGCGGCCTCCAATCTTCATCCTTGAGAGCACCACAATTAGCCTTCATCAAAGCTGCATCATCAATGTCTGCTTAACGAGATCTCAGATATGCTCATGTTCTCTCTAAAAGCAACGCTATCTCCTTGAGTAGCCGGTCTCTCTGTCGTTGTCAGCATGAATTGTTGTCATTTGCTATGGCCTTGTCAATCTTATCGTTGACATTCTTGTGCTGGTGAAGTCTACCACAAGTCAAACCTTTCTTTTCTCTAGCTTCATTCCGCTGTGCTTCCTTAATTATGCTTCTCAGTCAAAACCAAGCTCCATCCTTGTTAGTTAGTTTTTTTTTTGTCTTCTTTTTTGTTTTATCCTTTTCATATCTGAAAGAAGAAAAACAAAACGAGACCTTACTTCGGTGCCATTAATGCTCCAATCTACAGCACCTCATCTTCAAAAAAATCCAATTTTGGTCAACACTCAACATTGCCTACAATTAACATTATTCGTTATGGGAGTCTCTTTCAATCGTGAGGGCGGGAATCAAGCCCACCTTCAACTTTCTGATCATGTGTTTCTTCAGTGCTTGTCAATTTCGATGATGACGTGGATTGCATTCAATTTGTCGTGTAAGGTCCGGCGCACAAATCCGGTTTTCAATAATCCACATTCCTTGTCTAGTGTAAGGTTCGGGTTACACTGAGTTTTGGTCAAAGACTTTGGAAGAAAGTTGCAACTGTCATATGCAAACTGGATGCTCTAGCATGAGGGCTGGGCTAAAGTATATTTATCAATATTAGTCAGTGGTTAGTAGGTGGTCATAAATAGGAAAATTAGTTTTTTTGTTAGTACCTCTAATGCTTTATAAATAGGGCCATATTAAGTATTGTTTCATTAAGTTATTAACTAAAGATGTAGCCTTTGAGTATTTTCTCTCTCCATCTCTTTCTTGAAGAATGTAGAGTATTTACAAATTATTTGAACTATGGATGGATGGATGTTCCCAAGAAAAAAAGAAGACCAGAGGAGATTAGATGGATAACATGCTGATTATACTCTTCCTTTTTTCAGCTAATTTGCTAGAGACTTGCAGGATGCAAAACTTAAAAGCCTCACTGTATTGATGCTCCCTGTATTGATGAACACTCAATAGGAGATCTGTACCACTGACATCTCGTGGGAGAAAACTTAGGACTTCTTTTAAGTAGAAAAGTGGTAAAGTGAGTGCACATGTTATAATGCAATTATCCATTTCGAACAACTTGGGTTGGTTCAAGTGGGCCAAACTCTCAAAAAGAGTATTCAGGTTTCGGCGAGTGTCTACTTATCTATCAGGTCATAGGATCTCTTGATGATGTGGGATTATGGTGTTATTGAATGTTGTCCAATGGATGATGGTATTTTATCTGGAGAAGTAATGTTCAGCATGTCTTTTAGGCTCGCCTAATGGAAGAAAATACTAAGCTGAAGGAAGAATGCACAAAGCTTCAAGAAGAGAAACAGAAAACAGTTACCAGAGAGGTGATTCTCCTCAAATCTGCTTATCTTCTCAAACTCAGCTTCTATATCCGCTCATAGTTCTGAGTTGCTTGCAGGACTTTGCGCGACTGGAAACCCAAGTTTTGAAACTTAGGGAGGATTTTGAACGCGATAGACGAGGATTTCCAGTGGCTACAATGGCAGCTCTAGCTCACCTGCAGAATGGAAGATAAATGGAACATCTGCCCCACCACACCGTGAGTGCCAAACGGTTCGCTTGTATATTTGGCCTTTGCATTTCAACTTGCCTCGGACTTCTAAATTAGAGATTGTGACGCTCCCCGACGTTCACCCTGTACCAAAATGTTAGCCATTGCTTTCATACTGTGGTTGTAATGTCTATCCAACTTTCTTCTATTTTATGGTCTGCAGTTCCAATTTCAAGGAGGCACCGGCATTTTCATCACCATGTTTCAGAACATGTAGCAATTTCTTCCAGTGTTGTATCCTCCCGGGCATGGATCCTGGTTGATTGTTTGCAGTTCTCAGCAGCACCGATCCTCGTGTTCTACCTTTTGCCGTCTCTCTGGAATGGAAAGCACCGTCGGCCAGGTCATGAATTGACATGACAGAACGAAAGAAAGTACAGATGTGATGAACATGCACAGAGATCTAACAACATAAGATTGAAGAAAACTAAGCCGAATGGTAATCGGAAGATAATTGTATCAGTTATACTTAACTATTGTTGATCAAGTGGTTACATGAATGTTTGTCTCGTGAAGGCACGTCATTTAGATCGGGGTAACTGCATAACTTTCTTTTGAAAATGTTTGTTCTAAGTTGATTTGAAACCAATCCAGTCAGGAACCAGTAGTTCTATCCTTCGAACTCGGAACTGAGTTTGGCAATTTGTGTTGACGGGACATAAGACAAATATAGCTAACCTGACAACGACACACTAAATAAAAATGTCGAACTGCCTGAATACAAGCACAACACGCGTAGCGGGTTACACGACACAATGTGACTAATGTAATTGTCAATCGTCTCACTACGATACGATATGTTAATTTGTTTACAAATATATGTTAAAATATGTATACAATAAGCACAAAAAACACAGTTATACACGATAACTTGTGTTAATAAGCTTAAGACGTTTCTAGATAATACAAGTAATTTTACTTCACATTAATCTGAAATGTACCATTGAGTTAGGCTTTCATCATGTGCAATAACATTCATATACTGATACATTTCTATCTCTTTGACTGGGCGTTAATTTTGTAAAATGTTAAAAAGTTGTTACACATAAGTATTAAACGTGTCAAAAACAAGTACAATCTCGTTGTGTTGAAACAAATCGTAACGTTGATACACGAACTTTAAACTCGTTAATTTATGTCCACATAGGTGTGCTAATCGGTCAACAATGCACGACATGTTTGTAAGTGTGTTATAAGCGGTTTGACACCACCTCGTACGCAACTTGAATCCATTCATGCCAAATACAAACACATGTCACCGCATATCACGTCGTGCAAAAAGAGAGAAAGAATATGTTCTCCTTGAAAATCGAAAGCACGAGACCTGTTTCGACTAGTTATCGGTTCAAACCGGATCCCGTGCTTGGGCTAACAAAAGCCTTACTAAATTATCACGGGACTATCAATTCGAGGTATTGTAGACTCGTTAGCCAGCCAAATCCTTTTCAAGAAGAGCTTATGTCCATGTTACCGTGCCGATCGAACTTCCGTGAGTTTGTTTGATGTAAAGCCTAGATTTTGAACTCATCGCTTGAGGTCAAAACATTTCGAGCCGGATATCATTAAAAGGAAAAAAAATATATAAAAATACAAGAAGAAGAAAAAAAAAAGAGATAATGACACAAATGTATTGAACTTTGACCAAATATGTAAAAGTGATCTATCAACTTTTAATTTGTCCAATGTAGTCCCTAAATTTTAGCCTAATTTTCAATGAGATCTCTGAATTTTTAATTTATTCAATGTGTTCATAGACTTTTGATATATGTTCAATATAATCCCTGAACTATATGAAAATATTCAATTAAATTAAATAAGTACCTAAAGTTCAGGGACCATATTGAATAAATTAAAAATTCATGGATCCCATTGCACATTGATTTAAATCTTACGGATCACGTTGAATAAATTAAAAATCCAGAAATCACGTTGAAGTTCGGGGATTATTCATATCATTTTTCAGGGAAAAAAAAAAAAACGTTTCCACAAGCGGGCCGCGGGTACTGGCAAAGCGCAAAAGCCAATGTAGCCCCCGAAGAGCCCGACCCGCCCGAACGACCCGCCCCAATTCCGAGGCCGAGATCGTCCCCCTCTCCTCTCGCCTTTCTTCTTCCTTCCGTCGACGTAACATTATCTCTCTCTCTCTCTCTCTCTCTCTCTAGAAGAGGCCAACTCTCGGACGCTTCTCCTCTGCGGACATCGAAAAGCAAGGGAAAACCTTAGGGTTTTGTTCAGTCTCAATCCGACCGAATTCGAACAGGAACAGCAGGGGATTCAGCAGCAGCCGAGATCACAAGGAAGGAAGGGAGGGGGAGGAGGAGGAGGCTGAGGAGGCTGCTGCTGCTGCTGCTGCTGTGAAGCCCAATGTCGCAGAGCGGGAAGCTGATGCCGAATCTGGATCACCAGAGCACCAAGCTCCTCAACCTCACCGTCCTCCAGCGCCTCGATCCTTTCGTCGAGGAGATTCTCATCACAGCCGCCCACGTCACCTTCTACGAATTCAACATCGATTCCAGCCAATGGGTACTCCCGCCGCCCCCTTTCCCCCCCTCTGTCCCTGCCTTCTTTCGTTTGTTTTGTGATGTTGAAGATGCTGTGGACTTGCCCGGGATTCCCGATCGCTTTCCGAGTTTCTTCCGGCTGGTATCTCGTGTTGGGTATGTGTTGAGCGTGTTTTCTCCCCTTGGTTTTGCAGAGCCGGAAGGACGTGGAAGGGTCTCTGTTTGTTGTCAAGAGGTAAATTCCTGAACTACTACTATTCGTTCGTGCGGTGGTTAGTGAAAATTTTTGTTTTTTTGGTCGTGTCGGTGCCGGATGTGTTGCGGGAATTGATGTTCCAAGGGCGAGAGTCTCGTTGTGGACTTTTGTTGTTGTCTGGGACTCGACTTTAGATTTTGTGTTTTCAGTTTCGTGTTGAGTGTGCTTGACTGGCGGTTTTTGGCAGCTTGATCATTCGCTTCTGTAATTTTGGTTGCAGGAACACTCAGCCTCGGTTTCAGTTTATCGTGATGAATCGCCGGAACACTGGTTGGTGGACTTTGTTATTTGCTTGTTTGCTGGTTTATCTCAGAAAATCATGTTTCGTATCTTTGTGTGTAGGGGAAAAGAAGGAAAATTTATGCCGGTTTCAGGCGATGATAGTTCTGCTGGAATATTCTCTGTGGTTTCCATACAAAATGTGGGAGACGAGAGTTTCATGTCTAGAGAGTTCATGCGGAGGGCTTTTAGGATAATTTAATGTTTCACTGTTAAAGTGTAGAGTCAAGCTTTCGAAGTAATCCCTTTTTCTTTTCAGACTGCTATGATCTGTACTTTTGCTGTTATGTTGGGCATTAGATCGTAAAGATTTGGTTTATTTTTATATTAAGAATCAACTGTTTACATCTAGCTTTCCACATATACCATCCTCCTTTTTTGGCCTACACAACCTGGGGAAGTTTTTCCCAATATGACTTTGGAGACATTTTTTGTCTGTCCACATAAATTAAGAATTCAGATACAATTCAACACCCCATTGAGATAAGCATGAATCCTATGCATAGTCTAATTTTTTTATCTTCCCAAGCTTACTCAGGTCTGAACTGAGAGAGATACTACCCAAATAAGATTGCCAATGGTACAAGTGCTCGCCTTAATGAAGATGGAAAAGCGCAGTAGCTGCACCTGTGCCTTTCTAATAGTTGAGTTGCGAAGGGGTCCCTTTTTATTGTTTTAAGTACTTCAGGAAGTGAAATTTAGTATGACTTTACCCAATTTTGTCGGTTTGCTAACTTTAACTAAAAACTATGGTGTACCTTTAGCTTCTCCATATCTTATTTACTAACTGAGAAGTGCCGTACAGTTAGTTATTGTAATTTTTAAAGTCAATTAGATGGTTGTTGATCAAATTATGTGCAGCACTACTATCGGAATTTTACCGCTTCGATTTGTTGATGATTTGACTGCTCGATATTTATTAAAGTTTGCACTTTTAAGAGAGCAGCTTTTTACGCAGATAATCTGGTAGAGAATCTCTTGGAAGATTTTGAGTTTGAAGTCCAGGTTCCATATTTATTATACCGGAATGCTGCTCAGGAAGTAAATGGTATTTGGTTCTACAATGCACGGGAATGTGAAGAGGTGGCAAGTCTTTTTAACAGGTATTAGGCAAATTGGATGTTTGTTGTTATTTATGTATTGTGAATCTATACATATATTATATGCTTATTAGTGCTTCAATTCTTTTTTTAGTAATAATTTCTGCTTTTTGCATTTTAGGATACTTAATGCATACTCCAAGGTTCCTCAGAAGTCAAAGGTGCCCACAACTAAAAGGTACTAAGTGGTTTGTTTTGTTAGTGCAAAATATGCAAATTGTTCATGAAGGAATAAAATCAGCATTTCAACACAGATGTTTTTCCTGTTAGTTTTTACCAGTAGAGCTGCTTATATTCACCTTGGCCTTTGAGCTGTGATTTTTTGGAACTTGCCCTGTTTTCTGCTCCTCGATGATCTATGCGTACCTGGTTTGCAATAAGTTCGTTGAGGTGTAACATACACTATAGGAGTTTCAAAGAGAAGCACTTAAATGACGGAGTTTGTAGTCCTGTTTGTAATCCCTTCTATAACTATGGTGATCGCAATTTATTTGCTTGAAAGGTTTTCACTTCTGTTGACTATGAGGGATGTTGCAGTCTTGACTGTGAATTTTTAATTTCTTCTTTTTTTCCGCTTAAGTAGTGCGTTGCAAGTTTCACCTGAAAGTTGGCTTTTATAATATTACCCTCTATCGGGTGGATACCATAGTAAATTTTATCAGTTTGGCAATTGTCACGTTGCGGCGCTCAACGTAGAAGTGCCAAAGTTTTCAAGCACTACCAGTGCTTTTCAGTGAGGAAATTAATAACATACAATCTTCTTTTCACTTGATAAACAACTGTAATGTCTTTTCCCAACTCATTTTCAGTTCTGGTTCAGATAAAAGTTGAAAAAGAACACTGGTCGCGAAATGAAATGCTTTTGCATTGAGTTTCATTGTTTGACCTCCAAAAGAATCTTTTTTCAAAAAATAATTAACTGTGCTCATTCAAAATGTTATCTTTTAGTTCTTTGCTGCTTTAAAACAGATATTTTTCTTGCTTTCTGCAGTGAGTTTGAGGAACTAGAAGCTGTCCCAACTATGGCAGTGATGGACGGACCTTTGGAGCCCCCATCCTCTACGACGCCCAATGTAAACGATGTCCACGATGATCCAGCCTTTGTGAACTTCTTCAGTGTATGTACTAATAGAGATAGTCAATTTTCTATTAAGTAAATTTATTTGATGAGACGTAGGAGAATGTACATCAGCATGATGAAAAGGCATGTAGGAAAAAACAAGTGACATGTTGCATGCTTTGTAGGCAAATAAAATAACATGCATTTTAACATCTCCTGCACCTGTATCACGCACATAGTTTTGGGCAGGAGGCATATTGATTAATGTGGGTTCTAGCAGTGCTATGAGATGACCTTCCTTTTCCTTTTCCATGGGGACAAGTGAAGTCCTCCTCCAATGGTTGGAGGAGTTACTGCACAAGTGTGCTTTTTGAAGTTTGTCTAGTACAATGAAGCAATGAAGTTTGGATAGACGAGTGCTGCTTGAACTGATTTTGCTCTTTTTCGTTCCTCTTTTATAGCAGCAGATGACTCTTAAAATAGCAGAGGACTCTCGTATAACATTAAATTACTACTCAACTGGATGTTTAGAAATCTCACCTACGGATTGTGGCCTGCTTTTTGCAGGGTCTCAAGGCCAATTCTGTATAAGAAGTTTGATTTAGCTCCTCTTGCTTTGTTTGTTCTGATGTGTAGGTTCCATGTTTTGTAGAGAAACACGTTCCTCATTTCAAGCTTTCTGCTACGTAAAATTCTTGCATTTGTGTCGTCAAGAGTGGAAGGCTTCTAATTTCCTATTTTTAATAATTCCTCGACAGCTGGATCATTTGTGTTATTTTAAAGTGATGCCTTTGTAGTGTTTTTGGCACTGATGTTCTGCTGTCCCTTCTCCCTCTTTGCTTCCCCTATACCTGCAGAAACCTTTGTCATTCAGGAATCACAAATCATCTGATAGCGTATAATTTCAAAGGGTGTAAAAAAGTATTTCATGTACAATGAGCTGTTGCTTTTAGCTGGCATTTGCACAAAATGATCTTTCATAATGGTGGTGCGTTATAAATAGGGTTCTACTGTTCAAATATGGAAAAAGATGACTAAGTGCTAATGAAGATGGGGAAAGTGAAGCATAGTTTCTGTTGAAAATTGTTAGAATCTACAGAAAACTCCTTCCCCATTTGCCCAGGCAATTATGGTGGTGGAAGTTCATTTTAGCTCATCGTCTTTGAGAATGATAGGAGTGCTGTGCAGCACTGGTATATCTCGCTTAGGACACATGTCCTCTTTAGCCATATTCTACATGTTATGCAAAATCGTACTGTGTGCTTCCTTTTGGTCCCTAATGTTTTGCTTTGGCATGCAGTCAGCTTTGAATATTGGCAGTGCTACACATATAGCAGGTAGTGGACAACCTTTTCCATCTTCTTCAGCAATGGCTCCACCTCCCGGTCCTGCCTCGGCTTCCTCACCGGCTGTGTCGACCTTGCAAATACCATCTCCTCCTTTGGCAGCACCTACACCTCTAGGGTCGTTGCTTGATATTAATGATCCTGGTAGCAACAAAAATCGTGCAACTAATCTAGTGAAGCCTTCATTTTTTATCCCTCCGCCGTCCTCCTCTGCTGCAATTGTGCCGCCTGTCTCTTCGTCAATGCCTACTGCTCCTCCCCTTCATCCACCTGTGAATTTACAACGTCCATATGGTGCTCCAATTCTTCAGCCATTTCCGCCACCAACGCCCCCTCCATCTCTTACGCCAGCACCTGTTCCTACTGCCAATTATGCACCTGTCGTGAACAGAGATAAAATCAGAGATGCACTATCAGTGCTTGTTCAGGTTAGTTTGCCTGTAGTGCCTTTTGTTGTCTTTTACAGGAAGTTGTACCATTTAAATGGTTTTCTAATTTCTCCGGGAAGTTGTACAGTTAAATGATTCAAGGAAGTAAAATGACCGATGTTCCAATTTGTTTAAGGATAATACCTAACTGAAAAGGCTGTCCTCAGGATCATAGCTCATCCAGCTTTTACTGAGAAAACGAACTTTGGATTCACAATCCGAGACACTCTCCTTTGATTCCTAAATTTCTTCCTTATCTATGTTTATTGGGCTTTAGCATCTTGAAGAAATTATCGAGGACAGGGTGCTTTGTTCCATAAAGGTCTCTTATGGTTCTCCTGGTCGTAGCTTGGTTCCTCAAGAAGCGCATGCTTGATAAAATTATGCTAAGTCTGAATCAAAACTTTCCCATGAATTGTTTTCTGATCCCGCTGTAGTAACTACATGATTTCTGCTTCACGCATTAGGAGCCAGAACTAGATTTCTCTGGAGTTTGAAACAATAAGATCTGGTGGTGCTAGCTGCTCTAGCTTTCTAAGACACTGTAACTATTTCTTTCAATCACTTGTAACAATCCGAATACCTTGCAAATAAACTTGTTGCTCTTGCAGGACAATCAGTTCATCGACATGGTATATCGAGCATTGCTGAATGCACACAATTCATGAGCAGCAAGATGGTGGGGACCTGACTTTCTTCTCTGTTGGAGTTTTGGTGGTTGTGCATTTTCCTTTCTCAATCTCGAACGGTCAGATCCGTGTGTGTGATTCCATTTGTATATTATTTTGCTCTAATGTCTGATAACCTTTTAGTAAGGTATATAAGTTTTATTACGGTCTTTGCTAATCATCTGTTAATGTCTTCTGCTGAGTTGTTCATGGCACTATTCTGAAAATTAGAAATCATAAAAAGTAAGTTGACCTAGCCCATTGAATCATGACTATGTCCTTTGTTCTGATGTTCGTGCATGTTAAATATGGCCAGATTTACGAACACGATTGGCGAAAACTGCTGTGAGAAAGATGTACATCGACAAAAACAAATTCGCGAAGCTTTCAACGAACTTATCTTGGTCTGAGAAATTGAAGCTCGTGCTTTGTTATGTCTAGTCGACCCGGGTTAAGAAAGCAAAGTGATCAAGAGAGGATCGTCGTCTATGGTTGTAACTGAAATGACTGCAAGCAGCAAAAGAGACGCAGGCGTACCTTGTCGAGAAAGAATTTACCTACTTAGGAGTTCGGAGATCTCAGCAACTCTGGGCGATTCTGGGCGCCCGGACCGAACTCATTAGGTATTCATCATAGGTGAGCAAAAGAAATCGCCCAAACAAGATCAAATCGGTTTGTTCTAGGCAGTTCTCAAGGTCACCGGTTCTATTTTCAGTTTCATAAAATTGGAACCGGTGAATTTCGGTTTGATTCCAAGTTTCAGGGATGAACCGTCCATCCGGACCAAATTGATTTTTTTTTTTTTTATTTCTTACAAATCTGGAAAAACTCTAACCGCTTTCTAAAAAAGAACCTGATCGTTTGTTATGGTCATGCACGCCATGCCTCTCCCGTGCTTGCTCGCGCCTAAGCCTAGTGCCATTCTTCACGACTCAGGCTCGCTCGTGCTCAGTCGCTCCCAGTCTCTGACACCTCTTGCAGTCTTGCTTGACTCTCATTCTCAAACTCTCGGTCACAGCTCTCTTAGTCACGCCCTCTCGCCTCGACGCCATCCTCTCGCCTGAGTCCTCTTGCTCGACGCCTGTCTCTCACGGTCTCATGCTCTCGCCTCACTCTCTTGCTCTGTTTTTGGTCAATCACAATCGCATCTCATCAAAGTAAAAATATCCAGTGCTCTGTTTTTTGCCGTTCTTCGTACAATATAGGATTTGTGAATGATCTCCGCTCATTTTGACGCTATTGCAATAAAGCTTGGATCGTAATGATGGCTTCAATGCTGCATTTAGATCTCTTTTTCGAACAGATCACAGCGTGTTTGTTAAAATGCCTCAATGCAATGTGTGTATGGCTCTCTGCCAAAACCGTGCTAGCAAACTAATCGCTGCGTTTGATGCACCCCGAAATAGATTTGAATAGAACCCCACCATTCAATAATTGTGGATTGCCTTGCCAGTTATAAGGAATTCCCGAGTACATCTAAAACATTTACAAGCAATCTCCTTCTCGTTTTATAATTACCTATGCCGTAAACAAGGGAAAAAAGGACTATTATTTTCTTAGAATTTCCGTGTAAAATTCTTTTGCACAAATGTCTCTGTTTTCCGCGATTTGAGTTGGTTTTTTTAATATATTTCGACCAATGTCGATACAAGAAAGAAAGCCGTAAGAAATTGTGAAGTGTCATCCAATTTTATCTGGTGATGTATTTACAGTTAATCAAATCTACCCAAAGGAAAATAAAAAAAAAAAGGAAAAAGTGGGCAAATATTCGTTTAAAAATTTAAAAAGAACCAAAAATTAACCCGAAATGACGGTCCATCTTCAGTTTTTTTCTGCCACTTCTTCTTCTTCTTCTTCAGGAGGTAATCAAAGAGACGTATCTCTCTCTCTCTCTCTCTCACTCTCTCTCCGCCTCCTTCCATGGCGGCTGCTAGAAGAGTTTCGAGTAGGTTGGTCGAGCTCGTATCGTCGCCTAACCCCATCGTTTCCCCAGCTCGCCTTATCTTCCATCGAGGGCTCGCTTCCACGCTCTTCGTCAAAGGTACCGCACTAAAAAAAAAAACCTTTTTTTTTTCTCCTTCATGCTTTTCACTTCTCTTGATGCTTTGCCCCGTGTGCGTCTGGCTGTGCGTGCGTGCACGAGGCGCCTTCCGACAAGGCGCACGGGCTCCGAGTGGCCTGGTCGAATGAGGGGCGCTTTCTGTCGGAGTCGGGCTGACCTTCGAGAATGCTTCGGTTAACTGCGCCTTCAAAAGATTTCTTGGGCGGACTTTAGTAATTGGAATTCTTTTTTTTGTGCTAGGCGCTAGTGTTTGTTATGAATTTTACCTTGTGGTGATTTTGCTCCATTTGGGGCTTCGTGTTTTGATTGAAAGTCTCTTCTTTTGTGTTTCTTTCTTCCCGAATTTGAGCCGTTTCTTTCACCAGTCGATGGCTAGTGGAAACTGGAACCTGTTCTTTCTGTTGCTGGTTTTGCGGGTATTCATGGTGGACCGGGCTCAGCTGAAGGAACAGCAAGCAATTAGAAATTGATTACAGAGACCAAATCTACTTAGTCAGATGCACTGTCCTCCTATGAAATCTCATGATTCTGTTGAACAGCAAACCGAACATGAAATGAAGTACTTACAACAGCGAGAACTTTCGGATCTCCTCCCAAAAGGGAAGAACTCCAACCCAGAAGTTATAACAGACTCTTTAAAGTTGGCTCGAGTCGCCAATCTGACACGATGGCCAGAGTCCTGCATGCAGATCAGGATGTTGTACAAAACAAAAGTTAGACAGTACTGATTAATGGGATAGCACAAAATCGACATAATCCCACTTCATTAAGTGACAAATGAGCAGCCCCATCTTCCAGATTATTCATGAAAGTCTGTAATCTCTGTCTGCGTCGAGATTTCACAGTAGAGTGGGTGTACTTGTTCCAGCAGGATAGATGATCCCAAGGATATGATCTCGTGCTGCGAAAAGTGAGATAACTGGTAGTTCCGTAGTGATTGGGTGTTTCAGAATGCGACTTCTAGTTCTTGGTCGTCTATCATTAGTTAGGTGGTGCATTGCCTTTGAAGGCTTCATGTTGCCGAGTATTGGACTGAATATGATTGAGCTTATAAGGACTGAGGTTCGAGCTTTTGTCCCTGACCTCTTTCAACCTCCTGAGAACTTGGAAGCTGTTTAGCTTCTTTTTTGTGTTTCAAGGAAATAACATGGTGACAAAATGTAGCACAATCATTTGAGTGTTAAGTAGCTTGTTGTGTAGTGGATCTAATCTTTTGGACTCAATGAACACAGCCATTCATCCTGTAAAACATGGCTAGCGATGCCAGTCCTGGTACTAGCACAATATTAGTTACTATCAATCCTTCATAAGAGCATAGAAACAAAAATTTATCAGCTGTGAAGCCAAGCAAATCCCAGATTTAATATCCATTTCTGGAGAAATCGCAACTCTTTAGGGAGGAACCAAGAAAGTATTTTTCAAGCAAGATTGTGATGATCATTTCCTGAACTAATGATTGGTGGTAAAGGTCTGAATCTTCAGCTTTGGTACCATCAGAGTTATTTCTAGGAGAAATTTTAATCGTTGTTTATCTCACTATGAAATGCAGTTTCTAGTTGTAGCAAATACTCTGCCTTTTGTAATATTGATCTTATGACATGGCAAAACTTATCATTAAATGTTGCTCTTGAGCAGGTATAGATTTTGCCACAACTGAAGACAGGCTAGCCAAAGCATTTTCAAAGTTTGGCCAAGTTGAAGAAGGTAAGCTTCAATATTTCCCCTTTAGAGCTTCAAGAAGCATTATTATCTCTTACCATGAAGCCACGTTTCTTCCAGCTAAAATAATAATGGATAGGGTTAAAAATAGATCGAAAGGTTTTGGATATGTGACCTTCGCTGTGGAGGAGGATGCCCGGAAAGCCTTGATTGACATGAATGGGAAGGTGAGAATTGTGCCATCTCTTGGTACTTTACGCATTCTAGACCTTGCAAGTTATGACCCTCTTTTTGCTTCTAGTTGCTAGATGGGCGTGTAGTGTTTGTGGACAAAGCAAGAACCCGAAGAGATGTTGATCATTCCGTTCCAAAAGCCAGGGGACCTCCTGAACCTTCCATTAACGAATGACTCAATTCCTGTTTTTCCTCTGTCAATATGTCCGATGTAGTTAGAGAGCCGATGCATCATTTAGTCAATATACTCTGTTTTACTTGGTTTTTTGGTGTTCACTATTTTGCTGACCATTTTTCATTTCAATGTGGGCTGCAAATGTACTTCCTGTTGCTTTATAAGCGGGTCATTTGCTTAAGGTACATCATGTTGTTCTTCATCTCTGTGTTGTCATATCGAGAACTTTTTGACATTGAAGAATAGTGCAGATAATATCGGTGCTCAAAAGTCTTCAAACCTCTTTGTTGGTTCATGGCTCATTACCTGTTGTGTATCTAATTACATGGAGATGTAATGGCACTGATTGGATCAAAGAGAAGAGCAGTGCAGAGATTTTGATCGAGTCTCGTGAGAGGCAAAGGGAAAAGGGAGCCTAAGTAAGAGTTAGAAACGGAGATTGCCGTGGCAGACAAGACTAATTGCAGACGTGAATGACTTTGGAAGCAATGCAGTGCTTGACTCGAGCTTAGAAATTGAAAATCAGACTGGCGGGCCGGCCTGAGAACTGGACCCCGGTATTGATGCCCATCAATTTCGACGTTTCGTGCAGCAACTCGGCAACTATGAATCAAGGTTTGATGATTGGTTAATCTAGGAATTGGAGTTGTTCTGTATCTGCTGTCAAGTGGATTTTACTCTGAGCTAAATGTAGGTACTGATATCTTTGGACTTTATTCTCAAAAGTTTTGTCACTGATAAAGAAAAAAGTTATGATTTTGAGACTTGGGTAATCAATGTTAATTGAGATAACTCATCAAATTGATGGTGTTCTTTCTTTGTTTCCTTCTTTATTTTGTTTTTTAAAAATTTCCCCCCTTTAGTTTATCACGGGGGTTGGGCTCAGAAGAAATGGCTTGGGCCCTTTCGAATTGGCCCATTCACGGGCCCATTAGTGGCCCATACCAACTTGCTGAAGTGCGAACTGGGAGACCTCTCTCTCTACACATATCTTTCGACGTCCCCACGCTTATCCATGCAAATCCGACATGGCACGTTCCGATTGAGCGACGACGCTATCCATGCAATCCGTCTTCCACAAAATCTGTATCTCGCTCCTTAACAAAACCCTAGTCCTCCATATCCACCCCCAACTCTACAGTCTCTCATCCCAAACCAGCAGACCGAAAATGGCGGCAAGCATGGCTACATCGAGCATTATCGGCCTCGGCTCCTCGTCCTTGTCTTTGCCGAAGAAGGCCGCCCTTGTTTCAGGTACACCTGGATAATCCCAAAACGAGCCTCGCTTCTTATCATTCCATGCTCCTGTTACTCTCGATCATTCATCCAATCCGGAATCGTTGGTTGTCGCAGACTTTGTGAGATCTCCGGTGAGAGCGAGGATCCCATTGAGGCTGGTTCGCGCCTCGGGAGGAAGGTTCACATGGTAAGTGCTTCAATGTCTCTATTCAGCTCTGATCGGTTGGGTGCATGATGTCGATGTGATCGGGTTTGGTTGATTTCAACGTTGGTACGAATGTTTTTGTGAAGCTTCCAGAGAGACTGGTTGCGCGCCGACTACAGCGTGATTGGGTTCGGGCTGATCGGGTGGCTCGCGCCATCCAGTGTCCCGGCGATCAATGGCAAAAGCCTGACGGGGCTCTTCTTCGAAAGCATCGGGACCGAGCTCGCTCACTTCCCCACGGGTCCCCCGCTCACTTCCCCATTCTGGTGAGTCCATAATTACATACACACAAACCGATTCACTGCAAATAAATGCCGAAGCTTTAACTGCTCAATCGATCAGTCAAAATCCCACAAGCTTGGACCATTTTGACAGTTGACTTTGGTAGATTTAAGGCGTTTGATATGCGCACATCTGCAAAAATGATTGATTTTTTTGGGGCAAATCTGATGGATGAACAGGTTGTGGCTGTTCTTATGGCACCTGGGTCTGTTCTTGTGCCTCACGTTCGGCCAAATCGGCTTCAAGGGGAGGACCGAGGAGTACTTTTGAAGAAACCAGTAGACATTATCATATTTCATGTGTAATCTTCTTGTAAATTACCGAGAAATTTCCCAGCAAATCCATCCCTCATCTTGTTTTGCCACCGCCGCCGCCCCCCCCCCCCCCCCAATGAAACTCTATGTACCCTTTCTAATCTGATGAACAAGTGCTGCTCGTATTTGATTAACTCCGACCTGTATGCATGGTATGTCCTCCTTCTTTGTGGCCCTTTTCATCTTGCTGATGACAGAACCGCCAACAGCCGGCGGCAATCATTCAGGTTTCGCTTCCTTAGTTGTGTTCGGTTCTGCTCTTAATGTCAAACCCAATGAACGGACATTGCATTTCAAACCCAGCACAAGATGAATTAGATTCATCGGATGATGTGACCCTAAATTCAATCTCGCGCCAAATGTCTGAACAATCTGCTTCAACCTTCCGCTTGTTAACACGGTTAGTAAGATTTCTTGACACTTTCTGTCATCTTCGTCGAGAAATGAAAGTCAGGATATCAGCGGCAGATTGCAACATTCTCTTGAACTTCTCAAACCAGTCGGTTGCACAAATCGTGTCCAAAATAACGAGAAAGTATCTAAAGCCTATACGATTCGGGAGAAGTAGACATATTTCGAGCCCATATATACACGCTGTTTAGCTGCAAATAGGCATTAGACTTACAGGTTTCGCATAATCCAAGAAAGATTAATCAGATTGTTCGTAGATCAATTTTACCCTGGTCGCCGGAGTTCGGTTTCCAGTGTCGGAACAAATAGACGGTCGTGCCCTGGGAGGAGCTCTCACGTGCGAAGGGAGTCACACCTGCGTCCACTACCCGCCGCTTCAACTATGCCAGCAAGCTGGTGGGAAAAAGGAGACACCTTGCACGTCCCGAAGAGCTACTCTCTGTGATGAAGATGGCGACCTGCAAATGAGACCACTCTGTTCTGTTCTGTTCTGTTCTTTCTCGACGATTAACTGCACGAAACGAACCGACCCAGTTCGAGCTTAACGTGGGAGAAGATGAACGGCGTGTGCACCGACGGAACGGAGGGGCGGATCATATCCATGGCCGACACAGCGTCGATGTACCCAGGCTTCAAGTTCTCGACATCGGGTGCCGAACTCATCCCATACTACTTGACAAAGAAGCTCGAAGACCTCGACAAGAGCGTCAAGCAACTCATTCCCGAGGTGGACATCTCTGCCCATGAGCCCTGGGACTTGCCCAGTTGGTCTTTACGCTCCCTTCATCCGTGCTCTAATTCCGGTGTTCTTGTCGCCTGTGCGTGTGTTTGTGGCTCGTGTTAGGGGGAAAAGAAATTGGAGAGCATGCGACTCGTGTTCTTGGTATACGGACATAGTTCTGTTTTTGAAAAAATTGCACCCAATGTAAGCCTCGTCCCATGTGTGTAAACTTTTGGAGAAAACGGTTTTGCCAACTGAAATTGGAATTCGATGGGAAGAGGATGCGGTTTGCGTTTTATATCTTGACAACATGACTGGTTCATGTGTTGAAAGATGACTGTCTAGTAATTGTTTTGAAATGGAAACTCTTCGGATGGTATCTAAGAATTTTGTTGAACTTAGAATTTCCATTGATTTCTAACGTTGGATGCGTGTATCACACAATTTACCGACTCGGATTCATTACATAGTTCACTGGAGCTGATCTGTAGGGGAACTTTGGTTCTTTGTTACTCAACTGAGTTAATGGTTGCACTACTCTGTAATGCAAACTTTGTAGGCTTTTCTCCCTTATATTAGGCTTGCTTCGTTGAAAGTTAATTGCTCTATGATCAGCCAAATCGATCATGCCCTCGGAGAGCGATGGGTTCTTATCTGTTCGCAGCAGGAAGTATCCTAAGGGGTCCCAGAGTAAGAGAGCGACCGAACATGGATACTGGAAAGCCACAGGGAAAGAGCACAGCGTGAAGTCCAGCTCCATTGTGATCGGTACAAAGAGAACCCTTGTCTTCCACCTGGGTTGGGCGCCGAATGGGAAAAGGACAGAGTGGATCATGCACGAGTACTCGATGAATGCAAGGTCCCAGGTAATAGCGTTTGATTTTGAGCCTTTATCTATTGCATCGACCTTATCCTAGTCTCTGGCCCTCTATGAGTCTCTGTGATGTTAGTGTTACTGACACCAAAATGTGTGTACATTTTGCAGAGGCAAAGTAATTGAATTCTACTTAAAGATTCCAATACCTTTAAAAAACGACCAAAATGTCTCGTGCGTTTGCATCCCCCCGTTCAAATCAGCA
Organism: Syzygium grande; assembly: GCA_024733475.1. Lineage (NCBI taxonomy): Eukaryota > Viridiplantae > Streptophyta > Magnoliopsida > Myrtales > Myrtaceae > Syzygium > Syzygium grande. Next base: position 28,710,448 of record JAMXDD010000007.1, read on the forward strand.
GGATCTCTAGTTATCTGCTGCCTGCGAAGAAGCAATATGTTCCATATGAACAATGCCTCTGATATAATGCAAACTTCTGATGTTGACCGGACGGACGTCTCTGAAGGAGACAACTTGGCTGATGGTTACGCGAGGAAGTGCTCTGGCAGTTACAATTCACACTGCTGAGCAAATTCATTCGAGCTCCAATTCCTCCCATCAAAAAGCTCATTTCGTTTCGAGAAGTTAATATTTTGCAATACCAAAGTTTGCTATGGACTTGCGGTTTACTTGTTTCAGCACAGCACAGCACCTCCTCCCTCATCTACGGCCATTTTTAGTCGCGAGTATTTTTCCAAATTATGGGATTGAAATTTTTTAGTCAGTTTCAGGTGGAGCTGGTCTACAAATAGTCAGCTAATATTGTACTGACTAAAATCTATTTCCCCTGTTCTACCATTCAGTATTGCGATGGCAATGAAGACTTTTACGCAGACATACTGAAAGATGACATTGTCAAATTAGATGAGTCTTCTGTTTCTGCAACTCGTCTGCCTACTGTTCCAATCAATCCAGAGGCCGTGCTAATGTCTCAAGACTCGCAAAACCTAGTGCAAGATTTCATGTCCCTGATCCCTCCTTTCCAGGGCACCGCGAATCAAAGAATCAGATTGAGGAGGCAAAAACCAGAGAGCTCCAGTACGATAGCGCTGGAGATAAAGGCCAGTGATTACTCTGCAGAGAAGGCTGAACTGGAGGAAGCTCAGAGCCCTCAGAGAGAAGAACCATTGTGATCATTGGTCGATGGCTTGTGTACGGTGTCCTAATTGGCCTGAGCTTGTTGTTTGGTTTTGTTTATCTGCTTGGTGGTTTCCATCGAGCCGAGATGATTGTACATTCCTCCTAAACTTTGGTCCCCGGCTCTTTTAGAAGCAGGCCTCATATGGAAGAGGGTTTCTTCTTCTCTTTTGTTTTTCCTAGAGAGAGAGAGAGAGAGAGAGAGAGAGAGAGAGAGAGAGAGAGAGAGAGAGAGAGAGAAGTTGAATCCAAGAAAGAAGGATTATGCCAGAATTGGCTGACCTATGACCTTCAAGAATGATATAAGCAGTTTTTCAGGAACAACCCTGTGCATTAAATTTGCCAAAGATTGATGTCAAAGAGTGTTGCAGAACAATGTTCTGCCGTAGTACCACACCGTCACATTCAATTCGACAGTTCTCTTTTAAAAGGAAGTGATGGAATGAATGAATCAAGGATGAAGACAGGTAAGTACTGAGAGTGCCAAAAACTTCAAGAGTACTACACAATGTCAGGTTTTAGGCCCATCAGCTTCCTTGTTTTCCCGACAAACAGGTCTTTAGACTTGATCGTGCTGGGAATCCTCCCAATGATGGTCGTGAGCGAGAACTGTGCCACTGCTTGTATCCTTCCGAGCGAGACAATGGCTTTTACTGAACGAGGCTCGTAAACGGCCGTCTTGCTTTCTTTGCCTCCATCCATCAACAAACTTGGCAACCGTCGCATGCTTTTGTGCCAAAAAACCTTGCTCGATCTCCTGTTGTCATGTTACATAACCGTTTCTGTCAGCAATTTTGACATTGAATGTGTTGAAGTCTACTTCTTGGAGTCTCGCTTTCTTTGCCTCCATCCATCAACAGCTTCAAGTTGTTCACGGCAACCATCGCATGCTTTTGTGCCAAAAGGCCTTGCTTGATCTCCTGTTGTCATGTTACATAACCGTTTATGTCAGCGATTTTGACATTGAATGTGTTGAAGTCGACTTCTTGGGGAAACGAACTTGAGCGGAGTAATCCGCATTTTGAACTTACCCGAACATCAGTAATATCTCCAACCACAAATATGTTGTCGCGACCCTCAAATCTCATGCACTGATCAACCATTAATCTTCCAAATCGATCCAGCTTTTCTTTCAAGAATGTCTCCTTGAGCCATGAAGAAGCAAGCGGCTTTCCCATGCACAAAAAATGGCAATCTGCATCGATAGTTTCTCCGTGGGAAGTTGTGTACGTTCCATCCGATATAGAGTTCAAATCGACTAGTTGCTCCAATTTTACATCCACGTTCTTTGTCCTTAACCGATCCAGGGTTTTCTCCGAAGCCTTTGGCCCGATGAGTTCCATCAACCTCGATCAGCTGTGAATGAGAGTGATTTTTTTGTCCGGAAAATCAACGGCAATTTCTGCAGCGAGTTCAACACCCACTGGGCCACCACCGATGATCAAAATTGATCGAGCTGATTTTATGTTTTGATTATCTGCAAGTAACAGATTCAGACTGGAACAGAAGTCAACAGAACAAGAACATAAATGACTGATAGTGCTATACTTGTTCGTGCTTTAGCAGCTTCCCTGTACCTACCTCAAATTGTTTCAGTCTTTGAGTTTTGGTTGTGGGAACTGGATCTTGGAGACCCCTAGCGATGACAAGATAATCATAAGCAAATAGGTGGCCATTGGCTGTCAATACTTCTGATTCGGTGATTTTGATCGCCTTTGACACGATGACGCAAGCATTAGGGAGGTAGTCTCTATGGTTGATCAGTGATCGGTCCCCAAATGTTGGGTCTACCATCGACCTCAAGCTTGCCCGTGGAATCTCAAAATATTCCTTGCTTCTTTGACTCAAACCTAACTAAGCCACAATTCGAAAATTCATGACTAGAACTTCACCTATCAAATAGGTAGAATCTACATTGTGCATAGATGTTGCAGAGGCAAATAAACAAGGAAAAAAACTGCTGTTAAAGATATTCTGAGATTGCTTAAACTTATGACCACCAATCGTTGCATCATAAACATGAACAAATATGAAAAGCACGATCCTAGTTAACCGTAAGGCTTTCATTTTTGTTATCAGCATCATAAGCAGCAGCAGACAGACAACGAAGAGCCTTTGTTCAGAGGTCGGTCATAAACTTGGGATACAAACAGGCTGCGGCGAAGTAGCAAATCTCTTGTATATGGTGATGTGAATGTATGCTACCGATAATCCATAACGAATGAGCTTATCAAAGACTGAAGAATTTATAGTTGGCCTCAATTCAGTAATATAGCATTGAGTAAAGTCTAATAAGAACGTCCATTAGTCATCACATGAGCTAGCACTAAGAGCTGGTGACAAGAAGAGCAAAAGCCAGGAAATGAGACGAAGCCAGGCCAAGTACAGAGAAAGCTTGCAGGAAAGATAATGAGAATGACGGGAGGCGACACAACTCACGGGTCGACGAGGATGACATCCGCACAGAATTGGAGAGATTTGGTGACGAGGGAGCTGCCGACACCTCCTATCACCACCGCCCTCCTCCTCTTCGCACTCAATCCGTCTTTCCTCGCCATCTTCTGTTCCATTACTAGCTCCGACTCCATTAACACTCTATTGCTTCCACTGCATTGTGAGGCGTGCGAGGATGATCACCTGGAAGTCCTTTTCTCCCAGCCAAAGAAATGGTGCAAGTTCTGGAAAATGTCAACGATAAGCTCGTATTATTAGAATACATGGTTGGTTGGTGGAGAATTATAACTCAGATTTCGTTCGTCCATTGTTCTTCGCCGACATTGCTCGACATGTAATTATCTTTCGACGCCCTTCTTGTTCCCTTTGAATATTTCCTAAAAATATGTTCGCAACCTGATAACTCGCATCCTGCTTTGCTTGCTTATGTGAAGGTCAACGCTGACTTTCCCTCCCTGCCTAAAGTCAACGGCGGCTTGGTTGGGAGCACGGAGTTAATCGTACAACCTGGTGCGGTCCAAAGTGGGACTACCTGGCAATAGAGTGCCATAGAAAACATGCGGCCGGATCCGTCCACGATGGCGATCGACTGGTGACCGGTGAGGACTTTGTCTCTCTTGGGCCTTATCATGGTCGAGCCCATAAGCAGTCGGGGGCTACCTTCAAGTATCTCTTGAAGTTTATATTTCAACCCGAGCCCGGCCCATTAGCCACCTCGAAGTTGAAGGGGGTGAGCCATCGTGCACTAGGGGTGTGCACGGGAACCGGACCGACCAAGGAACCAAACCGGACCAGATCAAACTGATCGATTCCCAGTCTATGTATAAGCACAAAAAAGAGTGACTTGTCTTTCACGAGATTATGAGTTTGATTCAAGGCAGGAGCTATTCTCTGAACGGCTCGTGCCATGTTGCCTAACTACGCCATATTTCACGCTTCGAAGATTTTCTTGACCGTGGCGAGGCTGCGGTAATGGACTTGCCAATCTTGGATCTTTAAACATAGATAGTGCACAATTAACTACTCGTGTTGTCTCATCTTATTGCATCATATTTCGAGAGAGAAGATTTCTTGACTATGGCGAGATTACAGTAACGAGCTCACCAATCTCAAATCTTTAAGTAGTACGCAGTAATTATGATTGAAACCGAACATTACTAGCAAATACTAGACCTTTATATAACTCTTAGAGTAGTCCTTAAAATCAGTAGCTTCTTGTCATCTATTTCACTCGTAAAACAAAAGGAAAGAAGGACAATAACGATGGAGACGACGACACTCTAGAAGTCGTTGAGCATTAGCTTATCTACCAAAAAAACTTAGACCGAAAAAAGTAAAAGAACGCAGCCGTGTCAACTAATGTATAATTAAATGTCGATGCTAACAGGTCTCATGTCCTATGTAAACACAAAGTAGTCCATTGAAAACCATCTCTGCCAATGGCTTTGGTGATCATATCAGTTGAGAACTGCAATGATACAGATTCTATAGACTCTCGAACGAAGAGTACGTGATGACATGTAAAGTAGCAAAATATCAATTACAGTCAATAGGACCAAATAAGAGAAATATACCGAATTTCCTAATTATATCTCTAGTAATATCTATCCAAACAACCATGATAATTTCTTATTAGCATTTGTTAGAGCGTAAATTGATCACCGGTGTTCACATAAAAGTCTCGGTTCGGTTTTTGCGCAATTCAATTTTGTTACGACCGTGACTGTTTTTTGATATAAGTGCACTGAAAGTTTTAAAATTCAATATTAAAACTTGTCAAATTAGTGCAATCAAGTCGTCTCGTTAACTTCGTCTAACTTAACTAACGGAAAATGCCAAAGTGGATTTTTTTTAGGGTTAATACAACGAAAAATCCTAAACTGGACCTCACCAAAAAAAAAAATCCTAAACCGGTATACTTGTGACAAATTTACCTTAAACTATTTTTTTGATCACAAAAAATCCTAAACTGATACACTTGTGATAATTTTACCCCAAACTATTTTTTTGACCACCAAAAACCTCCAAACTGGTACATGTGCAATAATTTTACTCCAACCTAATTTTTAATATTATTATTATTTTTTATTTTTTCAAAAATTTTTATTATTTTTTCTTTTCTTTTGTTTTTCCTTTCCTTTTCTTTTTTTTTTTTTCTTCATCTTCTTTATCTTCAACCTATGGCCTATCCATAGGTGCACGGTGATCGGCTAAAAGGTGAAATTCGGCAAGGTCGGCCCTTGCTGCCGGTAGCTGAGCCCGACCTCGCCGTTCGCGGGCGGGTTCGACCTCACCACTTGCCAGCGAGGGGTCATCCTTGCTAGCGGCAAAATCCCAACCGTTAAAATACAGCGATCGAAAACCCATCGCTCGGTCCAAAAGCATTTCTCTCTCGATTTTCCCTTCCCCGATTGGAGGATCGGAGCCATGATCGGCATCTCTCTCAAGTGCGGTGACTACGACGCCCTCTTGAAGTCTGTGGAGGATGCTCAAGGGCACGCCGAGCTTACCTCTCACTCCAACTTCTCCGAGTCCATCGAGGCCGTCCTCAATCTCGTTTGCAGCTCCTGCGAGTAGCCTTGTCGATCCAAGGTGGTACATTGAATCCCCACCTTTTGCTGGCGAGGTCGACCTCGCTAGCGGCCGGCGGGACCAACCTTGTTAGCCCCCCATTTCTGGCTGGTCGACGGATCAGTGACCCGACGACCAGCCATAGGTTGAAGATAAAGAAAATGAGGGGGAAAAAAAGAAAAGAAAAAATAAAAATAAAAAATCGAAAATATAAAAAAAAATAATATTAAAAAATTAAGTCGAGGTAAAATTGTCGTAGGTGTATCAATTTGGGATTTTTGGTAATCAAAAAAATAGTTCGGTGTAAAATTGTCACAAGTATACCAGTTTAGGGTTTTTCGTGGTATTAACCCATTTTTTTAATATTTTCTCTCTTCGTGACAATGACATGGCTAAAATGACATTATTTTAGTCTTGCATTTCATGTTTTAGTTAAAAGGGAGAAATTATTTATAAAAAAAAACAAAGCCACGTCAACATTTTCTATTAACCAAGCTTGATAGAGTTAATGGAAATACTTAATCATATTAATTCGATAAATTTTAGCACTTGATTGCACTTTTTATAAGTTGTAGAGCTCAATTATATTTTCGTGATAAATTTTAGAATTTTCAATCTATTTGTATTATTTTTTTATTATCCAAGAGCAGAAGAGCAGACACCCGACAGCTAAGGGCGTAGGACCTGTTTCTCCGCGATACGCAGTTGTTCAGCCACGTGAATGTCGCGAGCACCCACTCTCCTATGTTGGTTTTTTTTTTTTTTTTTGCTTTGTGCATTTATTTGCAAGGAAATGTAGGAACATCGAACTGAATATATATACGCCTCACGTCTTGTTTCATTATTATGGCGCATTTATTTTCTAAGTTGGACAGAAAATGATTGCGGGATTATTTGCATTACAATGACGGACGATGGACATGGACTCCGCGCCATGTGGCACAGCTCGATCGTCATTAAGATTGCCAGGTAATGAAACTAATTTCTTAATCGCCTGCATCGATCTTCTCCGATTTGACCATCCTCTTCTTAAATCTCAGCAGCTGTCACATGGATTTTTTTCTTCTTCTTCTTTTTCTTTTTGATGGTCTAATTGGATAGTTATCTGTAACCAACGTGACCAAAGGACAGAGGGGACTTCACGAGGCCACGTGCTTGGCGCAGTGAAATCGGCCGCATTGAATATCAAGGGTGCGATTTTTCTAATTCGAGAAAATGGAACAAATTGTTTATGAATTTTGATTCAACATATAATATCGTTTTTAAATTTTTAATTTATTTAACCTGGTCTCTAAACTTTAGTCCAATATCCAATATCGTCCTTGAACTGTTAATTTGTTCAGTGTGGTTCATGAATTTTTTGTACTTATTCAATTTAGCCTCTAAATTATATGAAAATGTTCAAAATTATCTATGAACTTGAATTAATGGAAGGATAATATTAAATGTTTTTCATATAATTCATGGACTAGCCAAAAGTTCATGAATCATAATGAATAAATTAAAAGTTTAGGGAATATATTGTATATTGAGTTAAAGTTCTCGAACCATATTGAACAAATTTGAAGTTAGGATCAAAATTTATGAATCATTCGTGTTATCATCCATTTTAATTTCTAGCATGCGTTTTAGCGTGTGATTAATTTTCTCTCGTTGTAATTTGTGGTTACATTTGAGTTCTTAACTTTGTTCTCGAGAAAGTTGAAATAATAAAACCAACACGGCCTGGTTGTCCCATGCTCGAGCTTATGCCTTCCTCCAATCAATTGACAAGTGTTTTTATCTCCCTTGATCACTCGAAGGGTTGCTCAAGTAGTGCATCTGTCCTTCTTATTTAAGATCCGTGTTCAAATTATCATGCTTGAGCATTTTCGTAGAGCAACACCTAATATCATTGTCATGTGTGTCTTCGATAATTAGACGACGCGTCTAGACCTAGGAGACTATCATGCGTGATGCGATTAGCCTAGCGCTTAAAGAGTCTCGAACGCTCATTGATACGACAAAAAAAAAAACCTTCTCTTGATTTTAGTTTTTACGGAATAAGCATAATTAATCCTTCGATTTTAGATCTAGGGCGTTCAATTATCAAGTTTAATGGGCGCGAACTAATATGGGTTCGGTCTCGAAAGAGATGGCATTGATTAAATTAATGATTTTTTTTTCTTTCAAACAGTCGGATAGTGCTAGGACTAGTTTTCACACACCTCAACAAGCCTATCTCCCGGGAAGCACACTCCCACATTTTGCTCCCGGGCTGCTCCCAACAAGATTTGTTCCTAGATCACAAGGAGAGCAGTAAACTTCCTCGGCGATCAAGCCAATACTTTGTTAGCATAAACTCAAAGGATTTTAAATGCCGGTATTTCTATGGTGATGCGTTGGAAGCGTGCTTGAATAAGAAGGGTCTTTTTTTTTTTTTCCTTTAAATGGTGAAAAAATACCATTTCAAATTTTAATATGCAGAGAAAATCCAAAAAAAAATTAATCACTTCATTTAATTCACAAATGAAATACCATCTCTTGCGTTCTTCGTTTGGTTGACTTTATCGGTCGACAGGGAACCAAATTGTCCGCATTTAATGAGCCTTCATGTTAGAATTAGGCTTAAGGTACAAAGAAAGACCACTTACATAAATGCGTCCAACTCGATGCACACGAGGACGAGGACGAGGTGGTCCGGGTGGTCAGCCACGTGCAATTCCCGCCAGTTTTCGCAATCTCAACTTCGTGAACATTTTTAATTTCCTTTGGAGGGGCGGCCTGCACATGGGGATGGGGTACGCTGATTTTTACGCTACGACTCGCGTGCAAGGTTTTCTTGCCATAAAAAAAAAGAAATGAAAGAAGTACAAAATAATTAATAGGAGATGACATAAATCACACGCATAGGAAAAGACACTTATTTTCCAATGTTAGCACGATATTAGGGACACAACCTAAACACCATGGCTGTGCTCGATCTTTCCGAATATGCTCCGAAGGGCCGAGATCGAATTGAATCAAGAATTTCGACTCTCAATGGAAAAAGAAAAAAGAAAACGAGAGCTTCCAAGTCATAACTCGGATGAAAAAAGGAACATAGCGACACAAAGTAATTGCATAAGGGAAAAGTGCTTTGACACAACCTCTTTCTTACTTTGATGATCCCGTCGTTAACTTCCAACCGCTAAATTCCCACCTCTTAGCAGATTGTTCATGACCTCCGTTGGGAGGACAATTTGGACTCGAATAGGTCCTTGAAAGAAGATAAGATTTTCCCGTGAATTTTCTTTGCACTTTCTTTCCTGAGAAGAAAAAACAAGGAGAGGACAAAAGGTAATTGTACAAGGAAAGGAAAAAGTGCTTTGACGCAATCCCCTTGCGCTCTTTAACTTGCAATCGCTAAATTCACACCTCCTACCAAATTATTCGCTTCGCGGCCTCCGTCGGGAGGGAGGACGGCCCTCTCAGACTTGAAATGCTCCGCGTGGAAATCAGACGGGGGGACACGTGGCGTTCCGCGGTCCCGGAAAGTCGTCTTAAGGACTGTACTAACCACTCGATTATGTCAAAGCATCTTTCCCCCTTTAATCTAACTGGCGGTGGTGATCTGATCTTTTTAATCAAAAAATTGCCCCCCCGGCTGGCCCATCACTTGAGAACACAATCTCCAAGCCGGATCCCTTCGCTCGCCTTTTTTCGTGGGTTTTGGACTGTTGGATTCACCGTTCGGGTGGAACTCACGGGAAAGTTAGAGAAAATGATCTCGTTTCCCCCCCCCCCCCCCCCCCACGATCGCAATTCGTACAAACCTCAGTAGATTTCGACTTACTTGGACTTTCCCAGGCGTACATCATAAGGAGAGGCAACCGGCGTTAGCGATTTCTTTCGCGCATTATCATAAAAGTTCCATACACATTACGGAATGTTCGGTTTGAGTCATAATTACTCCGCACTATCCATAATTTGAAAATTGAAGGTTAGCAATAGAAATGATCGGTTCTCACCTAGGAATAGGGTTGGTTCCCTATTCCCTATCTGTGGAATCGAGAAAACCTTGTCAACCCGAGGAACCGGACCGTTCTTGAATTGGACCGGGATCAATTACGTGTTTTTTTTTTTTTGTTCTAATAACTGTTCTCCGTCTTGCCTCTTTAGCTTCATCGACTTGGAGTGTTCTTCTCTAAAGTAGGTGGAACTCCACCGGGGACGGTAGTTGGCATTCTGCTGTTGGGTTTAGTGACTTTCGAACTTCTACCCTCATTCCTATTCCTCTCAGTTCGTGCTACATTTTGGAGAACAGCTTCAGTACAAGGAAGTCCATCGAGTAGGCCCCTATGAACCACCGACGCACGACTTTAGTTTAGAAAATTAGAAGATAAAATCACAAAAAAGAAGAAGGAATCCGATCAATATGGTTCCTTATCTGGAATAGGGAATTAGGAACCACTTAGAACCGACTGATTCAATCCCGCTCCTGGACTAGACTGAGATCATGCTTACTCCTAGTTGACCAGTCCGTCATCACGGCCCTATCAATATGTCAATTGTCACTAGTTAGAAAGTGTCTCTACAAAATATATGTCGCATTTGGGCAATATAGCATGAATAATTTAGAGTTTTTGCTCACAATGTGAATCAAACTCACGATCTCGTTGCGACGTCTTTCCCTACTGCATCAACCACCTTACCGGTAAAAGCAACGATCGCGATTGAATTAAACAAAACGAGAGAGGGAAAGCTGCTATTTACCCTTTTAGCCCTCCATCTCCTACCAACCTTCCAACAGTCACCTGTCCTTCACCAAACCAATGCCTTCCAATTCTCACTTTCCATAATCTAACACCCCCTTCCCCCGCACCCAATCATCATTCCAGCCTTTATGCTTAATTAGTTTTCTTTACATAACAATTTCGCATCGTAGAAAAGTTTACGATGCGGACGATCATTTTCCTCTACTTTAACGCGTGGGAAGGTACAAATCCAGATTCGAATTCACTCCAGCGTTAACTAGAATTATTATTTTTTTTTTGGGTCCAGAAAGTTTTAACTAGATTGATAAGAAAAGATCACTTTGCTACGGAAAAGCTACGTAAAATCCACACAGGCAAGTGGAGGGAGGAGGGGCCCCGCGAGCCGCGATGATGATAGAAACATCTCCTCAGACACGGCGTCGTTTTCTTCGGGAGAGAAAAGAGAACGCATGTGCGCATGTTACCACCGTTGGGGAGAGGCAAGTTGATGCCGCGCAAGTTATCCGGGAGACAAGGATGTCAACTGGAGCCAGCGAATCCCGCAAAGTCCAAGCGCCAAGGTCAAAAGCAATATTTTTGTCTAATCGTCTAAATTTATGGAACGGGTACTTCCTTAACGGGATGTTGGAATTTCAAGTCCGCGAGTTTGAATCGTGATAATCTGGACTCTTTTATCACGTGTTTCTCCAGGCGGATGTATGTTTTGTTAGAATAATTAGATATTAAACCACGTATTGCTCTAATAATTTAAGCTGTTAAAACGATTGACAGTAATCTCAAAATATCATGACTTTAAATATTTCCAGGTCCCGTTTGCCTACTCAATTAAATATGCCCAGATAGGAAGATCCAACTAAGCGAACAAGGGAGTGTTTGGATAATTAAATATTAAATCACGCCTTCATCTAATGGCTGGTAGTGGTTCGATAAAATCTTACATGTTTCGAGTAGTTCCGTCCACGGTTCTTTGTCCTACATGCACAAAGAGAAGAGGACCATAGGAGAATATGCTAGATAGGGTATTGCTAGCTTATTTCGCGACGATTTAAACTTCTTCAAAAAATAATTATCAAATACCCATTTGGTAATATATAGCGAAACGGAGGCGAGTTCATGCGATAAAGTCCATTTGGTTCGGATAAAGTCCATGGAGACCCACGAGGACCAAAGACACTGCCGCCACCTTTTGACCGAACACATTACAATAATAGTGTTTGCGTATCATTGCTCCCCTTTTGTGCGTTTAGGGCTCGCGATAGAAGTTAATTCGACCACGTCATATCTTCAGAAGCAAGGCGGTTTCGCGTTCGATTCGCTCCCCAAGATTTTTTGACTCGCGTTTCATTTGATCCGCGAGATCCGACACTTCAGTGGCATCGCAGTCCATGTGCTTAAGACGAGCTTCCGTCGTTCCGTAGCAAAAAAAAAAAAAAGAACCAAAACCGCGCTCTAAAGTACGCCCGACCAAACGGGGTATTCTTTAGCACCGAGCGAGCGACAGGACGAAGCGCGAAGCGCGTGGCGGGAGGGATGTTCGAGGGAGGGACGAGGACCGGCCATGGCGTCGTGGTGAGTTAATGCGCTCCGTATCGTATCGCATTTTTAGTATTCGCGTATTTATTTGCCTGGGTGAGCCCATCTTCGGATGGCGTGCCAGCTTGTGTAGTAATGATTTGTCTCGAAGCGTCAGCTTCTCCAGCCGCAGCAACTCGTTCCGGGGGTCAACGGTCAATGAGCAGCTAAATTTCATAATTAATTTATAAAAAAAAAACAATGTCGTGGTGTTTTTTCTTTACACAGGCCACATATCGATTCGGATATGTGATCGATCTTCGAAGTCATGACTGCTCAAGCCTCACGTTAATGATAATGGCAGTAAATTGCGTAATAAATGAATTACACGGACTTCGCGTGCTATAAAATCTTCCCGAAATGAATCCCCAGCATGCTCGGTTTCGCCAATTTCTTCTTCTTTCGAGAACATGAAATAGTATACAATTTGCAGGTATCGCGAGCAAATAATAAGCAGGGGTATTGAAATTTTTTTGGCCAAATAGGAAGAATCATTAATCATTTGTTCAAGAATAAATATTCATCCATGCAGGTGGCTTTACTTCAAACAAGTAACGATTTATTCTACTCGAGTCGCTGATGGAGAATGCGGAACGCTCGACTGGACATTACGCGATTTATATATATATATGTCTAAAGCGAATTTTTTTTATGTAATTTATCGCTACGCTGAAAATTAAAACAAAAAAATCTCAATATTTTGGGAGAACTATTCACTCGTATTTTTTTTTTGGAAATTGGTAATTTTATCCATTTCTCTTAAAAATGTTAAACCCCCCAAAAGTGCCAAATTCAAAAAGATTATCGGCCAAATTTTTTGTACGAAATCCGGGATTTGTTAGATTAGTCGATTGAGGTACTGACCTTCGTTTACTTGGCTCTTTATTTTATATGATATCATGTCCCTCCTCCTCGCCCCCACACCCCTTCTAATTTGGCAAAAGAGAGTCGCTTTCGGCTCGTTTCGGAGTGAACTCATAACCTCAACCACCCTCTTATTTTTTCCTCGCTGCCTGTCTCTCCCTGCGAAATTTCCGACGAACTGGTTTGGCTCTTCTTCCTCCTCCTCCTCCTCCTCGGTTCGTCTTCTCCTTCCATCTGCGCGCTTCACGCCTCTCGAGCTTCTCTAGGCCAGTCGAGCTCGAAGCTCTCGAGTGGCCGGCGCCGGCGCCGGCACCGCCCCGAAGTTCGGGCGAATATTATATTGCCTGTCGCTGCAAGTGGGGAGACAGAGAGTGCGTGGAGTGACGAGCCAGGAGAGAGAGAGAGAGAGAGAGAGAGAGAGAGAGAGAGAGAGAGAGAGCAGTGAAGAGCAACGGACAGCTCGCGGACGCCCGTCTTCGGAGGCGGAGGCGGAGGCGACTTCTCTTCTCGCTCTTGCCGCCGGCGCGAGCCGCATTGATTCGTCCGATTCGGGCCGCGGAGCAGTCGAGGGAGGAGGAGTAGGGGGAGGAGGAGCGGAGGCGGATTGGCTGCCGGAGAGGTGTTACCGGCATTCTCGGTGGATGACTTGCTTCGCGAGGCGACTGCGAGCGGTCGTGTGTTTCTGCAGACTGGGGAATCCCGAGCTATGAGCCCGTCTGCTGATGCTGGGGAGACATAGGCCTCTAGATCCGGCGAGCGGCGCGGCGTCTCGGTGTTGGGATCGCAATGGCGTGAGGAAGATTCTCGAGCGGACTGATTCGTTCCGAGCGTGGTCGCGTCGGCTGTTGATCTGAAGTCGGTTTAGGTTGTCGGCGAGCCGATGGCGACGGAGTCTCGGATGGATCAGTATGAGCTCATGGAGCAGATCGGTCGCGGTGCTTTCGGTGCTGCTATTCTCGTCCTTCACAAGGCCGAGAAGAAGAAGTGCGTAATCTAATAATGCTCGCGGGATTTCATCCCAGTGACGTGTCGCTAATTCTCGTGCGTTTGATGTTAGAAATGTGTGGTTTATCTCGAATGTCGAGCTAAGATCTGGTTGAATTCGCATTGACAGATATGTGTTGAAGAAGATCAGGCTCGCGCGGCAAACGGAGCGATGCAGGAGATCTGCTCATCAAGAGGTATCTCTATTCTCTAGTTTCCATTATCAGTCGATTGCTTCTGTCACCCAGCCTCTCTTTGGAGCTATTCACGAAATCGGCATGTCTTTTGTCTCGTAGATGGCTTTAATTGCGCGTCTTCAGCATCCTTACATAGTGGAGTTCAAGGAAGCATGGGTCGAGAAAGTGAGAGACCCACTTAAATTTTACATGTGCCAAGTTTCTTTGTCAACTGATAATACATCTTTCGTTTAGATTCCTTCCTGAAATAGAAGCCATGTAAATGAATGCAGGGCTGCTATGTTTGCATCGTCACCGGTTACTGCGAAGGTGGAGACATGTGAGTCTGATGGATTTGGAAGAATCCCAGTGTATTTTTGTTTCCTAGATGGGAAATAATCTTGTCCCATCAAAATGTCTTTTCTTGTTTACTTTCACAGGGCTGAGTTGATGAAAAAGTCCAACGGTGAATATTTCCCCGAGGAGGTATTGTCTTCTTTTACTTATCCGCTTAATCGATCTCGTCAGATCGGGAGGTTAATCAAATGAATCATGCTCACTATGAAATCTATATTTTGCAGAAACTGTGCAAGTGGTTTGCCCAATTACTGCTTGCGGTTGAGTACTTGCACTCAAATTTTGTGCTCCATCGAGATCTTAAAGTGAGTAGCTAGGAAATAATTTAAGTGAACATGCAACTTTATACTGTCTTGCCCAGTTTTCCAAATATTGAAATCATTATACATTCTTTGCAGTGTTCGAACATCTTTCTTACTAAAGATCAGGATGTTCGCCTAGGTAAGTTGATACTTGCTGTGATATTTAGTGGGACTTTACCTACTAGTGTTTCCAAGTCTCTTAAATTGCTATCTTATTTTGTTTGTACATGCCTGGGTTAAATCTAGGGGACTTTGGGCTTGCTAAAACCCTGAAGGCAGATGACTTGGCTTCATCGGTAAGTTTTTGCTCAACAAAATGTTACGAGCTGGTTTAGGAAAGCAAGAGAAAGAGTAGGATGAAATTGTCCCGACCATCTCAGACTCAGCATGTCTAAGCATACATCTGGTTTAGTGCTGCATTCGTCCGTCCTTCAGCATAAGTTTATTGATATCTTGCAGAACGTTAATGCAATGGCTGTCACATGCTCTGTAGGTTGTGGGAACTCCCAATTACATGTGCCCAGAACTACTTGCAGATATACCTTATGGCTTTAAGTCAGACATATGGTCTCTAGGTACATCCGTACTTTCTTCCTAGGTCTTGGTGTATCAGTTTTTTATTTTTTGGGTCAAATATGTTTCTGATTTTGCTCATTTTGATCAGGCTGTTGCATGTATGAGATGGCTGCTTATCGACCTGCATTTAAGGCTTTTGTAAGACTTCGTACTTTTACTTGGAACATATTTTCAACTGATTTGACAAGTGCCGTCAGATCTATCTTTGGTTCGAGTTTTGTTCTTTCTGTGTGAGTGTGATTTGCATATGTTGACAAATATCTGATTCCAATCCATCCCCCTGGGTTGGTGGGAAGGCATGGTTTGTTTGTAATCCGCCACCTGGATATCTGGCGCTCATTGTCATTTCTTCTCTTTAGTAGACAGACATTGCACTTTTTTCATTATTGTGGCAAACATTGTCTAGATTCAGTTCATATTGTAGCAGTTCCCCCCGAAAAGAAAAAAAATAAGAAGAATAACCAGTCTCCTGTTTATGTTCTGACCATGTTACATTGATAATTAGACTTGGCACTTTGAGTTTATAATATCTGTTATAACTAGACTCGATGGCTTCTATTATGAGGGGCAACTTGGTACTGGTTTACAATTTAGAAGAAGTTTGATAATTTTGCTTTATAAAAGCTTTGCTGATTTTTTATTCCCTTCTGTACATTTCTTATGTGCCAACTCAATAGTGAGTAGATGTGGATATCTAACTCTTGTCTTATACGATTGATCTCAGGATATGGCTGGTCTAATTAGCAAGATAAACCGTTCCTCTATTGGTCCCTTGCCTTCACACTATTCCCCATCTTTGTAAGTGTCGATGAGCTTTAGTTACCTACTAGCATCATGTTCTTCACTCATTGGAACTTTTTTGTAACGCTAGACATTTGCAACTTAGTTGCTCTACTGAATGTTACCTATCCTTATGCCTTGAGGAAATATTTGAGTTTCTTTGAGGGTGAGTTTTTTTCCTGTCTGGATGTATATTTGTGGAATAGAGTCAAGGTACTCTAAAAGTGTGCATTACTTTCCTGATCAGGAGTCTTAAATGCTCAGTGTCTTGTTTCTTTCTTGTATTAAACAGTGATATAGCAGAGATAAAGGTAATGATGCAATGGGATAGGTCTTGACAATTTATTCTATTCAATTTCACGGCCGTAAAATCCATACACCTCATCTCCTGTGCCATGATGAAATTGATGGCGCATGGAAAAGCAGATACATTTGCATCAGATACTCGGGCCTTCATATTAGTATATTAGGATGCTAGTGACACTATGATGCACTTGTGAGATGCTTCTTGGTCTGCTCCAGTATGATTATCATTCCGAAAAAACCTGCTTTTCTCACCAACATCACCATTGGCAGATCTTGGGGGGGTTAGTGGTGGCCCTTGGCCCGCTAGTTCCCAAGTTTGTTAGACATCAAGTACTTATTTCTTTTAAAAGATTATTCCTAAATTTTTAGCTATAATTTTCATTTTCTATTTAGAATTTGGTGTGCCAGCGGAAGTGACCATCCAATATCTCCTTATCTGAGGATGAAACAATCTCAGCTGGATTAGCAGATTAGTGAAAATTTTTCCCAGACAATCCTGGCGTAGGTCCACCATCCACCAGCAAACGGAGCCAGCGTTACTGCTGAATATCTTGCATAATTATCGTAGTGGAAAGGAACTTCTCGTTCTGCTTCTGCTTGATCCTTATGATCACTGCCTCCTTTTCATGGGGTTACCCTCCCCTTTCCCAGAGACACACCCTTCTCATTTTTCTGCCTTGCCAAGAAAAATAAAAGGGGAAAACAAGGAAAGCCAAGAAAAAAAGGAGAAGAGATCCACTCTCTTCCATTTCCCTTTTTTTGCCCCTTTACTAGCTTCACTTCATAAGTTGTGCCTGAGATCTTGAGGAATTCATATTTTTCTTATACTTGATGTCTGATAGCAGAATAGTGTATGGCCTACTATAATCTGCTTAGCATTGTGATGCAGAAAAACGCTTATCAAGGGAATGCTGCGAAAGAATCCGGAGCATCGACCAAGTGTAATGTTTTCTGTCAACTTCACTAATTCCAAGCCAGGAAATCTTGATGTTAACATTTAATTTTTCTTTTTCCAGGCATCCGAGGTCCTGAAGCATCCTTATTTGCAGCCTTATGTTGACCAGTACCGTCCATCCTTCACTCCAACGACATATGTCCCAGTAAAGCCCACAAAATCTCCCAGTTTTCGGAGAAGTATGGCTGAGAGCCAAAATAGTAACAGCTCTTGCAGTGATAAAGACAGCTTGCTTTCAAGTGAGAAAAATTTATCCGATGTTCTCAACTGCAATAACAGGGCCACGGATACCAATTTGGCTTCATATGATGATGAAGATTGCTACGAGCAGTCCCTATCAAACGAAGCACAGAATGGATCCTTTACCAAGAAGGAAGAGCAAGAGATAGCGAAACCCTCACATGAAGTGCAGGTATCAAGTGCCGAACCGAAGCAACCGAGAACTATTAAGAGTATAATGATGGCTTTAAAAGAAGGGAAAGTGCGAGAAAACGTTTCCCCAATGAGAGGGAGCCGAATGAAGGCTGGATCTACATCTAACCAAAGAAATAATAGAGAAGTATCGCCGAAGATTCCTAAACCCAGCCCTGTTCCTGCTATCAAGCATAATACAGACACTTCAGCTGCAACACCTGCTAAGGCAGACAATGAGTCACAAAAGAAGGTTGAAAGAACACTTTCGCTGAAGCATCAGGTATGAGGATTTACTATAGCTCTTAATTTTTTTATATAGATTGAGAGTGTTGCTAATGCTCTGTGATGTATTCCAGTTACCTGCAGTTGATTTTTCACCCAAGACAAAACCGAGGCATGACATGACCCCTCCTTCCGGTGCCATAAGACAGGCTACTGATGATCCTATTTTGGCGAGAGCCAGGCAGAAAACGCCGCCCTCAAATCAGGTCAAAAGATCTTCATTTCCTGGGCAAGCCAGGCAAATGGGGGTCAACACTCCTAATGCCGTGGGCAATTCGGTGAAGTTAGGTTCAAGTGAGCCGATGCATGAACCTGAAAAGGCTACTCAAGTTCACAATGGTGTTGTTTCCCATCTCAATAGGCAGACCAAAGGACAGCTTCCAAAGGTCGAAGCTCCCAGAGGGACACAAACTGCTAATAGCAATTCTGAATCTTCCTCTATCTCCATTCAAGGATTTGAGGTTTGTGCTGATGCTACAACTTCTTCGTTTGTCATGGTGCAACATGTAGAGCGGCCACAGCCTGTCAATGACAGAGATGCATGCACTGAAAGTGCGATGTCTCACGCGAGTGCGCCCGTATCTCATGTACACTGTGAGAATTATGTTGAGGAGGCCATTGGAAGCTGCAGACACGACTGCAAATCTCTAACAGATTCTAGGAAAATCTCTGAAACTGGTGCCGAGCTTCATAAAATGATTGCTGATAGTGACAAAGTGATTTCCAATTTTCCCCAAAATAGCTGTGAAGAAATATTTGTTTGCAAAGGTGATGGCCCTCTATGCAGGCCTAGTATCACACCCAATAAAGTCTCCCAGTCAATTCCTACATCTCCTTCCAGTGGTGATGAGAAATACATGGTACGAGAGCTTCTGTCATCACTAGCCGAAACTACTTCTAATACATCTCCTATATCATCTAGCCAAAAGAACTTGCAGCCTGATAAGGGGATGATTCTGCACCATCCGACAATAGAAAAGCCAGGTACCCCTCATCTTCATTCAGCTTATGATGATGTCATACATGTTATAAGGCACAGTAGTTTCCGAGTCGGCAGTGAGCAGCCTGTTGTGGAAACTGTGGAGATGGGTGTCCAAAATGTAAATGTTGGGAAGCTGATAAATATTGTCAGTGATGACATGGAAATGAGAAACATGGCTACTCCCATGACTACGAGAACTTCTAGTGGCTTCGAAGCCGTGTCATATCAGTCAAATGACTCCGAGCATTCTGCTGTTAAGGAAATTGATGTAGCAAACACTGTTTCGGCTGGATTGATATCTGATTCTGTTCCAAAAACCGATTCATTGCCACCAGTAAAACCCAAATCCCCTGGGAATGAAGAGGAACTACCGGCAAAGGAGACATTGGATGTGAAGTCCTTCAGGCAGAGAGCTGAGGCACTAGAAGGGCTCCTTGAATTGTCCGCAGAATTGCTGCAGCACAACAGATTAGAAGAGCTTGCGGTTGTGTTGAAGCCCTTTGGGAAAGATAAGGTTTCCCCAAGGGAAACAGCTATCTGGCTAGCCAAGAGTCTTAAAGGCATGAAGATTGAGGACAGCGGATGAAGTTCGTGAAGCATCAAATTGCGGTAAGCATGCTCCTATTGTAATTATGGGTGTCGGCCTGGTGATTCATTGAATTTTGTCGTGCATTTGTACATTCAAGATCCCTTGAATATTTGAGAAACCACTCCTTATGTATGTCCTTTTTTCTTATTCATCCTTTATGATTCAGTTCTTAGGTGCATAACCTTTTTGTACATAGTGACCGATATAGATGATTAAGATTGAATTCCAGCCTGATACTTGGGCGTGGTTTGTGAGTTAAATCACGTAATTTTGAGCTGTTAAAGCAGCCTATTTACTTTCATTAGCAAATAATAGCATTGGGAATAATATATCGAAAAAAAAATTAGCATTAGGAACTAATAATTCCAAGATCCATTTAGGCGAGAATGATTTCATTGTGGCCAAGAATCTGTTTCATTCCCATTGTGCTCTTTCTAGCTAGCTTTTTTTTTTCGCTCCATCACTTTGAGAGCTAGGGCAGGAGATGATGTGAACTCAACTCTAGATCGTCAAGTAAACTAGTATATCCTCCTTGTTCGTAAAGTTCATGATTGGCCCATAACTGAGTTAAAATCTATGATCTGTTTATAAACTATGATATCGCGGATATGTGTGTGGGTAGCATTTATCGATTTCCTCTCTGAGATACATAGAGAGGTAGGAATTTATCAAAAGTATCTCTGGTCTCTAAAGGTGTATGTCTTGTATCTGTTACAATTGTTTTCATTGGACAGAACTTTTAAAAGTTGGCCATACTATAGCAAGAATTAGTCCACTGGTAAGGTACCGTAGTCATTCGATTCTACGACATGCACTAAATTAGGCAAATGTGATGTGCATTAGATTCACGTTGATTTTACATATTTTGTTTGTCATTCTTGTTGGGTTATTCATGCGAAACACTTGCGCAGAGAGAGAGAGAGAGAGAGAGAGAGAGAGAGAGAGAGAGTTATGAGCCTACTACGCGTCAGTTCCAATTTGGACCTCTTTTGTCGTGACGATCGATGGTGGTTATTTTTGTTGATCGAGGGGCTGGGAGGGGGGACAAAAGAGAAGTCCGATGGAAACTTACATATGACCGACATCCTCTATTTGATCATCCGTGCGTCGTCTGTGACCGCAGATGATGGAATGCTTTCTGTCTTTACCTAGACTAGAAAGGACCAAGACCGAAAATCAAAATTGAAGTTTGTTTTCTAGGCATCGAACACGCGTGCTGCCTGGTGAAAAAGATTAAAGAGAAAAGAGAGAGTCCGTAGATCATCCCCAAAAGAACCATGAACTTGGTCGGGACTTTCTTGAAAGTTGTCAGGATGCTTCACTCTTTTCCATCAGAGCACAACTCGAAACTCATAAGCCCCAATATCTCCAAACGCTAAACGCGTTTCCCCTGCTAGATAGTCCACGACATGGAATTTCCTCCCGCTTTCCTCTCTCTCTCTTCGTCTGTCTGTCTCTGTCTCTCTCTGTGAAGACTCTATATAGGACCCCTCCTGAGTTTGGAATTCATCCAAAAATTGCATGTCCTCAATCATGGAACGCCCTGCAACTTCAATCCAATATAACCCCAGACTGTCGCTATCGCGTTCTATACGTCATTCCCGACATCGTCCTACCAACTCTAGGGCCAATCAAGTAGTTCGCTGCCTGATCACCTCACTAATCCTACTATTCGTCTTGGCCAGCGCCATGTGCTTCATCGCCTGGCTTATGATCCATCCCCACCCTCCTGTAATCAGAGTCAACTCTCTTGCCGTGTCCGGCTTCAACATCTCAAGCCCTCAGTTCACCCCCAGATATGATCTTGAGCTCGTCATAACGAACTCGAACAAGAAGATAGTCTTCTTCATTGACCACTTTGGCTTGCTCATTTCCTACAGAGGCATCCCACTCCTTAGGAGGGTCCGGGATTCATCGGACTATGTACGGATACTAGGCAACCGGAGTTCAGAGGTCGAGTTCAAGTTGGACTCTGAGAAGCTGAACGACCAGAAGAAGAGGAAGGTGCTTAGGGACATCAAAGGGGATTGGAGCAGAAAGGTGGTGAGCTTTCAGGTGAAGGTGGATATGAGGGTGGAGTTCAGAGCTGGGAGGTGGCTGAGCAGGCAGAGGTTGGTGGAGGCCTCCTGTAAGGATTTGAGCATTGAGCTTTTGCCTGCCAAAGAGACAGGGAAGCTCCATGATGGGGGGAGAATCTGCTCCGTTGATTAACATTTAAGTGTCCCTCTGATTTCTTCTCTAAAGGCCTATCATGGCAAGTGGTAGTTCATTGCCTTAATATAGCTTGGTCAGCTTGTTTCTTCTTTGTGTCAGATCGTTAATAGGAAGGAGCAATTCGTTTTACGTCTTTGTAAACAAACGAAAATACATAAGGTAGTAATTTGTGACTCCATTATAAATGTCTATTACTATCGATCTCACCCATGTCTTCTCCGTTTTTAAGCACGTTCATTCGAGCTCTCGGTCTGGACTTTGGAGGAGGAAAAATTTTGGAAAAATTGCACTAATGGTCTTAAACATTTGCCTCAATGTGCAGTCAAGCCCTAATCCTTTTATATTCAGTGCAACTAATTCCCAAACAAAATCCAAGAGGGAGAGAGAGTAAGAGAGGTTGGTCATGAGCACTACACACGATATCAAGGTCTGAAGTTGGTATCTTTATGTGTGGCATTAGTCGAAATTTCCTTCATTTGCATCTTATTATTTGTCGAAAAAATTCGGGTATTTTTTAGCTTCGAAAGAAAAAAAAATTTTTAGTCTGACACATCAAAACGAATAATAAGAAAAGAAGGAAAAAAAAAAATGAAGGAACGAATTGTAAATGATGACGAAAGGAGATTCTAAATCGGCTTAGTCAGATGCACCTTCAGCCCACGTCCGCTCTCACTATTGTGGCCCATTAGGCCCATTCAAGGAGAAACAAGCTGAACCCAGAAAGAAGGAAGGAGCCCATAACAAATGACATGATAAGCCCATTTCGGAGGGAAGGCCCGGCCCTTTAAAGGCTAACCGCTCGAGCCCCGAATTCAAGAAGCTTTTCTGGAGTCCTTGGAATCCGTCATTTTCCGGTTATCCACGTTCATCGTCGTTGATCTTCCATCGCCGATCCCCGGAGAACAGTCCGGAGAGAACACGAGAGGATACACATCGAGAGAGCACAAAATTCCTCTCGTCTAGAGGCCTCCGTCGTCAGTAAATCTCCTTGGCCGCCGCTCAGCGCAATCGGACGCCAATTGTCGACGGCGAAGTCGAGTTTATGGTCCCTGTTGTACTCTGTTCCTGGACCGAAAAAGATATGGTGAGTCCAGAACAATGTCTGTGTAGCGAATTGATTGCAATTTGAGCTGTTCTGATGATTTGAGCTCGTGTTATTGCCGATCGCGAGGATTTGAAACGAATTGTTGCTCTAATCTAGCACATGAACTGTTTGCCCGGGTCGTTCATGACCTGTTTGATGTTTTGTCTAAATGTCTTCAATGTTGATTTGCTCGTTACTGGTCAATGCGTGAGCATTCTAGCATGAATCATGGACGGGTTTTTTTTTGCTGATGTGGCGTTATCATGAACATCGATTCATTATTTCTGAATCAAAAAAACATCACATGTGAGTTCGATCCAATCTCGGTATTCACTGATCAGCGTTAGTCTTTGATTGTCTCTCTGCTTTCAGTACACGTTGATCAGTTTAGTGATTCTTGACCTGTGATTTTGAAATCGTAAGTTGGTCACTTTGACTTGGGTGTTAACTGACTCTTTGTTCGATCCAATCTTGGTATTAACCCGACACTTCAACGATCCGTATCCTGAATTCGCAAGTGAATGTTTCGATCGATTCTGTTGTCCGAACAGTTTCTGTTGCTCTTAATTTGCTCGTCGCTATTTCTTTTTCTTTACACTTTTCTTTTCCCGTTCGATTGGGAAGAAGCGTGTTGCATGCAGCGAAAGCGCGAGACAGAGTGCGACTGCGAGCGTTTTAGCGAGTTGTTTTTATCTTCGTATGGATGTTTGGACTTTGATTTTGGGCACGCGCTTATCTGGTCATACTTCGCAATCAAACACCATAGCGGGGATTTTGGATGAGCGCGTTGTCGCGACGACGATCGATGGTGGTCCTACTTGCGGAACGAGGGGCCGGGAGGGCTGGGACAAAGGAGAAGTTCGATGGAAACTTACATATGACTATGACCCAAATGCTCTATTCTATCATCCGTGCGTCGCCCGTGACCGCATATGATGCAATGCTAGGACTGGCCAAGGCCGAAAACCAAAACCGCAGAGTTTGTTTCCCAAGGCATCGAACGCTTGTGCTGCCCTGTGAAAAAGATTCAAAGAGAAAGAGAGACTTTCTTGGAAGTCGTCAGGATGCTGCTTCACTCTTTTCGTCGACAGCAGCAAGCGGCAATAATCGCCAATGCACGCCCCTCTCCAAAACTGCGCACGCGTTTCGCGTCCTCCGAACAAGCCCCCTCCACGGCATGGAATTTCCTCTCGTTTTCAAACCCACCCCTCTTCTTTCGATCGTCCAAGAAAAGCTGTCTCCTCAATCATGGAAAACTCAAGCGCCGCCGCAACTACCGTCCAAGATACCCACCCGCCGCCGCCGCCGCCGCCTCGTTGCATACAACAAGTAGTTCGCCGCCTGATCGCCTCACTAATCCTACTCATCGTCTTGGCCAGCGCCGTGTGCTCCATCGCCTGGCTCATGCTCCATCCCCGCCCTCCCGTTTTCAGGGTCAACTCTCTCGCCGTGTCCGGCTTCAACATCTCGAGCCCCCGGTTCGCCCCGAGATACGACCTTGAACTCGTCATCACGAACCCGAACAAGAAGATAGCGTTCTTCATCGACCATTTTAGCCTGCTCGTTTCCTACGGAGGGATCCCGCTCCACAGGAGGGTCATGAAGCCGACGGACCCCGTAGAGATACCAGGCCACCGGAGTTCGCGGATCAGGTACGAGTTGGACAAGGAGAAGCTGAACGACAAGAAGAAAAGGAAGGTGCTTAGGGACATGGAAGGGGATTGGAGCAAAGGGGTGGTGAGCTTCGAGGTGAAGGTGAATGTGAGGTTGGAGTTCAGAGCCGGGACGTGGCTGAGCAGGCAGAGGTCGGTGGAGGCCTCTTGTAAGGATTTGAGCGTTGAGTTTTTGCCTGCCAAAGACACGGGGAAGCTCCATGACGGAGGGAGGGTTTGCTCGGTCGATTAGCATTTTAGGGCCTCTCTGATTTCCTTCTCTAGAGGCCCATTATGGTTAGTGGTGGCAGTTCATTGACTCATCGTAGCTTGGTCGGTCAGCTCGTTCCTTCTTTGTGTCAGATTGTTAAAGGGAAAGTAGCAATTGGCATATATCGTCTTTGTAAAGTAAAGTAAGTATATATGACGGGGAATTTTTGTGACTACGTTATAGAAGTATCTATTACCATCCATCTCACCTATGTCTCTTGGTCCGGACTTATGGAGGAGGAAACTTTTTCTGCAAAAATTGCACTAGTGGACCTAAACATTTGCTTCAATGTGTAATCAAGTCCTGATCGCTTGAAGTTGTACAATCAAGTCCTTTCGGTGATCTCACGGGCAAATTTGCAAACATGATACGACGTCAGAATCTTGGTGTGGCGAATTGCAAACATGTTACCACGGCTTAATATACAAGTCATGTGGTATACATAACCAATCACAGTACTCAAATTGCATAAGAATCTATACTTTTTAATGGGACTCGGTGTTGGTCTCATAAATTCTCGAGATAAGATTCGTTTAGTCTAATAGATCTAGTCTAGTCATTCGCTGTTGGGAAATATAGCAAATTGCTTCACATTGAAAATGTGGGATATTGGTATTCGAATTGAAAATTCTTGAATCATGAGATTGACAATTAATCTCGGTATCGAGAGCTTGTTTATTAACACATCAAATTACCTATGATGTCTCTTTAACAATTTGAGAGGGCTAAAACTAAATGTGGGTGAAGCCTATGTTTATAACCCGTCAATTGGATTACTTTTCTTCCGAGCAGGGAAGGAGGAAAACATGGGCCTTGGAAATTTTAATGTTAGATTATGAAAAATGATTCGATCCTCGACGTTTTTAACAATTAGCAAAACTGCAATTATCGACCATGGATAAGGCTAATACATTTTCATGTATCCCAATTCATATTAATGGTGTTACTAACAATTGAAAAATATGCATGTAGAATTCTAAACCCACAAAAGAAAAAAATGCCGTGGCTGTGGGTACCATGTTTATCTTCAAATCTCTCTCTCAGTTTTTTTTTTTTGTTAAGTATTTTTCTCATCGTGTTGTTGTTGCATCATCTGTATTTGACTCGATTGAGGATAAGATTAGATATATTTTTATTTTTGAGATCAGGGGATATCAAGATCTGCTAATTTTTAGCATTTTTTTTTTATCAAATCCGCTATTTTCCTTTTTAAGTAATTAAATCATATCAAACCCTAATCCAATTCAAATCACTTTCTCACCATTGCTTACATTCTCTCTACCTTGGACTCCGGCAAAGATACTCTACTCCCCAAACCGCCCGTGTCCGACCTCCGTCCGACCCTGGCCCTGCCGGCTTGGTCTACGGCTTCCCGGTGAACCCGCCGCTGCTGCCGCCCGCGCTCGAAGACCACGCCCCCAGCCATGGCAACCACAGCGGCCCGGTTTCTACACGGCCTGATGACGCCGCCGGAGTAGGCGCGAGAACCACTGCTCGAGCAATTGAATTATGGCGCAACGCGAGAAACACCGCTCGAGCAGTTAAATCACCGCGCGACTGAAGGATGTGCTTTGCGGCGTTTATGCTGCTAGCATTCTTGGTGACAATCGGATATACGGTCTACGGGATGATATAATATTGTTCACTTCTGACTCATCGCTGGGACTTTTCGTCTCCGGCGTGCACCTCTCTTCCCTCGGTGTGTCGCCGTCCTCTCGTCAGTTGAACGGGACTTGGCACATCGATTTCCGGCTGCTGTTCAAGGATCCGAGCGGCGACTATATTTCACGCGATGGGGCCGCGGTCTCAGTGTACTACAAAGGAGCGCACCTGGCGGGGGGCGAATCTACATGCCTTCATCGTAACTCCGGGCGTCCGATTTGACTGGCGGTGAACGTCGATGCGTACCGAAGCGACGTGCCGGGTTGGCTCGCCGACGACCTCACGGAAGACGGTAGACTTGGGGTGGCGGTGTTCGAGGTTCAGTTTATCGCCAAGTTCAAGGTTCCGTGTGAGGAGATACAGCCCCGTACTTTCCTGTGCGGGGGTTTGAGGTTGGGGTTTTTCGACGACGGAAGAGGCTAAGCTCGTGGGCGACGGCGACATAGGATGCCCGAAAGTTGCTTGGTAAAACTAGAAATCGATGAGAAGAAGAGAAAATGTTGATGGGACAGATCTTGCTCCGTTTTCTTTTTTTTCGTCTTCAATAAGTAGGGGGATGAAGTTGATTGTTTTCGAAGCATCAAGTCGCAGTTTCTAACTTAACCTGCACCGTGGATAGGTTGTAAATGAGTCGAACTATTCTTGATTCGTAGATTACGCGATCCTCTGATGATCATTTAGCAAGCTATTCTATGTGATCTTTGCTTGATGTTTTGTCGATTATTTCAATAGTATCACATGAAGATCCATGCGCTCAAGACAATTGTTTCGTGCAAATATGTCTTTTGAGGGATGATGAACTAAGTCCTTAGCGCTCAGACCCTGCTCAATAACGAAGTGGATGGACAATCGCGTGATACTCGAGAAATACCTCGAAACTTTTTTATGACCTTATGGTAATGGTACGGACCCGGTGCCTCTGCCCAAATCTGCCTCGGAAGCACCGCCGCCATCTTGACGATGACCGCCGTCTGTCGGGTTTTCAGTCGACCTAGTGACGTGAGGTCTTAGAAGGTCTTGGTGGAGGTGGACATTATATCCGTGGAAGGACTATATAGTGCTCGGTGCAATTGTGCTCCTAGCGTTAGCTGCAATCTCCGCTGTTCTCCCTCTCCTTCGACCCTGGTCATTGTCTCATCCGCTGAGCGGGGGTATGACGCTTTACTCCTTCGCCATCTCCCTGAAGCATCAGATCTGACCGGAGGCAACGTCCACGAGTTCCAGAGCAATGGGACCGATTGGCTTGCGGACAACCTTATGGCGGAGGACAAGAGAGTTGGAGTTGCGGAGTTTGACATTCAGTTTGTTGCTAATGGACCTAATGGCAGTACTTATCCTTGTGAGGTTTGAGGTCAGGATTTTCGAGGAACACGAGTCTCATACAGTGCTATTATTTATGCACAAGTCGGACACAAGCAATACATAAATTTCATATTTTCCTGAGATTTCATTATTCGACAGAAAAATGACCTTATGATCCTAAACTTATATTCTTTGATTGATAGGCTACATTCTACTTTTCTTTAAGTTATAACTTGCGCGTTTACGACGCGTTTGTTGTCTAAGCATCGAGCACTCGTACTGCCTGGATAAGAAGATTAAAGAGAGAAGAGACTTTCTTAGAAGTCGTCGGGACCCCCTTCCTTCCGCAAAGACTCAAAACAGATGCAAAAGCGTTCGCCATCCTACAAAAAATCAACCAGGACATGGAACTCGCTCTCGTTTTTACACCCCCTTCTTTCGATCATCCATAAATAGCGTCTCCTCGATCATGGAATCCTCAAACGCCTCCGCAACTTCCGTCCAATATTACCCTCCACAGCGCCGCCACCTCGTTTACAACAAATCAAGCTGTTCGCTGCTTGATCGCCTTACTACTCCTACTCTTCGTCTTGGCTAGCGCTGTGAGCCTCATCGCCCGGCTCGTGCTCCATCCCCACCCTCCTGTGTTCAAAGTCGATTCTCTTGCCGTGTCCAGATTCAACATCTCGAGCCCCCAGTTCGCCCCCTGCTACGATCTCAAACTTGCCATAACGAAGATAGCCTTCTTCATCGACCATTTTGGCCTGCTAATTTCCTATAGAGGGATCCCACTCCTAAAGAGGGTCATGGAGCCACCGCACTATGTACAGATACCAGGTGACCGGAGTTTGGGGGTCGAGTTCAAGTTAGACATGGAGAAGCTGAACGACAAGAAGAAAAGGAAGGTGCTTAGGGACATGTAGTTGTTGCTTGGTCAGTTTGCTCAATCTTTTTGTGAAGACTGTCAAAAGGAAGTAGCAGTTTGTATCATGTCTTTGTATAGGAACGTGAATAAATATAGGAATTTGTGACTTCATTAAAAGTACCTAGTACTATCGATCTCACCCATGTCTTCTCCTTTTTTTCGTTCAGATGAGCTCTTGGTCTGGCCTTGAGCGAATCCAGCAAGCCAATTAGCCCGAGTCATCACAAATAAGTCCACCTACTGAAGCCGGACCCAGGTTGCCTTTAGAGCCCTATCGAAATTGAGTTTGACTAAACCAGAACGAGGGGTCCAATCCACAAATTTATTTCCTTTCTCCCCTTTCGCAGGCAATCTATTTTCTACTGATTGAATCATATAAGATATCGTCGACATATCCTAAGATCATATTCATAGGTGTTCCTGAAAAGGAAAGGTTTGTTTGAGATAATCTTTGATTCCTCCAATTTCACGAATTTGCTAATTCTTATTGATCTAATATGTCATTTTCTTTTTTAAGTAATTAAATCATATCAAATCTCTAATCCAATTCAATTTCCTTGTTCACCGTTACTTAAACTATATCAGCCCATGCACCCCTTTCTGATTCTCTCTAGTCTCTACCATGTTACTCGATCAAAGATCCTCTACTTCCCAAACCATCCTCCATCCGACCGTGACCCTGCCGGCTTGGTCTACCGCTTCCTGGTGAACCCGCTGCTGCCCGCTTGCCCGCCCGCCCGCCCACCCAAGAAGCACCACCCGTGCTTAAAGACCACTCCACAGAACCGTGGTTGCCATGGCAATCCTGTTTTTGAATTGGCCTGATGATGCTTTTTAAGCCAAGATCATCAATCCTAATCCAGAATTTCCTATTGGAAAGTGCATATTGTGTTGGAAATATGGGATAAATTGATGGGTGAATGAATGAGAAATTAATGCTCAAAGAACACCCTTGAGTTGGAACCCGTTGCCGTAGGAAGTAAAAAAACACTAGTCCCACATTGAAAAAAAAAAAAGTGCATATATATTGGGATTTATATAATGAGCTATACTCATTTGAAGTGGTAAAACCATCGTATTGGAAAAAAAAAAGTATATAGCCTTTATATACAGCTCATTTGAAGTGGGTGCAACGCAGAGGGGTGCTCAACAAGTTGAAACTTGGGTGCACGCGACGTTTCATGTACACGATTGCAAGACCGAAAAGCGGGCCTCACAACGATCCGAATTTTTTTTTCTGATTTAATTTTCAACTCAAGCTATTACAAATTTCAATTTGTAACGTATGATTAATAGCAGGTTAAAGGCATCATTACGGAATTAATTATATAACGGCAAACTGTTACGGAATTAATATAACGGCAAGCTGTTATGAAATTAATTTTATAACGTTTATAATAGCAAGCTATTATGGAATTAATTATATAACGGCAGATTTAATCGGCCGTTATTCCCGATATGTATTAATTTTGTAACGACCGATTTAATCGGCTATTATTATTCCCAAAATCCTCTCCCCTCTTTTTTTATTTTTTTTTTATATATATATATATATATATATATTTTGAATCATTCTTCCTCTGTTTAAGAATTCTCTGCATTTGCACTATTTTCGATAGTGTTCGGTTCCACAATTTGTTCAAGTTCGCCGAAAGCTTTGAAGTGCTGATTACTTCTTAGCCGTCAACCGTTGTATCCTGGGAGACAGACGTTCACGAAACCTCAACCGCGTGCTGGAGGAAATGAATCTATTTTAAGGAAACTGTGTCAAATACAGGCCTCGGTATTCATTTGTATCGATTCCAAATTTGTTATTGCAATTTTGTTTCTTTACAATTTTGTATTGTTTGTAATATTTATACTAATGCCGATTTGAATTTCGCAACAATCTTAAAACAAATTCGTGGTTTTAAAATTCAAATGGCTACTGGAAACGAAGTTGTGGATGTGGCTGCTGACAACATCACCAAAGACTTTGCCAATGCCTCAGCTGTCCAATTGCCTAGCTCATTCTCTGTTCCTTCGGCGGTTTCTATCCACCATGGTGAGAAACCTGAAAAGTTCGACGGATCGAACTTTAAAAGGTGGCAGCAAAAGATGTTGTTTTATTTAACAACCTTGAATCTTGCGAGATTCTTGACTAAGGAAGCTCCTAAGTTATCCGATGGAGAAACGGATAAGCAAGCCTTCAACGCTGTTGAAGCATGGAAGCACTCTGACTTCCTGTGTAAGAACTATGTCATGAATGGCTCACATAACTCATTGTACAATGTTTATTGTGCAAAAAAGACAACAAAGGAGTTATGGGAAGTCTTGGACCGGAAATAGAAAACAAAGGATGCCGAAGCAAAGAAATTTGTTGTCAGTTGATTCCTTGATTATAAAATGGTGGATTCTAAGACTGTGATCAGTCAAGTGCAAGAAATTCAAGTGATCTTGCATGAAATCCAAACTGAAGGAATGATCTTGAGTGAAACCTTCCAAGTGGCTACTATTATTGAAAAGCTACCTCCTAGGTGGAAGGATTTCAAGAACCATCTCAAGCATAAGCGAAAGGAAATGAACCTGGAAGAGCTTATTGTTAGACTTCCGAATTGAAGAAGACAATAGAGGATTTGAACGCAAAGGGTTCAATCCTACTACAGCTAAGGCAAATGTTGTGGAGCTTAGGCAAGGCCGTAAGAACAAAAAGATTGCCAAGCCAAAGTTGGGATCAAAAGGAGGAGTTTCCAAGAATAAGTTTCAAGGAAAATGCTTCAACTGTGGCAAGATGGGGCATAGATCTATGGATTGCAAACTTCGAAGAAGAAGAATTATGAGGCAAATATGGTGAATGGCATCGCTCAAAATGTGTCAAATATAAACCTTTCTGCAATGATCTCTGAAGTAAACTTAGTTGGGTCCAATCCAAAGGAATGGTGGATTGACACTAGTGCCACTAGGCACATATGCTCTAGTAAGGACCTACTCACAAATCTTGAACCAATTAATGGGGAAAAGGCTTTTATGGAAAACTCTGCCTCTTCTGCTGTCGAAGGCTAAGGGAAGGTATTGCTGAAGATGATCTCTGGAAAAGAGCTGACTCTAAACAATGTCCTATATGTGCCAGAAATCCGAAAGAACCTGGTTTCTGGGTCTCTGTTGAACAAGCATGGATTTCATATGGTGTTTGAGTCAGATAAAGTTATTTTGTCTAAATCTGGAATGTATGTGGGGAAGGGATATGTAACTGATGGTCTTTTTAAGCTTAATGTAATGGCAATTATCAATAAAGACAATAAGTCTTCCGTTTATTTGCTTGAGTCTTTCAATTTATGGCATGGTGACTAGGATACGTTAATTATGATACATTGCGTAGATTAATTAACTTGGAACATATACCTTCATTCCAAATTGATTCAAAACATAAATGTGAAATTTGTGTTGAGGTAAAATTAACGAGATCATCATTTCAAACAATTGAAAGAAACACTAAACCCCTTGAATTAATTCATAGTGATGTCTGCGATTTGAAATTCATTCAAACAAGAGGTGGTAATAAATATTTTATTACTTTTATCGATGATAACACCAAATACTGATGTGTATGTGCTTAAAAGCAAAGATGAAGCCTTAGAGAAATTTGTTTTCTATAAGAATGAAGTTGAAAATCAACTCAATAAGAAAATTAAAAGATTGAGAAGTGATCAAGGTGGCGAGTATGAAGCACCAATTGGTAAATTCTATGCACAATATGGAATTATACGTGAAGTAACTGCGTTTTACTCTCCTCAATCAAATGGTGTTGTTGAACGTAAAAATCGCACATTGAAAGAAATGATGAATGCGATATTACTAAATTCAAGTTTGTCTCAAAATATGTGGGGAGAAGCTATTTTGTCAAGCAATTACCTTTTAAATAAGGCACCTCGAAAAAAAGAGGATAAAACCCCTTATGAGTTATGGAAAGGTAGGAGACCATCCTACAAACACTTACGAGTATGGGGTTGTCTTGTAAAAGTGGTAGTTCTAACACCAAAGAAGATAAAGATAGGTCCTAAAATGGTGGACTTTATTGATGATAACACCAAATACTACTATGTGTATTTGGAAAAAGCAAAGATGAAGCTTTAGAAATTTATTTTCTATTAGAATGAAGTTGACTCAATAAGAAAATTAAAAGATTGAGAAGTGATAATGTGGCAGTATGAAACACCAATTAGTGAATTCTTCATGCACAACACGAATTATACATGAAAATAACTGCGTCTTACTCTCCTCAATCAAATGGTGTTGCTAAACGTAAAAATCGCACATTGAAAGAAATGATGAACTTAGCGATATTACTAAATTTAGGTTTGCCTCAAAATATGTGGGAAAAGCTATTTTGTCAACAATTACCTTTTAAAATAAGGTACCTCGAAAGAAAGAGGATAAAACCCCTTATGAGTTATGGAAAGGTAGGAGACCATCCTCCAAACACTTATGAGTATGAGGTTGTCTTGCAAAAAGTAGTAGTTCCAACACCAAAGAAGATAAAAATAGGTCCTAAAACAAAGGGACTGTATCTTTATAGGTCGCCCTCATTGGATACGGGCGGCTCGGAAACCTCCCACGCAAAGTCGCCGGAGACCTCGCCGGCAAGGGCAGCCCCGTCGGAAAAAAGAAAAAAAAATAGAAAAAAATAGAAAAAGGGAAAAAGACTAAAATACCCTAGGCTACGATATTTCATAAATAGCAAAGTTTGGGGTTTTTGGTGTCATTCGGAATCTAATAATAATGCATATCGATTTCTTGTACATGAATTTGAAATTCCA
Organism: Syzygium grande; assembly: GCA_024733475.1. Lineage (NCBI taxonomy): Eukaryota > Viridiplantae > Streptophyta > Magnoliopsida > Myrtales > Myrtaceae > Syzygium > Syzygium grande. The sequence goes on from JAMXDD010000007.1 coordinate 28,744,031, forward strand.
GATATACACAAGAATACGATCATGGAATCTAGGAATGCATCATTATTTGAAATTGTATTTTCTTATAAATCCAATGATGGATCAAGTTCATCTAAACGAAAGAATGAAACTATGAATGAAGAAAGTCATGATTCGGCTCATGAAATTCATGACTTAGATCATGAACTAGAACCGAGACGTAGCAAAAGAGCAAGAGTGGAAAAATCTTTTGGAAATGATTTTCTAACTTATTTGTTAAAAAATGAACCATTAAATTATGCAGAAGCTATGAATTTTTCTGAGGGACCTCTATGGAAAGAAGCAATAAAAAATGAAGTTGATTCTATTTTGCAGAATCATACTTGAGAGCTAGTGAATCTTCCTCTTGGTTGTAAGCCTTTAAAGTCCAAATAGATTTTTAAAAAGAAAATGAAAGCAGATGACTCCAATGATAAGTACAAAGCCAGACTTGTGATCAAAGGATACAAACAACGAGAGGCTTAGATTACTTCGATACTTATTCTCCCGTGACGAGAATAACTTCCATTAGGATGATACTTACAATTACAGCATTGCGAAATCTAGAAGTACATCAAATGGATGTAAAAACAGTTTTCCTAAATGGTAATTTGGATGAAGAAATCTACATGGAACAACCTGAGGGTTTTATAGTACAGGACAAGAAAGGAAAGTTTGTAAATTGGTAAAATCATTGTATGGCCTAAAACAAGCACCAAAGCAGTGGCATGAAAAGTTTGATAATGCAATGATTACCAATGATTTTAAGATCAATGAATGTGATAAATGTGTCTACATTAAAGAGCGAGCAAATGTCTATGTCATTTTGTGTTTTTACGTAGATGACATACTAATTATTGGTAGTGATGATAAAATGATCAAATCTACCAAATATATGTTGAATTCAAGATTTGACATGAAAGATATGGGACCTACTAATATGATTTTAGGAATTAAAATCATAAGAACGTCAGAAAGTTTTATTTTAAACCAGTCACACTATGTGGACAAGATTCTTGAAAAATTCAACATGAATGATTCTAGTATTGCTAGAACACCATTATATAATAGTCTTCATCTGTCTAAGAATAGAGAAGAGGGTATTTCTCAAATAGAGCACTCTAAAGTTATTGGAAGTCTAATGTACTTAATGAGTTGTACTAGACCAGACATTGCATATACCATTAGTAAATTGAGTAAATATACGAGCAATCCGAGTGCTGACCATTGGAAAGCAATAGTGAGAGTATTTAGGTACTTACAATATACTCGGAATTATGGCTTGCATTATACTATATACCCAGCTGTTCTAGAAGGATATAATGATGCGAACTGGATATCTGATATAAAAGACTCAAAATCTACTAGTGGATATGTATTCACACTAGCAAGAGCAGACATATCTTGGAAATCCAATAAATAAACTGTTATAGCCAGATCCACAATGGAATCTGAATTCATAGCTTTAGATAAATGTGGTGAAGAAGCTGAATGGCTACACCATTTCTTAGAGGATATTCCAAAATGGCAAAAACCTGTGCCACCAATAAGTATATATTGTGATAGTCAATCTGCGATTGGAAGAGCACAGAGTAATATGTATAATGGTAAGTCTATACATATACGTCGTAGACATAATATCATTAGATAACTACTCTCAATAGGAATTATGTCTATTGACTACATAAAGTCAAAGGATAATATTGCGGATCCGCTAACCAAAGGGTTAAACAGTTTAGTTGAGAAATCGACAAGAGGAATAAGACTGAAGCCCATGAAAGAATAAGTTGGTATAAAGGAAACCCAACTTAGTTGACTGGAGATCCCAAAATCTAGGTTTAAAGGGACAACCTAATTATATAAACTTAGTGATGTCACTATGGGGGTTATCCCTAAAACTATTCATATATATAAAATAACAGTGATATTGTAAAGGAAAGGATAGCATTTTTGCTTTAATGAATTCTTAAGTGGAGTAAACAAATTACTCAAAATTAAGTAATCACCTATGTGAGAGAGAAGTGGGGCCGCTTCAAAGGAGAATTATTTAAGGGCTAAATTCTTTAGAAACTCTTGCAGAACCAGATTGATGTTCATGGCCAAAACAAACATAACTATGAGAACTGAACAAACGTTTAGATGATTCCTGTGTGAAGCATATGATTCATTTACATAAGAAAGCTAGACAGTTCAAGGATATCATGTCTACTGGACAACTAGTAAAGTAAATATATTTTCACAAGGGAAGGTTCAAAGGTTCACACCTACCTATCCTATGCAGATTTCAATTGTTGAATACTATCACAGAGTCAAAACTAAAACAATTTTCATTCATGTAGGGGATGGTTGGAAATATGGGATAAATTGATGGGTGAATGAATGAAAAATTAATGCTCAAAGAACACCCTTGAGTTGGAAGTGGTAAGTCGAAAAACACTAGTCCCACATTGGAAAAAAAAAAAAAAGAAGGCTATGTAGTGCTTTATATACAGTTACACTCATTTGAAGTGGTAACTATCGTAGCACTAACACTATGCCTCGTGTGCAGGCGCAGAGGGGTGCAAATCCGACGCTCAACAAGTTGAAACTTGGGCGCGAGCGCACATCTCATGTACACGATTGCAAGACCGAAAAGTGAGCCTCGCGACGAGCCAAATTTTGCCTTCTGATTTAATTTTCAACTCAAGCTGTTACAAATTTCAATTTGTAACGTTATGATTAATAGCAGGTTAATGGCGTCATTACGGAATTAATTATATAACGGCAAGCTGTTACGGAATTAATTATAACGGCAAGCTGTTACAGAATTAATTATATAACGGCAAACAGCTATTAAGGAATTAATTATATAACGACAGATTTAATTAATCGTTATTCCCGATATGTATTAATTTTGTAACGACCGATTTAATCGGCTATTATTATTCCCGAAATCCTCTCCCCTTTGTTCTATTTTTTTTTTTTTTTTTTGAAATCATTCTTCCTCTGTTTAAGAATTCTTTGCATTTGCATTGTTTTTCGATAGTGTTCAGTTCCACAATTTGTTCAAGTTCGCCGAAAGCTTTGAAGTGTTAATTACTTCTTAGCCAAACCGTTATATCCTAGGAGACAGATGTTCACGAAACCTCAACCGCATGCTGAAGGGAACGAATCTATTTTAAGGAAACTCGTGTCAAACACAGACCTCGGTATTCATTTATATCGATTCCAAATTTGTTATTGCAATTTCGTTTCTTTACAATTCTGTATTGTTTGTAATATTTATACTTATGCCGATTTGAATTTCGCAACATATTGTGCTCAGCCGCGTTCATGGTGGCTGCAACATTGGGCTTGGTCGGATTTTTGCTCTATGAGTTGATTATCCATTTGTCTACTGAGTCATCTCCGCGAGTTTTTGTGTCCGGCATGTCCCTCTCTTCCTTCGACGTGTCCTCATCGACTCGTCAATTGAACGGGAGTTGGCACATCGACTTCTTGCTGCTATACAAGTCCCTGACCGGCAGCTCTTTCCCATGCGACAGCGCCGCGGTCTCAGTGTATTACGAAGGCACGTACCTGGCGGGGGCGAATCTTCACGCCTTCCGCGTCACTCCGAAGCATCCGATTCCACTGGAGGTGAACATCGACGCGTCTCGAAACGACTTGCCAGGTTGGCTTGCCCGCAATCTCATGGAAGTCAGGAGAATCGGGGCTGTGGATTTCGTGGTTCAGTTTGTGGCTAAGCATGGTATAGGGCGTGCTACTTACCTGTGCGGGGGTTTGAGGTTAGGGTTTTCAACGACGGAAGAAGCGAAGCTCATTGGCGACGGTCGCATAAGATGCCCATTAATCGCTTTGAAGAAATCAATGAGAAGAAGTTTCTCTTGATGGCTAGAGATTTCGTTCCATTTTTCCTTTTTTAATTAGCTTTCAATAGGTTGGGGGATGAAGTTGATTGCTTTGCTCTAATTAGTTCCGGAATGAACAAGCATCAAGTCGCAGTTCTAACTTAATCTGTATCTTGGATTAGATTACTTGAACTTGTGATGATCTTTTAGCTACTAGCTGTGTGATCTTTGCTGGATGTTTTCAAATTTTCCAATAGAGTATCACGCGACCATCCACGCAATCAAGCCAATTGTTTCAGCAAATATATCCATAAGGGAAGATAAAAAAAGAGTCCTTAATGCTCAAGACTTGCTCAATAACGAATTTAAAGGACAATTGCATGTTGGCGCGTCGATCTCGTGCTGCTGAACAAGGAGTGCTTGTTCTGCAAGCACGCCGTTGTCACGGTGTACTACAAACGGCAGGAATGCGGCGGGTATGGAGCTTCACTCCTTCGCCGTCAAGGCGTTCCGGAGCAATATGACCGATTGGCTAGTGCACCACCTCATCACAGAGGACAAGACAGTTGGAGTTGCGGAGTTCGACATACGGTTCGATGCTAATGGGCCTAACGGTGGTACTCATCTTCGTGAGGGTTTGAGGTTAGGATTTTCGTGGAACGTGACGGCCGGAGAAGCTAGGCTCGGCGGCTAGAGTCTCATATAAATTATTACTATTCATTAGCTATTATGATGCGGTATGTCATGTACCGGTTTTAATCTATGGCGTTCTCTACACTATCTTGATAAACATTGCCTAAGTGCTTTTTGTAAGGCATAATTAAACGCTTTTTGGCAAATGGTGAGTCCTGCAATAGCCCCGCTAAATATGACGATCCATGTTCAGTTTAATATATATCTAAGGGCACTTACCTAATAATTCGTAATTTAGGCCCACTGTATCTAATTCTAATGTATATAGGATAGGACACTCGTTATGAAGTAATGGGTATGGGTGTGCATGTGATTTGCCTGAGACTTCCCAAGAGTAGTAGATTTTTCCGCTACAAATTTTTTTCCAGATTGTATCTACATGACAGTCCTACTCCTTGTAAAAATTGAACTTTCGAAAAATTAAAAGTACCATCGAAATTCGACAACCTAATTCTAGTAGGAACTAGGAAAGCCAAGCCACCCGATCATCCAAATCCAAAATCCAAACAAAACACGAAAACAAAGAATTCAAATTAATGAAACAAAAGAAGAGTGTTTGATTCGATGAGAGAATCCATCAGAATCTATCTGCAAATTCCTTTATCCAATGGATTTTCTGATTCCCATGGTCATCATATTCATTATAAAAGCCTGTCTCCCGCCCTTTTATCTTCACGTTTGCATCGAGAGTTCGAGTCCACGATTCTGCCTTCTTCAGTGGCAGCACAGCAATGGCGACAGGTTCCTCGTCCCCGAGCAGCAGCAAGAGCGACGCCGTCTCATCTGACCACCAGCCCGCGTCGTCCCAGCCGCCGGAGAGCTTAACCGCGAGAAGGAGACCGAAGAACAGGGCACCGTCGCAACCCCATGAGTACACCTCGCTGCACGACCTGCTCAAGTTCCCTTGCACGTGCCCGTTCTGCACGTACCTCCGCCAGCGGGACGCGCTGCTCCCGATCCCGGAACCACGGAGGAGGTTCCGGTCAAAGGCGCTGCTCCCCAGGGCCCCGGCCGTCGCTTGCCTCCAGTTCCTCAACAGGCGCGTGGCGGCGTCGATAAGCCGGGCCATTGAGCGGCTGATCAGAGCGGTTCAGGCGGCCGAGGATGAAGAAGACGCGTCTCTGTGCGGGGCTTCCTCTTCCGTTCGCGACGTGCTGAATGCCGGAAAACGCCTTTGAGGCTTCGGCCGTTTTGCACATAATGGGATCCGACACTGCCTTCCCGGAGCTAAAACTGAGGGGCAATTTGGTAATTCAATCATGGTTTTTGACCTTTTTACCGAGTGCAAATACTTTTAAAAAAAATACTCTTTTTTTTTTATATTTTTTAAAGTTCTAGCTTTAGATTTTGGAGATTTTATAGGAGAGGTGATGTCGTATAGGTAGATTTTAAAGGGGTCTCGCACTCGTGCAATTTGAAATTGCAATTGAAGTGAACAAATCTTCTTGAATTTTGAGTTTGTACGTATTTTTTTTCCACTTTCACGTATATAAGGTGTATGGGCGAGAGCGTTGATAAGTATATATGTCCCCAGCTCCCCCCGTCCTTTGATAGTTTTCATTCTGAATGATATTTTTGTCTACATGAAACGATTTTATAATGAATTTGATTTCGGATGATTTTATTGCTTTTGATGTGACGAGGATAGTTTTTTTTAATAGAAGACAAATTGTTCATGGTTTATGGGAATCTAATAAATTAACTACCGATGAGATCTAAATCTCAAGAAGTGTCGTTGATACAACATCACAGAGAAAGAAATGCGGGTGGTACATGATTTAGATGAAAAACCAAGCGTTGATAGTTCGCTTGTAAAATAAATGAAAGAAGTGTTTTCTCCCATAACGAAAAGATATGAATGTGTGGATTGATATATAAGCGGAAGGCTTCCAGCCTTATTGAAGACCATGGCTAAGTGTTCTAGACACTACATAGGCGCGTTAGCACTTTGTACACTTGCGGACCAAGATTGGTACTAATCAACGATCATTTTTTTAAAATTCGAGTTTGTAGTTTTAAAAACATGAAAAGTTGAATCATTTTGAAATAGTATGCCTTCACGGTGCACTATTATAAACTCAACGTTTCTCGTTCGCTACTTTTCACTTTTCAAATTTTCTTTCCTTTCTTAGAGTACAACATTTAGTATCCAATTTTTTGCTTTCGAAAGTTATGAGAAAAATACCTTAATTGCTATCGAGTATTCTCATTTTTAGACTTTATTGTATGGATTTCTGCCATTAACCATTAGTAATACTATGGGGCAAACAATTTTTAAAGACAGTTTATTCACATTTCAAAATCCGATTCCATTCTTTCCAATTATTACTAACACAAGGTATAGTTTGTTCAGTACATGTTAGTAAACATCTATTTTTCTATTTATCGGATGTGTAGAGCTTGCAGCGGACGTATTTGACCTTTTTAACCCAAACGCCCTAAATTATACAAATATGGACACGTAAATTCGCATATAGGATTTCTATTATTTTTTACAATTTGAATAACATTTAAATTTTGATAGTTATGAGGATGAAGAAGACGCGTCTCTTTGCGGGGCTTCCTCTTCCGTTCGCGACGTGCTGAATGCCGGAAAACGCCTTTGAGGCTTCGGCCGTTTTGCACATAATGGGATCCGACACTGCCTTCCCGGAGCTAAAACTGAGGGGCAATTTGGTAATTCAATCATGGTTTTTGACCTTTTTACCGAGTGCAAATACTTTTAAAAAAAATACTCTTTTTTTTTTATATTTTTTAAAGTTCTAGCTTTAGATTTTGGAGATTTTATAGGAGAGGTGATGTCGTATAGGTAGATTTTAAAGGGGTCTCGCACTCGTGCAATTTGAAATTGCAATTGAAGTGAACAAATCTTCTTGAATTTTGAGTTTGTACGTATTTTTTTTCCACTTTCACGTATATAAGGTGTATGGGCGAGAGCGTTGATAAGTATATATGTCCCCAGCTCCCCCCGTCCTTTGATAGTTTTCATTCTGAATGATATTTTTGTCTACATGAAACGATTTTATAATGAATTTGATTTCGGATGATTTTATTGCTTTTGATGTGACGAGGATAGTTTTTTTTAATAGAAGACAAATTGTTCATGGTTTATGGGAATCTAATAAATTAACTACCGATGAGATCTAAATCTCAAGAAGTGTCGTTGATACAACATCACAGAGAAAGAAATGCGGGTGGTACATGATTTAGATGAAAAACCAAGCGTTGATAGTTCGCTTGTAAAATAAATGAAAGAAGTGTTTTCTCCCATAACGAAAAGATATGAATGTGTGGATTGATATATAAGCGGAAGGCTTCCAGCCTTATTGAAGACCATGGCTAAGTGTTCTAGACACTACATAGGCGCGTTAGCACTTTGTACACTTGCGGACCAAGATTGGTACTAATCAACGATCATTTTTTTAAAATTCGAGTTTGTAGTTTTAAAAACATGAAAAGTTGAATCATTTTGAAATAGTATGCCTTCACGGTGCACTATTATAAACTCAACGTTTCTCGTTCGCTACTTTTCACTTTTCAAATTTTCTTTCCTTTCTTAGAGTACAACATTTAGTATCCAATTTTTTGCTTTCGAAAGTTATGAGAAAAATACCTTAATTGCTATCGAGTATTCTCATTTTTAGACTTTATTGTATGGATTTCTGCCATTAACCATTAGTAATACTATGGGGCAAACAATTTTTAAAGACAGTTTATTCACATTTCAAAATCCGATTCCATTCTTTCCAATTATTACTAACACAAGGTATAGTTTGTTCAGTACATGTTAGTAAACATCTATTTTTCTATTTATCGGATGTGTAGAGCTTGCAGCGGACGTATTTGACCTTTTTAACCCAAACGCCCTAAATTATACAAATATGGACACGTAAATTCGCATATAGGATTTCTATTATTTTTTACAATTTGAATAACATTTAAATTTTGATAGTTATTTTTCTTATTTTATAGGGACAAACATAGACCTAACATTTCCATCAATTAATCGATTGAGTTTTTAATCTTGGTCAAACAAATGCTTTTGATTTCGGTCGACCGAGCCCTAAACTCGGTTTATCGATGACACTTTGGGGTCGGAAAATCCCACATGGCAAGGGTTTTCGCTATCGGCAAAGTCATATTATCTCTAATTTGTGCTGAAAATGCAATTTCGCGCGAGAGAGTTCCTATCCAAAAAAAAAAACAGAAATTCTCCCCCGCAAAAAAAGACTCAATTTACTGTTGATACATCGAACATCAAGACGACAACGCAGCCGCACCTGCGCACGCAGTCACGAAATTATTATTACCGTATTTTGGGAGGATTAAGAAAAAAAATGGAGAAATTAATCAACTTTGCGTCCTAATTGGCGGTTAACAAGTGCCTTTTCCACAAGGGCAAGACGACATTGTGGGAGTAATCTTTCCTTTTGTGCGCACCCAATTTGATTGATATAAATTGCCAAAACCCTAGATTATCCAATTTGCAAAAACATGATCATTTCACATAATAATTTGGGATAAGTGCAGTAGAAATCCTAAAACTTATCACGAAAGTACAATTGAGTCTTAAAACTAAATATGAAAGTGCAATTGAGTTCTAAAATTTTCAAAAAGTACAATCGAATCATGAAACTTGTCACAAAAGTTGAATCGATGCCTAATACTTTTAAAAAGTGCAATCAACGATTGGTTCAATTTGATAAGTTTTAGGACGCGATTACACTTTTTGAAAGTTTTAAAACTCTATTGTATTTTTGTGACATGTTTTGTGACTTAATTGCACTTTCTAAAAGTTTTAGAACTCGAAACACTTATTCCTAATAATTTCATGCAAAATGAAAATAATTTTTACATTTTCTATATTGTCTGAGCACCTTGGCACAGCTGGTCTCATGCCAAAATTAATAAAAATCACGAGCTCGATAAATTATATATAGCTGGGAATTAATTTAGTGACGCGTGGTTACTGAATTATCATTGGCTTGATCTTCGGGTTAGGCGTCACGGTCCAAACTTCGTATGGGTAACCACCGATTAAAGATAAAGCATACCTCGGAAGTCATCTTACGCAAGTGCTTCATGTCTAACCTCATCCAGTTCATAGCTATAATCTCTCGTTCAAATAGCAATCTCAACCGCAAGCAAGACAGTGAAATGCGAACGAGATTAGACGACCCCTGATCAAATCTTACGCATCTCTAGATTAAGTATCAATCCCGAAACGAATCGTGTCGAGTTCATCAATCTGGCCCATCAATTGGAGTTCAATTCGAACCGGTTGATTCATGAAGAGGCCAAATCCCGAGAGAGACTCTGTTTTGCCAACGGTTTAATGTTGGTGCATTCGTAGGGTTAGTTTGTTCGGTTCATCGAGAAGATAATGATCGTCCAAACCGAGATAAACAAAAGTGTGAAAACCTAATCGAGATCCCTGGTTTCTTTTCGGTTCGAAAACTCCTCGAGCGTAATCAGCTGATGCAGTTTGAAAATGAGCCAAAGTACTAAATCTTTAAAGCATTTGTATAGAGAACAGCGCGCATCGAGAAAAGTATTCTGCCGTTAGATTCGGGTCACGGGGCGCATTCTAACGTTAAAGATTATAAATTTTCATGCTTATGCAATGCAATTCTAAGATGAACTATCAATTCCCGATCATAGAAATTCTTAGCATTGAGAATTCTTGCTTCTCGAGACGTCACATATACACCGCTTAGACATGAACTCTCTTACAATTTACTGCACAGGTGAAGTTACGTGACCATATTTGCCGCAAAGATTCCACCCTTCTCTTCCTTCAATCCCTCTTCCAGGTCTCAACTCAACAACAACACCGACAACGACTGGTATCAACAACCTCTTAAAGAATTTCAATCCCTTTCAAACTCCTCCCGTATACCTACAATTTCGTTCCAGATATAAACCCCAATGTTCAACAAGTTCCATTTCGACGGATAACTAGTCGCAGTCTCGTCATCAATGGCTTCCAAGAGGAGGAGGAGGAAGAAGAAGAAGCTCTTCTTCCCCATTTTCCTAGCCAAACTCGCCTGCAGCTGTGCCAAGCCGAACGCCTCCGAAGCCACCCGCCCGCGCCCCGATCATGTCTCCCGTCGGGAACTCCCGGGCTTCTTCATGCCTGAAAACAACTACCAGTCCACCAGGTTCTCCCTCCACACCACGACGCCCCCGCGCCCATTCTCCTGGGCCGATCATCAGGACAACAAGCTGGCGGCGGACACAATGTACGTGGTGAGCCCGTGCAGGAAGATAACCAACAGCGTGGCGATGGCGAAGGAGTCGGAGGACCCGTATGAGGACTTCAAGCTGTCGATGCTGCAGATGGTGTTCGAGAAGGAGATCCACTCGAAGAGCGACCTCCGGGAGCTCCTCAACTGCTTCTTGCAGCTCAACTCCCCGGTCCACCACGATGTCATCTCCCGGGCTTTTGCCGACATCTGGAACGACATCATCTCCAAGAAGATGAACAAGGGCGAGTCTCGAATTGGCCTCGTGACCTGCTTTACGTGAATCTGAGCCCAAGCCCGAGCCCAAGCGTGCTTTGGTCTTGCCAGAGAAGCGAGTAACTTATTGGGATCGAAATGCATATATGCTTTTATTAATCAGATGTAGTAACCGAGTTAAGTGTACGACTGTATATGCATCTTTCTCACGCTCATGTCTGTGAAAGCATATTCCTCCCTTGATGCATATGTAATCACTGTCCAAGTTATCGATTCATCTGCTTCTATACGTTTTTAGCATGTTCTGGTGTTTGTTCTTCCATCTGTGATGCTCGAGTCACATTGATTTATTTGCATTTCTAGTCTATGTAAGATCTCTCTGTGTTTTTGAAAACTGTGATTGGAAAGGTACTGCCATATCTGATCTTACGGCTTTGGGAGTTTTAGCCTCGAGTGTCGGGATAAGATCGAGTATGGAGGTGCCCTTGAAGTTAGGGTCGAAGCGCATGGCTTGTGTCGGCCTTTATTCAAGAAATCTGACGTTACAGGAAATAATCGAGAAGGGTCCTTTAACGAGTGTTATAGAGTCGCTTGCTAGTCATATTCAACGAGAATCGATCCACTCTTCAAAATAGCAATTGCGCGTGACACAATAAAGTGATTGTGACACAAGAAAGTGACTGCACCGAAATCTCCATAGTTTCGCTAATAAGGTGCTTATCTAGTGCCCCCGCACTCATGAATGAAATCCTCTTAATAATCTTGTTGCACTAGAAAGGATATCAATGGTAACATCATTATAGATGCACAAATTAGCGGATCTAACAATTAATATACCATGTGACGCGCTAAGTGTAATGATATTGGAGGTAATGACACCAAGCAATTGAACTTTTGCCCAATATACAGATACAATTATGTATTGTTGATACTAAAAACGACTAACTTTTTGTCATTATCAACAAGTATTGGACTTTGTCGATGATAGCAAATCTTGGTCAACAATGAATAGAATAATCGACTAACTTGAAGGGAAACGATAACTCGCCAAGAAAGTCATTGACAACATCATCAAATTTATCAACGAGAGCCTTCATCAAGATTTAGGAAGCTGATCGGTAAAGTCATTGACAACAGACAATCGAAATAAAATGTAATCGCTGGGTGGTTATGTTTATTGCTACTATTGAAGAATTTTTGTGACTTCTTGTGGATAAGTGTTCCTAGATAATAAGAAATCATGTAATTTCTTCTAACCACCAACAGGATTAAAAAGTTATTTCATTATTCAATTCGGTATGTGACAGTCATATGTAACCATTTGAAAGGGTTATAAATACCCCAAGTTTGTTCATTGTAAAAAGATCCCTAATCAGTCAAAGACTTACAGTTTTCACAAATTTATCTTTACTTTTTACTTTCCTGCAATTTACATAGTTAGTCACGATTGCCTCTAGTCTCCATTGCTTTTAATTTTCCATTTACAACCTTTGTCAATTCATATCAATTCATCCATATTTCTAAAAAGTATTTCATTGAGTTTTCATTGTAACATCCTTTTGGCACTCTCAGTGAAACACATTTGGTTGATTCGAGAATACTACAATGGTAAGAACTAGAAATCAGCAATAGTCTGGCAACTCTGCTGGCAACAATAACCCATTATCACAAATTGGCAATGAGATGGTCATGAATTTTGATACTTCAGTCGTAAGGAGAGTGGCGGAATATAATTGATGTGAGGAAGTTAATATTTTGATGCTGATGAGCAATTGAAGGAGGTTGTACCAAATCCCAACATGGTGTGACCATGAGAAGAATGTTTGAAGACTAGCATAGTAATATGGCCAACTACATTGTGAGTCATATCTAATGTGATAAAACCGATTGTCATCAATATTGTGAATGACGCCCTCTTGAGGCCAGGATCGTTCAACGTTAGGTTCCTAGTCTCTCTCCATTTATTGATGCTAATGATGCCATTCAAAGTAGCCAACCCCTATAAGAATTATGCAAATGTCTGAATCTTCTATTCAAGATTATAATAATGGAATAATTTGGCTAATGTTGGTCAAAATTGGTAACGATAGCAAATCAAACTGGTTGACATGCCGTTCAACTACCAAATGTTGAAAATATGAAGCTAGTAGCTCCGTTGGTAACACTCAATGTGAATATTCTCATTGTCCCTAGCACGCTGATTAACGTAAATAATCTGACAAGACCAACATCACTGCTCAATGGCAAGATGGTTAACCAAACCCACACTTGAATCTGCACAATTTGCCGAAAAAGATAAACAATCATTGGGGTTGGACAGGGAATTTATTTTACCTATTTAAAAGAAAACACATCCCATTATGTCAATGATCAACCTTTTTCAAGAGGTTTCAAGATGCATGAGTTTGTCATTTTTATTGGTGAAAGTGAGCAATCAACCATCGAACACGTTCCATTTACAGCCCATTGTGGGAAAGCTGGGACATATGAGTTTTTAAGATTTAGGCTATTTCCTTTGTCTTTGTTGAAAATTGCTTTCACTTGGTACATTAATATACCACCAAATCGTTGTGTAAATGGGTAGAGACGGGAAGACACTTCTATTCTCAATTTTGTAGAATGATAACCGAAGTATCAGTTTGTTGATTGGGTTAGACTTTATCAATATGATAGTGAGTCAATCGATCAGTTTATTGTTCGGTTTAAGAAGACAAAAAATAGATTTCTCACTTCACTCTCAAATAAAGAATTCACGAATTTAGCTTTCAATGGGTTAAAATTTAACCTTTGAGAAAGATTTTAAGGCCAAGACTTTGCCAATTTATTTCAACTGGTATTGAGAATGTCTAAGTACGAGCGATTGTTAAGAGACAGATGGATAAAGGGTCACAAAAACACTTTACACAAATGTGGCTCTAAAGGAAGATTATGAGTTAAGATATGAACGTGACTCGAATGAAAAAATTGAAATAAATATGGTAAAAATGATGCTTGACCAGCCTTACGTTTGTCGATCCTTAAAGCCTACCAAAATAAAAGACACCATAATGGTTAGGGCAAAAGTCACTAAAGTTTACTCATTCAAATTTAATAAGTTAGACCAAAAGAAAATTTTAATAAGTTGGATAAAATCTTCAACTTGCTCTAGAAAGATGGCCTAATGAAACTAACTAAAGCCAAAGCTATTCTAAGTAAAGAAGATTTAGTAAACAAAAATATATATATTGCAAGTGGCACCACTCATGAAGTCACAACACAATTAATTATACATTTAAATATAACAATTTAGGAAGCAATTTGACAGGAAAAAATCAAATTTGTCGATAACAAGGGATATATGATAGCTCTTGATTATCCATTTAAAAAAAAATTGAATGATTGATAAATCATTCGATAAGTATAACACTGAGTCAATGAAAGTAGAGTTTGGTTAATAATAAACAGAACAATGAATAAATTGAAATAAATCGATAACTCGTTAAGGAAGTCATCGACGGCATCCTAAAAGTTATCAATGAGAGTCTTCATCAAAACTTAGGAAGTTGATAGACAAAGTTATCAATAGTGAGCAATTGACACAAAAACGTGACTATTGGGTGATTATGTTCGTTGCCGTAGAATTTTAGTGACTTCTTGTGGATGAATTATCACGCCCCGAACCAAGGCCGTGATGTTCAGTCCTTATCACGGTCGTGATTTGCCTTTGTTCTGGGGATCTTGTCTCAATGTCCCGTTATTGTTTTCTTCGATTAAGCACAAGTGGAAGCAACTTACAAATAATAATGAGAATACAACGTGAGCTAAGAAGAATATTATACAAGTACGCATAATTTGTATGATAGACGATTATATTACAAGCCCTCTTTTTACTACGGGCCTTCACATCTACTCATTTACATCCAGATCATGTCCAATTCTTTACGTGCTATCCGTTCACATATTATCCACATGGCTGGGTTAAACCTAGCTTTACTACCATCCCTTCACCAAAAGCAAAAAGGTTAGCTTCTTCCCGAGGTTGGTCTTCTCACTACAGCCCATCTCCGGCGACCCCGGAGTGGTCCACTAAACCCTAAAAGGGGCTAGATTACATCTCCATTCATTAAAATGAACCATGCCTCATATCAGCGGGGAACCATCTCGTCTACACTCTCTTGGACCCAAACGGTAATACTACACTTATGGTAGGTAGTTTCAATTTCAACATCAACTATGTCTACCATGCAGACATGCATTTCAATCGGAAGATCGAAGTGAACGGGAGGTGGTAGAGCCATACCTACAAAGCTGAAAATATAAAAAGTGAGTTACACAATTCAGTAAGTTAAATTCATTATATCTCGATTAAGAAATAGCCTCACTATTGAACAAGAAAAACAACTATTACCGTTGACTTGTCGATGGTAGATCAATAGTAAATGCACCTTATCTTGCCTAGTGGCTAAACATATTATTCGATAAAGAAAAAACATGTTATGCTCACTAAAAAAGAGAATATCAAGCATGGTATTTCATATTACATGCAAAGATTAACACACAGGATTCATTATTCATCAACCGAAATCTATCGGTTCTTCCGGTTTTCACCAGGCATCCGAACCTCCCTCAGGCAGTGTCTCGAAATCCATCGATAACTACATCGTCTCGAAATCCATCGATGACGGCATCACCCCGAAATTTATCAGTAGCGGCAACGTCCCCAAATCCATCGGTGATGGCCATAATCCATCATGCGATCATGCAATAAGCAACAAACAATCCGGTTCTTATCTTGACAAGATTAGCCCATGCAATCATGCGATGCTCATGTGTGAACCATGCTTTAATGGGAGAAATGCTCATCATGCCAAGCACGGTCTAGGGTTTGTGGCTCGATTTGCCATGTCAAGCGCCAACTTGGAGCCGAACTTGGCCCGGAATCTATACGCCTCAATGTAAATCCGCACCAAACCAAGCTCATCCCTTGACACCACAATATGAGTACGAGACCATACAACATCCCGTTTTGTGCCTCAAGTATGCCTTGACTCACGGCCATAAGCAAAATATCAAGCACACAATGCAAACATCAAGCATTACAACTCGGTCACCACTCGAGCTCAAATGCACACCACTACGCCCTAACAAAGGTATAGGGAATTCACTTACTACACGGGCTGTCCTAGGGTGTTTGGTGATGGTGTGGCGGTGAGAGTGTGTGGTCGAGAGTGTAACCGGGAGAGTGGTCGAGAAAGAAAGAGAAAGAGAGACCAAGAAAGAGAAGATGGCCGAGAGAGATGCCAAGACAATGGCCGAGAAAGAGAGAGAGGTGGAGACCAAGAGAGTGAGAGGCCGAGAGAGATAGGGAGAGAGAGTGGCTTGCTCGGTTTTGAGGAAAGGATGAAAGGGCTTGTGGTCTCTCCTATTTATAGCCAAGACTTCAATAATTGTTATGCCAAATGGACCAATCAAATACATTAGGGTGGCGCCTCTAATTATAGGCAATCTTGTGGAAATCTTATCCAAATCTTAGGTTTAATTATTTGATGGCCCAATTGATTGCCAAGTCTCCTTCTAGGGTTATGATGCCCTAAGTCAGGGTATATGAGTCACCTTATATATTAAATTTCAAGGGGACACCTAAGCCCATGCATTAATTTCCTAGATAACACATAAGCTTCTATTAATGGCCTCCCCAATAATGGCTTGTCTTGATCTTCATTATTGCCCTCTAAGCTAGTAGGCGTGTGGCACATCTAGGGCTATCAAGAAGATACTTAATTAATAAGAATCTTATCTTATAAGATCCTTCTAATGATGACCCTCCCATTATTGGTTCAAGGTTGACTTGGTCAAATTTGGCTTCTTGCTGCCCAAAGCTTGATCGAATCATGCTAGTTCTTATCCATCAAGGACACCTAATTATTCACTAAGGATAGCTGGCCAATGGCATTTAAGCATAATCCCCAAAATCATTAATAGTACTTAGCAAAGTTGCCTAAGTAAGGATGACTAAGTAAGTGAGGAAATTTCGGGTTTAGAACGATCAACCAACTCATTCGAACCGAGGTTCGGTATAGGAATATCTCCAAATATGACTAAACATGGTTAAGCCAGAGTCCACGTCCAATTGTGCAAGTTTGGGGCAGTTGGATTGACCGGTAGCATGGCTCATCATGGCAATGTCCGATTAGGTGTAGGGCTTGGCACACGGCCAGGCCACACGGGCACACGGCCGGGCACATGGCCGGGCCATACAAATACCGCACCGGGGCTACATGACCGGTGTGCCGAGCACATTCTAGCCTACACAAACAAGGGACTGGTTCATGGACTAAACACACACATTGGCTCATGTATGAGTACAATGCATGGTTCATGGCCAAGTCCGTTGGGCATGGAACTAGGTCGAAGCTGGATCTGACTGGCACAATGCCTAGCATAAGAGTTAGGCACAATAACTGGCACAAGGCTGGACACAAGGCTAGTCTGTTATCTAGCTGACGGACACAATGGCTGGTTATGTCCAGCACAAGAGCTTGGCCGGCCTTGGCCGTACAAAGTGCAGTCCGTGACAGTTGCCACCGTCACGGGCCAGGCATATGGCTTATCCATGGCCTACCCGACTTAACACGACGATCCATGATCAATTCACGACCGGTCCACATTTGAGTATCAACAACCCATAGTCGATCCTCGATAGTTATGTAGCCGCGTGAAATCTAGTATCGTGGAATTAATCCATGGTTATCCAGGACCAATGCATAGCCGTGCGAAATTACCCGCAATCAACACATGCCGACTCAACACTGATCCATGGTCGTCCCGAACCTTCCCACTAACAGCCCTTATGGTTGAAGAGTCAATCCACAATGGTATCACTCTAATCGACTTGCATGATCGGAGAGTCATTCCATTGTCGATCCCATAGCAATCCATGGACAATTTTTGAACGAACTATGACTAACCCTTAGTACGCTCGTTCCAACCATGTTATCCATTCCATTATCGACCCTCGGATCAAACTGCTCGCCCATTCTATTATCATTTACCTTCGGTCATGTAAGTCCAGATTTGGGGATGTTACATTAATGTTGCAAGATAATACAAGATTATGTAACTTCTTGTGACCATCGATAGGATTACTGATGCTTGCGTGGGCGAGTGATTCCTGAAATTGGTATTGTGGGTTACGTATATGGACGGGTGTGTGTGGAAAGGTTGTCGATGGGTAAAGTGCAAATGAAGGATAGGATACGATCACCACCTAGGTATAAAGGATATGCCATCAACCAAGGATGAAGATTGGAATCGACGAAATTCACCACCAAGGCTTAAATGACAAGTCACCCGCCAAGGATATAGGATTTTGGGATAGAAGAAGCTCACCACCAAGGCCTAAAGGGAAAATCACCGGCCGAGGATAAAGTGCTTCTTAACTAATCCATTCTTCAAGGATAAAGAAACTGATATAAGAGTTAACCACTCTCCAAAGATATTTGCTCACACAAATCTCATGTAATTTTCATTCAACAAGTCTACATTATAACGAAGAACTCTCCTCTATTTATAGAGGGACTAAAACATTGGAAATATGCAAACATTAAAGTAGCATCGTACTCCCCGAATTATTAAAGACGTTGGAACTAGAAAGCAATTAAAATCCTGGTAACTAGAAATGCATTAATGACATAGAGACTTGGAAGCCTGACTCTTTAGCCTTATGGTTCATCTTCCAAAATTCGTCCACTAGCCTTAACCAGCAATCAACAATATATTGAACTACATTAAAAATTAATTTAAATTAAATAAGCCTTATGTTGTTGATCCATGTCGAAATCAACAACTAATCTTGGTGAAACAACACTGAATTGGCTAAGTTAAGAATCAACAATAACTTGATAGTTAATAGGCATCTAATATTGGACCCATCAAAGCAAGTTATGATCAAAATTAGCTTTGGCTTGGATGAACATCCATTATATTGGGCTCATCGATGGAATCAAAGTTGAAACTTAAGGAATGTTCCACAAACTCTAATACTCCCGCATCAATTATGAAGTTATTTTTTTTATTCAAATTCAATAACCGTCGTATGTAACCATCGTCTATAGACAATTCTAAATAGCCGAAATGTGTTCATTATAAAAGAATCCCAAATCAATAAAGGAACTCAACATTCTCGCAATATTCACTTTCTTGCAATTTACATGATTGACCGCGATTGCATCCAGTCATTGTACTTTCAAATTTTTTATCAATTACTTTCATGTCCAAAATCAACGAAGGACCCTTCACAACATTTGTCGATTCGTATTGATCCATCCATATTTCTAAAAGATATTTCGTCGACATTTTGAAGAAACAAGTATCTAAATTTTTTTTTTATAATTTCAATCAAGTATCTAAACTTTTTAAATTAGGCTGAATATGATTTCGTAGACATGGCTCACTTGTGCAACAAGAACAAAAACATCTTTACATTTAGTTGCTGGGTGACGAGTAGAGTGTGTGCACGTGTGCGTCGACATGGACAATCTTACCAGTTTAATACATCTTTACTGACTCAACATCATCCCAAGTGACCCTATTGGACACTAATGTGGACAATCGATGGTTATTCAACGGCGTTAGCGTCCATGCTAGCATTTTTCGACTACAATTCTAACGTAAAGCGTCATATCGACCCACATTTGAAAAGTTGAGGTGCATCACTAAACAAAAAACAAAAAAAAAAAATTAGGTGCTCGATTATAAAACGAGTGAAGGTTCAGATGCTTGTCAATGCCACGAGCGATGCATTGAATTCTTGATTCAAAAGAGGAGTGCGGACTCGGGAATGGATTTGGATTTGGCTTATAATTCCCGGTCGTCGTGGACCACACGAATTAAGAACCCAATTTGCAAGGGACCCACGAAAAAGAATTTCATCATCAAGAAAAAGTAATAATAATAATAAACGAATTTTTTTTATTCATTTAATTACGGCCCATTCGTCGTTAATAAGCCTCAAGCCCGTACAAGACGCCGGCGTGCTTCTCCGGCCCGTCCCGCACGAAGTACACGTCCCACATCTTCCGGAACGCGTGCCACGTCAGCAGGCTGTCGGAGCCGGCCTGGTGGCACTTCCCGACCGCCCGGTCCACCTCCAGCGCCCTGGCGACCCGGTCGAGCCCCCCGTAGAGGCTGTTGCAGAAGCGGGTCATGTGCTTCACGTCGTACACCCGGCTCCCGAAGAAGGCCCGGAGGACGGCCAGGAACTCGCCGAGCCGGTCGGGCAGGCCCCGCCGGGTCAGGATCTTGACCAGGTACCCGAAGTCGTAGGCGCTGTGGAACGTGACCCAGCTCACCGACTCGTTGCACAGCAGGCCGGACGACATCAGCAGCTCCGCGAACCGGGCCGAGTCGACCCCCTCCTCCCGGTTCCGCTCGAAGTCGATCCCCTGGCGGCGGAGGAGCTCGATCGAGTCCGGGGCGTGGGCGTCGCGGGCCACGTCGAAGTCCCGGAAGTTGAACTCCCAGATGTAGCGGCGGGCGCCGCTGGAGCCGAGGTCCGGGAGGTTGCCGTCGGAGTCGGAGAAGGTGAGGCCGACCTGGATGAGGCTGAGGGCGTCGACGTTGGACTTGAGGAGGCGGTAGTGGTCTGAGGGGCGGAGGCGGCGGTAACCCCCTCCGCCGCCGCCGCCGCCGCCGTAGTGGGGGGAGGGCGGCGGTGGGCGGAAGACGACGCCGGGGAACTCGGTGTCCATGGAGATGAAGGGGTGGGTGTCGATGACGTCGCGGATGAGGTCGAACTCGGAGTCGAGGTTGTGGGCCCAGACCTCGCGGATCACGACGGGTCCGGAGGACGGGTCGACCTTGGGTCTCGGGAACATCGCCAAGATCGGAGAGCAGAGGATTTCGATTGGTCGGAGCGAAGGAGAATAAGAAGACGGCGCAGTTCTGTGCGTTCTTTTTTTTTTTTTTTGGGTTTTTCCTTTTCTGCTTTATTTGGGTTCGGGAGTGGAGGCGAGGAGGTGGGTTTTATAAGGAAAGAGGGGGAGAGGGGAGGCTGTGTGTGGAATGAGTGTCCGAAAGAGAGAGGGAAGAGGGGAGAGACGGGTCAAGTCAAAGTTGGACGCGGTCTGCTTTTTGACTGAGAGAGAAGAGTGAGCAATTTGGAGTTGGAGTAGGGCATGAAGGCAAAGCGAAGACTCGGTCTGCCTAATCTTTCCTCACAAAGCTTTCATGAATCGTGGAAGCCCCACCCACCTACTCTCTCAATTCACATGCGATTTAAGAAGGGGGCATCATGTGTTTGTTTTCTCTCGTGATTTTTGTGCTTCGAGAGGCGAATCTCGGCAAAACTCCGCTCCTTCTACGGTGACCGGAACCTCCGGTTTTTTACATGGTAAAAAACCAATCTGGAATTGTGCTTCGCGCTCTTCGTTTTTGGAATGTGCATGTGGCTCTTCTTAATTGGAAAGGGGGCTGTGCCAGAATTACAAGGGCAATGCCCCTTTTTGGTACGTCGAAATGCAAATCGCACGGACTATATTTGTTACGCTTTAAAGAGGGTGCAGGATTCTGTAGTTAATGATGGTGGCGATTCAATGAAGCCAGTGTTTCACCCATGTGTTAAAGCGGCATTCTATCCCGACATGGCAAGTCGAGATATGCTATACCCACAATAAGAACAGCTCTTTATTAGGAAAAGAATCCTGTTCAAGCGACAGCCTATTCTTGTGCGTGAAGAGAAGAAATATGCTTATCGCCAGCTTAGCCCGGCCAAGATGTGGGACAAGGAGCTTTTAATGATTGATTTTCACGGCAAGTGACCATCCTTTGTCCGCAGGAGACACAGAAATCGATGGGGCAAAAACGATTATGACGCGAGGATTATCCCTCAGATAGGATTCATACCCGCAAGTGGGAATTCTAATTTACTACCAAACGAGAATCGCGACGAGGACGTACGAATGCGAACTGAATTCCGGGATCTCGTTCGAGGGGGGCAGGGTTGGGGTGTTAACCGAAGACAAGAATTCGGAAGGAAGGAAGAATCTCCACAGGAAACTTCGTCGGTATCGAGCGCAGCCGCCAGTTGAAGCACGTCAATGCCGTGTCGCTGTGGATGGATTAATATATGGGTCCATGATTAACTTATGGAAGCTGGCTCGAAGAAGGTTGGCTTGTCAACCGAGCGATGATCCTCGAGCTAAAGTTTGGGACTTTATTATTTTATTATTTTTGGTCGGAAGGACTTTATTATTTTCCTATTATGATACGAGTCAATTTTATTCTTTCATTTGGACACGGGTCTCCTGTGCCTCATTTGACTTGGAATTGGTCGGTCGTCGCCCTAATCTAAAGGAGCAGCGCCATGACAAGGAAGAAACACACATTGACCAGCCACAGTACACGTTCTCTATACATCTCAGAACACGACTCTTTGATTCCTCAAACCCTCCCACAAATCAACCAGGTTTAGGACGAGCCAGCAGGAGCTCTTATCTAGGCTAATTTGCATATCATCATCGCTCCCGACAGAGCTCCTGTTATCACGAAACGGATTCTCCGAAGGGATGACCCTCAGTAGTCCGCAAAGTTTTTTTTGGGTCGGACAGTAGTCCAAAAGTTAACATGCTGCATTTTAACCCTAAGATGCAGCGTGTTAACTTATGGATTTGAGAGCCGCACGAGCTCATCAAGGTCGGAAACACTCGATGGTTCGAGACTGGAGTAGATGTCAGTCATAGCAAGCCATAGTAAGATGACTCGCTCTCGACATATCCAGGAGGAGGCAAATTGCAAGCAAGGCAAGGCTTTCACTGCAAAACATTGTGACCGCCTGTCACAGGTATAGAGGTTGCTTGAGTGAGGGGATGGCACACCATCGGAGTTTTACCATCAATGGCATTAGCGGCCGATGGACTGCTCTCCATGGTTTCCTCGAGAAGGCGTACTAGTGACATAAATATCTCCACCCTCGTAACATCCCTGTCAGCCTGTATAAAATTGAAAACAAAATGTCACTATATCTAGCATAATTTCCCTCGCGCACGGGGACACAGGAGCCTGCGCACTTGAGCATGTGCCTGACACAGAGCAGACCCCACCGCTCGAAACCGAAGTATATAAGAATGGTTGGTTTGATTTTTGTTCTGTCTTTTGCTATGTTTCATTTGATTTTCAAGATCTGCCAAGGGGATGTTAATCCAACCTCTGTTGTTTTTTCTTTGGCCCAATATTAATACAAGTACTCAAGAGCCACAAGAACACCATCTGAAATACTCAAGTATGAGCTAGCGACTATCTTAAAAATCAAAATTCCAGGCTCAATCTATTGCCAATGAAAAAGATGCAAAGATTTCTCAGATGCTTACCTCTACAGCAAAACGAGCCCAGATCCTTTCATTGCGAGTTTCCATCACACCCTTCAAGATGGTCAATCCTAATCCTCTTATCATGTCAGCTATTTCTAAAAACAAACCTCGCTCCTCACAAAGCATCTGTGACCAGAAATACAGATTCAATAAAGATAGATGGACTATCCAAGATTGAGCTTAATGTGCATGACATGACATCTACCTCCACAATCATTTGACGGGGTGGATTCAGGTCCTCAACTATGATGGGGTGGACCATTGACTGTGAACCAATTTCGTACGCCCAAGTCGCTCCTCGCTCAAAATTGTCTTTCAAGAGAAATCTACCTTCCTCATTGATGATCTAAAAGATAAGAGAAGAACCAAAGTCACTTACACAATTCTATCATGTGAGATATCGAATGCCACCTGATAAAACTAGCAACAGAAGACTTGATCTTGTTCAGAATTTTAACGTTTCTTGTTCGTGTAACTCCAATCATAAGCATAGCAACACAAGCTTTACTGTGAACTTCAGCTAAACTTTGTTCTTTAGAAATGTGTATGGATGATCTTGTGAGCATAAGTATTAGAGAGAGAGAGAGAGAGAGAGTTAATACTTTGGATCCCCCAATCTGTTTTAGCTTGTCGGCATGCTTTGAAACACTTTGCAAGAACAACATATGCTTGATAGTTCGTTCCAACAGCGCATCAATGCTACACTGTTGAATGCAAGAGGGAAAAGAAAAACAAGTCATCAATATTTGGATATTAGCAAAGATGGCAAATGAGATGATAGAACAAAGGAAATTACTTTTGCTCCATTCGGCACAATTTCACGCAGCTCTTTCACCCGATCTTGGATCATCTGCCGGTCTTTTGGCCTTGGTCTTGGATTTTCACCAGGTTTTAGCCTCTTCCTATTTGATTTGATCATCCCATCCTGCCTTTTGGAATACCCAGTTGAAACATTATTATCGTGTTTTATACTGTGACCTTGGCCAACCCAAGAACTAATATGTGATCCATAAAAGGAGTTACTGAAGGAGCACGTCCCTGCTCCGTTCTTGCTACAGCCAGACATTAAAGAACCAGAATCAGACACTCCAGCTTTTACAAGGGACTTTTGACTGCCACGGGAGTCCTCGTGCTCTTTATTTAGCATATTGAAGTTATTCAAGAAAGAACTACTGGGAACAGAAGAGCTACTGATTCTTGTTGCTGATGTCTTACAGGAAACATTGTCATCAGAGCTCTGCTTTGAAGTAGGGCGAGTCCCAGAAACAACAGCATCTAAAAGATTATCAACGGCTGTCATGGAGAAGATCCCACTTTCTGAGACACCTTCACTAAGTGAACCTAAATCTGTCTGTGCTTCCGGCATGTTCACAACAGATGAAGCTTCTGCACCTGACTTATGTGCATCAAAATAGGGCCCATCAGTCAGCAAACTTTCTAAGTTACCATCAATAATATCATTTGTCATGTCTGCTTCCAAAATATCAAAAAGATCGTTCCTTACTAATTGTTGGACAGACGCATTTTCATACGTGTTACATGTCGAAATCACCTTTTTACTTGCACCCTCAAGCTTCTCGGAAGCACGAGCCCACTCAGGCTTCTGCTCAATCAAAGATATATTTGAATAGTTTGGTGGCATGACTTGTTGGGAAAAATCATCAACCATCCTCTGTTTCTTAGAAGGCAATTCAGTCTGAGCATGCTTTGTGCTCATTAGATGATTTCTCTGATCAGAGGCTCCAGAAAGCAATTGTTCTGACAAATTAAACAGTGGAATGCCCTCTAATTTAGTGAAATCACCATCGTGAAATGATGCATTTCCAACCAGATTCCTAGAGACAGATTCAGAAAGAGAGCACGAAACAGATATTGATCTAGGAGGATGAGTTACTTCATGCAGCAGCTTAGCATTTTGAAGTAACTGAGTGGCATCAGAAGTTTTGCACGGGTCAACGATTGAACATCCATTTCTTCCAGGTTGAGCAGTGACAGTGCTATTTAAAAAACTGGTCCATTTCTCAGGCACAACTCCTGCTGATATCTTCTTTTTGATAGGCTCAAAGATGCTGCATGTACCATTTGTTCGACCAAGAGCAGTTTGACCTCTATTTTCATTCCCCAAATTGCATGCAACAGCATGCTGATTCAGCCACACATCAAGATTCGCAGGAATAACTTCAGCTCTGACTAGCCCCGAATCTACTTCGCCCCTGGGAGAAAGGCTGGTCTTCATGATCGATGCACTACAGAATTCAGCTAGAGATGGGGCTTTTTCAAGTGTAAGTGATGTAGATGCAGCAGTCTTCAGATTATCCACTGTGTTAGTAATTAGTGGGGAAGATCGTCCAACAAGCCCTGAAGTGCGAGAAGAGTTGCTCGTATCTTTGCAGCTGCTAGTCATCACAGATTCCAAGCCAATCACTTGACAATTTCCAGAAGGATAGGCAGTGAGGGTTCCAGGATAGTCTAACATCCCAGCTTTTCCAGCAGACCTCATAGAAAATAAAGCACCAGGGATGCAGGCCAATTGCAGGATCAAGCTCTTTACATCATTTACAAACCCCATGTGCTCCATGATCTGCAGCAGCAGGGACAAGAAATTACATCAATACATCACAAAATACAGTACTTTAGCTGTAAGACAAACAAAAGATGCTCAAGCTGATGCTTTGCATATCCAATAAAACCTAAGCTGATCATAATGCATATTTGTTAAGATTTTTTCATTAGAATCTAACTTATGCCATAAAGCACAATGAATTATGATGTAAACTGCATGCGAAGCAACACCAATATGGAACTCTTCTCGCTGAATGTGCTCTCTATGGTCACATGGCTGGGATTTTTAGTGAACACATGCAAGATCCCACCAAGAAAGGTATATCCATTTCTCAACGTGAATCCATTCAGGAATCCATACTAAAACTACAAGTTCCCAACACAAAATTAGCCAGAGAATAACAGTGAGACAGAGGATGGACATGGTTTGAAGCGCTTGCACATCAAAATCTTTCAAATGAAGTGCTTGAAATACGCTTTGACTAAGAAAGGAAAAGTACTAGCAAAACACACTTACATGATAATACGTATTATCATGTAAGTCCAACTTTAACTCTCAAAGAGACTAACTTTAACTATACTTCTGACATTCCGCCAAGATTAGATAATCTGAAAAGGAATCACTTACAGCTACAGAAGAGCCAAGTTGCACAACACCATGAAAAGGAACAGGAATAACTGCAACTGTCTGCAAAAACCGTGAGATCAATCACATGAAACAAGAGCATCAGATACAAATGAAGGCAAACAAATGAGGATGTTGGAAACCTGTATCCCAGCAGAGAATTGGTGATGGACCTCATTTACAACCTAAAAGCATGAATACAAACAACAGATCAGATAAAAAAGGCTCAAATGTCAATCAGCACTATCAAAACTGACATTACTTTGCCCCTCAAGCCTAAGATTCCCCTCTTCAAGTGGTTTTACAAATTAAACCAGAGAATATATAGCTAAGACTTCATGGACACACTGGAATATGTTTGAGCCCTGCAAAGATGGAAAACATACCTCGGGTGGATGGGCATGTCCACTGTAACTCATTGAAACAATCCATTCATGATCTCCAGTGAATGCAGCCCGGCCAATTATTCTGGAGCACGAGAAAAGGAATTGCATTTCATGCAATAGGCTACTCAAAATTAAAAAGGGCAAACAGAAAGGAAGAAAAAAAGAGTTGTTTACCCTTCACCAACGACACTAATTTGAGCTTTGGTCATCATTCTTTCGATGAGCATTTGAACTCTATCTTCAGCTTCCCAACCTCCAGTTGGCGCTTCAGAAGGATCAGAGCCAGAAACTTGAGGAGGAAGAGAAAATGTCATGGGCTCGTAGTAACATTCTTCCCAAATCAACAGCCTGCCATAGCAACATTATGCATTTCATCATGGATGACAACAAAGAGCTCCAAAATTTAAGGCTACAACTAGGGACCACCGCCTTTTGCTAAAAGAGGGAAACATCGAGTTCTGTGCAAAGTGGAGAGCAGCGTGGGGAAAGTTCAGTTGAAGGGATTATAGACCATTCATATGTCAACAAGGATTGGAGAAAGGAAAGGACAATCGACTCGAACTTCGCTTCATTTCTCTTAGCAGCAGCAGAGACGGAGGAAGAAGCCAAATATCATGTCAAGGTTGCTCTCCAGGTACAGCAGGTCATAAGAAGGTAGATAAGTTTGAGCTAACATTGAAAATCCGACATGGATTGGCAAGATATGTATCTGGGCAGAGGGAAGGGACAGTACAAGAGTCATCCAGCGAGAAACATTTAGAGACTCAAATAACCAAAAGTGGTTCTTGCCAAACATCACAAGCTGCCATTTTTCTAATGCTTTTCAACGCCGTTCTCGCTTCTTTGAGTTAATTCATCTCTAACCGAATGTGAGCAGGGTAACCGCGTTGCCGGGCAGAGGGCGGAGAGACTAGTTTGGCCAGGGCCGCAAAGAAGAAATGAACTGAAATAATCAACATAGCAAGAAGAACATCAATGGCGAACAAACAAGGCTCTGGACAAAACTCACCGAAGAAAAACCACATGTCGCATAAAAGGAGCCTACTTCAGCTAAGAACACAAAAAGGGCAACATTTCAAAGTCTACGAGGATTTCTTCTTAAACAAGCAGAAAACCATTCCGCCTAGTTATCGCATTAATTACGGTAACAGGCTTTCGAGTGGTGTTTGGCTTTTCCTCCGCTTTCTCGCAAGACAAACAAGAGAAGGAACAAGAGAATTTCCATAACAACGAACTCACTTGGGATTTTGGCGGCCGATCTTCCAAAACACGGCGTACGACCACTGATTCACACCGCACAAGGTCTTCAGAGCCTCTTTCAGCAGGTAGCCCATGGCCTCGAGCCCCCCCCAAAAAACACGAAAAGCCTCCCCAACTGGAGAAACTCGCAATAACACAAACCCGACAAATCCACAAACCATGCACCGGCAATTAGGGCAAAAGAGGAAGGGGGGAAAAAACACGAACGAACTATCCGCGCTGGCCACTGCGCATTTCCGCGAAGGGGGCGACACGCAGCTCGCTGCCGGGCCTAACTCCCGCGACACGATCCTCTTCCGGCCTGCTTCGTCCTCAATCCGCCGCTCCTCTTCCGCTCGGGATCCAGGTTCACGGCGGCCGGTCCCCGGAAAGCCATAAGCCGCGCAGGCGAAGCTCTCCGAGGGGGAGAAAGAAACTAGCGAGCGAGCGAGAGAGAGAGAGAGAGAGAGAGAGAGAGAGAGAGCGCCGACAACTCGAGGGAGAGAGGCGCTCGGGTCGAAGGGCTCTACACGAAGCCGAAGGCTTGGAAGCCGCACACGTCCTCGATCGGCACCATTTCCGGCCCCCTCCCGTGAGAACGACGGAGCTCGAGCGCAGAGAGAGGCGCGCGCGCGCGGGAATGCCCGGCGAGCAGAGGGCGAGGTCAGGGAGAGCGGCGTGCAAGGAGAAGAGCACGAGACGGCGGCGGCGGTGACGGCGGCGAAGAAGAAGAACACAGAGGCAAGCTTGGCTATACTTTCACTCTCTCGCAATCACTGCGTCTCCGTGTGTGCGCGCTCGGGAGTGTGGAGTGTTCCCCGTGCTAAAGTGCGCCATATTTAACGAGGGAGCGAAGGAGGTGGGGGCCGCGTGGGGGGCACGGAAAAGACGAAAGAGCCCCGAGCTTTGCTGGGGGAAATTGCGGGGGGTGCCACTGGCCGGCGACTGGTTCGACCGTGAAAGTGAAAGCTGTGTGTGGGCGACCTCCTAATTCCCCCTTTTTTTTTTTCGAATTTTCCGTTTTCTTTTTCGTTTTTGGAATTTTTTCGTTGATCCGCCCGTTTTGTCGGTTGCGGGTCGGGGGGCGGGCGGGCGGGCGGGCTTCGTTCGGGTGCGGGCGAGGTGTGCGAGCGGCGTTGGTCCGTCCGCCGCTGATAACGACGACTTCCATAGTGTTGTGGGTTGGTGGTGCTGCCGTCGTTGACGACGACGCATTGATGATTGGCCTCTCCTTTTCGGGGTTATTCACCGCGGTGCCACGCGCGGTTCAAATGCTTCGGCTCAAACACTTTAATTTTTTGTTTGTTCTCTTAAAATGTAATCAAGACTCTTATTCCTCAGAAGAAGAAGGGGTCACAGTTGACTCGTTAAGATTGGCTCTTTACCGTCTGTTAAGTGCGTTTAGTTTCTCTCTCTCTCTCGCATTGTCCCTCTAGTGGCCTGTTGCTTTTCTTAATAATGCCACCGCACTAAGATCAATAGCTCATTCGCGCTTACAAAAGATGGCTCTCTCTGACCCGCGAAAAAACAAGAGAAAATGACATGGATGGTCCATGGACTTTGGTCCGATGTGCAACGTCGTTCCGGGAACATTCCATGAACTTTTAAACATCTTCATACATTTTGAAAGCTGCGTTGAATATTTACTAATAATTCAAATACCGCGTTAAATAAATTAAAATTTTAGAAAGGATATTGTATATCGAATAGGGTTCAAGGACCGGTATTGCACAAATGAAAAATTCAAAGATGACATTGTACATTAAGCTAAAAGTTTAGGAATCATATTTTTGTAATGCTTGTTGGCAACATGAAGGGACTTTTGATGTGTGTGTATATATATATATAGTTTTTGTATCCTCGAACAGCTTGAACCTGCAAAAGAGACCACGGGAAAGTCGGGAAAGGAACATCAAATGATCGATTGATCAATTGTTGCCCCGTCTAAAAGGGCAAAAAAGATGCTTGGACTTTGCTACAACATAAAGGGAAAGGCCATAGAAAAAAAAAAAATTGTGTGTTTTTTTTCGTCATTTTATTTTATTTTGTTTTCCTCTATTATATTTTATTTTTAAACGAGCAAAGGATAAACATTCTTTTAGCAACCCCCTTTCAATACCGGAGCAGCCAAATATTATATACGCTCCCTTGAGATCGAAGGCATGTCCCGCTTCGCTTTTCAATGATTTCAATAATCAAAGTGTATTAAGATAAGACTAATCTCCCTTGAGCAGGCATCTATCATCGCCCTATAAGATCACGCCACGTCACTAGCTTAGTACGACCAATTTGATGAAACGATATCGCATCGTCCTATCAACGTGTGGACAAAAGCAAAATTTCTGGACACATGCTTCTAAGTTAGAGCATAGGGTAGGGGGGAAGTATCTACAAGGAGGGATAGCTCCCTAAAGACTTACTATATTTTCAATGCACATGGGAGTGGCAATCTATCCTTTTTTGTCCTTCTTCACGCGGAACAAATGTATATAAGAAACGAAAACAGTCACAAACAGTCACAAATTATGTCCACCGTATAAATTTACCTCGAATTTTTTTTTGCGACGTCAAGATCAAATTATACCTGCTGTAACATATTTACCCCAAAATATTTCTTGTGATTTAAAAAATCCCAAATTTGTATTCACGTAGCATAATTACCATCCGTCAATATATCATTTACTTATAGTGTCAATGTAGGCAGATTTTTAACGATTTTCATCGACAGAACTTTGACGGATGATAAATAAGTCAAGCAAGTACAAGTTTGGGATTTTCGACATAACAGAAATAGAAATGTTCGAGATAAATGTATTATCATTAGCATAATTTATGATTTTTTTGTGGCTTTTTACCCTATATGAAAATATTTTTGTTGGATAATATTAGAATATCTAGCTCTGGAGACAACGATTCAGTTCAGACTGTCCACCAACACTTTTTTTACTGTTTTGGTAAGTTGTTCCTCGAATTCTTTATCTACGTACACGGTTTCATTCTCTTCTTGTGCTTTATCGCGTTGGCTCAAATACCAGAGACTGTTCATTCATCGTCTCTGTATTACTAGATAATGTATTCTATAGGTTCCAAAACTCTCTTAGGGGGTTCAGATCCTATGATTCCATACAATGCGTCTTAATTTACTTAAAGATATACATAAATAAGCCACCAAATTCAATTTCTTCTCTAATCATTAGTTCTTTTTTTGGTAGCTGGAAAATTTATAAATTAAGAAATTCGTTATTAATATAGTCCAATGAGCGTCTGCCACTCCAGCAACATTAGAATAAAATTTATAAAAAAAAAAACAAAGGGGGCACATGAAAAAATGAAACCCTATTGGAGGCACATGAGACCGTTCCTTTCAATGTTTCTTTACTTTATCTTGTATGTCTTTATTTATTTATTTGTTTGTTTTGGGTTTGTGGGGAAGCGGGCGAAGATTCCTCCACAGGGGAGTGTGAACTCGAAGTTTGATGTATAATATTCGTTGTGCTGACAGAGTTTCTCAGCGCTCGATGGATGCAATTATGGAACAGGGTTGGAGTCGCAACACGTTCCGGTATCAAACGGCGCTCCCATCAAATATTTGTTTTTGATGATAAATTACAACTAACATTGTTGGGTCACTTGGCAAGGGGACATTACCAAAAGCAGACTTAAACATATTGCGCTTTGTGCAAATTCAGTCCTAAACTTTTTTGATTTGATCAATTTAGTCAAAACCATGTGATAATTTACTAATTTAGTCATTTCGACCAATTTTAACTGAAAATCACTGACATCGACGTCGACGTCGACTGTCTTACTTGTCACGGCCGGGATTGACTTTAATGATGACCGGTTTCAGGATGGGTCGGCCTCCACCTAAGAAATGACCTTGTTTACAGGGGAATCAGTCCGGTTCCCAAGTTGGATCGGGACCAGCTATAGAATTTTTTTTCTTTTTGATTTTTTCAATACTAATATTTGCAAATCATTAATGGGCAAATACAGGTTTCCACAACAAGAACATTGACCAAGCCTCTTGTTCATCCCGTTCCTCAGGGTAAACCCCGATCTTCAAGAGAGGGCCTTGTCGAAGACAAATTTAGTGAAGGAAAGGGTTAATTATTTGGCCGAAAGTTTTAACTTTTCAGGGCCAAGGCACAAGGGATTTATCCTCTCTAAGCATGAGCTCGCAAGGAGCTTTGAACCCTTTGGGGTAGGGGTGAGCATGGTTTCAAATTTTACCCTAAAACCAAGGAACCTAACTAATGGGAACCTGTAGGTTCCAAATTCTAAGGCATGTAAGGTAAATTCTAGGTTCCAAAAATTGAATAACCTATTTCGACGGATAGGTTCCAAATTCTACGTAGGTGGAACCTAAATCTATCTTTTCTTGCGATTTTGCTATGTTTCATAGCCTTAGTTGATGAGTGCATTATCTGTAATCACTAGTCTGAGTTTTCATTTCATGACTTATTAATGTTCCATATTTTCGTGTGTTTAAATATAAGTTGTGGTTAGTGGATCATAACAATAAGTGGTCGTTATAAAAAGCGATGATTCACTGTAATTATTCAATTAATAATACAGGTGGAACCTGAGTAGGCTCTACAACTGACTCTCAAACTTGTGATAGGATAGGTTCCAAGTTTCAAAAAATGAGAAATCTATTATCATGGGTGGAACCTATATAGAATATAGGATTGCTTATCCCTAATATCGATTCAGGTAGTGACTTCTTATTTTAGTTATATTTATTTGAACCATAATGTCAGAAAAACTAGTTTTTTGTATCCTTTTTGATAAATGACAAATTTGTTCAGAATTATTATGTTCATTTTTGTTTTGTTTAACTAAAAATGCAATATAAAAAAAAAGAACGTATTAGATTTTCGGAACTTATCCTAAAACCTGTGACAGGGTAAGTTCTAGGTTCCAACGGATAAGTTATGAGTTCAAAAAAATGGAGAACCTGTAGCCAAGGGTATGTTCCAGGTTCCATGTGGAATCTCTAAGGAACTTGGAACCGCTCACCCCTTTGGAGAGTCATGTTCATAGGTTGCTCTAGACTCTTGAGGAGTCAAGCTTTGGTAAGGGCTAAGGGCTCGTGGAGAGATGTGGACTTAGCAGGAAGGGAGTCATACTCGCTAGTTGCCAAGGGCTCCCGGAGAGCTCCCTTGACTCTCTAGGGGTCACGGTGCTAGATGGAAGAAGAACAAATTACAAAAAAGGAAAATTAAGGCATAACAGTCCAGCTCGATCAATTGGGTTTCTTGTGCGGAGTTGGTAACCAAACTGATTATTGCCTAATATTAATTCTGGGAACAAGGAATCACCTAGAACTAGCCCGTCCAATTCGGTCCGGTTTTTAGATTGGACTGGGACTATGCTTACTCCCAACTGATGTGGACACATTTTGCAAATTTTTATATTTTTCTTTTCTCATATTTTTTTTTCCTTCTTCCTCCGCCGGTCATTGGGCCTCAGAGATGGCTGGCGAGGGTCAACCTCCCCGAGCTCGCTCAGGCTGGCTCGGGCTCACCCAAAGCTTGCAAGGCCAACGAAATCGACTCTCACCTGGTCTGACAACGGTGACCCTCGCCTGAGGTTAGCGAGGGCCCTTGGAAAAAGAATATGAATAAAGAAAAGAAAAATAAATTTTAAATTTTAAAAATTATAAAATTATTCACGTCAACGCCAGATATGTCATGTAAGACGGTTGCGTCTAAGTTAGCAATTTTCAGTTAAAAATTGAGAAAAAAAATTAAATTGATAAGTCGCTAAAATATTTAGAACTAAATTAACTAAATTAAAAAATTTAAGATCGAATCGCCGTAATTGCAATAGGAAAAGAGCAAGCGAAACAGAGGAGGAAATTAAGGTGAAGCGACTAATTGATTGAATTCACGTATGGGCGATTGCTGAATAAAAAGGTGGTGTAATTGAACGTTGACTTCACCTGTTGAGATATGTTCGACGAAATCGAATCGAATCTTTGACGTTGTCCTTTCTATAGACAATGTCAATCACCCATCGCAGATAAAGCCGGATTTAATTCCACCGATTGTACACTTGTTTTCTTCACAAACTCATTTTCCATGCCAATTGTAATTGCTTTGTCCACTTGTTTGGTGTTCTGTTTCCTAGATTTTCCTAACATCTTCGGGCTATTTGTTCGGAATCCTATGCCTTGCAAGATTTGCATGGGATTTCACCATATCCTGATCAAATTTGGAGTATGATTCTCTAAATTTAGAATTAACTTGAATTGGTTTATCCTAGTAAATTATAGGATTGGGCATAGATGTAGTCCCTTAAGTTCGGCGATTGTGTAATTCAGTTCTCTTACTTCGATTTTGTTGAATCAAATCCTCTAACTTTCGGGATATGTGGAGCTCGATCATTTAAGTCTTATGTTTGCGTGATCAAGTTCTTTAAGTTTCTTGATTTGCGCACTTGCTAATCGGTGAATCGAAACCGTTTTGATAATTTTCCATTCGAGCATGGATGTCATTTTTAGTCTTTGAAACTAATTTCATTTCGTCATAAAAACTTTTCATGAAACCTCGGTGGTAAGATTACGTGCTCTATCATTTGGCATATAAAGAAAAAAAAAAACCTCTATACTTTCGAAACAATCTAAATTATGTTTATTTATGAAGTGGGTTTGATCGCTGCAGGACGAGTCCAATTATTTTCGCAAGTAAGTGTACATAAAACAAGCGTTTTTTTAAGTGCCCGTGGCAAATTAGGGCAAAAAAAAAAAAGTTTGCTCCAGTCCACTGCCACGCAATTTGGAAGATAATCATTTGCAATTTATGCTTGCATTGTTAAATAAAATTAGCTAAAGAAAGAGTGGGGAAAAAGACTAATCATGTCGATGCTCATGTCTACAGGAGATCATATCCCTTTACTTTCAATCTAAATCAATCCCCTTTGACCCCATGTTAGCCATTGAAAGATCGTCCTCGAAGGGAGATTTGTTTAAGGAAAAGGGAAATAAAGTTGGTTGAATTTCTAGGCGGGCATGTTCCTTTTCCTGTATATGAAATTACTACGCCACGTCGGATTCAGGTGTCCGTCCAATGATACTCGAGTCGTAATTAGTCTTAAAAAAATTCCCTAGCCGATCGCATTGACCCACAAGCACAAAGGAGGATTGAAAGTGATTAGTCCATGACCCACGTAGCTCAGCAAAGTCAATCCCTCATCGGCTTGCACAAAGATTAAAGAACAAGAAAGATGAAAGTGGCTTCATCTTATAATTTCTTGAAATGAATCGCATAATCATGTGCACCTGAAAAAATCCATTTCCCACCAAAAAAGGGAAAAACTTAAAAGACGTCTGTATTTCATGTCTCGACACTAATCTTTCGCACTAGAGCCAATAGGGCGACGGAAACCCGATCCGGGTGAATGAACAATTTGGTATAAAGTTTCGAATTACTTCAATGATGATTAGATGCAATGTATGTTTTTGGAGGTAATCTTATATGACCGGAAAAGGGCTTATGATGGAATTAAAGAAGAGAAGCAAAAGATTTTCTTCTTTGGCCAATAGGAGAGAGAGAGAGAACGCACAAGCGGACAAGCCTAGCCTGAGAATCTTGACTCCGCCGAGCTGTATCGGGCCACGGCGGATGCGTCATCTCTCCCCCCCCCCCCGCCCGCGAAATCCAATTCGGATCTTGCATCTTCATCAGTCCTGTCTCCACCCACGCACAGGGTCTCGGGGCTTTCCTGTTCTTACTGCTTTGTTGACCCCCCACCCACATTAAAGAAATTTGGAGAGGCAGAGGAGGGACGATCGATCGGACACGTTTAAATTGCAAAGTATTGCGATATATGGTCTCGTCGATTGGGCCGGTGTCCCGTCGTCAGTGATGTGGGGTCCGGAAGGGAAGCTTTGGGATCCGTTAATGGCGGATTTGACGGGTCGGATCGTGCTCATGTTCTTAATGTGTCCAAGATTTCACATCTGCCGTCATTCTTGGGTCGCTCGCCTCGCGTCGTTTTCGGATGTGCCGGCGGATCCCTCTTGGATCCGACGTTCGCGTCGACCCGGAGCACGGAGCACGGAGCACGAGCCGGTCGCAGTCCACACACCTTGATGGACGCTGCTGTTGTACTATGGCATAGCTAGAGACTTGGAGAGGAGACTTGGAGGGGCTAACGACTTCGTCCCTCGGACACGTCCCTCCTAGTCTTTTGTTTCTTCCTATCCTTTTGGTATTTTTTTTGTCTGGGTCGTTTTCCCGCACGATGATCGCATTTCGACAAAGCTTAGGAATGTCAGTTTCTTTGATGTTTCAAAGACAATGAATTGCATGTGCTTCGAATTTAATCGATACTGTTATCACTAATTTGATTCATCGGGTTACATATACGTTTCGATCTGATTATTCATAATTGGGTCATTAAAGTGGAGTATCTAGCTACCAATCACAACAAC
This sequence comes from Syzygium grande, assembly GCA_024733475.1. Classification (NCBI taxonomy): domain Eukaryota; kingdom Viridiplantae; phylum Streptophyta; class Magnoliopsida; order Myrtales; family Myrtaceae; genus Syzygium; species Syzygium grande. The sequence goes on from JAMXDD010000007.1 coordinate 28,780,608, forward strand.
TCCTCTCGTACCACATTGTATTGCGTTACCGACAAGCCTCTTCTCTCGTTGCGCGCCTTCTCCTCCTCTCTCTCTCTCTCTCTCTTAAAAAAGATGATGCAACTATACATGTAATATAATTGATTTATGATAAAGAGATGTCCTTAACTTCGTTTCCTTCTATTTCGTTCTCATTCATCCCTTTTCTTTCATATTTTCACTTACGCGCTTTGCTTCCTATTTCGAGTCATGCTAGGATGGAGAGTGCAAGCATAATCACTCGTGATGCCTCCCCATGCTTACTAGCTGCATAATTAGGCTCGTGCAAAGGCGCACACGAGACGCAATAATATAATTTCATTGCTCAATCGATGTCAAATTGGTAGCAACGAATAATTTACACTTAGATAGAGGCAAACCAATGCTTCAAGAGATGGATATAGCAGCACATTGTTCTCATTTTCAGCCCCAGAAATAAATGATCACATGTGCATTGATGTGGCCACTAATGGACAGTAAAGCATTTCGAAAGATGCCCTGGCCTTGCCCTTATCTCGTCGTACAGCTACGAGGCACGGTGCAACTATCGAACAAATCGAAGTGTTTGCATGGAGCCCCACGAACCGTAAGAAGGGCGCGTGCTCAGGGCTTTGCAAGTTGGGACTAAATCTCGCTAGATATCATCAGGGCTAATCCTAATGGGTGATTTTCTGTGCTTTGAGTTGATTGGTGGTGCCTCAGCTTTCTTGTCTGTTTTTTTCTTACCCCCTCTAATGTTCATCCAATGTGCAAAATGGTTATTCCTTCGGGTAATCCAAAAGGGTCCCCACCTTACTACGTTCCAACAGTTCAGGACAAAATTAGAGATATGTGTGGCTGCTCGTATCTAAGGTTTTCTTGGATGATCTTGCAACATGCTTCCATCTAAAGGGTATGCTTCAAAAAAGAAGAAGAAGAAGAAGTTGGGGCGTCAAGGATTGATTGGATTTTCCGACAGAAGCATATGCTAATGCCAGTTTGAGTTTTTACTGTCAAAAGTATTACGCGGCATGTATACATACATGCGTGTTGTCTCTCTACTTATATGACCGATAAGTTTCAGCATTTGCATTGAACATTTTAATATGGTATCGAAACCGAATTCTTTCTCAATCTATTTTGCGTGTGCAGGATATATGCGCTCCTTATATAGGGTTTTTCCACGCCCATATGCTTAAGATCTCTAGGGTTCCGCAACTTGACGTAGCCGACAAATGCTGGGGAGAAAAACATAGCGAAAATGACACTGCAGAAAAGAGAATGATACGCCATTATCTTTGATTTGGAAGTGGACCAAAGTATATATATATATTTTATTGTTTTCATAATGATGGCTAATGGGGTAAAGGGGTAAACTCCTGCACTGTTTTTCTTCCACGAACTGTACTTTTTTTCCTTTCTCTCTCTCTATTGAATTATGTGGCTCTGGGGATAGTGTGCAATGTGCATCTTGTATGGTCTTGAGAGATGTATTCTGCTATTCTCAAATTACTTTAGCTTTTTAAGTTGCAAAAGAAATTAGGTTTCTGTTCATTCTTTTGCTACGTTCTCATCGCGGTCGAACAAGTGTAAAGAAAGGGAAGGCGATGGCGCATGATGGCGCTTCGCCATGCATGCAGAAACAGCCCATGAGAAAAAAGCTAAGGCCCTTTCCGACAACGTCTCTTTTACCACGACCATCTCCATCCGACTGTACCTTCGAATTATAACCTGCTCGGTATCGAAAGATTCATTACCATGGTCTCCATCGGGTCGGGTGCTCGCGCATGTGCCCTATCCTCCCACCGTATCGACTTGATTTCATAATCTCCAGCTATACGGGTGTTTCGAGTAGCTTTCGATTTCGACTTCCCGCTTTCATTCCCACTCGCGATACCTAACTATGATTTGATATCAAATGTTCGAAACCTATAAAGACATGCACGATGACATCCAAGCTCATGTAAACACGTCAAAAGATGCCCTGTCCTTAACCCTTATCTCGTGGTGCAGTTTCAGGGGCACAGTGCCCTGATCAAATGCAATCTAAAACATTCGCATGGAGCCCATGAAACCACGCACGAAAAGGGCTAAGTGATCACACCAGGGAATAATATATGTACGAAACTGAACATATTCTTGCAAGTTTGGACTAAATCTTCGATAATTATTGTCACCACTCTCTTAATGGTGTGATCTGTTGTTTGAGTTGATTGGGTTTATCTTCTTTTCCTTTAACGTTCATCCTCCAATTTGCAAGTGGTCATTCCTTTTGCGTGCAATCCAAAGGCCCTACATTATCATGTTCCGAGAGTCGGGACAAAATTAGAGATATGCGTGGTTTGCTCATATCTGAGGTAATCAATATTTTCGGCTATATATTCCAAAATTTATTTGATGTATGATCTTGCAACATGCTTCATTCTAAAGGGTACGAGCCAAAAGGAAAAGGAAAGAATAAGTGTATTGTAAGTCCTAAAATTTATTTCAAAAATGCAATGAAGTTCTAAAACTTTCAAAAAGCGTAATCGAATCTTAAAACTTAATCAATGGAAGGATTTGATCGGACCAATTTGATAAATTTCAGGACTTAATTGCACTTTTGAAAGTTTGTAGGAGTCGATTGCACTTTCGTGACAAGTTCTAAAACTTCCAATGCCCTTATCCAAAAACCAAAAAATGGTTTGGGTGCTTGGGATTGATTGGATTTTTCCAACAATAGCATTTGCCGACGCCAGTTGAAATTTTCAATCTTAATTGCCCATGGATTTATATGTATATTTATATATCATGCGTGTAGTATCCCTCTGATCTATCTATAAATTTAAGCTTTTGAATCGAGATGAAAATCAAATTTTGTCAAAGTTTAGTTTGCGTGTGCGAAATTTATATGCTTTTTATATACACGTGATTTTTCGCTATCAATAACTTTACGTTTTCTAATTTTTAGCGACTTGAGACAGCCGACCAATGATGGGCGAAAAAACAAAGCGAAAATGAAACAGAAGAAAAGAGAATGATACACCATTATCTATGCGCTGGAAGTGGACCAACTAATATTTTTCTTTCATTGTATTAAAATGATGGCTAGCGGGGTAAAGGGGTGAATTCTTGCACTGTTTTTTTTCCACGCACTCCACTACTTTCTCTTTTATAATTTTTGCTTTTGTTATCGAATTATGCCCTTGGAGATAATGTGAAATGTGCATCTTGTATGATTTTTAGAGTGTATTTTTTTCGCGGAAAATAAGTGATTTGGAAAGCATTTTCCGAAAATGATTGTTTATATCGTTTAGAAAAATTAGTCGACGGAAAATGTTTTCATCATCGATAACAAATCTATGCCTAACTATTTTCGTGGGTGATGAAAAAAATTTCCATTCATTTATTTTTGTAAATGATTATTTTTCGAAAAATATTTTCCACATCACTTATTTTTCTGGAAACAAACGGATCCTAAGAGATATATTTTCTGTCCATTTTTAAGTTACTTTTTTGCTTTTCAAGTGGGTAAATACAAATCACTGGGAGTTGCTTCAGTGGCCACCCTTCTCACTTGAGAAGAGGAAGGTGGGGAGTTCGATTCTCGACTTTCTCAGGGGGCTAGAGTGGGGACGCGTAATTTCTAGTGCGGTAAAAAAAAGTGGGCAAACCCAGTAGATTTCTTGTTCTTTCTTTTGCTACGATCTCATCGCATCCCCGAGCAAGTGCTAAAAAAAGGGGGGGGGGGAGGGGGGAGGTGATGGCGTATGATTGTGTTTCGCCATGCATGCAGAGATGGCCATGGGAGAAAAGCTATGAAGGCCTTACCGACAACGTCTCTTTACCGCAACCATCACCATCCAAAGTGTAGCTTCAAATCATAACCTACTTTGGTTCAAACATTCATCACCGATTTACCACGGACTCCACGAGTCGCGCCTACCATGTTTTTCCGGTTACATAGGCCTTCACAGTAACTTTCGGTTTCAACTTTTCGATCTTATTTCCACTCCTGAAATTTGACTATTATCTGGTATTGAATGTTCAGAACCTTTAAGGACATGCGCAGCGACATGTAAGGCCGCGCAAAAGCTCTAATCTTTATCTTTGCCATGGGAGTTGAGTACATTCTTTTCGCATAAGAAGTCGCCACATACGGGCCCTCGGGCTAATCGTGTTGGGCGACCAATGAGAGCGAGAGGGATCGCGCAACCCCGATTTTCACGGGCTAAGTCTTTTCCAATTCTCTAGTGCCAACGTGTTCGAAACGGGAAGTGTTGGAATGGGATGGACCAATCTATTTCGACTGGCTTTTCACGAAGGGAAACGAGGGGGAAAAAGAAGCGAGAGGAGGAAAGGGGGGAAGAGATAGGTGGGGGGAGGCCCCTCAAAAGGAAGGGGATGAGGGCGACCCCTTCCGTGCATCGCACGTCTGCTGAACTATCATTGCAATCGCACTGCACCGCACTGCACCGGACGGTCACTGCACTTCTTCTGTCTCCATTTGCAGAGTGTGCTGCCGTCTGTGCATGTTCATGATGCTCTCCCTCGCTCTCGCCCCCCTTCATGTGTTGACTTTTTCTGTAACTCGGATCCGCACTCGAGAAATCACTCCACTGAGTACGGTACATGGTATGGAGTCGAACGCAGGCAATTGCATATAATGATGATGTTTTCTGCGGGAGAACCTATACACCGGATCTAACTGTTCAGATTCCATTTATACCGCACCCCCCTTTGATTCGATTTCGGGAAAAAGTCTTTGAAGGAATGTAAAAGATTTTCGAACCGTAAGTATTATTTCGTAAAAAGTGTATTTTAAAGTAAAAACTACACCTTGTAAAGAACTTTTGCTAAAGGCCAAAATTGGAAGAAAAAAATGTCTATTTACATTCCGAAAAGGCTACTTTTCAAAGTATCTCCAAACCTGTCTAGAGCTAAAAGTCTTTTCAAATGCAATTACAATCCCCCAAAGTTGAGCAAAAACAAACCAAACACCATTTGCATTTAGTCAATGAACTTTAAAGCCCCAAAACTCATTCGGACTGCTAAACCAAATAGAGCTTATATGTATTAATGGATCACTGAGAATTTCTCAACCAATCGATTTTGGACCCGTGATTCGACCCAAAGAGGGAACCTCCTATTGGACGAGACGAATAAGGAGGACCGCACAGGAAATGAAACATGAGACGAGGCGCATGGGAATGTGGACCCAGGATCCGACGTCGCGCGTTAAGTCCGATCGAAAAAGTTAAGCTATTGACAAAGTAGAAAAATAAGATCAGAGACATGGTCTAGGGGGAGATGCAACTTTCAATTGGACTCGGGGGACAAAGCTAAGCTCTAGCCGAGAACCCAGAATGTATTTGGTTCATTTGGCCCATTGATGTGAGCATTGGTGACAGTCACGGCCCAATAATTTTGATATATATATATAAGGGTTCAGTTTAGGGTAAACAATATCGATTGAAGTTCGTGTTTAAAATAATGTATTTTAGATTAACACTATTGATGCGCTCAGGTCCAGGATAGGAATTGATTAGGAATGATGGGTTCTAGTAAGTACAGTAGCCTCCAGACTCTAATTAAGTAGAGAAATGCAAGAATTGATAGATAACTCACCACGTCATGTTTCTCGCGGGACAGTGAAATATCTAACAAGACATGTCGATTATTTGAAAGCTATCGTAATTAGGGGTGAACATGATCCGAGTTGAGCTGGTTCAGCATCTAACCCTTTGATCAACTCGCTTGGTGTTGGTCCCTAATTTTTGGGACCAAGACCGACCCTATTGAGCCTGGGATTGAGGACCGGACTAATTCGGTCCGGTTCCAAGGTCAACTCGAAACCAACCAATTATTTTTGTTTCATTTTTTGTATTCCTTGAAAGCACAAACATACTCTTTCAAATTTCATATTCATCAACAATGCAATATTAAACAACCAAACTATAAATACCGGTACGTATCAAACATAAATCTAATATAAGATAACAACAGAAATTTCCATTTGTTTTTTTTTTTTTTTTGGTAAGGGAAATTTCCATTTGTTAAAAGCAACAAAACATAAAAAAAGAACACGTGAAATATAATTAATTCACAAGAAGTTTAAAATACATAATATAAACGATGAATGCACTTTGCCATACATGTTTTTTTGTCTTCTCATCTATGGTTCTCGGAAAATTATCCCAAGCAATAGATTTCTCTATTATTCGCTTCTTACAAAGAGGAGGATCATTAGTAGGTATCTTGATTGACTCTTTTAAGTCTTCCTCACATCCATGGCCTAACGATTCTATCATCGAAGTCATCTTGTAATATACCTCCACTTCAGTTGACATGTTATCTAAATTCATCAAGTTCGCCTAATACCAGAGTGTAATCAGTAATTGTCAAAGCTCTCGCGTTTATCACCTAGGACACAAACGTGCAACAAGCAAAACCACGTTTATTTAGTCAAATGAATGACAAATAGAGCAAAGTGAGGACACGATTTAACACCTACGAGGCAAGCAGCGAGGCGAGCAAACAAAGCGACGAGAGGAAGAGGGTTTCCCAGGTGAGCGGGGGGAGCAAACAAAGCGAGGCGAGGAAGAGGGTTTTTATTTTTATTTTTGTCAAATCAGGATTGGGTTAAGTGGGTTTCTACTTTCTAATTTATAATTTTACTCGATAGAACTACATTAAAAAATTACAGAGGCAGAGGCGATAAGATAAGGTTTAGAGTAGACAAAAATATATAATATATTATATAGTATATATAGGGTTGGTCCAAATTGAACCAACCCTAAAATCCCAAGATCGAGGACCAATCCGTATAATGTAGGGTCTAGGGATCTCAAGATCAAGGACCAATTTATTTCCCCTAGAAACTGGAACAAACGGATTGGATTGGGCAGGTCTAGGGTTGGTCTAGGGTCAATCATGGACCAATGCTCACCCCTAACCGCGATCAATTACTTCCATCGGAATGTAAAATACTAGTTGGCTATATTTTTCAGCTCAGATTCGGCACAAGGTATTATTTAACATCACGAAATGATTGACTAAATGAAAATTGCAAGTGATGGTCTTGCGCCGAGTTCGAAACGGCGACGTGTCGACGCGAAAATAAATACAAGACGAAACAAAAAAAGCCCACCACTCCAAGTTCAAAACAAGAAGCAACTCTCTCCTCTTCATCGTCCTCCGAGCGAAAAAAATGGAGACTCGAAGCGAAGAAGAACACACCGCCACCGCCACCGCCACCGCCGCCGCCGCCCCCGCCCCCGCCACCAACTGGAGCGAAGAGGTGGAGGACTTGGTGTCCGCCGGCGACGTCTCCGCGGCCGTCTCCTTCCTCGAGTCCCTCATCTCGAAGCTCGAATCGCGGCAAGCGGAGGAGCCGTCCTCCTCCAATCTCCAATTGGCCTCCGCCCTCGCCGAATTGGCCCGCCTCTACTCCTCCCAGGGCTTCTCTCTCAAGTCCGATCAGCTCCTCGCTCGATCCTCGCTCCTCAAGCAGCGCGGCCGCCGCTGCTCTCCCTCTCGGTACTCGTCGCCTCCCTCCTCCTCCTCCTCTTGTTCCCGCCGCGACGTTGATTTCGTCCGCGGGAGCGATGCTCGCTGAAAAATCGCTGTTTCCCTTCGACGGTTACATCGAGCGCGCGGGTTTCTCGAGTCTGCGTGCTCTGCGCGCTGCTTGTGAGCGTTGTTTCTTGATCCTGTTGCCGATTTTCAGTGATGCAGAGATCGCGACAGAGGATTTGAGGGACGATCGAGGTGCATCGCCGGGTGCTGCTCTGACCTGCGTTGACTCCTCGGGATCTTCCGCTGGAGGTGCATTCTGCGTTTTCCAGTCCGTTTTGTCGAAAGTCATTTCCGCCCGTGTGAATCAAGATAATGCCTGTTCTTCTGAGTTCTTTAAGTGATCGCTTGTCCAAGAATCTACTTAATTTGTTGGTTTGTTTTAATTTCTTTTTCCCCGAAGGGTGCGTTTGGCATCCGACGATTGTGCCTGATGATGGAACTTCAGAGGATGGTACGTTTTCTCAAGCTGATATTACTATTTCACCTATCACTTTCATTTATTCATCGCGATCGAATGTGGCGTCTTGAAGAGATTTCATCTTTCTTCCGAGGCTAACAGCTTTTGTTTTGGGCAAGATTATGGGGGCAAAGGCACGATTGTATGGAAGGAGTGCATTTCAAAATATGGGGCCTTTAGGTTTATAAGCAAGGTTTTTGAGGGATATAGTTATGGAATGAGATGGTTATGTTTTATTTCTTCACGTGTAGATATGATTTTCTTACTGTTCTTTCACGTGGCACCATCACCTCAAAATACTTGTGGTGGTTTTGTGGGGTTAATAACACCACGATGCATTATCCACTGAGAATTGAATGGATAACCCCATTCCAGCTATAAGTTTGTATGGTGTTAGATGATGGAGGGTTTAATAACAATTGAGCATGAGCAATGATATTTGAGGAACTTTTATACTTATATGAAGTCAAACTTTTAGTTCGGTTGATCAATAATGGAATTAAAGGGAAAGAAGATCGTGTAGAAAGGAACTTTTGTTAATATCTGGTTATTCAGGTGGTGATTGCAAGTTCATGATTCACAATGATCGAGAATGATGTTTTCCCCTGCAAGATTGTTACTTTTTTGCCAAGATAATAGCCAATATCAGCTGTTGTGTGCTTTTTCTAAGTTATATTCGCATGCTTTTGAAATGCTTAAGTGTTTCGCATATGAAAATGGCAGATTGGGAAGCTATGGCAGATCGTTCTCCCAATGAGTTACTCCCTGCAGAATGCTTACCTGAAGTATCAAAGCTTTCTCTGGAAGATGGCAAAAATACTAAAGCCCCTAAAAGGCGTGGAAGGGGCACTTTTACTTATAAGAAAGATGAATTATATAGTGATCGGGTATCAGATGATTTGACCATCGACAAAGTGGATGATGAAGGTCAATCTCATCATTTAGAAGAAAAGCCCATATTGAGACCCTGTAAGTCATTGTCGCCCATTCAGCTGAAGCTGTGTAATGTTAGTTTCTTCTCTTTGTTAGAGCATGTTATGACACTTGTCTCAATTGTGATTATGAGTTTGCTTTTCTAAGGTGAAAATGTAAATTGATTGGACTCTCCTACTGGATAATTACATCTTCCATCTGCGCATATTAGGAATTGTCGTGCAAGCATTTTGTAGTGCATCCTTGTTGGGAAACATGCTTGATATATGGAGAGCTATTGCCAAGACCTGGATTGTTTAAGATTGTTGTAGGACATAAGCTACTATCAATTTCTCATACTTTTCCTTTAATGAATTCGGAGTTTGATGGGCTTAAGGGAATAAAAATCTCTGTGCAGCTAGATATGCCACTAGTCATGTTCTTGTCCTCGCTGGGTTTCCTCCAAGCACTAGAACAACAGAGCTAGAGAAGCTTCTCGAGGACTTCAGAAATCGAGGAGTAGTGATTCGGTGGGTCGATGATACTACTGCCCTTGCAGTATTTCAAACGCCAGCAATTGGTAACTACGTTTTGCTATCTTCTTAATTCTGTTCTCAGTGTTAGATAGCATGATATGTTGACATCATGTTTGAATGTGATAATCTCGGATACTTGCAGTGGGGAGTCCCAATTTATTGCAAGCTCCACAAGACCGCTATATCCATTTTCCTTTAGTTGTCTTTTTTTTTTATACAAACTTGTCTAAAAAATCATAATCGCAGTTTGTTAATGATTAAAAGATTTTTTTTTGGTCGAAGATTTAAAGATTTGATTTCTTCTAATCTTCTTTGAAATGCCAATCACCTAATGCAGCACTCGAGGCTCTTGGCAGTATTCAATTTCCATGCACCGTACGAATACTGGAGGAGGAGGATTCTCTCTTAAGCTCAATTCCAGTAACAGGTAATTTACTCTTGTTGTCCCCGCTTCTTTTAAGAAGTTCCATTCTAAAGTTGGAGGGTAATATGCTTTACATGCTTGGAAGAACCGAGGGTTATTCTGTTTGCTGTGACGTCTCTGATACAAAATCAGTGACTGACAACCGGTGTCAGGCTCGTTCATCAAATCACTTAACCGAATTTTTAATCGGACGCCAAATGGCATGTTTTATACTGTTTCCGAGGAGTGTGACATGTTGTAAAGTAAATTTTCCTCGCAACAATCTTTTTATTTGTCTCGTGTTTCAGACTTGGAACCTCCAAAGCCAAGGCCACAAACATCCGCCCGAACTGCTCAGAGGCTCATTGCTCAGGGCATGGGGCTGAAGTTGCCTTCCTCGTCCTTTGGTTCCAGAGAATTGAGGAAACAGGAAGAAGCCAGAAAGGACCGCATTGTGAGGAGGCATAAACTGAGAGATGATGCTTGGGGTGAAGACTGAAAATTGAGGTTTCATGTAATCAACGAGTCCTGACAAGGCGTGAAAACACACATTTTTACTTGCATCGTATAGCACTCTTTTGAATGGATCCTACATTTGGCACATCAAGGGTTTGCCCAGCTGAATCAGAAGGCATTTTCACCACTCGTGAAATTTGATCTGCCCATCTCTATATTTTCATTTGTCCTGTTCCATTTCTGCGGTTTTAGGCTCAGACCAAGATCGCCGATTACCATGTTGGCTCCATTGGTAGGAACTCAAACCTCATTATTCATCATGACGTAGCTGAGCTTGAAATGTAGAATGGTAGAAAAGGAGAGAATGCAATGTGAAGCCTAAATAGCCGCCAATGCTTTCTCCAGGGTTTGTATTTCAACATCGTATATAACTTTTAAGATTTACCTGAGTCCAAACAAAAATTCAATGAACCAAAATTTTAGCTTGCGCACTGCCAGAACTCGACTAGATCGCAGTCCGCGCTCTGATCGAAGACAAAAATGTAACATGAGCATGGCTCCCTATGACTCAATTTTGGTATACCACGGGTGAACAATTGCTGCGGTCCGCCTATGGTGTAATGATCATAGTAATTCTTCTATGCCAGGACCAAGGAAGATAAATTCCGCTCGACAGGAGGACCACCAGAGACCTTGCACGATGCTGTCAATCAAGATCAATGCATGCCTTAGATACAAGATTCTTCCATGTTTCATCAAGAAACCTTCCTAGACAAGTTCTTCATTCCACATCCAACACATTTAAGTATAACTGTCTCCGTTGAAGGATCTGGCTTGATAACAAATTTGACCCCCAGAAAATCTCTGATGTTCCTGAGAGTTTCTATTCCATACGGTGAAAGCTTGCCGACACGAACCTTCGAAACATCTTGCGGGCTCAATGCACACAAAAGAAACAATAGACCCTGAAAAGGAGGGAAAATATATTAAAAATGATCAACGCATAGTAAGGGCTGAAAGCATATATAGCATCTTCATCATGAGCCATTGTCACCATTGCCACATGTTCATTTCACAACTGAACATACGATTTATCTGGTAAAGAACCCACACCTTGGCCATAGCAATCAATCAAGCTAAAAGAATCTCATGTAAAAACCTCCATAAAAAATAAGTGGAATGAAGCTGAGGAAGCCAGCTGCTGCAGCTCACAAATTTGCTTATACAGGACAATTAAAGCATAAAATAGGAATTCCAAACTCATAACAGCTTAAAGTCTCTGATAGAAAATGAAAGGATCCAACCGATGGATTTGTATGAAAACATCTAAAAACCTGGTCTACAAGATGATCACTTCGAAAAGTACTTGCGAGTCACATCTAATTAGGTGATTCTTTGTGCAAAGAGTAACTAATGAAATGGAGTCACTAAAGATTCTTAGAGACTTGGTGCACCAGAAATGGGAATAGAATTGAAAATTAGGGAGGGCCAAGATAAAGTATTCCAATTTTTAGAGAAACTCAGTTTCACTGGTACCACATACATAAGCACGGATTAATTCTTAGGCAGTATGAACTTGATGTCCGCTGGTTGTGTTTTCAGGGGTAATGGAAATGAAGCCTAATGTGATCGCTGAAAATAAACTCGTTCATTTCTTTCAGATTATATTGTGACTTCTTCAAGAAAGTAACTTATTGCCTGTGATGGCCAATGGTTAGCTCACACATCAAAGATGCATTCCTTTCAAATCCAGAGATTTTTCTTGCTTTTTTCTCCCGAAAGAAGGAGCTTATTTGGTTAGTGAAAATCTCAGCATGTGAATATAGAGTCCAAAGGTTCTTTGTGTGTGGGTGCACGCGCAAGCGAGCGACCATGCGTGCGTTTGTGTGTGTGTGTGTGTGTGGGGGGGGGGGGGTGATGCGCGTTTGGAAACTCATCAACACACTTAACAGACAAGAATGTATAAAATGATGAATGGAACCAGTTAAAGTTATCAACAACTGAGTTTCGATGCTGTTTTCATCCCCGTCGGGAAAGATGCCTACCACCTCTCCTTTAACCAACACACATAAATTTCCCTAAAACACAACACAGCAGGGGATGAAACAGAAGGGGCACAGTAGGTAAAGGAAGAGTACACAAGCAAAAAGGCATATACTTCACTGCAGCATAATTTCTGATATCTCCAATTAATTAAAGTTAGCCCCTCATCTTACAAAAAGAAGAAAATACAATTACTGTAATCGTAGAATGACAAGTAAACTAAGCCTTGAAACTACTTTTCTACCGTATCATATTCCAGAAAACAAATGGTATACAAGTAAAGTGAGCAGAGAAAACACACCTGATGTGTTGAATCCACCACTCCACCTTGCTCAATTTCACTGAGTAGAACAGAGGCAGTTTGCTCACCAACCTCCTCTGGAGGCATTAACTCCTTTTTCTCCTCCCCTTCAATCTCATTCCCTTCCTCTAGTCCGTAAGATACCGTAGTATCACAAGATATGCAGCAACCAGAAGTAGTTTCTGCGACCAATGAAATTCCATAACCAGGAGATCTGCCACGAGATCACTTCTATATATCAGAGCACACTAGAAATAACAACACAGATGAGAAAAATACGGACCATCAAGTGGCACTTCCAAATTGCATGAGCAGAAAACTATGGTTCTGTATAATTCAAAATAAAAATAGAAGACATACTTTCCAGCCTGTGGGCCAGCTCTGTGATCAGTAAAGATGTGAACATCCGGAAGTAGACGATTGAATATTCCACGAGCTGCATGTATCATGTTATTCTCAAATTGTGCAGAAACACGTGTAGAGAAAGTGATCCCTCTAATCCTCTTGACCATTCCTTCATCAATCCATGTGACTGCCTGTTAATTGAAAAACTTTAGAAATAAGATGTGCAAAATATTTTATTACATAAACTGCACAATTAGTAGATGAAGGTACTCACTGCTAGACTCTGGACACTGGGAACTGACAAGACAATTTCTCCGCCACCATGAGGAGGCACTCCACGGCTCTCTATCTTTAATTCCAAACCTTCAGCAGGAACTCCAAAATGCTTTAGGATGGGTAAGGCAGTGGAGCGAAATGTATCGACACATGGGTCATTAGAGTCATTCGTGATTCCTGCCACAGCAACAGATACAAATGCTTAAACCTTCCTAAAAGTATTGAAAAAGTATGCAAAATCATAAATCTACGACATCCATTGAGTTCTGTTGTAACACGTCAGAAGTGCAGCCTCTTCAGAAGTTTGGTGAAATATGTACCTTTGAGCCTTATGCAGAGAGGTTTTTTCGCGAACAAGCCGAGTACAATCAAAGGCTCCAAGAAATAACCAATAGAACGGCTGACACCACAATCATGAACAAGATGCTTCCCGCCCATTATGATACCGGGCTTATACTTAAGTTTCGTTCCTGCAACGAGAAATGGAGCATGTTATAAACTAAAACAAACACGATTCAGGTTACTCCTAGAGATGATTGGACTAGTTATTAACGACAGTTGCAACTTCTTGAGGACTCTCCCAGAGGGTGGGCCTTCATCCAACTGAGTCAAAAATTCTAAGAAGGCAACGATCCTTCATGCCTGGATATCCCTGATGTACATGACAAAGAACAATATCATTGACTATGAGTCTAGCACATTCCCTCCATCAGTCAACCATGAAAGCTGATGGGGCAATAAAATTGAGACGGCATGTCAAACTCGAGACAAATGCTAGTACTGCAATTCGGCAATTTTTAAAAATCCAAACTAGCAACTAGTTTCTCAAAAATGATGCTTCTCATAAGCTACCTCTTAGAACTGAACACAATCAAAATAAGGCCTTCATCACCGAAACCTCCTCAAGGCAAACTCACGGAGCCAACCAACTTAAACCCCATATAGAAAAGCTCACTGCGAACGCTTCAACGAGGCCAATTTCACCTAAAACTAATCGCCCGTCTCACAACCGAGGCGAGGCGAGGCGACGCGTGGCTCAATTTCCATTCCCGGCGATATTCTCCGGCAACAATTCCGACCTCCTGGCACGAAATCCTTCGCCTACCAGGCTTACAAAGCTCTAAAGCCGGAACGGGCAAAAAAAGACTAAGGGTAAACAGAACGCGCGCGGTGAAGGGCGGGTGTACGGACGGAAGACGTACCGGTCTCGTTGATCTCGACGACGCAGTCGTCGCAGACCTTCTCGAGGAGGCGGAGGAGGGAGACCTCGTGGGGGCGGAGGCCGGGCCACGTGTGGTCGGAGCGGATATCCTCCACGATGACGGCGGTGGAGGCGAGGGTGGAGAGGAGCAGCCTCTGCCTCAGGTTCTGGCTCCCTTTCACCCTCTTGTACGTCGTCTTCCCCATCGATACCTTCCTCCTCTTCTTCTTCTTCTTCTTCTTCTTCTTCTTCCTCCTCCTCCTCCTCTTCTTCTCCTCCTTCTTCGAGTTCAGCGTTCGGGTTTTTGCAGACTGCATTTTCAGCTTTAAAACCCTACGAAACTGGAGATGGGCCGAGCCCAAAGGTGACCCAACAGGGATTTTTGGGCCTTGGTCCTCAAATGGAAGGGCCGTGATGTTCACATATTTTATCATGTTAAAAAATAAAGGGGACGATTTACGCTTACCAATTTCGCACAAAATTCCTAAAATACCCTTCTTCAAATTATTTTCCTTTTGGGAAAATGACCCAAACAGTCCCTGAACTTTAACTCAATATGCAATTTGGTCTCTGAACTTTTAATTTGTTCAATGTAGTCTTTAAACTTTAACCCAATGTTCAATGTAGTTTCTGAACTTTTAATTTATTCAATTTGGTCTCGGAATTTTTAGAACATGTTCAATATAGTCCCTGAACTTTATAAAAATGTTCAATATAGTCCTTTCATTAATTCAAGTTCAGGAACTATATTATACATTTTCATATAATTCAATAACTAAATTGAATATATGTCAAAAGTTCAGGAACCATATTGAATAAATTGAAAGTTCATGAACTATATTGAATATTGGGCTAAAGTTTAAGGACTATATGAACAAATTAAAAATTTAGGAACTAATTTGTACATTAAGTCAAAGCTCAGGGACTGTTTATGTCATTATCCCTTTTCGTTTTGTTTCTAGTGTGATGCTTCAAGGTCTTTTCTGTCTTTTTACTGGTGAAGGTTATTTGGATATTATTTCCACTTGCGTGTTCGTTGTCTCTCCGAAACGTAACGTGCTCGAGTTGATTCGACTTATCACATGCAAGCAAGATAGGAAATAAAAATGTTAATTGATTGGACAAACTCCCTTAGAATGCATTGGATCGGACAAATGGGTCTTGAGTTTTATTTTACCAAAAATGTGAACTTTTCATCAAACGCCTTTTACGGGGTCAAAATGCATTGACCATGCTCGCGCAATACGAATCCCAATTAATTCCGCACATAATAAAGTTTCGAAGAGCTTTGTTTATATGTAAGTTTTGTTTCTTCACGTGTCGTTGTCACATGGTCGTGCTTTATATGGACGATAAAGCAAAAGATGGTTCGAGAGAGAACAGGACGTTCTGTGATCTCGAATGTCAAAACCGATTAGCCAGAAAAAGGGCCTCGGGGCTAAATAAAAAATATTAGAAAGTTTAGGTGATGCTGACCATCTTTT
Organism: Syzygium grande; assembly: GCA_024733475.1. Taxonomy (NCBI): domain Eukaryota; kingdom Viridiplantae; phylum Streptophyta; class Magnoliopsida; order Myrtales; family Myrtaceae; genus Syzygium; species Syzygium grande. Next base: position 28,796,576 of record JAMXDD010000007.1, read on the forward strand.
TGAACGGGTTTCAGGAGCAAAAAACTCAAAAAAGAGGGTCATCGAGTCATTTATTATAATTATTAATTTTTTTCATTATGGTATAATAATTTGACATTTTCTTAACCGATTTGACCCGGCCAGTAAAATCTCGAAGCTTTGTATTAAAGCCATCGACATTATTAACAAGCAAAAGCACCATTGAATGGGTTTTCTTGACAATTTGATTCATTAGAAACATAGAATTTTCTTACTAATTACCTAAATAATTCGAATTTATAAGAGGTCAATGTTTCTTCTTTTTCCCACCCTTTCCTCCACGAAATGGGGGTAAAAGTTCATGATGCTGTTTTCGAAGCTTCCCTCGACGTCAAACTTCATTAATTTGCCTCGTCTTTGGCAAAAAAAAAAAAAGCACAACTTGAACTTCATCCGACACAGAAACTTACGGGGTATTAACAACAGTAAGAGGGATCGTTTCCATTTTGGTTTCGTGTTCTTCGTAAGAGATTTAGAAGCATGAAGACGAAATGAGGAAAGAGTTGTCCTCGGAATTTATTTGAACGGACCCAAACGGCGACATTCGTAATTGATCGAGAGTTTTTTTTATTTTAATATCATATTAAAGTCCCAGTTGAGCTCCAGCTTAAGCATTGGATATGGAATATACTCCGTAACAATTATGAATGGAAACTTGTAATTAAGTAATGTTTCGCTGCAAAATATGTAGGACTTATGGCTTTCTACACCCTAAACTTTCAAAGCAATTGGTAACGCACTTGACTTTATCTTCTTTTTTTCTTGGTTTCCTTGGCATACTTTATTTTACCTCCAAATATCAGAATTGCAAGTGTTGAATTCGATTCCTCACACCCATTTTCATTTATTAACATGGGTTTCTCTTTCTATCAAATACTCATGTGCTCAAGGTTGACTTGTGATTAACATCCCTCGCTAGCTCATTAACAATAATTTTGAGCAGGAGTAGATACAGAGAGTTGAGAATGCACTGATCAGATCTGCTCTAGTCGAATCATTCTGCCAGTTCAAATAGACAGCTAAACAAGTATCCATGCACTTGTAAACAAGTTCATCCTTGTAGCTGCGAGTTGTAGTATTCATCACAGGAGGAAATTATATAATAAGGGAAGAGAGAGAGAGAGAGAGAGAGAAGAAGAAGAAGAAGAAGAGGAGGAGGACAGCAACAAGGTCAATCAACTCTCTATTGCTATTTATGACATTTCCAGCTCCCCAAATATTCCACCTAAGATGAGTTTTATGTCATTGAAGGAAAAGGTAAATGAAGCTTTCAGACTTCAGTCTGTTTATTGCATTGGAATAGAATTCTAATAAGGCCCTGATAATGATGAAAGAAAAGACGCACCAAAATTTCAACCACCATATATGAATCTGTACACATGGCTTGATCATTCTTTTTCTCTTTTTCTCAAGAAGTTGGTGTTGGATAAGATGAGAGCAAGTGAGGAGGAATGCAGGGAGAGCTCCTCCAAACCCTAGAATGCAACCTGAGAATGTCCCTCGCCCTCTCCTTCGTCCGCGACCCGCTGTCCACCTGCAACACCAGGCACAGCTTCGTCACTGCCCCGACCTGCAGCATCTCCTGCAGCACCCGAGCGCTCACTGAGAACCTTGACACCGACGCCAGTATTCTCACTGCCCGGTCGCTCGCCACGTGCGATACCCTCAGCACCTTCTTCGCCACCACCGCCAGCCCCGCCCCATGTGCAACCAGCTCCGCCCTCCCCTCCGCAGACCCGCACAGCTGGTCCAGTACCATCAGGATCAGTTCGCAGGCCCGCTTCGAGTCTGCTGACACGCTTTTCATGTCGAGCAGGAGCTCGACAAGGGCCAGGACTGCACCGCCCTCGACTGCCTTGATCCGGTTCCTCCCCCATGGGCAGAGCTCCACCATTAGCTTCAATGCGGCCTTCGATGCCTGCTGCGAGATCTGGTCCTTGAGTACTCTGACCAGTTCGCCGAAGAATTCGGGTCCAACATTCATAAGTTGGATCGGATCTGCCTCCTCATAGGCCGACTTCAGGATCATCATCGCGTATGCCCTAGATTGATAGCTTCCGCTTCTGAGCACACGCATCAATGATCCTGTGAGATCGTCATTTATCATCAGCCTCTTGAGATCTGATCCGGAGACGTTCAAATGGCATAGGATGTTGAGCGCCTCATCGCTCGCTTGCGCCAGCTCGGTACCATCGCTTGAACCACTGACCTCGATGAGCGTTGACTCGTCGTTCTTGATGATCGAAGCCAAGAATTCAAGGACCCCAGCCAAGACTTGATCCAAGCACTTCTTGTTCCTGATGCCATCACCCCCGAGGGCGATGGACCGGAGCCGCTGGAGACACGCAAGCCTCGTGTGGGGGCTCTTCTTGGCGTCGTCAAGCAGCTTGACAATCGCCGCCTTGTCAAGGGGTGGCTTCGGGGTGGGGATGCGCTCGAAGGCGTTGAGGGTGCACCAGGCCTGGATGAGGCGGCAAAGGGTGTGGTTCGGGGTGAGGTCGGCGTTGGAGCTCAGCGGCTGTTTGGTGACGGGGCAAGTGGTGTTCCTGAACGTGAACAGCCACCGCTCAATGCTCTCCCGGTCGTAGGTTATGCCGGTGGAGGCGGTGACGGGATCTCTCATGAGTTGCAAGGAGATGGGGCATAGAAAATGGGTAGGCACATCGATGTCGTTACCGTTGTCGGGGTCCTCCATTGATGTGCTTGTGTTTGAAGTACACATTGAATCTCAGCTGAGATCCTCTTTGAATGACTATTTCCAACAGAGAGAGAGAGAGAGAGAGAGATGGCCTCTTTTGGGTTTCTCAAGGAGTGCAATAAGGCTTGATTGGTGATCAATGTTAGCCTTCTTTGAGAGCTTGAGATTTGGATATCTAACTATGAATGTGAGCTTTTCTTTAATTATAATATATATTGGAAGCGAAGTAAAAGGTGACGCCCAGTTGTTCAAAACGATAAAGTCAACACACGGAAAAAACAGGAGAGAGAGAGAGAGAGAGAGCGAAAGAGAGAATTAATGAGGGACCATTTCCAAGGTTTTGGAAGGAGAAAAGCTCCAACATAAGGACTTTTTTTCTTTGGAAGGGTTAGGAGCATTTAATGGACGAATTGGGGGGAGCGTCGGCGTTGCCTAGGGCGCCCGAGACGACCATTCTTTAAGACATTAAAATAAACACAAACGAACGATAACTTGAAAGAGCTCTCATGAATCTGAACATTATACACACATTTGACTTTCCGTGGACAAAAACGTATTGAATGATGGGGGCTGCCCAAGCAAGATCCAGCATGCTCCTGTCGCCGACAGCGCCTCATGGGGCTCACGTGTCTTCCTCCCACGCATTTTCTCTGGCTTGCTCTCTCTTGAACGATTCTTCTTCTCGTTCACTATAAGGGTTTCGTTTGACATTTTCGACATCTTTCGTTAATTACTACGTGCGAAGTTCTTTTGATTTAGAGTCAAGCATGGAGCATAGTTTAGTTGGGTGTTCGCCTTTGTTTCCTCAAGATCTGGGAACTTTTGTGATTCATTGCATCTTTCATCTGGCTTTTGGAGCATTTTATCAACTACATGTAGGTATGGTTTTGACGGACAGCGAGCGATGCCACGTTACATGAATCACAGCGATACCTTGATATGTGTACGTCCCCGTTCCACGCCCGAAGTCCCTTCCAAAAGGAGGGGAAAAGGATAGTGAAAATCAATGAAATATTGAACGATCAAATACCTTGATCATCCGTTTGATGAAATGCAATATGATATGTAGTTGCGCTTACATTTGACAATGTGTTTTCTTTTAACGCCACGGGATAACTTCCTAGGAATGGCTCCAATTGTTTAGGATGGTTGAATTCCTTGCAAATCTACAACGATCCATTTTCAAAGCTAGGGTATAGAGAGAGATTGTGAGTTGGAAGACCTTATCCATCTCACATTTTTCAAGCTTCTGCGGTGTAATAAAAGACATCTCATTCAAAACCAGGCCAATCACATGAAATCATCCTGCTATAGCTATGCTTTTTCTAGCTATCGGCTTCTATTTATTTCTTGACGTAAACACAGATCTCTCTCTATATATCACTCTTATGGCGTGAACTCCATTTAAGACACAGTCTCTCTCTCTCTCTCTCTCTCTCTCTCTCTCTCTCTCTCTCTCTCTCTCTCTCTCTCTCATAAATAAGGAGCAATGTCTTCACGTCAAGGACCACGCCATGCAAATTGCAAGGCCATTCCCTTCTCAAATTCCCGCAGGCATCTTAAGTTGTGAATGTGACCACTCTCCAAACCTCTGCTATTCTTGTCTGAATACTTTCTTGCATCTTGTTCCCTCAACCCTTGCTACTGAAACTTCAAATATTGTGTGCCAAAGCTGTTAATGGAGGTTGCGTTTGGGGCCTAAATCATGTTCAAATTGCTCATCCAATGTGATTCAGCACGACTTGGAGAAGTTTCTAATGGAAAAAGAAGAAACATTAGCAATGGGAGATTCATGATAACATGAAATATATCAACTGTTAGCAAAAAAACTAGAAGAAATATCGGGCTTTCTTTGTCCAGAACACCAAAAATATGCATAATTCAACTGGAGATTTCATTACCAAATTATGCAAATTCCTAAAATCTTGAGATTTGCTAGGATTAGAGATACGTTAAGTGACCTTGAAAACTGAAAAACCGAGTAAAGTTCTCGCGTTAGCACGCCACGTGATTAAATCTCGTGCGAGTTTTATGCACTTTTATACAGACACGCACACTAGTAAAACGTAGGAGAAAATATTGGCTTTTACGATGGACGGACCAATCTCTCGGTGGTAACCGGTTGTAATCACACACGCTGCATCATAATTTCTGCCGCCAGGTTTCATAACGTGAAAGAATTACAAAGAAGTTTTCTATTCTCTTATGATCCCAATGACAACCAACTCGGGAAGAATGGGGTTCCTCGGATGAATGAAGGGCGTGTTTCCGGCGCGTTGGTTGGGAGGCAGCTTGTTGCGCGGGGCGGGGGCAAAAGCTCAATTGCGACCGTGCCGTCTACATCGGATTTTAGTCTTTCAAATGTTTCTTCTGTCCCTTCATTCGAAGCTCGAACAATAATATCCATGGTCTTTTATACGATTTATATTCTTGATTTTTAGGAAACAAATTTAAAGGTTTACCCAACTGCCCACACCGTTTGCAGCCCCACCCCGTCCATCATCTCAAGGCAATCTCCCAAAGGGGAGATGTTAAGGTTGACACTTACCGTTTTTGTTCCCAAAAAGAAGGGACTTGCTAGCGCGCGGTTTGCTAGATTTGGTTAGACCCAAAACCGGAGTTGCCGGTTTCTTTGCGAGGCCAATTAATGTTTTCCTTGCGAGGCCTGGTCAAATGCGCTCTGAGGTCTTCTTCATCCAACCGTTAAACATTTGCTGTTCCGTTTCGCATTGGACAGCCCTGTTTGGCTATAAGAGAGCTCATCGTGTAGAAATCTCGACGCGCCATCGAAACCATTACAAGGGAGCAAGTGATACGAGTTCATCCATCTCCTTCCCTCAATCAGTTCGTCAAATATGAACAAGTCGGACCACCGAAAAACTAAGCTTCCAAATCGACGCCAACAAAAGCAATTCCTTGTCCTTCACACTAAGTTACATTGTACAAATTACACGAAGCAAAACCCAGCATATGATACATATAAGACTCCCACGGTGACTATAATTATATCTCATCAAGACAACCCCAGGTCTCCTCAACGTTTGTGAAAAAAATTTATAAGAATAATAGGTAGGCCTAATCGACGAAAACCGAAAACAAAAACAAAAAAAAATTAGAAAACTGACGGGGAAGAATATCGCCCCCATTATAAACCCCATGAACAACAACCAAGACTGTATCTTCTACTCTGTGGCTCAATTTACAGTGTGGCTGGCAGACCCAAACTGCAGCTCCTGCCACATCAAACCATACAAAAATCTAATCCTCCGCCTGCGACTCGTCCACGAGCTTGTATTCTCATCTCGATGCACCACCCACCACGGCAAAATTTCAATTCAGCCAAGCCCAGAACTTTCCCCACCGGCTGGAAATACAAGTTGTCGTGTTTCCAATAATATGGTCATCGTGCTCCATACACTGTGGACCACAGCTGGGAGTGCAGGCCAGAATTGAGTATACAATGACAACCTAGAGCAATCCGTTGTTAAATCCAAGCAAGAGAACCCCGATCATTTGCTACTTGAGGGCGTCCTCTGGTTGGTGTCGGAGGTCTATTTGCATTGAGCTCCTGTATCTCATCGAGAAACCAACAAACTAGTTAAATGTGAAACATGAGAGAGAGATTATGACTAGGACAAAAGCTATAGTGATGGCTGTACCTGCATCCACGTGTCTTCTATATGGTGTTCGGGTGATGTTTCTGGCGATGAGATGGCTGGTGGCAAAGGATGAATGAGTTTAGGAACAACAACAAGATCTCTTCCCAAAACCAATATTGCCCCCGCATTATTCGCAGTACCTGTTAGCATAGGACACATTACAAAGGAGGTAAGCTGTTTGGGTCGGCCTATTGTCAGCGGAAAAGCACATCTTTGACTTTCCCACAGAAACCAAAATAGTGTTTTTAACTTTTTAAAGAAAGTGAAAATTTTCTACATGACTTCGGAAGACTTAAATATCAAAAGTTGTGTGCTTAAAAATCAAAGCCTTCATTATCAAACAGAAGTTACATATGCCAAAAAGTTAAAAAAGTACAATATCATTCCATGCGCAACTTTGATAGCCGAAAATATCAATTAGTACCATACCGCAGTAATTCGTTGCTGAGAATAGAGTAATTAAATGTCCCTGAGCGAAACGTTCAAAACCATCCATCACACATTCGTGAGCACGCACAATCAACTGCAGATCATTGATGTTGCAGAATTCCATCACTCGATCAGGCTGCAAACAAAGTTCCATTAGATAATGAGAAAAGATAAAGACTAAAACGTTCCATTAGATAATGAGAAAAGATAAAGACTAAACTGACATTTCTATCACACAACGAAGCATCATATTCAGCTCTCAGAATAATAAAGCTGCCTGTGATGTAGGGCAACAGACATCTATTAAGGAGACATCGGTAATTCCAATTGCGGAATATTCACCTCCATCTTGTACAATAAGAGAGATCTACGAATGATGATGAGCAAGTAGACACTCACCCCAAAAGTAACCAACCCTGGACCTCTGGCATTTGGCCTAAGACCTTCTACGCTATCATTTTCTGTTGGGTCAGACCTGAAGAGAAATGACAAATTGCAGGTAAATCACAGGACAACAAACCTTGTTTTGACAAGAGAACACAATAAGCAGCCACTTACCATAACAAATCCATGAGAACAATAGATCCAGCCTCCATGGTAATAGGACGTTGGATACTTTCGATTTGTTCCACATGATTTATTGACCGTCCAATTCCACCGTGCATGCAAATGATCTTCTTCTCAATTAGAGCAGCTAGAGGAAGCCAATTAAACAGACGATTTATCCGATGCCATGCCCAGATGCCATCTCTCTCACCCTGTTCAGCAAGTTAGAAAAATTAATAGCTGAGAGATATTTACTCAATTATGGATAAGAGACAACCTACAGTGCATAATATCCTGTACCATGCGCTCAATGCACTCAATCCTGAAGCCAAAAAGAGCATTGATATCTGCAGCTTCATGGTTCCCTCGAATTAAATGCACATTGCTAGGATACTCAACCTGTGACAACAAACCAAGGGGTGACTCTTATGCCATTCAGCTAAACAACAATAAAATATAAGTAAGCTAATAGCATGGGCTGGCAATGCATGATATACAATTCTCAACATTAATTTGTTGATATGAGAAAAGAGAGATTTCAAGAACTAAGTAACTTACATTTTTTCGTATCATATTGTTTATATTTGAGTTACTATTTTTCTTCATTTACATACCAGAATAACTCGGTTCAGTTTTAGTTTAATTAGTGTATTTTGTCATTTATTTGCATCTTAATTGACCTTTCATCTTAGAAAAAATTGTTCTTGTCATCAGTTTATTTAGCTTAACTTTATTAAGACAGATTCGCTTCAATTTTTGTTCTTTCTAAAAACCTTCCAATTTCTTTTTGGGGTCAGAAACCATCTCTGATTAGTACACTTCACTATAGTAGTTGAAAAGGCTGACTCCCCATCTTATGTTTCTTCAAGATGAGGATCGATCTTAATTTTTTTTTCCTGAAAAATATCCCCTGTATTCATTAATGAAAGTGCATTAATAACTTTGTGATGTTATATAGACAAGATTATGCAGATCATCATCTATTCCAAGAAAGTACCTTCAAAGCAAGCAGAAGAGTGATGGTTTCCAAACTATGTTGACCGCGGTCAACATAATCTCCTAAGAAGAGATAATCAATATATCTGCATTCATTCACCAACATTTTCTATAAGATATTTATTAACAAGAATTAGTAATTTCCAAAGTATAAAAATCACATTGACAAAGAACAACCGAGCGTTAACATGGATTGCATCTGTTAGCAAATGAAACATTTCTTCCATATGCACAACCGATAGGCATAGACATATTGATATTTATATTTATTTGGTGCATTTAAGCCAGCAGGCATGAACCAATAAATAGTTACTTAACAGGTAGAAACCAAATAAGATCACTTGTACATGAGGGTGCATACACAACAAGGATACTTACTGCATTGCCTATTCTGACCAATGTTCAATTAAGAAGTCTCAAAGAGAATTATTGCGAGTGCAACAGGAATACCGTTATATCTAATGCTATGAAATAATGGTGGATTCATTTCATATTGCCTTCTTGAATATCTTTTCATACAGTTCTCACAGGATCACACACTTTCAGCCAGTTAAAAATTGATAACGAACCTTAAAGGGGAGTGTCATGTTTAAACCTCACAGTGACCATGAATAAGAACACTTTTCAGACTCTGAGTATAATAAATACAATCAAATATATCACGAATGCATAGATTTAAAGGAGTGCCTCAGCATGAGATAAAAATAGTCAAAGGAACAAGAAAGAATCAAAGGATGAAGCCAGAGAATAGACAAACTCATGACATCATCGCAAAGATAACCAGCAGCAACCATCAATACAAAGTTGCTCCAAATGCCACTAATCCCAAGTATTTAGTATCTACATGGACTATACACAAGCTTGTGCACTGTCTAACAAGACGGGTCCATCATACTTATAACATAATTTACGTTGCATCAATCTACAAGGAAGAAAACTTCATCGGCAATGTGCAGTCTGTGGACACATTGATGTATATAATGAACAGATCAGAGATCAGACAGTACAAAACTTAGCAAGTGACACATTATTTATCTAATAATATCTCTGGATAAAATTTAGACATCTAGATTAGGAACAGGGATATAATATAAGAAGAAAAACTTACGCAATATCCCCAGCAGTTGAAGGTGCCCCATACTCATCAAAAAGACGCATGAGATCTCCAAATTGACCATGCAAATCACCAAAAATTTTTATAGGAGCCTTAAGCTGCAAAACACTAGGTTCGCTAGAAAATATCCTCTCAGCACTGTCGCAAAGATCGGCAATTTCATTGCAATCTAAGAAAAACTGTCGCGCACTGGAGGCTTCCATCCACGAGGCTTTAAGAGATGTGCAATGACCTTAATTGATGCAACAAGAAAAACATCACGAACTTAGTTTCAAACTTGAATAGCATTCTCAATGAAAACTATAACCATTATCAATTATAGGCATCGGTCCAAAATGGGACCATGCACGCTGCCTTGACCCTCATATCAACAAAAGGAAAATTTAACATGGCCACTCAAATGTATCCAAGCAGTCTTCTCTACGCACACTTCACAGATGCAATTTTCAAAATTGTGCATCCATAAATACGAAAACCACAGCAATCCCGGCTTATATTCATTCAGTAATAGATGACTAATTCGCAAAAGATCATGCTATGATTGGTGACAAAGTATCATATGATCAATGAGACCAAAACATGCAACCCAAAATGCTAAAGCAAATATCCACGAGAAGATTATTAGTCAACAAGTCTCATGCTGAAGAATTTAAATAACGTAAAGTACAAATAGAGGAGTTATCTAATCAAGGCTAGAGGTGATGATGAGATAAACCTAGTAAGTACAACTAATTGCAGTCATTGCATGGATAACTTCTCTACAGATTTTTCAAATGTCCAATGATGTAAACCCAGTTACTATGACCAATTCATGGATCACTTTGCCAAAGCCATCAAATGTCAAAACATGTAATTATAAGAATCCTCACTACCTTCTTGGGCACACTGTTAATTGACATTTGTCGATCTAGCAACTTTCTTGCTGCAGAAGCACTCTCCGGTGTTCCATAGCTGACCCGCCTGCCTTCATTTTCAAATTGATCTATTGAAAGTTGTCTAACCATGCCACCTAAAGCTCCACCAGTTTCTGCAGCTACAACCACCTGAAAATTTATAGAGAAAAGCACAGAGTTACTTTCTGAGATAATAAACTTATGATAACCATTGGTACAAAGAGACATGGCAGATACTAACAGCTCTATGATGCAGCCGCACACCAGCTGGGGCAATGCTATTTGGTCCAGCAGAATCAGGAATTTTAATAGAAGAAGATAATTGCTTCCCACTAGGAGTAGCCTCTGCACCGCGATCCCTATCTGGCGACTCAACTTCTCCATTAACTTGCCGGGCCTTTGCAGCTGCCAAAGTAGCACTAATAGCCTCAGCTTCAGCTGCTGATGCTTTAACCAAGTCTTCAACGCCCTTAGCCATTCTCCTGCAGAGTATAACCAACCACTAGTTCCCTGAATTAATTGAGGAGACAAAAGCTGTGTGATTTTTATGTCACACCACAAAATGGCAGAATGCTACTTTACCGTGATCCCTGGAGCATGGCATTTTCAGTGCTTATGTCAGTATACATATCGCCATTTACAGGGGGAGCAACTGCGTTTCCGAGCACAACTGCACCATCAGGGACTGCCTCAGTCATCTGTCTTGTTCTTTCATCAACATAACCATATCTTCCTGTCAGCCGTGGGGATTGAGAATTTGATGCAGCAGCCGCAGCAGCAGCATGTGAAGCTGCAGTAGTCGTTTCTGCGGCAGCCAGATCTTCAGCAACAAGCAGGTCATCCAGCAAGACACCTATCACAATACCACACATCACAATGCTACTGTGTGATATATCACTATACAAATTGCAGTAGAAGAACAAATTGCAGTTTCAGATCATGATTTTTTTCTTTGTTTCAGATCATGATTTGACAGACTAGGCAAAACGCCAAACACCAAACAGTATCTTCACCCAAGAATCCTGTTGAGTACATAAAACTGTTATCTCCCCGAGAAATAGAGAAGGTTGATCAAAATTGAAACGTAAGTCAATGGATCTTTAAAGAGACAATGGATACAACTATCTTAATTATCTGCAATCAATGATATGACATCTACTCAGGACCAGATAAATTCTGATGCATGCATAGAGCTTTGTCATTGCAACACAAACTAGAAGAAATGGCAAGTCTCCACCTCTTAAATACAGGAAGTGAAAACACATGATCACCTACCAAAGTGGCAATGGGGCTCCCCTAAGGTCCACTCGCAGAATCTTCTGACTTTCTATCTTCACTTTTATTAAGAGTAGCATCAACTGTTTCCTATCACATTTCATCTAACATGTGCATTGCTAACCCATTCAAAGAACAATTTTCCAAGTCATTGCAAGTAAATGACTCATAATCTGCAATTATGCCCTAACACGTGTTATGTGCCAAAACCAAACCATAAGATCATCGGTCTCGACTTCCAGACCATTGTTCGAATACACATATGCAACAGAACATTTACCAAATGGTCCGGGAACTACATAATCTTCAGATTTTTCTGTGCTTACCAAACCAGAGCTTACAATAGTAGCTAAGAGATACAAACAAACAGTAGACCTCATAACAGGCCTGCCGGGCCAACAGTCCGTTAGGTGGCCCGGCAGGCTCATCCAATATATTGGGCTGGGCTAAGACATGATTATGCCCCGTTAACTGAGAACACCAAGGCCATGTGAAAATCGAAGACAGCCTTGCAAATTGTCGTCTCAAAGGCCCACTGAGGTCCACTGAATTGGGCTTTGACTTCATCATGCTAGGCACGCTCGGACAAATACTTTAGGGCTGGCATTGCTCATTCTAGCCAGAAGACATATCATCTAGTTTAGCGCAACCCAACTGACCCATGAGTCACGACACTATCAGATCGTTATTCCTATAATATCCCAATTAGCACAAATAAAGAGCAAAATTGACAGAAATAACCCAATGTGCAGAATCATCTCTTACCACCACGCAAGCCACCATAAATGAATATTAGATCACCAACAGCAGCAGCTGCATGCCTGCAGCGCCTTGTCAGCTCAACTGCAGCATCGCCACCAGCTGCATCAGCGCTGTATCTGCCTGTTCTGGGACTAGTAACAACGGACTTGGTATCACACCAAACACCAGCTGCAGTATCCAACACTACAAACACAAGGTAGCAACTAAATAAATTAGCATGAGATGTAAATGGGAGACACTTGAGATGTAGAACTATATCAAATGAGAATATACACCGAGAAGAAAACAGAATAAAACTGACCACTGCAGAATATTTTGTAAATCCTAGTACCTCTTCCGATGTTTCATATTGGAAGATTAAGTAACGTTAGGACAACATAGAAACAACAGAGATATCATGATCCCAAAGTGAATCATATAGACATAACTCTTTCATTGACCTTTCCAGAAAGCTAGTCGTGTCCACTAAAAAGCAAGTGAACATTAAGCCAAAATCAAAATCTCCCAGAGTGCGCAAGAATGCATATACACAGGCACCTTCGGGGCAGAGAGCACAGATCTTTATACACACATGTATCTATACACACATGCAAGTGTGCGGGCATGAGAGAGAATTTTAAAAGGGATTCTGAGATAGATGGCCAATTCTCCAGCACTAAGAAGGAGAGTGCCAAACTTCAAAATAACAAGTGAAAATAACTCCAGTAGAAGCAATGAATCTTTCCATGCATGACAAATCAATTGGACCTAAAATAGTTTCCCACAGAAAATGTTATATTGAGCCGCAAAAGACAGAATAATGAAAAGTGAACGACACCATAAATCACTCTTCTATGACTAGCTACAGCCTGAAAAGTTTCATCAAAATAACTTTATGTATTACCTATATTCATTTTCATCCAACCAAGAAAAACAATCAAACTAGAGCTTCGTTTGTTTCGCGGAAAATGAATGATTTGGAAAATATTTTCCTAACAACAATCGCTTGTATTGCTTACAAAAACGAATGAATAAAAAATATTTTCCATTGACTAATTATTTCAAGCGAAACAAACAATCATTTTTAAGAGAATATTTTCCAACTCATTCATTTTCCGCAAAACAAACGAAGCCCAAGAGAATCAGATTTGCAGCAAGTAAGCAGCAGTGAAAGAATTGCAAACCTGAGGAAATGCAACTATATTTCATGCACAAGAAATGGAAATGCCAAACTACATGCAAATTATCTCTTTCCACTTTGACTCTAGGAGATTATTTAAAGCGCAAATCCTTCAAATGCAAATTTTCGATACCAAAGGCAAGGAATTCTTAAATTAAAGACATAATAATCAAGTACCAGCAACACTTGACGAGTCCTCTACCATTCGTCCACCGCCAAGTGCACCTCCGGATACATGGAGACGAGCATTAACGAAGACCTAAATTAATAGTCAGATCAAAATGAGTAGTTTTACCCCCCAAATTAAGAAAAACACATACAAATGCATCAAAAACTTACCGCTGCATGCTGGTATCTAGGAGATGGGGGAAACACCAGGGGCAATGGCCCATTCCCATCGTCCATCCCTATGTTTGGCGAGTCCATATGCACTTGCCAGCGGCTGCAAAAGTAAGAGGAACACCAAAGGAGAAAAAGTCAACCCTATTCCTGGAAGAAATAGTAAGTGGACCGTTATTTAGTTAGTTGAAGCAACTATTTCAAGCGCTGTGGTCAGTCAGCATGCTAAAGCAAACGTGAACTGACAAACAAAAATACACATCCAGATGCATGTAGAGAGAGAGAGAGAGAGAGAGAGAGAGAGAAACGAGGAGGAGGAGGAGGAGGGTAGCAAGTCAAAAGAAGGTAAGAAAGAGGAAAAGTTGCACTTTAAGAGCCCTTCACTGAAGCTGAGAGCTGCAAGATATTTTGTACTCACCACGCTACTTGCATCCCTCCCTCCACAAAGCAGAAGAAGACCATCAGAACGTGCACTAGCAGTTGCATACCTAAGCACAAGTACAGAGCCATATCACGCCATAGTCCAATAAGGATGAAAAGACAGAAGCAATTAGAGCTTCAACAACAGTTCACAGAAATGAAAATTTATCCAGGAAGTTGCAACCAATAACAGAACAATAAACAAAATGATTTAAAAAAAAAAAACAGAAACAATCTCTGGTAAGAGCAAGTAACAACTAACAGAATGGCTGTATTACAAACTGTTTAACTGAAACAACAATGTAAAGGGTAATATGTTGAAATACCATTGCAACCGAATGCCAGGACAGTGCCTTATTATTGAGACGACCATGTGAAATTGAGAAGTCAAAGAACATACAAATATATTGCCATGATGTGCATAGTTAGCTCCACATGGGAAAAAAGGGTCAAGAATATACAGGCAAACAAGGATAATATATTTTCAAAATATGCACATGCGGATAATCTACGTGAACGAGGGTGGGTGTGGAGGGGGAGCAGAAGGGTTGAGCATATACATGCAAGGAGGTGGACCCTCGCCTTCTGGTTCTAACTTCCTCCATTCATAGGGTTTGGCAGCAGTATCCAGGGCCCATACATCAGCCAAAGGTCGCTTCCCTGGCAAAGGAAAAACAAAAAATCCACCACAATATTATTTGAATCCACAGAAACAGCTAAGTAACTGATCTACAGGAAACGATATAATTGCCATCCAATAGAAAGACTTACCATCATTTCCACCAATTGCCATGAGATATCTTTGCCCCACCAGGGCCATAACATGTCCATACCGTGGCCCTGGGCCAGGCCCTTGAACAACAACTCTGGATAGAACCAACAGCTACATAAGGGGATGACATATATCAGAAAAAGAAATCTCGTAAATGAAAGCACTCTGCATCCAACCTATGCCATCTTGGTCTTTGCTGTGTAAGATCGAGAACATGAAGATCCTCAGCAGACAAGCCAGCCGGACCAATTCCACCCTGCGTTCAATGTAACACTTCAATTTGATAACTTCAAAATGGTAAGTTATTTGTTAGTATCAAATATTTAATACTAGGTTATGTCAAATGATTTCGTAGATATTAGGAGCCTGTTTTTGCATCAATCGAATCCTTTCAGCTAAGAGAATTGCTTTCTTTTTGGTGGGGGAAGTCAAAATAAAAACACAGCTTTCCCTATTCGCACTATCCTCGTAAAAGGCTTTAACTTTGCTGAACCTAAGGTGCTGATTGATAACATGCTAGCGAACTAAAGAAAATTATGAAGTGGAAGAGAAAAAGGTTAATCATTCATCATGGTCCAAGTGGAAGAAGTATAAAGGTCTTTGGCCTAGAAAGTAGAGCAGGGTTGGGGGTAGCAAACACATCGCATTTCCTCCAAGAAGACTAAAGCAAACGGGTTGTACTCTGTAAACAGCAGTTTGCAGCAGAAACGGTGTTCTATTGAAGCAAGTCCTTAGACCTTTAAATGCAACTCAGCAGATAAAAGATTTGACGAAAGGATATATCAAGTATAGATTTAGTTAACATTAAAGAAGATAAATGAACTTCAAGGGATAAATCATATGGTAACCTGAATGACAACCATAGTTCCCACAGCACAAGCCACATGGGCTGCTCTTGGTGTGGGTGGTTCTCCAAATGGAGTAATCCTGCAAAATAGTATCAAGTAAGCACTAAAATCTTGACAAATAGAAATCGCAGAGTATATTAAGAAAATATTATCCCGGTTCATGGGTTTACCTAGACCATTTATTTGTCAAGACATCATAACAGTGCACATCGGCAGTGGCACCAGCAAGTCCTGCGACGCAACAGAAATTGTCATTACATTTCACAGCACAAACATTTCTACGAAATTGGAACAAGAAATTTCTCACGAATGACTGTCTCGCCCATAAGACACTGCAGCATATTGCTCACCAACGCGTTAATAGACAATATAACTCAACTATGACATTTCTAGATTTTTAGCATGCGGAACCTCAATCTCACATGGTTTCTTTTACAGACTATAACCAATAAGGACTCAAGGAAAATCACTTGTCACTATACAGAACAAAAAGGTTGTGCACAATCCTTTCCGTGACTAATCAAATTTCAGTACATAGGCATCTCAAGAGTCATAAGTAACATTACCCCACAGCACTTTAAATGAGCACATGCACACGGGTGGCAATATGAAGAAACTAAACGAAGTTAACGGAAAGAATGGAGATGTGACATGATTTTCTTGGATCCTAAGAGATACGGAAAGACTCTGCGCAAGCATGTCATGGAGAGCTAAAAATGTAGCAAGACAACAACTGTTATATTACGACATAAGATGAGTTTCGTATGATACTCAGTCATAACGAATCTAAAAACAACAACAGAAAAAAAAAAACAGAAAACCAAGTCCCAGAGCGCACAGAGAACATGAAGATTCAGCACCAGCAAGGATTTCAACAACCACAAATAAAGTCAAAATGCCAACGCCCGAACCAGATGCTTCAATGACAAACACAACGAAAACTTGAACTCATGGCCGTGAAGGCAGCAATGATGAAGCGTTCATATAAAACCGCAAGCAAAACTAATTAACTTTCATCAAATGCTAAACTAGAGTTCGAACACAAATTAATATGGCATCCATAAGCCAACAAGCTCATTGCTTCCCGCAGCTAGGAGGCATTCTCGAGACTAGATCGAACAGGCGAAAGAGATACGACAAAAACCAAATAGAAAGTCGCAGCATACTGATTCCGGCGTTTCCGGCTGATGACGGAGCTCCTGAAGCTGCCGAATTGCCCTCCAGAGCAGTTGCGCCGCCGAACAGAATCAGCCTCGGCCCAATGTAACCGGGAGTCCCCTCCTCTCCGACCGCAGCCACCGCGGTTAGCGTGTGCCCGCACCTCGGCCCGGGGCCATCCTCCTTCTTCTCCAAAATCGCGTCCACCACCGAGTACGTCGGGGCCGGCCTGGGCCCGACCACGGGGCTCTGCTGCTGCTGCGCGGCCACCGGCTGCTGCTGCTGCTGCTGCGCGGGCGCCGCGGCCGCCGGAGATCCGCCCCCGGCCTGGGGCTGCTCCGCGAGCTGCTCCCTCATCGCCGCCGCCGCCGCCGCCGCCGCCGGCTGCGGCGACGGGCCGTTGCCGTGGCTCTGGACGGCCGGATCGTGATCGGCGTCGGTCGCCATCGAGGAGGAATCGACCTCCATCTCGGATTCGCGGCCTTCCGATTCCGAGCCCTAAGAACTTCGAGATCGGGACTCACCGGCTCCCCGAATTGGCGGAGCTCCCGATCGACATTCCCCCAATCGCCTCCCCGCCAATTCCGATAAAAAAACCCTAACGCCGAGCGCGAACGGAATCCGAGGCCCGCTCCTCCGTCGACGGCGGTTGCAGAATCCGACGGAGCTCCCTTCGGCGGAGAGAGAAGAAAAAATGGGGGGATGCGAGGAGAGAGAAAATCGCCGGTCCCGTAGGTTTTTTAGGTCTCTCTCTTTCTCTCTCTAGAGAACCTCGAGGCAAGACGAGGAATAGAACCGGGACGGAGACAATCACGAAGAAGGGAGGAGGACCTCCGAAAAACACACACTCCCAAAATCACTTTCTCTCTCTAACCCAGAGCCCCCAAAAAATCTCTCTCTCTCTCTCTCTCTCTCTCCACGGAAAATGAACTGCGTGTCATTTTTTTATTATTATTAATTCCGATTTCCTCTCGTCTAAAAATATATAAAAAAAAAACCACAGCAGTTAGTAGATACAGTGATGCGCGTTATTAATTTATTAATTTATTTATCGGTTTTTATAAAGTTGCCTCATGTTTTTTTTTTGCCGTTTCTCCGAATAAAATATTAAAAATTAAAACCCCGTGTTTTTTCCCTTTGACGATGAAAGGCGGGGGCTCTCTCTGTCTCTCTCTCTCCTTCTTGGCGCGGTCAGTGATGGGTGCGCTGGGCGTCGTCGTCGTCGTCAAACCGGTCCGTCGTCGTCGAACCGGTTTGACGAGCGTACGGAAACGGGGCGGGCGGGACGCGCGCGCGGCCGGGTGGCCAACGGCGTCCGCCGGGGCTCCTCCTCCCATCTACGGGGGGGAGGGATTCGCCTCCAGGGGGGGCGGGGCACGGGCGGGGGGGGGCCACGCGCGGGGGAGTGCGGGGCCACGCGCGGGGCCGGCGGGCGGGCCCCGCAAGTGCGAGCGCGACGAAGTCGGGGCATGGGATGTTGGGCTCCTGTCTAGAAGCGCGTCAACGCCAAGACTCGAGTTTTCCGGCGGTCTATCTTAGCGCGACGAATTTCCGATGGGAAAATTAGCGGGAGCTTTAGCTCATGCCCGCGATGGGATCGGGTGATTAAGACGGGCTTCAATTAGCAAATCAGGTGTTATCTATCTTGCTTTTTCTGTTTTTTTTTTGAAAACTTTACTTTTGCGATTACAATTCCGATTCATCGAGTAAAAGCACCCGCCTTTTTTTTTTAATGCGTAATTGCCATTTTGCCTCGGGATCTCGCTTTTCGCGGTCGTCGGTATCGTTTTGGGGCACTGGGTGAGTTTTTTTTTCTTTTAAACTGTTCTCTTTTACAATGCGTTAATTCTTCTCTTGTTTTTAAAATGACACTACTATATGAATTCAGTATAAAATAGCTGGTCATTTTGAAAGAAATTATCATTCATATCGGCTCGTCGGTGCGTCGCAGGCCTAACTCCGAAAAGCATGATTTATGGCGAGTTATCCCGCGATTATCGAATCGCATCGAGTCGCTCTTTAAAATCTGATTGTACGTCCAAGCTTCTATTGAAATTACTATGGTCGAAGTTTGTCGCGTTGTCCACAAGGTCAAGTTATGTGACATCAAACCAACCTCGCCTTGTAAGTACGATTCTCAAGCAGAAGGACTTGCATCCTCAATAATGGACATTGCAGGACTCACTGGGTCAACTAACCTACCATCGAGTCCCTTTGGCCTAGTGAGTAGGCTCGGACAAATGGTGGTTTGGGCCGGGTCGGATTTGGACGGTCCAAAACTTATCCGAGCCAAATCGATCCATTTGTATGTGATGTAATTTCAGTAGCCCGTGCCCGATCAACTCGAATTCGACTCGTGTCTAGTCCAAATCGAGCACAGATTCTCAGCATAGTTTCCTCTTTAAATATGGAAATTAGCATGTTGAGAAAACCAACCAATTAAAAACAACTTAGAATGAAAATTAACACATGAGAAATTACTTTTAAAAAAATTGATGAATTAAGCTATTAGAAGACATCATCGGTGATTTCTCCCGGTGCTCAAAATTTGATCTAACTTAGCACAAGAGATCGTGCCTAGGAAGATATATACTGTCGTAAGTTTTTACTTTCGTAAGCTCGAAAATATGTGAAAACATTAAAAGATCACAAAATTCGGAACCAGTAAGGTTTTATAACATTGACAAGGAAAATAAGGAATTATACAAATACCAGCAACGATCGTTGCTATCACCACAGGCAAAGTTGATGGCGCAATACGTCTTAGATTGCGCAGCTGCCATTGCCACCTCTGTCCATCGTCTTCCCCACATCCCCCTCTGCACGTCCATGGTCGTCGAGATCTCGGCCTTGCCATCAAATCTCGTGGCCATGGACAAGCTGCCGTTGCTATATCTAGGAACTCCAGGCTCAGGCTTGACGGCAAGGACAAAGAAGGGGGGGTGTTAGCGCGACACTAGTGTCTATCGCCGAGGCTCAGCTCGGCATCCATCGTTCGGAGTTGTCAACTGAGTCTTCACCCGTCGTGACGTTGAGCTTAACCACGGAGGCATTTGCAAAGAAGGACACGGGGATGCACAAGGACGGGGATTGCGAGAATGGAGATCGAGGGAGCGAATTCGATGTTGGCGGCTACGGCTTCCCGGCCGCACCAAACATATAGGCCTTTTGCCTGTCTTCTTTTCCGTGCAGAGAGAAAACAATATTCAGTTTCTCCTTTCGATTAAAATGGGCTGCCGATAAGTACAGTCCAGGCCCATTGGAACTCACATTCAGTCGAGCATCACTATTCTAAACTCACGACGATCAAATTTTTTCGAAAATTTCAGCCGACCGTATCCGACCCAGCCCGCTAAACACGAGTTAGAAAAAGCGGGTCCTCCCCCAATTCCGACCCCTCGTACTCCTAGTACCCAAAAAGCCAAGCTCAATACAGTAAGCACATCGCCCGTTCTCCATCTCATCCGTAGGCTGCATAGCACGTGATGGGACAATGTGCGAGAACGTTCATGGGGCACGGTGGGTTGTCGAGACAGATGGCATTTTACATAGGGAGAGCACGGCCACTTTCGATTTGGGGCTGTACTTCGACCCTCTGCCCTAGGAGGACCTTGGGTAGGTGGACAATTTCATTACTCACGATAGAGAACGAATCTAGACATGGGCCTAGAAAAGGACGATTCAGAGAGAGGGAAGAAAAAAAGCGCATTGCTCTCAACTTCTTGTGCTCTCGAATGCCCTTTTTTTTCTCTTCCTAAATAAATTATTAGGAGCGATACCGTGAAAAAATCCAAATTATTATATTTACGATAAATTTATTCTAAACTGAATTTTTTATCACTGAAAATCTCAAATCGATACACGTGTGACAAATTTACTAAAATTAAATTTTTTACCATCAAAAACTCCAAACGGGTACTGTTGGGATAAATTTACTCTCTATTAAATTGGATTAATAACACGAAAAATTACAAACCGGTACACTGTGACGCTCTTTATGGAAATTTGCCGCCATTAATGTTGGCCAAGCAGGCGATACCTGCCAGAAGTTGCTCCTCAGTCACAAGATTCGTATGATTACCGTGAGCTACAACTAGCACTCAGTCTAGGCGATGACAAAGATAATCTGTCGCGGCAATTAGAGAATACTCCTTCCACCCTTCCCTATTTTCCTATCAAGGATTTCTGATGCACATGTTCCATATCATGGCAAGTGCGACACTTACCAAGATTTTCATCAAGAAATTTCTGCGATTCTGATGCACAGGTTCCATACCATGGCAAGTTTTCCCTCAAACGAATACAACAGGCCGATCGAGGAGTATCAAATTATTTGTGATTTCCAAAACCCAATCTGAGTTGCATACAACAGTTAAAACCCTGAACCAGTACACCCGTCAACTGTCACGTGTCGTTAAACCAAAAAAAAAAATTTGACGATAAAATTCAATAGAAACCGACGGATTGTGAAATTGTCACGGGTGTACTGGTTTGGAATTTTCAGTCATCAAAAAATTAGCCTGAGGTAAATTTATCACAATTGTATAAATATAGGGTTTTCCGTGGCATTAATTCAAAATTATCAAAGAGGGAGCAATCGCAAATTCAATTTCCGTGACTATGGAGTAGATCCGACGCGTGTAACTCAAGTCGGGCCTAACTATCGACCCGGAAGATCTTGTGTTTTTTTTTTTTGGGGGTCAAACGGAAGATCTTACTTTGACTAGCGACCCGTGAGAAGAGAACCATTCCTTTCGAGTCGTCCAAAAGACTTTTATATTCCTCGTTCTTCGGTCAGAGACGAGCAAAGAAGCTTCTGCTTCTGTTAGTCGTGCAGAATCACTCGATTCCCCGTGAACAAATTCACTTTGTCGCCAGCTTTCTAGTGATTCGAGATCGGTAACGCGGGATTCGCCCCGTCTCGCATTTAGCCGGACTTAGTTTCACTGAATAATTAATGCCATCGAGTCGTTAGCCGATTACTTTCGCGACCCACCCCCCTGTAAAGTACCCGGAACTCGAGACTCGGCTAGATGCGTTTGTTTCGATATTCCGAACAAATGCACGTGTTAACATGATGATAACCATCGTAATCTCCCCAAAGAACACGAGGCGTTTTAGAAGAATGCCGATATTTTGACGACACGATTGGACAGTTCCGGCGCCGGATTTCGGTGTTAAAATGGCGAGAAAAATTTGAAGTTTCGGCCACTTATTCTGGAGCGTGGAGTAAGTGTGGAGCAGGGAAACGAGTTTAGCTCGCCTCGATTAACCGCCGGTCCTACGTGACGTAGTTGAACCGGCCTTCCACGCGAGCTAACACCAATTTCTAGCGCGGGCTCGGTCCATCGTCTAGAACTCGATTTTGTTTCAGACCATCAACAAAGCGACCGTACGGGGCTCCTTTTTCAAACTAACGTGACGTCATAAATACAAAAAGAAGAAGAAGAAGAAGAATGTCGGTTCTTCCTCTAGGAACCGGGGAATTTTAAATGGGCTTGGGCTTGGGATTGGGATTGGGCCAGGCCCGTTTGTATGCTCGTCGAGCTGCGAAGCTCGCGGCCCACTGATCCATGGCGTTATTCATCTGAGCCACAATGCTTCATAAATTGGGCAAAAAGAAAGCAAAGCGGACCACTACATATGTCGAACAGCGTATCGCAAGTTCACTTTTGCCTAACGATTGCTACGTTTCGTTTCACCCTCGCGAGAGGTTTTGAAAAATCGAGTGATTTGATTTAAAAAGAGCAGGAACGTAAAGTGCACACGGATAGAAAAACTCCACTGTAGACAGCAGACCTCCCGTGGAGGAACGTCACATGCGAAGAGTCAATTTGGAGGAGGTAGGGATGTGCAGCGGTTCTTATGTCCCACTCGGGAGTCGGATCAGGCCTGCCGGCTCTTGTGAGAATTGGTTCGGTTCCCAGCTCCTCAGGAGGAACCAGACCAAAACTGCCCGGAGTATGTATATATATATATTAATTTTTTTAATAGTGAAAACCTTAAAAATTTGAAGACAAAGTATTCATGACCGAAACGATGGTATAATAATAATACCGCCGGTTCCCGGGACAACTTGCCTGAAAACTGGACTAGTTCGGTCAGGTCTAATTCCAGGATGGATAGGATCGGTTCCTAGTTTCACAGGCTGGGAATTGACCCTGTCCGATCCGAATCTTCGTTTCAGGGTGCAAATCGATCTATTCTTGAACCGATCAGCCCTAGGAGGGAGCCGTCAATTAGCTTAATTTTGGAATTTAACTCTAGGAGTTTAATTTTCTTTAAAGAAAAAGGAAGAAAATATGCAACTTATTTTCTTACCGTCGACTCTTGCTTTTATGTTTGAAGGTGCGCCGATATTATACATAGGCAAAGAGACGAAAGAAAGAAGGATCGATATCATTAAAAATACTAAAAAAATGATATCTTCACGATGCATTCACCTCAAAATTAATTTTCATCTGGTAACAAATTTCAAGCTAGTACCAACGATAGATTCACCCCCGAATTAATTTCCGTCTCCCAAAAAACCTCTAACTAGTACCACCGACCCAAATCTACTTTTGTTAAAACGCATTCCTATTAATACGCTCGGATTTATCACGCCCGATTCAACATTCTTCACGTCCGGTTCGTCTCGCAGAATCCGTTACTTGTATTGACTCGCGCTTCGTTTATAAATGGATATCGAAAGGAATACTACCGAAAGGGTAAATCCGAGTCAAGAGCATCCCTTTGAAATTTTTTTCTTTTAATCAGTTTTTTTTTTCCAGAGATAAAAGTGCCGTGGGCATACCAATTCGAAATTTTCTTTTTTTCTCGCAACGAAACAATATGGAACAAAAAAAAAAATGTGTTATAAGCGTCTCGCAGTTGAGTTTCTTTCCAAACGTTGTGGTGGCCGTATATGCGGGAAGTTCCTATATTATATAAAAAAAAAAAAATATGGAACAAACGTGTGTGATGACGAAAACCGATTTGGAATTACAACTAGTTGTATTAATTTAAGAAAAGTTAGTAGGGATAATGAAAAATAAAGAGAAAAAAAAGGAGCGTAGAATTGGGACAGGCTTGGTGCCTTCTGTTATATTGCAGAAGCGGAACAGGTGTCGCACCAAGACATGGAGAGGACCACCCGTCTGTCCGGCCATCGTTTTCTACCATCTAATCTTAAAACCCTAAATCGATCTCCATCCCCCCCCCCCGAATTACTCCTCGTCACTCAGATTTTCTCTAATTTTCCCCCAATTTTCCATCATTTTTTTTTTAAATTTTTTGTATTTTTCGCTAGACGACAAATGGGGTGGGTCCCCGGTTTGGACGGTGATCCTGTCCTGTTCGGTACCGGCGGGATAACCCCACAAAGCAAGCGCGCGCATCCCGAGACGGGGTTTCCCTTCCCCGGCCCCGCCAGCCCGACCCACCGAGTTCGGCGAGCGAGTCAAGCGAGCGAGTCCGGAGAGGGGATGGCTCGTTGACGCGACAGCGCTGCGCTAATTAAACACGGTTCCGTACGTGCGAGAAATTTGTTAAAAGCGCAGAGGCAACGCACGCCATATCCGACGCCACTCCTTTTCGTGGCACAGTGTGGGAATTTATTAATTACCAAAAGCGAAATATGACGTCATCAAACACAGGCGGAAAATGACACGAATGGTCCCTTGAATTTTTTAATTTGTTCAATTCGATCCATGATATTTTTAGCTCAATGTGTAACCTGACCCTTGAAATTTCATTTGTCTAATATAGTCCGTGAACTTTAGATACATGTCCAATCTAGTCTTTGAACTTTATGAAAATGTTCGATATTAGTTCAGAGATCGCATTTTGAACATATATCAAAAAATCAAAGATCACATTAAATAAATAACAAGTTCACATTAAACATCAGGCTAAAAGATTATATTGCACGTTAAATTAAAGTTTAGGAATAATTTGAATCTTTATCCCAACAGACACTTTGTGGTCTAGCCACTCGAGCGAGTTGATCGCAGCCGTTCTCGTGGAGACCTCATGAAGATCGAACAGTCGCGATCCGCCGCCCCCTGGTCAACGAAAAGTCAAGACCCTCCAGCGATGACCAGGAAGACGAAAGCGGGGAGAAATTTACCCATGGAGCCCCCGTGTACTGAAATTTCGGACACGGACATTGAAGTCCAAATTTATATTAAGCTGGATCCGATCCCAGGTGAGAAACGACAAAAACAGACCCCAAATAAAGACATTAACATCAGCGCACGCCATCCAACACCCATCTCGGATCGACGGCGAGGATCGCAGATCCGACAAGCCCAACACCACCACCAAGATCTGGCACATTGAAAAATCAGGCCAAGATTCCCCACCACCCACATGTCTCGAAATGATTAAAAAACAACAAACGAAGGAAAAGCACAGAACACCACCCCCCCAACCCCCCCGGGAAAAGTCAAACGTGTTGACTGTCGAAGGACGGGATGAGGGAGGTGCGTGGGGACAAGGAGCGAGAAGAGTTCACCAGAGAGAGAGAGAGAGCAACATCATCATGCCCCCCTTAGTCCAAGGAAGCAAGCGGGCAATGGGAGAAAAACCCGCGTACAATGCTACAGCATTTACGGTGATCAAACAAAAGAGAGGAACAGTAACAATCACCGACGGATGTTCCCTCTTCGTCACTGTCGCGCATTTCGATTAAACGAACGCCAAAGTCAAAAGAGAAAAATGAAGCCTCCCCCTCTAGAAGCCAAAGAGCTTTCCCCTAAAGCTTTAAAGCTTTAGTGTCGCCATCCAAGCGACGTTGCCGCAAGCGTGTCGTATTGATAAATGCTCAATAACCGGTGCATCTATCTACCAGTCCAATTAAGTCCCCAACCCCCAACCGCTCACCATAAATCACAACCTTTGCAATTAAGGCACCATCCCCCCCCCCTTTTTTTTTTTGATCATACTCTATCTCTTATTCACAATAAACACTCAAATTTACGTCCCACCTCCTACAGGGCGTGAGGTCGAAATTCACATCTTAAACTACGCTGCCCCACCTCTACCCCTGCGAAGGTGGACATTCGAACTCCCCACCATCCCCTTCAGTAGCAAATTTAATTGCTTAAACCCAGAAAAGAAAAACCCGAGAAAGACAATGGATATTGCAGCAGTATTCGACGAGCCAACGAGTGCCGATCAAGTGCTCTGAACACGCTCGATACAGAGATAAATATAAATTCTTTTCCTGGCCTTAAATAGTGCACTTATTAATAAAATTTGTAAATGGAACGAGAATGCACCAATCTAGACCCTTCAAAATTGGCATCTAGGTCGCAAAATGGAGATACCTTGCTCTTTTAGTTGTAGCTAGAGAGACTCACCAACAAACCACCACATTAGTCAAAACACCTGATGCAAGACACCCCAACCAATCTGAAAGCATTGCTATGACCAGTCCCATGAACCTCTCCAGCTACCTCGGAAGGGCAAAAGCATCATAGAGAAGAGACAAGAGAACTGAAATCAGGAATAACTTTAGGAAGAAGATTAACCAACCGCAGAAGAAAAGCACCAGGCAACAATAAGCTTCGGAGTGAGTAGAGAGCACCAGACACCCTTTTCACCTTTTGCACTCAACTTTTGCCTTTTCTCTTCTCAAATTCCCATTACACCATTTTTCTTGCTCACCTCTCATCTTGAATGAGTAGAAAGTACAAGGACGATTCTTCTTCCCCATAGGATATGCACAAAAAAGGGAGGTAATTTACCTCTATAAAGCCTAATTACAGTACTGGCACATCGTTGCCGTTGTCGTGATAAATTTTTCTTGCACTCTCTAAGCTCTAATAGAAGTATCTGCTCGGACATCTTAAATCCGATAATCTACATTTTCGTCTCTTCAATGCAAGAAACTCGAGTTGGAGCACACAGGTTTTCTTGGTCGTGGGCATGTTGACGCCGCTTCAACCATTTTCCCAATACATTGTCTCCAACATCATCCTCGCAGCCTTTGGGCACAAAATTTCTTCCCGTGTAACTTTGTCAACCTGCTTAAGACATTTAGGCGGGTATTTACTTTAAAATGCAATAGAAGGACCATGCCCTAAGGAAATGCGTACCAGAAGTGAGAACATCGAACATAATAGCATGATTTATGTGCTTCCAGAAATGCCACTATAAAGAATTAAACAGCATTGGTAGCATCATCCTAAGACATAGTGCTGAAACATCTTTGGTATCTACGGGTCTATTATGGTGGCATATTACCCCCAAAAGCTACCATCCACACCGAATCATCATTCAATTTGAATAGTATCGTTTAACACCAAACTCTTGCCTTCTTCTAACTTAAATATGGTCTCTGCTTGCCTAAATGTTGCTGTTAAATTGCGAGCGCACATTTTTATTTTCAACCCATTTGTCAAAATTTTCGGAATGCATTTCTCCTGCAGACGCTTTTCTTGCTTGAATGCAACATCAGTTGCCCATACAAGAAGGCCTGCAAATACAGTTTACACCTTTGGAGAAGAGGAAAGAGAAACTGCAGAAAGCTTCCGCAGGGAATTATCAAATAAGGGAAAAGATTGATCTACTAAAATCTATCCCGATGACAGCTGTTAGGCCCTGTCTCGACTTTAAGGGCATGTTCTTGATTACTAGCTACCAGTCTTGCAAATAATGCACCATCATAAATGATTTACCTACGGTGGTGGCACTGCACATTCTTTGAATTGGACAACTACTTGCAAAATGGTGAATTTAAGCAATGATGCCGAAGGAAAAGAGATCCCCCCCAGCTAAGAGAAAGGGAAGAGATCATCCAATAAATTCAGAAAAAAAGGATCATCCGATCTAACATTATGCCATACAGCTTCTAATCAGACAAATCCTGCCAAAACGCAAACAACCAACAAATGCCGATTGACCAGGCCAACAATTCGCCAAAGGATCCAAACTTTCCAGTGTTAGCTCAAACCACCCATGAACCATCTAAGAAAAATTCACCAACAACCGAGTCACCGACAAGACCCCCAACACGCCAAACCCCCGACTCGACTCGACTCGCAAACTCAGTGAAGACATCGATCAGGAAAAAGAGGGCAAAAAAGTTGGAAACTTGGATCGGTTTTACTCACTCACCTGAGCAGCAAAAGAGATCGATCAGTCGCGGAAAATGACCTTGTCGGCGATGCTCATCAGCGGCTCCAAGCAATCCGGCGAGAACTTCCTCGCGAAAAGGTACGAGCCCGAGTAATTCGACGCCCGGAGCCGGTGGATCAGGTCAGGGGAGACCTCCGGGGGCTGGTACGTGTGAGGGTGCCCATTGACCGTGCCCGTCCAATTGACCCGGGTCAGCGAGTAATGCGTGCAACCGCCCGGGTCCTCCATGGACAGGAGGGTCGGGAAGTAATGCTCCTCGGGGTAGCACGCGTCCTCCCGGTAGCAGGGCAACCGGAACTTCAGCCAGAGCTTGCGGTCCCTCACGACGGCCCTGGCGTGGCGGCGGGTGAGGACGAAGAACTGGGATCCGACCCGGAACCGCTCGTACGGGACCTCGGGGAGCATCGCATTCCGCCCCCGGGCCGTGTACCGCTTCCAGAGGCTCTTCGACTGGGAGAGGATCTCGATGTAGCTGCGGAAGCGGAGGCGGACGCCATGGCTGCCGGCGGCATCGGGGTCGGTGAGGTCGAAGCGCGGGGACTCGAAGAGGGAGCGGTAGACGTAGGCGAGGGAGTGGAGGGGGACGCAGTACTGGGAGAGGAGGGCGAAGTAGGTGTTGGCCGGGTCGTCGAGGATGGCGGTGGCGAGGAGGCGGCGGGTGGCGGAGATGAGGGTCGGGGAGGCGCGGGCGGTGCGCTTGGCGGCGATGAAGCGGCCGGAGAAGACGCCGTCGGAGGGGGCGGAGACGTTGGAGAAGGGGTCGGCGTGGACGTAGACGTTGAAGAGGCGGCGGTGGCGGGGGGAGGCGGAGAAGAAGCGCTGCCAGAGCGGGGAGAAGTGGAGGGGGGAGTTGGTGAGGAAGAGGAAGGCGATCTTGGGGCGGCGGGAGGAGGAGGAGAGGCGGGAGGGGGAGGACGGGGAGGAGGCGCGGCGGAGGAGGGCGAGGTCGTCGAGCTCGTCGGAGGGGGAGATGGGGAGGGGCTGGCGAGGAACAGGGCGGAGGAGGCGGGGCCGAGGAAGAGGAGGAGGGAGAGGGAGAGGAGGAGGGTGAGGGAGAGAATGTAGGGAGATCTGTACATTTAGAGATTCTTCCGGATCAATGGCGACGGCGCAATTGCAGCGGGGGCGATGATCGTCGGGATCGAAGGAGGAGGAGGAGGAGTAGGAGACCCGAGATTGGTGGCGGTGAAGGTGGTGGTGGTGGGTTGTTAGGGTTCTTCTTCTGGTTTGGATTTGGTGGGAGGGCATAGGGTATTAGAGAGAGGGAGAGAGGGAGAGAGAGAGAGGGGTTTCCGGTGGTGAAGATGGAGGAGATGGGAGATGGAGATGGAGATGGTGATGGAGATGGGGAGACGGGAGGGAAGGGAGGAAGGAAGGAGGGGAGTGATGGGGATAGAGGAAGTTGGGTGGTGGGGGGGATGGGATGGAGGGCCCTTCCTGCCTTCCTCTTCTCTCTCTCTCTCTCCGTGACGGCGTCACGGGTGTTTTTCTCTCTTCTACTTTTTTATTCCACCACTTTCTTTCTTTCTTTTCTTAGACTCCCCCTTTCTTTTTTTTTTTTTTTTCTAATTGTCCCGGCGATCGACCAAATTCCAAGGCCCCCCAACATGGGGACTATAGAAGGCTGAATTCTTAACCTCCTGCTGGATCGACGGCGCACGGCCATTTTTGTGAAAAAAAAATGGAAACAACAACAACGGAGCCTACTTACTTTACCAAAAAAAAAAAAAACAACAACCACGGAGGCTGAATTTGTTAATCGACCCCTTGATTATGATTCCCGGGGTTTTCCGGGATGAATGCGAATTGCGTGTTGCGAGGAGATGTCGGGACATTATAAAAGTTTTGACCGCGTTGGTTCGGTCGTGTCGGGGGGATTGAGGTGACACTGTCGCTGACAGATTGCACAGAGCGAGATCTGTACCGTGTGAGTGTCCCCGGGGGGAGGGCAAGTGGGGGGCGTGGCTGTCCTGTTGCGCTGCCTGTCCCCGCTCGCCGAAGCTTCAGAGGCACGTGAACCACCATAAAGGATTCCGAAGATAAGGTCCCCCCCTCTTCATCATGAACGAACCCACAATCCAAGCCAACACAATCACCCCCAACACACAAAAAAAAAACAAAAAAACACACGCACGCATATGATATATATCAGAAGCAAAAGTCAAATTGTTTGTTTTTCAGGAAAGATAGATGGTCTAGGAATTGTAACACCCCGGGGAACGACAGAGAGAGCACAAAACAGAAAGTTACAACACTAGGAATCATAATACCTTCGACAACCAAAGACCAGAATATAGTAACTATGTCCTCGACGACGGCAAGGATCGAATTGCTTCGGAGGATATACATATACACGGGGCGAGCAAAAACCCAAACTAGAAAGTAAAAATGGGAGATGCGGTCACGACGGGTGCGAGAAGGAGAGCTGCGGACGCGATGCTTGTTGATGCCAACAAGCCGAAGCAATCTCTTCCGCTCTGCCATTTTTGGAAAAAAAAACCTTGACAAGTGGTGGGAGAGGGGTCTGCGTGCACTTGAAGCAATTGCTTGCGTCTACTGCAATTCGTGCATTATGTACGGAGCCTTAAAACAGAATGAGATTGGCCCTTTTGTTCTTCATAATTCAAGAGGTTACCGATCAGCTTTCCTCAGAAACGCATCTTGCAGGCAGACCCGATTTTCTCGATGCAGCAGTTCTACTGGGGTTCTTAGCCGCTGGTGCCCCGACAGTGGACCCTGATAAAATCAATTCAACTGAAAGATGAGCTTAATTCCCAATGATGTACTGTGATTACAGGAATACGAGGCTATAAGCAAGTCTGGCTACCGGGCATCGTTAGACATACGGACACAGCATTATAAGTAGAAGATGTGCATTGCAAGCCTGATGCATATAAGCGGAAATTTTTATAACAAAGGCGGCAGTTATTCAATGCAATTAATACATCCCTCTGTTCGCATGAACGCATCTGCATGTGGATCTGTAATAGAGAGAGAGAGAGAGGGAGAGAGAGAGTTTTACCAGAATTAGGCAGAGAGAATCGCTTCTTTGCCCGTTTATCAGATTGCACTGATCTCTCTTTAGGATTACTTTGCGATCTCGAACTCCGACCAGACCTGGCTTGGGTCGCTTGAATTACATCATCGACAAGCTTTGACTCTGGCTTGGAAGGGACTGCCTGATCAGAGGGCACGGTATTTAATGATTTATTAGGTGAAGAGCCAACATCATTAGTCTGAGAAGGCCCTGTTTTCTGATTACAAAGAACTGTCGAACCCGGTTTCTTGCTGGCAGACTTCGACTGGGCTCTAGTGTCGTCTGCACTCTGCACGGAGCCACTTTCTTGAATCATCACTCCATCACCGATATTACTGTCAAGAAATCGGTTCTCCCATGGACGAACTGCCATCCATCTCTCCAACCAGGTCCATCCCCAGCTGCTTTTGTCTGGTTCAAACCCTGTAGGTGCAGCCTGCTGTTTTGATCCTGCTTGCCACTGCATGAAAAAAAACAGAAGGCCAGTGTGAAGTAAAAACAAAAGAGAGATTGTAATTGCCACTGCATAGTACTATAAGAGAGAGTTTTAGGCCCATGAAACTCAATGCTAGATTGAGATTGTAATTTTGATTCTGGTAAAGGTCTCAGGCTCTAACCATGCAACAAATGACACACAGCATAAGTTGAGAAAAGATGGTGATCGTGCATAGAGTCCACTTCCCTAAGCACATCTTATAAAATTATCTTAGTTTACAGTAAATTGTCAGTAGGAAAATGTGTATTTATGTATTCATGCACCTCGGGGATTATGTTCATTTCACATATAGCATGCAACTTAGTGATGTGAACATACATTCTACAGCATACACGACCCTGGTGCATTTCATTGTTTGATGATGCAAATATTGAGCTAATCTGAGAAGATGCATCGTGTACCACATTCGTGTAAGACTAAATGATACCACAAATTTTTGTATCGAAATTTGAAACTGCTATAAACTATAAAGAACACATCCATTTCGGTTGAGGGCCGAACTGTATAATATTGAATTTAATTGGGCTCTTGGGTCATAATTCTGGCATAGAAACATGGAGAAAATATGCAGTATCTCCTACTTCGATTATTTTGTCTTAAATTAACCTTTTTTGCAGCCTAAGATGCAGACAGCTTCCGATCGAACTGAGTTTAAAATCTGATATCACCAGAAAAGACGGAGGAATAGCATAGGTCACACACACAATTCCATGGTAATATCAAATATAACTTACCTGATGAGCTAAAGCATAAGCCATGGCTCTTTCACGCTTAGCTGCAGCCTCCTGTCTCTTCGTTAACTTGGCTTGAATTTCTTGTACAGATCCTACGCGGTCACACCAACCTTCCTGCTCAGACGCGAGAAATGAAAACACTCGATAAACCAAGTGCGTGGCCATGTAAATAGTTATTCCTATGTCCATGTGACAGAATTTATTCATCATTTGATAATTTAGCACTGAAACCATAATTAGAGGTATTGTGTTCTCAAACAAGATAGCACCACCAGTGAAGATGAGGAAACAAAATTAACGCGAAGCACCTTAAACATTTCAAAATATATAAACATTTCATAATTTTATAGATTATGTTTTTCATTATCATTGTCAGGAGGGAAGGCCATAAAAGTAGAAGTTTAATGTTTCGTCCCTCCCAAACAATTTCAACCATAATTGATGCTGTCCAGGACCTACACCCAGTGGCATGTATTCAACATGTGGTGAGTATGACCGACTCCTTAAGACAGCAAATAAAGTGAAATTATCGGAACTATCTAAAGAAAATCTGATAAGTTATCTCCCATCTTTACTGTATAGTTACATTAAACAAACTTAAGAAATTGTAATACTGAACGATTTCCTTTGCTGCATATGTGGTCCCACTGTGCTTAAGTATGTTGCTCTTTAACCGTTATAATTTCTGAATGGATTAACACCAGAACTAGACCTTGAAGATGCAGCTTCGTACTTCTGACATTGCATTGGTGATTCAATTGTATCATTGATATACATAAAACAAATGAAGTTCCTTGTCTATGACTAATGAGGTGGAAGAAAATGAAAACCCTCTATTACGAGAATTGCAATAAAAGCAGCGTACTTCAATCTGCCGAACTTGAGCCTCCTTTGCAATTTGTTGCTTAAGTTTCTGTTCTGCTGTTTGACTTTCCAATTCTAGTCTCACATGCCTCGCCCGTACACGGGCTTGAACTCTTACTAAAGCTTGCATGCAACGCAGTGTCATTGCAGCTTGCTTTCTCACAGCATGACCTCTAACAAGGGCCTGAAGCCTCACCAACCCTTTCAAAGCACTTAAAGCTCTTCTTGCCTGGTGCAGAAGCCACAAAACTGATCAATGAGAGTAAGTTGCGTGACATACAACCATAACCCGGCCAATAACTTCAGTTCATTAAAGGCTCTTAATAAAACATCTCTTTGACAGCCATTTTTACAAGTTTCCATTGACATCCTAACCGATTAAATTGGCTTGTCGCCAAGTTTCATAGAAATAGAGTGATGTGACTGACTAGGGGATTCTGCATTAGCAGCTGGTGATCATAAAGAAAAAGCTTATGGTACAAGAGAGATTTGTAAGTAGAGGTACTTTCATATATTCTGTCAGATTCCAGATAATACCATTTTATGCTGTTTCAAAAGACTGTAAGAGAAATGCCCTTAAGAATTTTGACTCAGATACTGAATACATTTGCTGTTGAAAGTAATTGTCATGTCGCGAAGTCCATTTCATCTTTAGTGTTGTTTCACGTATGCTCATGTAGCTCAATAAGTTAAACCCACGACATACTTATCCTGCACAGAATTGCCGACCGCTTATGAGACAAATCCATAATATGCTCTCAATTCACTGTTTCCCATGATCATTCCACATGAACTTTGATTCACTTGAAATGCTGGACCAGAAATGCCTCGACATATCCATAACAATTCCTTGGATGTCAATTAGTATATGAGAAGTGGGAAAATGAAATTGATAAAATAATTGAGCAGACCAAAAGAGCTTCAGTAACTTCTTAAAAAGACTTCTTTTGACCTGACCGAACATGCCGTCAATCTTGAGAACTACTAAAAACTTCCACTCAGGAGACTCTCGTCAGGTCAATAAAAACACTGAAGATCATATCTACATCGAACTGGCTGCAAAAATCAATACCAGGAAACCCCGGAAAGCCGTTTGGATGCGCATTGCAGCCAACTCTTCTCTTAGAATTTGCCGGTGATGATCGGATTTCTGTACTTGAAAGCAGGTGGAAGGGCTACAAGCAGCATCAGAGATGAAATGTTCGTTTGTGTCCACAACATGAGAAGCATAATTGCAATTAAGCTGGTCTTGGATGTTTTCAGTCTCCGTACCAACTGAACAGTTAGCAGAGTGCAGAGACTTGGAATGTGATTGGCCACTATTCACCTCCTGTAAAAGGTACAAAATGAGATGCAAAATCATGCTGTAGTTATTAAGAGGCTGAAATTCAGAAACCCTACAAAAATCATAAAAGAAGTGATATTTGGGCTAGGACAACATGACTTCAAAGAAAAGAAGATTTTATCGTTTAGCATGTCAATATCATGCAGTCATTTTCTGTCTTTTGGCAATACTAGTCCAGAGGTTTATTTCATATTTTGCCGACTTGAACTGTATTTTCTCGGTATTCAGACCTTTCTGCTTTGACAAAGGTCCAGTTTACTTATCGACTTCACAGAGCACCATATATCCTAAATAAAATCCAGTAAAAGAGGGTCTCTCCAGCAAAAACTCTACACTTCATTTTTGTAGGTCTGTTGAAGCTTGTTACAAGATATCTACCAGTGCTTTGCTTATTCCTCCATAATTAGACTGTTTCGCACCAAATTGACTCAGTCAACAGAACAAAGTATACAGGGCAGCCCTAGTACCTTGCTTGCAACAATGCAAATACAAACTGCAGCAGTATGGTAGATGGACACAGCCTTATACCCACCTGTTCATCCTTATTTGAAGGTGACTTTTGCGATTTTTTCAAACCGACCAAGCCTCTGATCCATTTCCCAGAGACACCCATTCTGCCTGTTGGATCGTGTCAGTCAATAGAACCTGCCAGGAAAGATGGTTGTGACCATTGCTACCACATTTTTGCACCTCATAGTAGAAACAAAGGGAGGAAGGATTTTAGAAAAAGAAAACGTATCCAAGAAAGTTGTTATTTATCGAACTACACCCAAGCTGCTACCAGTTTCAGGCCATGAGCATTTCACAGCGATCATGAGCTGACTTGCAAGTCTAAGCTGGCATTACCTCTTAAGGCAAATCCGCTGTCCTTTCCTGGAAGTTAAATTACAGTAACTTCAGTTTTGCAATCAGCAGTCTCTCATTAACCGAACCCTAGCAAAAACTCCCGACCTGAAGTAGCAACATAGAAAAATTATGATGGCTTCACAGATCGAGTGTCATCTCAACAATGTCCATTTCTAATATAGCTCTACCACGGGCGAAAAGATAAACTGGTCCCTTGGGCAAGCCTCATCCGATGAAAACAGGGATAGGCTGCGTCTGCATAAACTGCAGAGCACACATCCAATTGCTCGATCCAAGTATAATGCTAAGAAAATACTTGCAGAGGAGGACGTGAACAGCACGCGCTGCGAAATCAACAGTCACTGTAGGACCGTCAGAGCCATCAAAACGATCAAATGCAATGTGCAAACAGTAGAAAGGCGACAAATCGATTACGAACTGCACCACAGCAAATAAAAATGTTGCACAGACTGCAGCACAGCCGGAGCGTCCTCACAGTCCTCATACATGTACACAAGACCACAAGGAATCGATCTATACGAGGACAAAGCTCCACTCCATGAACAAAACGAGGTCATTATCAAGCCATCACGAAGCAGCTAGCCCACCACATGCAAGCAGATCCCAAAAACCCACCATTCCTCAGTCGCGACCGAAACAACAAACTCTCTCTCGCTCTCTGTGTGAAGCAAGCTGATTCCTAACAACTCAACACAAAATGCCACTCGGAGAACGAGTACTGAAAGGAAAATAAGACATCAAAAGCACAGAGAGCTCACGGAGCTCAATTCTCCTGAATCAAAGCCCCCGATGACCAGCAACGAGCACAAGAGCGCATCGGCGATACCCTTCTTCTTCCTCCGTCTTCTCAGTCGATTACGAAGCGAAGGAGTCGCTCTCTCTCTCTCTCTGGGGAAAGGTTTGTCGAACCCAAAAAAAAAAAAAAGGAACCAATTTTCAAGGCGACATCGCGGTGTCTCTCTCTCTGGGGATTATGTAAGAAGGTGATGGTGATGAAGCTGAAGGATGAGCCAGGACAAAGGACAAAAGAAACCGATGAGGAAAAATGGGAAGTAGCGTCGGCGATGTGGACTTGCTGTCGGGTGGACACGCAACAAAACAACAAAACGAGTCAATTTCCGGTTGTATGATTAAAGATTCCTTCCTAGGCATCGGATGCTCTCTTTTGTCTAAATTAGCAAAATCTCATCCATCATCCCCGCCCTAAAAGAGAAAAAGGCATCAATTGGACTACAAAATGAAATATGGAGTCATAAAAAATATTATTTTTCAGTACTGCAAAAGTGAACGATTTCCTTGTGTTTTAATATTATAGAAACGGTGAATAGCAAATCGCATATGACTCCATATTTCATTTTGGGTCATGGCGTTTCGAAGCCTCTTGTCAAACGCTGGAGCCCTTCATTATCTGCTATAACCCGCGTAACACACCCAGCACTATTCCCTCGCATGTGTTTTATCATCATCTGATTCTAAAATAAAATAAAAAGAATTAAGGGGAAAAAAAGAGAGAAGAGAAGATACAGGTAGAGATGATACGCATGAATTTACACAGCCAACGAAATAGTATCAACGAATGGCTTCAAGAATTAACCGATTGGAGTATCTATCTTCTTCTGGAGATACCGAAACAATCTTGCAGCCGACAAGACCGGTTTTTCCCTTGATT
This sequence comes from Syzygium grande, assembly GCA_024733475.1. Classification (NCBI taxonomy): domain Eukaryota; kingdom Viridiplantae; phylum Streptophyta; class Magnoliopsida; order Myrtales; family Myrtaceae; genus Syzygium; species Syzygium grande. Next base: position 28,833,798 of record JAMXDD010000007.1, read on the forward strand.
TAATACATAGTCTGGCTACGTCCAGGAGATTTCTTAGCTCCCTTGAATCATAGTCATTTCCAAGATCTGGGTCTATCAGCTTATAGATGGAGCTACCCAAATGATTTTCTTGAACCCACTGGATCAGATCGGCGCCTTCCTTTTCTGATGATTGCCCAGTGATGAGCTCCAGGATCAGCACGCCGAGCTGGAAAATAATGTTTCTGCATTCTGCCTCGATACAATCTGCAACGAGAATGAGGGATTCGAAACTATCAATCGAAGGGAAAAGGATGCACATTCATATCATTGCGAAGACAACGTATAAGGTGATGACAAATAACCTTTTGGATCAGCAGTTCCTGTGTGATTCCCAGAAGAACCAAGAAAACCAACATCGGATAGCTGAGATAATCAAGGAAAATGTCAATTTTGCTATTGACTACATGGTAACATTGCATGAACTTGATTGAATTCCAAGAACTTGTGAATTAAGATTGACTTTAGTCCAATTCAGAAAAAGCCAAAAAGATGCTAGACTAATGCTATGGCAGACATGAAACATACCCCTACCTTGGCAGTGAAGTTCTCATCCAACATGATACTGCTTGAGTTGACAGATACATGATATACTGGGGGTTCATTGAAGAGGAGCAAATATTCCTGCAGGCAGATCGAGACTTCGTCAACTTGAAGTCAGACTTTCCGCAAATAACAAACAACTATATTGTGCACTTGTAAGATAAAGCTAGTTTCCTCCCAGCAAATTCAGCATGACAAAAGGATTGGCCTGACACATATTGTAGTGCTAAGAATTGTAAATCATTTCATTCAACAGATAAAACATCCAGACCAAAAGCTTGATAATGTCAATATGTCATCCAGGATCATGAAACTTTTACCAAGGGCAAATTCTACACATATGGTCGATGCCTCAGGTCATCTAATAACTAGCTCTCCAGCAAGAGTCATGTAAAGTTTTTGATCATGTCTACCATAGACCATTCCAGATTGGAGGGTACACTAATTGAGCAGTTCCATATTTTAGGAAAGCCTCCAATTTGATTTGTCTCTGTTCCCACATAAGAAATGAAAACTAAAGCTGACAGTTACAATAATTCCATGACTTACCAATGCAGCTGCTACACCATTGGCTATCTGTAGTCTCGTTCTCCAATTCAAAGGAGTCCTAAGAGGATCTGTGAAGAGCACCCTTCTTTAGACCAAATTTTATCAAGCCAATACATAGAAAATGTTTTAACTGACAATTACCATTGAGATGGTCCTTCAAGCTTCCATTCTCAACATTGTCAAACACTAACAGACTGCAAGGTGTAGAACCATTTGTCATCCAATTGTGAGAAATCCCGTTAAACAGAGAGGTTTCAATTTCTCATTCAGTAGAAGATAAGCAATTTCAAAGAAAAGATATTGTTTTTTCCAAATCACAGGAGAAGGGATATTTTCTCAATTAAGGTACATCGGATGAACAAGAAAGATCACCACCAGGAGAGAAATTTAAAAAGCAGTTGCCCACATGCAAAGACAAAAAATTGTAACAAAATACAATACAGAGATTTTCAAACTTCGCCCAAATGAGGGCCATACCTTTTTTTCTCCATAGAGAACCCTCTAAGTGCAAGGAGGTGGCGGTGATGCAAACGGCCTAAGAGCTGTACTTCTCTGTAGAAAACTTCTTTACTCTGATCAAATTCCTTAACCTCTTTCACCAAAGCAAGCCCAGCATCATCGAAGTTGGCTCTGTAAGCAGCCCCATGAGTATCGTGATAGATGATCCTGCAAAAACTGCCCGTTGCCTTCTTTATGTCCTTATATGAGAAGTGCCTCACAAAAGAAACTGGACCTGTAAGTGTAAGATGGCAATGACAAGAGTGCACAAAGATAGTAAGAAAGACTTCTCCAAGCAAACTTCAAGTGAAGAAGCTCGAACCAGCAGTCATTTCAACGAAACCATCATCACACAATATAGGTCAAAAAAGTTCCGTAGGTAACACGCGGCAGCTCCATTTGATCTTTCCGGAAGAGATGAAGATTAAGTAATCGAGAGCTGACATTTTACCATAGACAATCATCGGAACGAACACGAAGCGAACTAAAAAACAGCTTGTATTGTTGCAACATTACGACATTCAGATCCATATTGTAACTCCACATCATAAACCTTCGCTGCTTTTCGAACTCAATCCTTGCTTCCACTTTTCTCATCAGGCCACACAAATTCCCGCACGAATAAGTTCTCAACTCTTCCATCGCGCAAAGCGGAAGAGAGATTGGCGATCTCACGCTCATACTAATCAATCGCCCACGAACTCACGAATCACAGCAAACGGAGCGAATTATCCAGGATCAGGCACGCAACGCACTTCGAACACGAGAATTTTCAGAAAGCAGATCCATCCCCCATCCCTTCCGCTCGAATCGCTCACCACCCGCGGTACTCCAACGCGAGAACCACGGATTGCTCTCGAATCGAAACGTCACGCAACAAAATCAAGCGCGACGAGCTCCTCAGTTCCGGATCACAGAGCACACACCGACACAGAGACAGACAGACAGACAGAGAGAGAGCAGCGCAACCGACCTGGAGGAGGAGGAGCGGGACTGAAGCAGCCGTGGATCTTACGGATCAAGCGATCGGTACCGGCCCCGCCCGCCATGGATCCTCTGCGAATTCTCGCTTCCGGGGGAAGAAGACGGGGGAGCGCAAAAGCTGGAACGACAGTAGTACAAGGGGCAGCGAAGCTTCTTCTCTCATTGCGTCGCCTCTTCGGTTTCGCTTTAATCAAAACGGCAATGTCGTCTCGCCTACTCTTTTTTTCCCCTCCTCTCGCTGTCGTGCGCGGCTGCGAGAGCCAGCGATCGAGCGCCAGCCGGCGAGCGAGAGTGCGAGTTCGGTAAAAACGTACGCGCCTCCCATATTTTTACCCGGGTTCTCTTTTGGTAAAAACGATAAGAACACGCCGGACTGACTAAACAAATGGATTCCTGCTTGGGGCGAGCAAGGAATCCTGAAACCTGCAACCGGACAGGTTCTTATAGGTCCGGTTCTCGATTCTCAAAGATTGAAGATCCTGTTTCAAAGAGTAGGCTCTAAGTTTCAGGTAGGTGAAATTTAAAATCTGGAAACTGTGTTTTTTTTTTTTTTTTTTATCTATGTTTTTGCGTGATCCTACGATATTCCATCGTGTCTGATTATGAGTGTATAACGTGAAATCTACTAATCTGAATTTCCATTTTATGACTGAGATTTTTACTTTGTTGATGTTTCATATTTTCGTGTCTAAATATAAACTGTTGTCAGTGGATTGTAGTAGCAATTGATAGTCATAAAACGTGATGATTCACTGTAACAATTTAATTAATAATATAGGTAGACCCTGGAACCAACCTTGATTATAGGATGCAAGGTATGGAGAGTAGGTTCCAAATTTCAAAAATTAAGAACATGTTCTAACGGATAAGTTTCAGATTTCAAGTTAAACCTATAGGGAATGCAGAACTGCTTACCCCTAATTTCTAATGTCGTGCTAATATAAATCATTAACAATTTCCTAATTTGGTTTTCGTAAATATCAAACACTTATTTATGCTTTAAAAAATTACCAAAAGATCTATATGTGAGATTTTACATGATCACCAGAGTTTTGTATAATATCAAGAATGAGAAAAGTACTAAAAAAGTCATAAACCTATTGCATCAGTATCAATTCAGTCATAAATATTTTGATTAGATCAATTTAGTACTAAATATTTTTATATTGGCACCAATTCAGTCCGTCCGACCAATTTTGGCTATAAATCATTGACGTAGATGCTAGTCGTTCTACGTAGCACGGCTAGTACTGACATGTATATTTTTAATCTTTTTTAAATTTTCCCTTTCTTTTTTTTTCTTCTTCTCTTTCTTCTGAAGCCTAACCGGCCACATGCGAGAGTGGGCGAGGACGTTGAGGCCCTTGCCAGCTCTAGTGAGGGTTGGACTCTCAAGGCCAAGGCCAGGGCCACCCTGGTTGGATCTAGTGACGGCTTGATGTTGATAATTCAAAAAAAATTTTAAAATCGATTCGATGTCAACAATTTCTTTTTGTATTTACATCAAGCATATTAAGATAATAACTAAGTAACATAACTATAAATGAGTTATATTGGAATAAGCATGGCTTTAATGTACATAATGCTAAATCTATAATGGTGACATATAAATGAATCCATTAGAATTCACGTTTCAATATCACGTGTGCTTGCGGTAATCAAGTTAAGAAAAATAGGTTGTAAGATGACATAAATACAAAGTGCATTTAAAATAAGATATGACAGTTCACTATATTTATTAATAAAATCATTAGATTTTTCCTCTATTTTTATTTTAAACAATAGGCGGCGAGTTCTCTTAAAAAATAAAATAACATTCCGTGCTATGCCCTTTACTAAAGAAAATCCATACGATCGGCCCGCCGCAAAAGATGTTGTGTGATCCAACAGTGGCTCGTCGTCTGTCGACGGCACTTCTTTTTGCGATCTTCATCTTGTTTTGATAAAGAATTATCTAATTTGAAACCTCCCTTTTGTCTACCGAAATGTTGCCCATAGGAAAAGAGCGCACACACTTTGCATGCGGAAAGAAACATATGAAATATAAATGCGATGGAATAAATATATCCGAAGTTTTGTCTATTTAAGGAAAATAACCCACACTCGTTTAGGAAAGCTTGAAAAAGGAAAGGGTTAATACCACAAAAAATTTCAAGTCAGTATGTCTGTTATTAATTTACCTCAAACTAATTTTTTGATAATAAAAAATCCCAAACCGGTACACCTGTGATAATTTTATCATCCATTTGTTTTCGTTAAATTTTATTGTCGAATTGCTAAGCTGGATGACATGTGGTAGTTGACGGATATACCAGCTTAGGGTTTTATCCCTTTATTTTTCACAAACTTACTAATTTATGGTTTTTTTTGTTAATCCAATTTAACGGAGGGTAAATTTGTCACAAGTGTACCAGTTTTGAATTTTTAGTGATTAAAAAATTAGCTTGGGATAAATTTATTATAGGTATATTGGTTTGGGTTTTTGGGTGGTAAAAAAATTAGTTTTGGGTAAATTTGTCACGGTTATATCAGTTTGGATTTTTCGTGGTATTAATCTAAAAGGAAACTAACTTTTAGATTTGATGTTTGTTATACAAAGATTTGCTGTATCTTTCCAGCCCCGGCAAAGGAATATTCATTCAAGAACATAAAAAGAAACCGATGAGATTTGCGAAGGGACTCGTTTGAAAGAGGTAATTTAGATTGGGATAATCCCAAGCCAAAAAGTTTCATCTTTCCTCACATTTGACCCTGTTTGTTTTGAAGGCCCTTGTCGAATGGGTGGGTCGGGTTAGGATTTGGTCCCATTATTGGTATCTTTTTGTTGATTTTGTTGAAGGCAAAGGAATATTCAATTTTCAAGAAATATAGGAAAATTCATATTCTCAAATGATAAGAATAAGTGATTGCAAAGGACTTGTTTAAATCAGTTGTAAACTCATTTGAAAGATTTAACTTATTTATGGCCCATTTAACACTAATATAAGACCCCCATTTATGACCCAAAAAATATAACTTCCTAATAAATGGGTAAATGGGTTTATGACCCATTTTGACACCTCTAGTTTTGAGGAATAAATTCCATCAAAAGAAGCTGCACGCCAGAAAATTTGATGGCTCAATCCGCGACGAAGTGATGGCGAACTGGGAAGGACTCCCGCGAGAGCTCCTAGAGCTCATCACTGATCAGCGGCTAGCCATAGAAGACTCCTTAGCTTTCGGAGCGGTGTGCACCTCGTGGCGGTCCACCGCCGCCAAGGGGACATACGATACGAAGTCAAAAGCCTTGTGGCTCATGGATTATGCGCACGATTCTACGACTGAGTTCTGCAGCCTCTCAAGGGAGGATTCACCGAGTGAACTTGCCAGGATCTCAAGCCTGGACCTTGTCTCCACCAGGATGGATGCTCGTGTCGAACCTGGACCGTGTGTCGAACCTGGACCATGAATACCGTATCTTCAATCCGCTTTCGCGTGTCAGCATTGAACTCCCCGCCTTGGAAAAGCTCCACGGGCTGGTGGGCCACTCGTTCGGCTGCCAGAGAATCGACAGGATCGCGCTGTCCTCGAGCCCTTCTTCGTCCAGGAGCTACACGGTCATGGTCTCTATCCATCGGGATCTTGGACCACCAGGCCTTGCCTTCCACAGATCAGGAGAAGATGCGTGGACAGTTGTGAGCCGAGTGACGCATGCTCCTTGGCCTTACGTCCTTCAATTGATTTATCACGACGGGTCATTTGTGGCCTTGGATGCGCATCTTGGTGTAATGACTCTGAACGAGAGCGAGAGGCGCATGGAATTGCGACTAGTCCTAGGGGCGCACCCCGGAGATCGCCCATATCTCGTCAACCGTTCGGGCTCGTTGCTGGTGGCTTTGAGGACGTGGGGCGAGGGGAATAGATTCCGAGTTTTCGAAGTTGATTTGGAGAAGGGAACTCAGGAAGAGGTCGAGAGCTTGGGGAACGCGTCCCTCTTCTTGAACGACGGCTCTTCCTTCTGCATGGAGTTCAACGCCGGGTCTTGCCTTCCCGGAATCATGCCAAACCACGTCTATTTCACAGATTAGGTAGATGAGAAGAAGAACTAGAAGAGTTACAGCATGGATAACGGAAAGGTCGAGACATGCTTCGATCCAACTAGTCGCCCTTATGCAAGCCAATGGTTCCAACCTGGTTTCTGAATTTCTGTCTCTTCCTTTATATAAAGATATTGATGTCAAACCCAGGTCTAGCGGTGAGTATTGTAGGTTTATTTTCAGGACGGTTTGTACTAAGCAGCTATTTTTTTTTTTTTGTAAGGAAAGTTCCAAGCTATATATATAGCAGGTTTTAAGTTCAAAAAAATGATAAACATGTTCTCATGGGTAAGTTCTAAGTTCCAAGCTAGAACCGCTAAGCAGCTATTTTTACTTGCAATTATTCTAAGAAGCTGGCACATCAGTCATTGGATTAAAAGAAGAATCATGCATAAAGATGTGCATAATTTGGCTCTGTGACCACCTGTTTAGACTTTAATTTTTTGATATTTTAAGCAGGAGAAACAAAAATGAATTTAAATATTTAGGGTATGTGCTCATCAAAAGGGTTAATACCACAAAAAAATCCCAAATTGGTATACCTGTGACGTGACAAATTTAGCTCGAGTTAATTTTTTGATCACCAAAAACCCTAAATTAATACACTTGTGACAATTTTACCATCCATTAATTTCTGTTAGATTTTATTGTCAAATTGTTGAATTTGATAACACGTTTGATTGGCGTTTATCACAGATGTATCAATTTGTGATTTTTTGTGATATTAATTCAATTTAATGGAAACAAACGGAGGGTAAATTTGTTACAAATGTACCGATTTGGGATTTTTGGTAGCCAAAGAATTAGTTTTGAGTATATTTATCACATGTATATTCGGAGTTTTTAGAGATCAAAAATTAATTTGGAGTAAATTTGTCATGAGTGCTCTAGTTTAAGATTTTCCATGATATTACCCCAAATCTAAATAGGGGATTTGTAAAGTAATTGCCTGTGAATATTAAATTTTAATTGTAAATACTGTCGGATGTCCTCTTTCCTTTTTATAGAAAGATGAGATAAGGATGTTTTGGTCATCTGAAAAATTTGTTATATATAGTAGAGATATATGACAATAGATGAAGAGAACTTAGAAACTTGCTGAAAAAATCGTACCGTTTATCAAATTTTTCCGGTTGAACATAGATAATTGGATAACATGTTAAGATAGTGAGAAACACTAGACATGTTTAACTAATTTAAATCACTATTTGTTGCCTGTGAATAGCTAAAGGGCCCGTTTGGTTGTAAATTCTTAATGTCGGATGTCCTTTAAGTGAAAGTCACTTTTGTAAATTTTGGTAAAAATCATTTGAAAGTCATTTGAGAAAATGCAATTGTGTTTGGTTATTTTTTTTTAAATGAGTTTTGAGAGGGTTTTTTTTTCAAAAAAATCTTTCGTGAAGATGAAAATTTGTTATATATAGTAGAGATATATGTAGATAGATCATAGATTACAATAGATGAAGAGAACTTAGCAACTTGCCGAAAAAATCGTACCGTTTATCAAATTTTTCCGGTTGAACATAGATAATTGGATAACATGTTAAGATAGTGAAAATGAAATGGACTTTTAACATGTTTTACAATTGCATCTCTCCAAAGTTGAAAAAATTTAAATCACTATTTGTAAGGGCCATTAGGGCCCAAATGAATGGGAAACAGCTAAAAAAAGGACCTAACTATCCTCCAAATCGCATTGATGAAATAGTTTTGTTCGATTCGGAGACCTCTAGTTATGAGCCGCGGGCATCATGACCTAATTTGGGTATCCAGAAGTTCGGCCAAAATTTGTCCGGCGATAATTTCTTCATTTGGACACCGATCGGCTCGATTCCCATTGCGTTGAACCGCATAGCAAAAATAAAACAAATTTTGCGCAAAGAGAAAGAGAGATTAGCGATTCCACGCTCGTACTAATTAATCACGCACGAACTCACGAGTGACAACACCGGGGCGAATTATCCAACACCAGGCACGAAGGTTCTCATTGCGTCGTCTCTTGGGTTTGCTTCAATCGACGGCTTATTGTCTCGACTACAAAGTACCGACATTTATTTATTTTTAAACAACATCTACTATTTTGGATAGTCTACCGATATTTATTTTTAATTAATTACCAATGTATTCAGCTTAAGGATAATTCTTCAAAAAAATTTAAAATTTTTCTTGTGGGATATTTTTGTCCCAAACTTTTTTTTGTCTGGAGATTATCTCAAATTTATATTGATGACCCAAATCATCCTCCGCTGAACTTCCATCCTTATGGCCGACAAACATCAAGCATAGAAGTAGGGGTGAGCACGGTTCCAGGGTAGAACCGGGAACCAAAAAACCGAACCAAAGAGGTAAAGTTCGGTTCCCCTGTTCTAGGGTGGCCAGTTCCGATTCTCGGTTCCAATTTTTTAGGAACTATTGTTCGGTTCCCGGTTCCAGAACCGGAACCGGAACCGGAACCGACACTCTTCCTAGTAAAAAATAAAAACCTTGAACTTTTCTTCACAAATTTCTCTCTCGGTTGCTCCTCCGTGGCGCCCTCTCTCCCACTCCCCACACCCACGAATCGACGAGCCTCGGCTCTTCCTCTGTCTTCATCAACCACGGTCCGGCTCATTCACGGCGGATTTCCGAGTCTGGGTTTTTTTGGTGACCAATCGAGTGGCCTGTGGCTGGAGGCGCAAGAAGGGAGCGAGCAAGGACAAGAGTAAGCGTCAGTTGATGCCCGCGCTCCCTCTGCCCACTCCTCCCCTCGCCAAGGCATGGGCTTGAAACCCTCGACTTCGATCATCGATGCGACCTCGAAATTTGACGTCTTTTCTTTGGGTGGTGTGGTTTCAGTTTCAGATTGGGCTATGCCAACTTTCGGTGACGGCGGATAAAGAGAGGAACATTGCCCATGCTCACGACGCGATTCGGAAATTTTTTTTTTCTTTCCGAAAATAGGCATCAAGGTAGTTCCACCTCCCTCTTCTTCATTGTTGATTGAGTCATCCGTTGATTTCGATAGGGGCTGACGAACCTACTGGCGAACGAAGCCCTAAGGCGATGAGGGAGCAGAATCTGGAGAGCTACTTCGGCCAGAGGATCGCCGTCGATGCCAGCACGAGCATCTATCAGTTCCTCGTTAAGTGCTTTGCTTTTTATGAGTTGATGTTCCTGATTGATTGTGTGTTTCGGTGTCGGCGGGGATTTGGATTTTGAGTGTTGGGGGTGTTTTTTGGTCTTTGATTGGTGGATCAGGTTGTGGTTGGGAGGAAGGGGACTCAGATGCTCACCAATGAGGCTGGTCAAGTCACCAGGTACCACTATTGGCATCGGAATACTCCATGGAAATGATAATCCACTTTGCTCGAGTTTCTGTTTTGATGCTTCAGTTGTTATTGCTTGGACTGGGGTTTATGTATATGAGATCAACGTGTGTCACATTATTTTGTACTTGCCATGTGATCTTTGTTCTTGGGAAGTGTTGACTTTGAGCTGCTTTTTGATTTGTCGTCTCATGTAGTCATCTGCACGGCATGCATTACTGAACGATTAGGCTGTTGGAAGCAGGGATACAGCCAGTGTAAGCTTTTTTCTTTACCTCCTATGTTTTCATTGGGATAGAATGCTAAGAAGAATGAAGTTTGTGCTTCTCTGAATTATGCTTTATGTTGTTATGATAGCTACGTATTTGATGGTAAACCTCCTGATATGAAGAAGCAAGAGCTCACACAGCGTACTTTATTATTATGTAGCCTTCTCTTCTCTCGTTTTTTTTAATTGTCTATGAATACGTTTAGTTACCTTAAATGTGAAGGTTTGTCTTTGTTTTGATCACTTCCTTACTGTGCGATATTTTAGTTCTATTCGATGAGAAGTTTGATGTTGTCTCTGTTTTCCAGAAAAACCTATCTATGTAGCTAACCAGATATGTGTGCGCATGTGGTAGATGGCTTTGATACCATTGCAGGTGACACAACAGCACAATGAAGACTGTAAAAAACTATTGAGACTTATGGTATCCCAGTAGTTGAGGTTACTATTCTGTTTGAGAAGTTCATTCTTCATTATTCGTAACAAAAATGTTAGATACCAGATTCAATTTATGTATGTCAAGCCCCTTCAGAAGCAGAGGCACAATGTGCTGCTCTTTGAAAAGTTGGAAAGGCATGTATCTTCCTGGTTGATCGTCTTCTGATTTGGAATAATTCATTGTTATCTCATGATAATCCAATCATCTAACTCTATGGAAATGACATTTTTTTTTTGCATGATTTCATGTAGCTGTGGAAAGTTTGGATGTGCCTCCTGATTGCAAAATGGGAAATTTATGGCTTACAAGAACTTTGTATACCTTATCAAATGCCCTTTTGTGAAGGCGTGCACTAGAAGAAAGAATGGATAAAAGCATCTTGAGCAGGCACGTGTCTGTTTCATCAGTTTTGGGTGACTTTCTGTGGCTAAGTTCTTATTGATGCTTATGTAATTGCTATGTTTTTATACTGCAAGCTTTCGCTTCCAGTAAAATAGCCATATTTGCAGCCTGCGCCGTTCTATAAAAGGAGGGAAAAATCACGCAGCTTGCCTCATGGTTTTGTTGACTCTGTGCCAGGAAATATGGAACAGTCCCTATTCAAATGATAGCTTCCCTGTTTATGCTGAGGACATTGATGGAGGTTCATCTCCTTCAACTGCTATGTTATCTGAAGCTGCTAAGGCCTTGAAGGTTACCATAGTGGGCAGTTCAATCCCAGAAAGATGTGGTGATCAATTGTACAACGCTTGCTGTGTTTTTGGTTCCATTGGAGTGCTGAAAGCCAAGCACCACAAGGTAACTTTTCTTTCCTTAAGTAACTATGTATGGAACATTTAGTTGCCTGAGTCTTCTGGTCTATCTGTTGTTTGAGTTGTTTTCTTTTCTTTTCTTTTCTTTTCTTTTTGGCTCTATGCAGACATTGGACGTATTGGTATAGGCATCTGTTATGATATTCGGTTTCGTGAATTGGCAATGATTTATCTTTGCAAGAGGTAGGTTTCGTTTCCTCTTAAATCTGCTTTGCATTTCCTACAATGTTGACTGATATCGGTCTTTGGGGCTGCCAACGCCCGATCTATGCAATCGAAAGTAAGAAGATTTCTGACAGTAAACATGTATGTCTTAAGTGGTGGACCTTTGGATTGTTTTCCTTTGATTTATTTTCGTTTTATCCCTTCCAATGATTTTTAAGTTGAACATCAGCAAAGTAAGCCTTGCACAAAGGGGGCTTAGCTGTATAAATGCTTTTACGACATTGCGATATGTCCTCTATTGCTTTTTGTATAGAAGATATCTCTTTGCAATATTGAGTCCTAATTAGCTAGTTTTTGCCTCCTAGATTAATGAGGTTTGCTATTGGTGTTGCTAATTGGCCTTTTATTGACAATATCATTCTACTAAATATATTTGCACTGATCCATTGATAATAAAGTTGTATGATGCTGAACTCTTGTTGTTTTCTATTCTGCATAAATGGATCTAGGTTGTTAGATAATATCCCCTTTCTACTAAAAGCGAAATATTGTTTTTAATAACTAGTCATTGTTGCGTTTATTTTTGTTTTGTTTAATTAAAAACGAAATTAAAAAAAGAACATATTGGAACACGAAACCGACCACGGAACTGTGATGCCGTAGGTTCCGGTTCCACGCTCGACGGGTAGGTTTCGGGTTCCAAAAATGAGGAACTCATCCGTCAGGTAGGTTCGTGTTCCAAAGCGGAACCGAACCGGACTTCGGAACCGCTCACCCCTACATAGAAGCTTGTGCTACGCTCTTGGTCGACGTGATAATGTATGTACATTGCCACGTCAGGTCGTTTGCTTGTGTTATCCCTTGAGTAGTATGTTTATATTTTTAGGTCATAGCTAGACCTGTCAAAGTAGATCTCAAATACATAATGCAACTCAATCTTACTAAATGGGTCATAAATTGATCGGCTCAAATGTGAAATATGGATTTTAATGAGTTTTAAAATGAAAAACCTAAAAAAAGATTGGTATTAATGAGTCTAATACTCTAATGTAAACCCACTTTCAACTGGAGCTGTGGTCACTGACTCATGTTTTAACTCATATTTATTAAAATGGGTCAGCTCAAATTTGAGTTTCGAAAAGAAAAGTTCAAAATAAATGCATGTAAATGGGTATGAAAGAACTTTCAACCCATATGGTTAAAAGAGTAAAGTAAAAAGAAAATAGGTCTAGCCCTCCTTCCTTCTTCGCTGGTCCTACTCTCTCTTTCTCTTCGATTCCAATGGATCGTGACTCGTCAACTCTGTTGAAGTTGATGTCTTGTATTTTATTATCCAAGAGATTATGAGGCGGTTTCGAAAGGCCCCCTGACAATTGGACAGCACGGGAGTCCCGCTTCCCAGTGAGCGGGTAGGGTTCCGAGGGGCCGCCAGTAAGGGTCGCAGGGCGCGGTGCTCTCGAGCCACTAGAGGCGTTTATGTTCAACCATAGAAGGATTTATATGGGAAAGTTAAATATTTCAGGCTATGTGGGCAATTTTATAATTTGTGCCGTGTAGGATTTCGTTATATATATTTAGGACGAAACGGGTCTCTAGAATAGAGGCAGGGGGTGAGAAAGAGTGGCCATACACTTTTCTACGTTATTAGTGAAATCGGATCTCTTTTCCCCGTGGACGTAGGCAGGCGGAACATCTCCCCTTCTTGAAGCACGTAAATTATTGTATTGTGCGAATTTCTATTACTTTTTTGCATCGTTAATAAAATCAAATTTAGATATTCGACAAACTCCTCCTTCCTCTTTAATCCCAACTAATTGGCGTCGCCGCTGTCACTACTGCCTATCTCTGGTTTCCCCGCCGCCGTCTCCGAAAAGCCCACAAAATCCTTTTCTGAGATGGTGGTGAAAGAAGTCGAGAGACTTAATTGAATATAATAAAATATTTAAATATTAAATCACGCTTTCATATAACAGGTTAAACTTTTTAATTAGTTGGTAGTAATCCTACAAAATCTCATATGGTATCAGAATAAGAGGTCCCGAGTTTAAATTTTTCCATACTTCATTTGTCTTTCCTATTAAATATGCCCATATTTAGTATTGAAAAAAAAAAAATTAGATTAAACGTGAGGGGAAGTCATGTAATATTGAAAGGGACAACACGAAATATGAGCTTTTGGCGTTCTTGAAATGGGAACGGTATGTGCAGAGAGGTGTAATAGTTAGGACAAGTTAGCGGGTTTTTTCGCAGGATACGGCGCCGTCGAACTAACTATTAATGTGTAATTTATATGTATTATGGGGTATTTATGTGATTATGCTTTTATCTGTACCCTTTCTGTAATTAGTCACTCCTATAAATACATATCATACAACCCTAATTGGGGTTGAGCCACCATAAACACTTTGTCGTTGTTTTCTCTCTGACTCTAAACATCAACATGGTATTAGAGCAGGAAAAGCGAATTGAATTCTTTAACATCTCTACCCCAAATCAATACTTCCTTTGCTCCAATTACTATCTCAACAATGTCCAATACATCTCTAAATTTTTCTTCTTCTCTACCATCTCTTTACCCACCATCTTCTTTTTCTGTTAATCCCAATTTCCCATCGCCTCCCAATAATATTAGCCCACTTTCCCCTCTTCTTCACTCTTCACTTTGCTTGCTCCGATCTCTTTTGCTACTCAAATTACTGGTGTGCAATCATCCTCGTTAAATTTTTGTTCTTCCCAACATCACAAGTCTCGTCTCCATCAAACTCGTCACGGACAATTATCTTCTGTGGAAATCTCAGTTTGAATCTATTTTAATCTGCAACGATCTGCTAGGCTATGTGGATGGTTCTTTTCCATGTCCGCCAAAGCTTATTAATGATCAGACTGGCACTAGTAGTGGTCAATACTTCCTATTCCACATGGGTGAAGATAGATCAATGTGTCCGTAGTTTGATCAATTCGACTCTCACAGTCGAAATTTTCCGTGAAGTTCACGACCTTCGGACATCTCGGGAGATTTGGCTTGCTCTAGGCCAACGTTTTACTGATCGCTGCGCGGCCAAGGAAATTGGACTAAAATTGGATTTTCAGAATACTATGAAGAAACCCGATCAGTCAATGTCTGATTATCTCCAACATCTGAAGTCAATTGCGGACTCTCTCACCGCAATCAATTGCTCCGTCTCTGATAAGGACTTGGTGATTCAAGCCCTCAATGGGCTCCCATCTGAGTATGATCCTTTTGTCACTATGGTCACAAACGGCCCTACAATTCTCTCCTTTGGTGATCTGCGGTCACGTCTCCTCATCCAAGAAGAACGATTTCTCCGAAAATCCAATGCATCCTCTTCATCTGATATTCATCATGCTTTGATTGGTCACACCACTTCACCCGATCCCTTTGTTTGAGGATCTCGGGTGGGCGTAATTCTAGAGGTCGTAGATCTAGTCGGGGGACAAGGTGGGCCGATTCTCGTGATAAATCAATTGGCAATCTTCCTATGATCGGTTCGGTTCGCAATCATTATCGGCTCCCTATGCCTCCTCCACCTCCTCCAGGTCGGTCTTGTGGTGGTTGAAGCCCTATGTTCCCCCCTTTTCGCGAGAGGGGAGGTATTCTCGGATCTAGGCCTCATCTTACTTGTCGGATATGTGGCCAGTCGGGCATCTTGCACTACAATGTAAAACAACGATTCAACCATGCTTTTACCACTCTCTTGATATGTCGGACTCGTTCTCAGCTCTCTCTCTATGTTGGTGAGACCTCTGATTCATCTTGGTATCTTGACAGCGGAGCATCGGCACACATGACTAGTGATATCGGTAACATCCTAAATCCTAGACCTTTTACGATTTGACAAAAGTCTCGGTTGGTGATGGTAGTTTTCGGTCTATTAAGCAAGTCAGCAAAGCCTTTTTGCATACTGATTCTTGATCCTTATTGTTATCTCCTGTCTATCATGTCCCTAATCATGCTTGCAATCTTCTCTTGGTTTCTCAACTTTGCCATAAAAATTCATGTGCTATTGATTTTAATGGTTCATCCTTTTCTTTGAAGGACAAACAAACCGGGAAAGTTCTCCTCAAAGCTGATTCTTCTCATGGTCTTTATCCGATTTCCAACTCAATGGTGTCATCTCATTCTCATCCTATCGTGGCTTCCTCTGCTTCACTCACTTGCTGGCATGCTCGTCTTGGCCATCCAAATAAACAAGTTTTGAGTCGTGTTTGCAATTCTAGTTCTAAGTCGATATCATGTGAGTCATGTCTTGTGGGCAAATCTCATCGATTGCCTTTTGAGTCTGTTAGTCATCATGCATCTTTTCCTTTAGTTGTAATTCATTCGATGTATGGACAAGTCCAATTTTATCTCATACCGGTTTCAAATATTTTGTGTTATTCGTTGATGATTATTCTCGGTTCACTTGGGTATTTCCCATGAAAAATAAATCTGAAGTGCCTACACACTTTCATCGCTTTCGTTGTTTTATCGAAAATCTGTGCAATGCCAAAATTAAATTTTTACAAACTGATGGGGGAGGTGAATATACCAGTAACGCGTTCCAAACATACTTACGTGAAAATGGTATTATTCAACGTTTTTCTTGTCCACAAACCCCATCTCAAAATGGTGTATCCGAACGCAAAATTAGACACTTAGTTGAAATGTCTCGAACCTTATTAATCCATGCTCATATGCCTTCTTCATATTGGGTCGATGCTCTTCTCACTGCTGTTTACACCATTAATCGACTTCCCACTCCTGTCTTATCTAATATTTCTCCTTTCCACTTTGTTTATTTGGGTTCAAGTTTGATTACTCTTTCTTTCGAGTTTTTGGGTGTGCTTGTTATCCTTTTCTTCTGTCTCGTGTCTCTCATAAGCTAGCACCTCATTCTGTGCCATGTGTATTTATTGGGTACGCGTCAAATCACAAAGGCTATCGTTGCCTTGATCGGTCGAGTGGTCATGTGTTTTTATCAGTCGTCATGTTCGGTTTGATGAGGAGAATTTTCCTTTTTCAACAAAACCTTCAAATCATAATCCCGTACCCCATTGTTCTAGATCACCTCCTTCACTTTTTGTTTACTCTAATCAATCTATTCTTCCTTCTACTTCCTTCTGCCCTCAAGTTTCTCGTCCGCCTCTTTCTTCTTCTCACACCCAACCTTCTACTTTGCCTCTCTCCTCCTCTCTTTTCACCCAATCTACTTCCAATTCTTTTTCTTCTCCACCTCCCCTCTCTCCTAACTCCGTCACTATGTCTCACCCTCACTCCTCTCCCGACCAAATTCCTCCCATAACAAACCCGCAAATCCCCTCTACATCTCTATCAAGCTCCACCACTTCCATTTCCTCTCTTCCGATTCATCCTATGCAGACTCGTGCAAAATCTGGAATTTCTAAACCGAGGAAAATTTTTAATCTCTCTCATTCTTTTAATGAAGAGACACCGACTTGCTATTCTAAGGCCATTCTTGACCCACGTTGGAAAGCGGCCATGGCGGGCAATTTAATGCCTTGGTCACCAATCACCGCGTGGGATCTTGTACCACACAGATCCTTCTAAGAATTTAGTCGGTTGTAAATGGATTTTTAAGATTAAGGAAAAATCCGATGGAACCGTGGGCAGCTTCAAAGCTCGCCTCGTTGCGGGGATTTAAGCGGCCCAGGCGGGACCGGACTATGATGAGACTTTTAGCCCGATCGTTAAACCTACTACAATTGGGTTGTTCTCTCTATTGCGATTTGTTCGGGGATGGGCCATCGTCAACTTGATGTCAAGAACGCCTTCTTGCCGGGCATTCTTTGTGAGGAAGTTTACATGCGCCAACCTCCTGGTTTCTCTCATCTTGAATTTCCGAATCATGTGTGCCGTCTCGAAAAAGCCATCTACGGTTTAAAACAAGCTCCGTGCATGGTTTCAACGCTTGACTTTTTGTTATCTTTGGGCTTCATGGCGGTAAGGCCGATCCTTCATTATTAAATCTATGCTTCTTCTCGGGGCCGTGTGTATCTTACGCTATATGTTGATGATATCCTTATCACCGGTGATACTCTGAGTTATTCGAGCTTTGATTACTCGACTCTCCACGGTATTTGCTATGAAAGATCTTGGACTCCTTCACTATTTCCTTGGCATTGAGGCTCATCATCACTCTCGACGGTACACTTTTATCTCAAGCCAAGTATGTTGATAGCCTTTTAAAAATTTGACCTTATTAAGGTCAAGCCTGTATCTACTCCTCTAGTCTCGAAGACTCTATTGTCTACCAATGATGGTGAGGTTCTCGCTTCTCCGACATTGTATCGACAAATGGTTGGTGCTTTACGGTATGTATCTATGACCCGAGACCGGATATTAGTTTTCTTTGTGAATTTGGTTAGTCGGTTCATGTATCAACCACGCTTACCTCATCTCCGGGCCGTCAAAACGTATCTACCGATGCTTTAGCTGGCACCTCCACTCATGGATTGCTCATTGGCGGTGTTCTCCTACTTCTTTAATTGCTTATGCGGATGCAGATTAGGCTGGATGCTCCGATACTAGGCGGTCCACCTCTAGGTTTTGTGTTTTCTAGGCACCAATCTTGTTTCATGGAGTGCCAAGAAGCAACCCACGATGGCCCGTTCTAGTCTGAGAGGCTGATATCGTGCTATCGCTCAATGTGTTCTTTGAAACTATTTGGATTAAATCATTTACTTATTGAGCTTGGGGTCCCCCTTTCTAATCCTCTCACCGTTTATTGTGACAACATCTACGCCACCTATCTTGCTATCAATCCCGTGTTTCATGCTACACTAAACACATTGAGTTGGATTACCACTTTGTTCGAGAACCGGGTTTATACGGAGATCTACATGTTAAGCTACGTGCCTACAACAGATCAATTGGCGATATCTTCACCAAGGGACTTCCTAGTCCACGTCACGCATTATTGAGATCCAATCTCTCGGTTGTTACACCTACTTGATTGAGGGGAGTATTAATGTATAATTTATATGTATTATGGGGTATTTATGTGATTATGCTTTTATACATACCCTTTACGTAATTAGTCACTCCTATAAATACATATCATACAACCCTAATTGGGGTTGAGCCACCATAAACACTTTGTCGTTGTTTTCTCTCGACTCTAAACATCAACACTAACGTGGATCTTTGGATGATTCGGACTAGATGTGAAAATGATTCTTTCTCGTTTGATCTTCGGGTTAGGATCGTGCGCGCTCGGTTAAATAGTAAAGGAATTGCAAAATTTCTCCGATTTGCTTGTGTTTGGGAGACTGATATGTGTCTCTTCGTTGTTTTCACAAGCCATATGAGGGAACCGTGGCAACTTGTATTGACAGACCAATTCTAGAGTCCAAGCTAAAGAGGGCTCTTATCACTTCCTTCTTAATTCTTGGTCAAGTTGTACTACTACGGTTGTCCACAAACTACTATGTGATTGAGGAATTACATGAATAAGGTCCGTTTCCGCTCTAAAATTGGTCTAAACGAAGGGTACACGTACAAATGTAAGCCTCAATTCCGAAAATTCCTCCAATTAGATGAACAACAGAGCGAGCACGCAATAGAAGCCCAATACTTTTACCTAGGGAGATCGCCAAGAGAGAGTCCAAGCTCTAACCCGTCAACATATTCAATTGGACTCACCTTCACTTATTAGCGAGCTCGGACTTGGGCTCTCTCTTGACGATCTCTTCAGGTGAAGGTATCGGGTGTCTGCTGCGTGCTTCCAACATCTCAAACCCTGGTATAAGTATATCTTAGTATTCCCATTCTATATATGCGGGTACTCCAAAACATAACGCAGGATGTGGATCTATCCTAAATATTTGAAAAAATAAAGAAGTAGATCAAGGCTCAGTAAATGAAATCTTTAAGTCTATAGTAGGAGATCATCTTACCACTTAATATGGTATCGACTAAGTATAACAATTAAAGGGATAAATGCACTATCTTCTCTATCATGATATGCCAATGAAAATCAATGAACAATGTTACATAATAACATTTGTTCCAACACAAGCAAATGACTCGACTTATTGTGATGCATGGCTACCCCACAGTAGTTCAACGATGGACACATTTGAATACATACATATTTATATATGCACATTTATAAACATATATCATACTTGTTATTGGCAAATCATCTCGACTAACAAGGCAACCCAATACTTCTAGGGCATCCTAACACACGAGGCATGTCACTATCAAGCCATCTCAACTTACAAAGCATCTTGACTTCCGAGGCATCCGAACATATGAAGCATCTCGATTCACGAGGCATCCTAACACACGGGGCATCATCACCGCTAATATATGGGCGATGGAAATATAACATGAAACTTTTCATATATATAATTATATAGTAGTAGTGCACATGATAACACTATAATCATATGATCGTTCTTGCATCAACAACAAAATCAACACCCATTTATTAAATCTTTACATTCCCATTTTCAAGAATCAATATCCAGTACACAACAGCTTATGATATAATTGCCATGTTATTTCAATAATCACATACGCATGTAATAATAATGATATTTCTCATGTAACTAATGATAATTGAATCAAAGGTCAGTAAATTCATCAGAAAATCGACAAGTTATAAAATCGATAACTTGGAAAATTGGCAACTTAACAATCAACAAGTTAGAAAATTGGCAACTTAACAATCGACAATTTGGACATCGATAACTTAGGTCACGATCGGTAAATCTAGAAATCGACAACATAATAAGTCAGCCAACATTTAATCAATAAATTAGTAACTTAATTAGAATTATAAAAATATCACTTTAAAGTCTAGTTTTCGTCATTACCACATTCTTTACACTTTGAAAATGCAATTGCATCTTACAAGAACAATCAAATAACCCTGGGAAAATCAATCAAATACATCCTAAACATGTAACAAGCTTATCAATTCAAATCAATTGAACACAAAGATTCCACGTACCATTATTGAAACTTACCTACAGTCAACTATAGAGGTCAAACAAAAATTAACCAATCAAGTAAAAAGTACTAAATATATTAATCCAACTTAGTTTCTAGATTTTTCACTTACCTTCAACAAATACTGGGACGACTCAAAGCCTTAACCGCTTTCAAGAAAAAAATAGACAAAAAGAAAGTTTAACAAGTCTCAATCTTTTAACAAAACTAGTTTAACAAAAGAAAATAAAGCCCACTAATTCACCTCGTAAACTCCTGAAAGATTGAACTTGAAGCTTCAACAACACAACTATGAGACTTTTGATTACTCTAAAAAATTTGAAGAGTGAGATTGAAAAAGAAAGTCGAAGACTTGAAGAATTTTGAGATGAGATTATATGGCCAAGGAGAACGTATATGGAAGACTACATAAGAGTTATAAAGGATAAGAACAATTAACCGAGGTTAAAAATAATGATGATAATGGGTTAAAAACGCTCGGTGGAGAACGAGACAGAGGTCTTCAAGTTTAAAGAATGACACGTGGCTAAATTTGGATGATAGAAAACAAAGACATTTCGGTAAGTCAATAAAAATTTAGTATATTAGTATATAAACAAGGAAATCAATAAACCTTACCAAAAAAAAAAAGGAAATCAATATCTATTTTAAACATTGATAACATGGAGAAATATTTTGAACTCACAAAAGCATTCAGCAAAGTTACTCAACGCCAAGAGATTCACAACTTAGTAAATTTCTAACCTAAAAATAATTCAATACACAATATAGAGCTATCAGTCTCCATCTACAATTACTATGGTGATCGTGATTTATCGTCACTCTATATAATCCAACCATACACAAAACACTTTCCGAGAACCACGAATAAGGAAGATACATTTTAAATCTTCTACTAACTACACCGTTAATAATCCAACTGGAATTCTCACTAGTGGCATTTATCATCTTCATTTCCTACTTATTGTCAATTAATGTATGAATTTCGGGATGTCACGCCCGTCCTCAATGGGCTCGGGCCGAGGCGTTTGGGATCTAGGCACATGCGATGGGGACCCAAGCACGAGTACCAAGTTCCCAAGCCTTGATGTCAGCCTCTATGGACCCGAGACCAAGGTCCGGGCACCGAGGTCTCGAGCTTAGCCTTTGTGAGCCATGCTCGGCCTCAATGGACATGGGCCTAGGTGCCATTGAATTGGGCATGGGTACCGGGGTCCCGATTCTAGCCACTATGGACCCGAGCTTGGTGTTGGGGACCCAAGACAAGCGGTTAGGTCCCAAGCCTGACCTCGATGAACTTGGGCCCGATCTTGATGGACCCAGGCATGGCCACCAATGTCCCATGCCCGACCTAGCCTTGTGGACCCTGCCCCGCTACCAAGGATTCAGGAATAGGCGTTAAGGTTTCTATGCCTAAGTGCAGAGTTTTTGGTCAAGTGTCCTTGTCTAGTTATAATTTGGAAAATGATTTTTGATTTTTGAAAAAGGAAATCATTTTCCCAAATTCAAATAAAGGTTTTCCGATGATTAGAATAATACTGTCTATTAACTCATTTTCTTAAACGATCCAAACACCCGAAAATGAGAAACATATTTTCTTGGAAGAATATTTCACGAAACAAACATAACCAAAAACAAAAGACAAAATGACAGCAAGATATCGAGATATGTGTTTATTTGGCTTCATCATTCTCTCATCTATTCTACCCATTATATCACCGATAAATCCCACTAAATCTAAATGGCAAATAAAAATCGCCCACCGTAAATATCGAAGGTAATTGTAAGGAAACGTGGCTGATGAGAACATGGTTAATTAACTTAATTGAAGATCGAGAAGTTAATTACGTAAGAGAGGATAGCGAGCACTTTTATTTTACATTTTTTATCCTCATTTATTGTCTACGTTCTCGTTTAGGAAGGGCCAATTTGGGAAGCCGAAAAATGAGACCAATTACTCAAGTTTTTCGTCAAATATATAGAAGTGACATGGATATCAATTACTAAATTCCGCCACGCGACTATTGTCTAGCAATTTTTCCAAGAATGCAACCTTAGAATCATCGGGAGTTAGTTATTGACCCCTCCCCAAGAATACACCGGCGATAATGTATTACACAAAAAATAGGGCTAATTCTAATAAAAACTGACTTACTTTAAGTGATAATTCTAATTCGAATTTTTTTTATTTTGAAAAAAAAAACACCAATTTTTATTCGAATCCCGAATTTGGCCCCATAAAAGTTGGTGAAAGTTGTTCAAATGCAAAAGTTTGTGATTTTTATGAGATAAAAAAAAGTTCGGATCAAAATTA
Organism: Syzygium grande; assembly: GCA_024733475.1. Classification (NCBI taxonomy): domain Eukaryota; kingdom Viridiplantae; phylum Streptophyta; class Magnoliopsida; order Myrtales; family Myrtaceae; genus Syzygium; species Syzygium grande. The sequence goes on from JAMXDD010000007.1 coordinate 28,856,749, forward strand.
TTTCTCACGATAAAATTAGTGCTTTTTTTGAGAATTTGGTCGCAAAAAATACAGGGAACAAAAATCCAGGTGACATTATAGGGGGGGGTGGGGGTATGGTTGTAAATTCCAACCTCACCCCGAGCAGCAACCCGGCGCGGCGTAGAACCGACGGCGCGGGCGCGGCGACGGACCCGATGAGACCCGCGGGATGGGGATCAAAATGGACGGCCGGGATCGCGCCTCGTTAAGCCCCGACCCCCTCGACGCGGGCCCCGAGGGAAACCGTTGAAATCGCCGGACGCGAGCTCCGAGTTTCCAAAATAGTTGGTAGGCTCGCGTGACGTCCAGACAAGACCGCCACGTGTACGTCGCCCGAAGCCCCGCCAGGCCCCAACCTTCCCTCCCCCTCCGAGATCAGACGGACGCGAGAAACCGACAGTGCGGCCCGGGATCGAAGATCAACAGCGCTCAGTCTTCGCGTGCATTTTTCGATTTTTCCGTCTGTTGGATTTCAGATTTTTTTTTCCCGTCTTTTTTTTTTCCGGTGTTCCTAGTGCGCGGAGAGTCGCGGAGCGGGAACGAAGAGAGACCGAGGTAGAGGGAGGAGCTCCGGCGAAAATGGCGAGCGGCGAGCTGTATGCGGCGGAGAGGCGGGACGACGGCGTCGTCGAGCTCCCGGCTCCGGCGGGCTGGACGAAGAAGGTGCCGCTCTGCGTTTGTTTCCCTTCCACCCACCCCCCCCCCTTTCCTTTTTTTTCGCGGTTCTCGATTTCGTTCGGTTGGAGCCCTAATTCGTTCCGCCATGGGAGTGCTGGATTTTCCCTCGTGTTAGGCTTTCGTTATTTTTTCCTCCTAAGGGGGGAAGCTGGTTTCTCGATGGTTTCCTTCGAAAATGGGGGCGATTGTGCTAGTAATGGCTTCCTGTCTTTTGGGCAAAATCGAGTGCGTGGTTGGTTTCCTTCCTGTTCTTTCGTGTGCGGACAAGGTACGGTGTTTCCCAGTCGGTGAAGTTACGCGACAGTTGTTGGTTTTTCTTTCCTTTTTCATGCTCCGTTGAGCTCGATTTCTGATAGGACTGTGGAATTCGATAACCGTGGAACTGGAGAAGAAAGCGTTCCTTTTGATTAGCTCCGCAGCTTCTGTAGCTGCGCAATCCGTAATGCAGCTGTCGTTGCTTCTTTTGTTCTTTTTTTTTTTTTTGGTAACTTCTTTGTCTGTCTTTTTTTTGGAATTTTTTGGATTTTTGGTGGGCTGTGTGGGGTTGGCGTAGTACACATATTCATTTTGCTTGTATTGAATCGAGGGGGCGATTCTGGATTAGTCCATCATGAAGAGCCGCTCTTTTCGGTTTTCCCTAAAAGAAAATAATAAAAAAGGAGACTTTAAGTCATCATGTCTACCTTGTTTTGGCTAATTTGGTATCTTTTTTCTGTTCACTGCTGGTTTGGAGCATTATAGCTTGGCACATCGTTCAGTAGCTGGTTTACCTTTTGGAACTTACTTCAAGATAGAATATGTGCTTGTTTGAGGGACTTCAACCTTCCCTTTTCTGTACATGTTCTCTATCGTTTTTACTTGTAGAAGTCTATGACGAGACTCGGATCTGCTCCAACTTATCACAGCACGTGCTTGCTTCCTACTCTTTCCAAATGATCATTTTCACCATTAAGTTGGTTGTCTACATGGAATGTTAATCTAGACGGAATGGAAATGTGTACCATCTCTTGCACCATTGATGTTGTGGATTTCTTATGATGCATCGCTTTTGCTGGATGTGACTGTAGATTATGCATCATGGCCTGCATATGAATAGTTGACTCGAGGGAAAAGTACGAAATGATGCACCTATGTAAATATAAATACCTCTGTGTACTGCTTGACTTCATCATTTTCGAAATGGTAAGAATTACCCGAATCTCAAACAATTAAACAGTTATGCTGCCTCAAATTCCATATCACAATATTGGAAACAATTGTACGTTCTTTTCTTTCCCCCACCCCTGTATATTGTTTTCATGGCTATTTTGTGGGTCTATTTCGTAGTCATGCACGAGTGGGACAAACATGCGATAGCTCATCCCATCTGAGAAACGTACTTGTTAATTTACTATATTTTAGGTATTCTTCTCAACGGTAGAGAAAAGTAGTGAAAGATAATTCATGGAGTCTTAGCTGCAGGAGTAAATCAAACCCACATTGAAGTGCAAAAGTTTGATAATATTTTAGCATCATATTACAAATAGTAAACCAAAATTCTTGATAAAAAAATTTGTCAGAAGACATGTTTAACTTTTTATTTGTTTAAATTGGACAGTTTTGATTCATTATGCTTTTCAAGATATTATATTGGGTAGTGGTATTATTCAGTTATTGACTATTCGCACTGTTTTGTTTGTACAAGGAATAGAAGGATATTGTCTGAATTTCATGGAAGGGAATGTCCTTAATGGTCTGCATGCAAAGAACTTAAAAGTAGTCTCCCATTTTAAATTGAACTGCCCTGCCTTTCTAAAGGCCTGATACATGTGTGAGAAGTGATACGGGCACCTTCTCGAGATAATTGACATGCCTTTAGATGTGAAGAAATATTCAAGCTGGTAGAACTTGAAGTGAGGTAAGGTTGAAGCCGAACAGCTAAGTTTTCTTTGAACATTGTGATGATACTGCTTTGATTGTGAACAATTCTCTTTGCTCTCTTTGCTCTCTTTGCTCTTTGCTGAAAAGCCCCCTAATTTTCAGGACAGACTTCTTATGTTGTAGACTCGAGGTCTCTGGGGTTGATCAGGCATGAAAATTCAGGAACCCCCAAAAGGATGAATAAGTAAGAAGTAATAGAAAGTAAACACGGAAAAAACGTGAATTTGCCTCAGTTAGTGTAGTGTGCGTATTTTCTGATAACAGTTGAGTTCATCCTTCTCTTTTCCCTAATGTGAAAGGCCCCTCTTTTCGCCGCTTTCATATAAGTTTCTTATCTCTCGTCTATTATTATCATGTTACTTCCTTGTCTTTTCCGGTTTTTCCGAAAGAAAAGCGGGTTGTGTTTCCCTATACTCTTTTGCAACATGATGAATCTTACCAACCACAGGTAGCAACCCTTTTCATCTACTCTTTTTCCTTGTACCTGCAGCTCACTCCAAAGAAAAGTGGGACGCCTAGGAGGAACGAGATAGTGTTTATTTCACCTACTGATGAGGAGATCAAGAGTAAGAGGCAGTTGGATCAGTATCTCAAATCTCATCCTGGAGGACCGTCAGCTTCTGAATTCGACTGGAGCACAGGTTCTCTCTCTCTCTCTCTCTCTCTCTCACACACACACACACACAGGGTCAATTTGTGTTACTTTCATATTTTTCATGCATTTTCAATGCTGTGGGAATCAGGTGAAACTCCTAGGCGTTCTACGAGGATTAGCGAGAAAGTTAAAGCAACAGAGACCCCTGAAAATGAGCCCCCTTCAAAGCGGTCCAGTGGAAAGAAGGGGGCAAAAGCTAAAACACAAGATACTGAAGTAGGGTATGAGGATACTGAAGAGAAAGAAGATGCTGCAGCTGGGGAAGAAACTAAAGCAAGCAAGGAAGTGGAAATGAAAGACGCGGTTGAGGATGATCTGGCAAAGCACAAAGGAGATGTTCCTGATAAAGAATCTGAAGAAACACTGCATGAGGCAAACAGTGAGAAGATAGAGAAACTGGGAGCTGCTGGTGAAGCTGAGAATGAGAAGCTTGACCAAGAGTCGCAAGCGCCTGAAGTAGAGACAACTAAGGACAATCCTGTAGAGAACTTAGCAGAGCCTGAGTTTGAAGGTAAGACCTCTTCTGATGCAAAGGAAGAGCACGTGGGGAGTGAAGCGCCCATATCTGTAGGTTCTGAGGATAAAAAGGAAGGACCCAAGGACAAGGCAGCACACTCTGAAGCACCATCCGTACAAAAGGAAAGCGAGACTCCAGAATGTCCGAAAGATGGACTTCCTGATGCTGATGTTAAGGCTGTTAAGGACCTTCATCCCGAAGAAGTCGGCATGGATGGAAATAAGGCGAGTTGAGATGGAAAAAGCTTTCCAGATTCTCACTCTGACCTCCAGGGAAATTTAATATGAGGCTTAGGTCGTGAAGTTATCCATAGAGATTTTGCTAGTCTTAGAACTAATTTTTTTGTTAACATCATCCTCCAAACTTCATTAAGTCGGATCTTGATGCCGGGTCTTAGCATTTGTCATCCCATAGCAAGGTGGCAACGATGATATCCTGTGTCCGTAGTGTTGTCGTCATAATAGTTGGAGCTGTTTATGGTTGCTTTTTTTTTTTTGGGTTAATTTTTGTATTGTATCCTAGAATCGAGACACATGATTCTTGGACATTTTAATCTGCTCTAAATTCAAGTGAAGCTTCACATCTTGCTATCCTCGTTAATGACCTAAATCCCTTGCAGACGAATCCCAGGGCATCATCAATTTCTTCTGGCGCAAAATTTTGGTTCTTTCGACACTGATACGACTTCACTACAATGATCATGGATCGATGCATGGGTCGTTCAGCATTCGGATGAGGGGGATAACCGAGGCTGAGAGCTGGTGATCGATTACTGCTTTATTCCAGATCTTTCACCAAATTGTGTGTTTGCCGTATGTGTTTCTTCAATTGAAACATGTATTCGTGAGGATTTGAGTTTATCAAAATCGATTTTTCTCGAGAAATTTTAGAGAACCTCCGTTCTGCAGCTTCTGCTACTGCTCTTTTCCTGCCTTTTGACAGTAAATTTGCTTTTTCCTGGCTTAGCAGACGTTGCTGGCGTTCCGTGCACTAAAAGGTTAAACCCAGTTTGGTGTTGGCAACTGGCAAACAACGTGAGTGTTATTAACTAACCAATAAATGTCGACATGCACTGATATTTATTCATACTTGAAAAATTACCAACTATTTTAATAACGTAACAATATTTAGTACTATAACATACCAACGCCGTGGAAAACACTGCCGATATACCAATAAATAAGGATCCATAACGCACACCTAATTTCATGTAGCATACTAGATTATTAAAGTAGTAGGTAATTATTTGAAGTATAAAGAAATGTGGACACGTCCCGACATATAAAAAAAAAGAATAAGTTGGTGAATGACTAAAGTTAGCTAGTATCTTAATTTGACCCAACAAGTTGGTAATGGACAAAAATAATCATCGGCAAATTATTGAAATGGTCGAATTTTTTTAATTATTGATTAATGTGGTACTTATGAAAATCTATCGATGAGTTTTAGCCCGCGATCTCGGACGGGAAAGTCGCAAAATCACTTTTCTATTACCATGATATTATTTACCCGTTATCAATAAATTCAGTAATATCGAGTTCTCAAATTTTTACCGAAAGGAGTCTGGCAATCTAAGTAAGAAGACGGCACAATTCCTATCCTGTCGATCACCATGACTGTTCAGACCAAACATCGGCATGACTTGTCCCTCATCCATGCACAGTGCTCTAGCAACAACCAATCCATCATCATCCCCTCCGGGTATGCCAATTCGCTTCACTGTAATTTGAACCTCCTCCTCCTCTCTTCTTCTCCTGAGAGAACCTTTCTTCCATTGCAATGGTGTCTAGATGATCTTGGACTGAACTATACCATAACCACGCACTGCCGTAGCCTCCAAGACTAACCAAACTCCCGACTGTCTATCTGCCACTCAGCCCCCCCCACGCTATCCACCTACCCACCTCGCCCATCTTCCATCAAAATCTTGAACTCCTCTCCAAAACCAAACATTTTCCTCTGCTGGGTCTACTTCTCTACACTACACACCGTCTCCCCTCTCTCTACCAATACGCCTTCCAATGTCGCCGGCCGGAATACTCGCCGGGATATGTCTCCTCGGGGCCCTGTACTGCGGGCTCGACCCGCTCGGGCGGAGCGCGGTGGCGAACTTCCCGGACTTCGAGGCGTACAGGGTCGACATGCCCCCTTGGTCGGATGTGCCCACCGAGAAGGACGCCGAGAACCTGTTGCAGAGGTCGGAGATCAAGTTTCTGAACCAGATACAAGGACCCGAGAGCGTCGCCTTCGACCCCGCGGGTCGCGGGCCCTACACCGGCGTCGCCGACGGCCGTGTTCTGTTCTGGGACGGCGAGTCTTGGAAGGACTTCGCCTACACTTCGGGGAACAGGTCAGTCTATCTCAGTTCTTTTTGAGCATTCTGCAAATTGAGGCACTTGAGGGTGTGTCTACGTCGTTGCTTGCACCATGAACCATGAGCTACGCAAGTTTTTCTCTTTAACGAGGAAGAGAGGGAAAGAGGGCTCAAAGTTCAATTTTCTTTTCCTTTTCCAGTAAAGCGTCTACTTCACGCAGAACTAAACTATAAAGATTAACTTTATCCTTCGAAGTATCATACATTGCACTTGGGATGCTGTTTTAGTCCTCGTGTTTACTATATGCATAACGCTTTCAGATCAGACAATCATTGAATGAGTTACAAAAGCTACAAAGGCCAACAGGAGCTTGAGGAGCTAAAAGTGAAAACAAGATGGCTATGGCCGCCCAAAGCGGGCTTACCCTTTATCTATGGCTGTTGTTGTTCTATCGAAGTTAAGGGTCATGACTATGTTCTGCCCCTGTTTCACCACTTGTCATTTAACATAGTTTGGGGCATGTGACTCCATGTCTACTTTTACTCGAACAAGTTGGTTACTTGTGCACTTAGTCATAAGTACGGTTCCTCGGAATGATGATGTCACCAGAGGAACATTCCATGTGGTATGACTGTTGGAGTTGATGAATATTTCGGGGACCCGTATTTCTCATACCAGGCATGCCCACGTGAGCTTAGGGAAATCGAAGTATGAACCGACAACATGTGATCTCTACGCATGGAATGTCGGGGATTTACTGACCTGTTTATTGTGGGATCAAAGGGATTTGGATAGGCTTGGGCTTTGGGCCCATTTTTAAGTCCTATATATATTGTACTCGTATGAGATATCATTGTTATGAGTGGCTGTGGTTGTAAACCTAAATATCTTAGTAGAATCCCTTTGCAGGACATAGCCCTATTCTTGGGTAAATTTGGGTAAACTCGTGTGTCAATTTTTCTATTATCTGTGTAATTGTTCTGATTCTGTTTCGGATATAACCCATCAATGATTGCACTATTCTGTAGGATGCAGTTTCTCGCCATGATCATATGTTGAAGCCGGAATGATTGGACTTGCTAGTTTGAGCTGAATCTGGATGAACATTTCAACATGCTTATTGTGCACAAGATTCTGATCACTTCACAACTAATTGGCAATCATCACTCCCTTGGTCTATAAGCCATTGCTTGATAGTTCCAATATTCACTGAGGAATGCTGAGTTCCGTATTTGTGAATATGAATATGAACCAGACTGTTGTTATTTGTTTATTTGATAGCTGCTGGCACATATCATAATGTCTAATGAAGTTTCATGAGCTACTCACTCTAGTTGAAACCATTTCAGTTTTGATATGTCAACATGATTTTAATCTTTCTTCAAGATGCTCCCTTTTGGAATTAAGTAATTGTAGGTCATGATCAGCCAGAAATGTTCCGGGATTAGTTTAGTCTCTTGCTTGAAGCACTTGGATACTGGCATAAATCGGGCACAGTTGTTTGACCAAATTCTCTTCATTCATGTATTGTGATTATCACAGACTAGTCTCCGGTTGCATTCTGTGTTTCAACACTTTTTGCCTTTAAATTCAGGTCAAGCCTGTGTGATCCAAAGCCATCACCTTTGAGTTACTTAAAAAATGAGCACATTTGTGGAAGGCCCTTGGGTCTTAGATTCGACAAGAGTACCGGCGATTTATACATCGCAGATGCATATTTTGGGTTGATGAAAGTAGGTCCTGAAGGTGGATTGGCAACCTCACTTGCAACTGAAGCCGAAGGAGTTCCTCTAGGGTTCACCAACGATCTTGACATTGATGAAGAAGGAAATGTCTACTTCACAGATAGCAGTACCAAGTACCAAAGGAGGTAAGAATGATCGTTCCTCAACTCTTTCCCAATCTCAGATTACGCATCCCCATCAGTTCTTATCTGTTTTATATTAGCTGATGGAAACTGCCACCTGTGAAGGTGGATGATACCTTATTTTCTGAAGAACATAGCATAATCTGATTGGCATGCCTATTTGTTGAGTTTGGCAAAGCTGGATTATATATTAGCGCTAAAATTTGGAGTGTAAGAGAGGAACGGTGGATGTGACGCGATAATCAGCTATTCACTAATTCCATTTTGGTGTATGGTCATAGGTCACCTCTTATTATTTCGACCACCTACCCAGATTGCAAATGATTTCTCTCTGTTTTATAATCAGGTCTCCCTTTTCTCAGATCTCTGATGACCTTTAGCTCAATGTTTTGTCGACTCCATTCTAAACAGTATTAGTTAGAGAAGGAAATGCTCGGGCAAAAATCTTAAATGATTTCTCAAATTCCTCTAGATTGTTGAGAAGGTGTCAGGATAGTTCTATTTTGGGGTAATGATGTGGGTGGTCCCTAAACTTTTCTTCGATATTCGATGTGGTCCCTAAACTTCTCTTTTGGGTTCCATCTTAATCCCTGAACTGTCAAAAATCAGCTCAATGCAGTCCCTCCATGAAGTGTATCACCAAGTAATGTGCATTTTTTTGACGTGGACTGCCACGCTGGTGCCTAATGGGCCAAAATAATGATTTGGACTGCTACGTCATCTTCCCAAGTCATCAAATCCTTTTTCTCCTTTCTATGGGCAAAATAAAGAGAGGCAGAAAGGTATAGTGTGGCACAGACGCCAGCATGGCAATTCTAACATCAAGTTAATGGAAATTATGGTCACGTCAGCTAATGATGGCATTAGAAATTTAATGGAGTACATTTAGTTCAAAAGGTCAAGGACTAGATTGAAAAAAAAATTCAGGTACTGCATTGAACATTGAAGAAAAGTTCAGGGACAGCCCATGTCATTATCCCTTCTGTTTTCATGGGACCTTTTCGTTGATATGTCCTGGGCTCTGTTCATATCTTATCGTACAAACACATTAAATGCAGGTGAAGTAATTAGGCTTCTATTTGGTTGGGTTTGATCTGATGAGGAGGATTAGATCACCTGAACAAGTGAACTCCGAGAGGAGCGACACACATTAATTCTGCCCAGAAACTGAGTTATCCGTTGTTTTCTCTGTTTGCATTGTTGATAAGATGGTATTCAACTTGGCGGTCTGACCTAGTAACTTATTCATCAGGAACTTCTTGCAGTTGGTCTTTTCAGCAGAAGATAGTGGAAGGCTTCTAAAGTACAATCCGACCATGAAGGAGACCACGGTCCTTATGAGAAACCTCCAGTTTCCAAATGGCGTGTCATTAAGCAAGGATGGATCCTTCTTGGTGTTTTCTGAAGGCGCAATTGGCAGGTCTGTCAAAATCCATATCTTCCAAAGAGTGCATCTTTTTAATGCCACACTTCCTCCTTTTTCTCATTTGCCAATCGTCAATGTGCTTCCACAAATGCATTGTTTTTCAACTTTGAGACTCTTCTCCCACTTAAACATTAGAAAGAAATTCTACGGAACTGTGGGATATCCGGTTTCTAAAATTTTGGAACCAGTCACAATGTAAGGATGTGATGGGCATCAAACTCACTGAATGATGAAAAGAAAAAGGACTTTTAGCATGGGTTTACTGAAATTTTTATCCTTTATACTTTGCAAGGACTCATTCTCTATCAACTGTTGTAGATTAAGGAAGTTCTGGTTGAAAGGCGAGAAGGCGGGGACTTCTGAAGTATTTGCCGTTCTACCTGGGTTTCCCGATAATGTCAGAACTAACAAGGATGGCGACTTTTGGGTGGCGATCCACTGTCGTCGAAGCATGTACTCTTATTACTCTAGTCTCTACCCAAAACTCAGAAAACTTTGGCTCAAGCTCCCCATCTCAGCGAAGACACAGTTCCTACTCCAAATCGGTGGCCGACCCCATGCCGTGGTTGTGAAGTACAGCCCGGAGGGTAAGCTTGTGCAAATACTGGAGGACAGCGAAGGGAAGGTCGTCAGATCAGTCAGTGAAGTGGAAGAGAAGGATGGGAAGCTGTGGATAGGCAGTGTTCTCATGCCTTTTGTTGCTGTTTACAGTTTAGCTTGAGGCAAAAACTGTTTGCTCCTTTTCTTCTGACCGACATAAACCATTATATGCTCACTCCTAGTTTAGGGGTTAGGCATTTCATATCAAAGGCATAACAGCTCATACGTGTTGCTTTCTTTTCTGTCCTGTTCCTCTACTCGGCAAAACTTACGAGCAATTGAGTTTGTTTGACACAGAAGGGCGTTTATACATAGGTCATAATGGAGGACATTTTCATACATGAACTTTTTTCGAGTTTCAGCTTGATGCTTAATGCAATGCACCATGAGAAGCAGTGTTACTTCAAGAAAATATAGCTATTAGCCCGAAACTGAAATTGGGATAGATGACAATTTGATTATAGACTGAAGTGCGGTTTGCAGTTAACTTCAGAAACATTAACGTAGTTCGATCCATCTTTTATTCTTTGAAGCCGAATTATGTCACCTTCTTTCTCAAATTCTTGAGATCGCTACAAAAGAACTCAAATAGCTATAATTGGTTGGGAACTTCGAATATTCTTACTAAGAAGCTGAGAATTTGGGCTATCCGGGAGGTTTCTCTTATTTCTTGGGCAATTACTCAGCGGTAACATTTGAATTATTATGGGCAGCGATGCTTGGATTGAGGCTAGCATAGAGCATTACATGATATTGAATCGATCTTCAAAGCAGATTCTCCTTCTCAAGAATTAACACAAATGTAGGTGCAGATTAGCTAGAAAACCATGGCGTGTTTTACAGAAGTGATGCACAAATTGCGGTTGTAGGGACCCTCCCACCTGAGCTTTCGAGGCTCATGTACACGTGTATGCCCAAACTCTTTTCTTGGGCTTCATGCCTTTTCTGAACTGAGCAAAAGAAAAATAGGTTGAAGGGGAAGTATGTGAATTACTTCTGGTGGTTAAGACACTATCTTCCCATCCCTGTCAAAGCATGAACATCTACCTTTGGACCTCTTTGAACAGCTTCAGTTAGCAAAAGACGAGTTCAATTGCGGAAGTTGGTTATGGAGTTAATGTCTCCACGAATTTGCTTTCCTATATCTTTTTCTCCACGTTTCTCTCACCAAGCAGTGTTAATTCCTGTGCAAGTGCTCTCTTTCCCTCTAATAAAATACATGGATTCTCTTCGTGTCAAACCCACGATCGTGTTAAAAACAAAGAAGCATATCATTTCTTAAGTGATATAATAACTCCTGCCCTGAGAGATTTCTCAGCACTCCAGATTGGAAGACGCCAGAAAGAACATGGCGTAGTCGTTAAAAACTAGCAGATTATAACTTCTGCCCTGAGAGATTTCTGAGCACTCCAGATTGGAAGACGCCAGAAAGAACATGGCGTAGTCGTTAAAAACTAGCAGATTATAAGGTAAGACTCGCAAAGGTGTACTATTATAATCCAATCAAGGCCGATTACATCTTCTCCAAAGGTCGAACATTGCCAAGTCTAGCATCCACAAGGAACAAAAAAAGGACTCAAGGGGAAAAGATTCTCCACTTGGTTTGTTATTACAGGAAAGAATCATTTTATTGAGTTCCACAAATTTCTGTAAAAGTTTTATTGAGAAGGGCAGATCACATCGTGCAAGGTAATGCCCTGTTTGTTCTTGAATACACACATTTTCAAAAACACTCACCTTCACAACCACCTAAAAAGAAGCACTATGTACTAAGTAGTATACTAGAAGTCCTTCCCTCTCTTGAGAACCATCCACCCAAAAAAAATAAGGACAAAAAGAAAGAAGACGAAACCGAAACGAAAATTATGAAATGGATTCGACTCCGACATGCAGCCACCTGTTCCATTACTGTTTTTTTTACATCCTTAGCCAGTCATTCACAGAGCATCTGCATCAAGAGAAAGCTGATTAGAACTTATCAGAGCAGGTAAAGCGGGTAGCAGCAGCTTGGAGGCTGCCAAAAAGTTTAGGTGATACTTTATACCATCTTTCTAACCCACTAGACCATGAGTAGATGTGAGATACTTATCATATTCTAATTTTGATGAATGGTATCGAGTACTTTTAGCATAATGGAGTGTTATAGCTGATGGTAAATGAACCATTTTTACTTCCACGTTTGGTGTGTAAAGGGCCACTCTAACCACTGGATGTTGCTCTCTTACATCTTAAACAACTTTTGAGATGTGAGAATTCGATCCTTCCGTTGCTTTCCTTTTCATGATGCGAGTCTAAAGCAGCATTAAAATTTACTTATGAACCACCATCTGTTAACATGAAGAGTAGAAGAAAAACCATGGGAGCTCAGCTGGGAATAACATCTTGAGCTGCCCTTTTCAGGATCAATTGTTACATAAGACATCAAGCAGAAGTGTTGCGCTAGTTTAGTTTCAAGAATTGTATCTGACTAGATCTGAGATTTCAATTTGTTTATTGATTATGGGGGCTGAAAGAAATGGGATCTAAAAAGAGCTAGAGTAGGTCGAGCGACTCAAAAACTAAACCTTAATTGCTTGTAGTGAAGCCTGCGTGCAAAATCAGGGGTGGAGTTTCATCGGCAACTGGGGAGTCGAGAATGCTGTCCGAAGGCAGTTAACATTTGGCATGTTAATTCCAGCAATTTTCCTGCCAAAAAACATATATTAGAATTTAGCGAAAAAGGAATGGCGCTTATGGAAATCATCTAAGGAATATGCAGAAAAAATATCTTAGTTGATCTCATACGCAGTGAAGCATATTACCAAAGATGAAGCAGAAAAAGTTCTATTTCTTAGCATATTAACAAAAGCTTTCTAAACCAGGCTACCAAATGAATGGCAGTGGCATTGGAAACAATAAACTCCTGTAGGTGTAGCATAGACATCATATGGTTCCATAAGTAATCTGTATCTCCTTTAGTAATTAAGAAGGTTATAACAGAATAAATGGCGGAAGACATGCTTAAGTAATTATCATTTACTAAACTCAGTTTCCTGCCTTGTGGTACTTTAGTGTTTACTCGGTGGTTTCAAATTGCAACTGTATTTCACAGAAGATGAAGATAAGATAATGACCTGGTCCATCAGTTTTGGCACAATGCAATGAGAGACATGAATTGCCTTTCCTTTGACAATCCCTTTGCTCGTGCATTAAAATTAATCAAGGTAAAGGAGAAGGCTTGTTATCAACTAGCGGGCTCCTGGCATTTTAATACTGACAGTCCGATTTATCCAGGAGATCATGAAGGTGAAACTACCCAAGTCCTGTTCCTCATTTCCTTTTGACCTACTGCAACTTTATGTTCAAGGGCTAAACCTTTAATGGTGATAACAAAATTAGCATTTTGGCGCTAATTTTATGTTAATCGTGTTATATGTATCCCTCTTTTAACCATATTCAAACAAAATGAATGTACAGCCCCAGGAAACCTTTTGGTAACCTAGAGAGAGGGATAAGAAGTTCAACAGAACCTAGCTACACATCATTGTGAAACTGTGAACCGTTGCGATATCTGTGACAACGATGCAGGACCGGGCCATCTCTGTCCATATGAACGTATAATATTTCCTCAGCACGATGTGGTGCAAATGATCAGACGGTGAAGGACCTTTTTCTTTACCAATTGGGGTTTTCGGAAAATTCCACCGTAATGGGCTAATAGGATAGTCAATCTAAAGATATGACCAGAGAAACCGCGCTCAGCGATTTTCCGACACCTCTCTTGTGCCAAGGGAACTGAAGCCCGAGTTTCGCCGTGATTTAACCCCCCTAACAATGGTTAAGCTCCAACTTACCTCTAATTTTTTTCATGCTCAAAACTTCCAGGCCACGGTTCACAACATCAACATCTGAGTCACTGTATCCAGCCGCAACTCAAGCCAATAAATCGCCAAAACTGCTCCATTATTTTCTCATTGGAGGTCAGCACGTCAACAAAAACAACGTCATCCCAATTTTAGAAAGCTGTCTTAGAGAATTCCCAGCATAAATCGGCATGAACTTCAACGGCAAAATTACGGGCTTCGAGACAAGATCCCAGAACGACCATCAACAATCAGTTTGACCTGTACAAGGAGAAAAGCAACGTACCTCTCCGAGGCTTTTCCGCAACCTTGGTGGGCGTTTTCTTCTCGACCGTAACCTCCGTCTCCTCCGGTGGAAACAAAACCCCGTCGATCCCCTGCACGGAAATCCGGCCGTCCGTGTAGATATCCGGGTCGAACAGGTACGCCGAACCCTCGCCCTGCCCGAACTTGACCGAACCATCCGCTTCCTGAGCCACCATCTTGTGCGGCAACCTCAACGTGTCATACCTCACCTTCCCGAACCGCCGGACCGCATTATACATACTCTCCTCGGTCTGGTACTCCGGTATCAAGTGGTAGTACATGATCTGCTCCGGCGCGCCCGGCTCGCTGAGCTGGTCCGTCGTGAGCTTGGCCATGGCTTCGTCGTTCGGAGCCAGGACGGTCAACACATAACCTTCGGACACCAATCTCCCCATCTCCGAAGCTAGGGAAGTCAAGTTCACCAGAATGTCCGCCATCTCGTTGTAACCCCCGTAGTGAAGCAGCGTGTGGATGAAGTCCTTCACCTGCGCCTCGCCGTCGAAGTGGTGGTGCGGCCCCCCCGGTCCGGGCGCGGGCGCGGGCGCGAGGGAGGGCCCCGGCGCCATCGCGTCGTATATCGGGAGCGCCGGCGGGGAGCCCGCCGTCGCCGGCGGCGCCGGCTTCTTGAGCCGGTGAGTCCTCGGGTCGACCTCGGGAGCTCCCTCCGGCTTCACGGCGGTGATGGAGCGCAGGCTCCTGCGCCGGTTGAAGTCGTCCTGCACCGACTGCGGGATCAACAGCCGCTCGATGCCGTGGATCACGCCGTCGGGCCGGGTCACGGCGTCGGCGTGGATCACACGCGCCCGATCCACTTCCCTCTCCCCGGACTCCCGCTTCGCCAGGCGCAGCCGGTGGCTGGACAGGGAGAGCGCCCCGGGGTCCTCCGCGGCCGGCCGAGTGGACTCGGGCCAGTTGGCCGAGTCGATCCGGGAGGGGACAATGTGGAACATGAGCAGCGTCTGGAGGGACCTGAGGTTGCGGGGCTCGAGGAGGAAGCGCTTGAACTCCGGGTCGAGATCTCGCTCCAGGGCCTCGTTCCTGGGCGCGAAGATGGTGATGTTGTGCCTGCCGACAGTCTCCTCCAGGGTCTGGAGCAGCAGCGCCTTCTCCACCAGCTCGGCCAGCTCGGTGTAATGCGAATCGAGCAATGCCACGAGGATGGAGTTGGAGTTTATCTGGCCGGACCCGGTGCCGGCGGTAGCGGCGGCGGACGAAGGCCGGGGGTGGGGATGCTCCGGCAATGCGGCGCGCGGCCCGGCGAGGAGGAGGAGGAGGAGGAGGAGGGAGGCGAAGAAGAAGGAGAAGGAGGAGTAGGCGGTGGGGACGCCATAGATGGGGACATCCATGGCGAGGACGGAATGCAGATTCAGGGCGGAGGAGGAAAGGGGAAGAAGAAGAACAGCGCGGTAGAGAGAGAAAGTCAAGGGTGGAGAGAGAGTGTCGAGTGTTGTTTTATTAGAGAGAGAGAGAGAGAGAGAGTTGTCCTTCTTTCTTACTTTGCTTTTTCTTTTTCTATGTGGCTTCGTGGTTGGTGTGGAGACTACAGACGGGAGTGTTGTCTGGAGGAGGATAGTTCATGCGGTGCTTCTTTATTTTTTATTTTATTTTTTTTTTCGCTTTTCAGCCCCTTTTTTGTTTTTGCCGCTTGTTGTTTTAAGGCGTGTCGTTTTCGGTCTTCACGGTTTTCTTCATTAACCTCGGTGCCGTGTGATACCACCGCGAAAATTTTACCGCGTAAACATCTTCCCCCTTTTCTTTTCGTCTTTCGAATTTCAGAATATATTAAACAAGGAAAAAGAAATCTCCAGAAACTCCGATGCATTAATCATAAACTTTATTTATGACATCAAAAATTCGAAATTTTTACGTGCATATTTGCCTTGCGTCAATATCCAATTGATGAGCACCGTTACAGATCTCTGCCTTCATGGGCGGCGGAAGGCAAATTTTGTTGATATGGCTTTTTTTTGTCAAAGCCTATTTAAGTGGAACGATTTAAGCGGAACGAAAATGATGTTATCTTTTGTTGGAAAATCATCTAACGTCAAATTATCCCTCCGACCGCGGAGGGTTTGAAACGCCACAAAAAAAAAAAAAAATTAAGTGGAGTGTTATCTTTTATTGGAAAATTTTTGAATCCTAATAGTTTAAATGGGATAAATATAAGTTTAGGATTTTTGAAGTTCGGGATAAATGTGTTGCGGCTGAGTATAGTTTAGGGTTTTTATTGGACATAACTTGAAATTTTTTTCTGGTTTTTTCTCATTAGATAAAAGATGGTAAATAAAAAAACTATCATGAAATGATTTATACTAAAATAAAGTGGAAAATGACACAAACAATCTCCCTAAATTTTGGCCTATTGTCTAATTTAGTCCCTAAACTTTTAATTTATTCGATGTAATCCATAAACTTTAACTCAATATGTAACATGATCACTAAACTTTTAATCTATTTAATATCATCTTTGAACTTTTGGTATATATTCAATTCAGTCTCTGAACCATATGAAAATTTTCAATGTAGTCATTTTCGTTAATTCAAGTTCAGGGACTACATCGAATATTTTCATATAGTTGAACATGTATAGAAAGTTCAGAAGATGATATTGAACAAATTAAAAGTTCAAGGAGATGATCACATTGAATATTAGCTCAAAATTTGAGGACTGCATTAAATAAATTAAAAATTTATAGATTAAATTATATATTAAATTAAAATTCATGATTGTTCGCGTCGTTATTCCTAAAAAAAAAAAAAGAAAAGAGAGAGAGAGACTCGCGAGTTAATCATTGGTGCGAAAGTGCTGACGACATTTTTTTCCAAGGGGCGAGTCACTTGGACAGGCTACCGGCTGAGAAGGTGAAAAGGCGTTGAGCGGGACCCGCCTACTGGTCGGCGAAAAGACCCCTTCACATCGGCTTGGCGTCGCTTGGCTTGGCTTCTAAGCACGTCGTCCATTGCCCTTGCTTGGTTGGGCCCTTTTTGTCCTTTCGGCTCGAGACCTGGGCTTCAATCTAGGCTTTTCCTTTTCACGTGCATTTTTTTTATTGTAACTTCTTTCGTTTTTGTTCCTCCGTTTTTTTTTTTTTTTTTTTGTGGCTCCTTTTTTAATATTTTAAGCTAGAACTACAGAGTATTCGCGTTCGCCGCCGCCGTCGAGGTGTCGCGATGAATCGCGCCTTGCTCTTTGCATCACGCGCGTTTCCGCTTCGGCTTCTGATTAACTTACGTGACCCATCGTAGGAAGCGGGGTCGCTCCGGATGAATGCTCGAGATTACCATCGCTTAACCAATCTTTTACTCGGAAGTCGGGATCGCCAGCGGCCCACCCCCTCTCGCTCGATGCATCGGTCTCGTCGTCGACGATCGTCTCCGGCACATCGGTTAACACACGGTCGATGGGGGAAAGCTTCGGTTTTTAAGGTACTTTGTCGCGCGCGTCAAGACGACAGGCCAATGCACGAACAAGCTCGCGGACGATGTCCCAAAGCAGCTGCTGTTGATGACGGCGAAACGAAGGAGGAGAAGAGGGGCGCCATCCATACAACGCTCGAGGGGTAACAAATCTACCGCGAGCATCCTATGCTCTTTCTTTTTCTTCCGCAGCTCCCTTCTCTTGACCGAATCACGCACGACCGACACAAACTCGCGAGTGGGCCCCGCCCAATTATTTCCAAGTGTCCCCGATTTGAAAGACTAGAGTAACAAGAGATCCTTTACGGTTTTTCCTTATATACGTATCTATAAGTCTATAAGATACATTCCTTTTCTTTTCTTTTAGAACTGGGGGGGCATGGAAGAGTTGAACATGGGTGATTAAATTTGAGAGCTGGCATGGCAATGGCGAAGACGACGACGATACGCAGAGGACCATAAAAGGGCGTCGGCAAAATTGCCCACAGAGCAGGACAGGACAGATGGCGAAGCTGAGCTGTCGTTGTCCCACCCCCCCCCCCTCACGGCCCCAAATATCATCTTATTCGATCTTATTTTCCACCGTACATTCGAGAGGGAATATCCCGGAAACGTTTCTAATCCGATGGACGCCGTCTCGATAAGATATTTCCTGCGTGAAGGGGGGGGGGGGGGGAGAAAAATTTTTTAGGAAGAGAAAAATGCGGCTGAGCATTCAATACGTGGAAATACGCAAAAATGAACGTAATAATATTAAGAGGGGAGAAATCACCAGCCAAATAAATAGGAGGAGTCGCTACAATGTTCTATCAAGACAGGCATCCGCGGCGGTATTCATTCCTCGCGGAAAACGCGTTCGGACCTCGACATATCGATTCATTCCGGTCCGCCGTTCAACCCATTTTGCCCGAGAACACGGACCCGTTTCGTTTTGTCCCCCCCGACCATTCTCGCGGTCGGGGTGATGAGCAAGTTTCGCAGGGGGCAAACGCTACTTAGACAGATATGGAAATAGGGCATTTGTGTTCGCGTCAGGGTTTTAGCGTGCCACGGGGAGACATAATAGCAAAAGCGAGACGAGCCAGGAGAGGGTCCGAAACGAGGGGGGCTTCTTCTTCCGATGGGGACGTCTCTCCCGCTGGAGGGCCGGCGGTCGTTCTCACTCACGCCCATTTTTTCCTTTCTTCCGTACTCGCGGCTTCATCCCGACCGTCGGATGCTCTCCCCGGGGGTTAGGTGGTGCTGTGCAATCATGGACGTAGATTTGGAGGGGGATTAACGTTGCATCCGGATCGCGATTTTGTCTTCGCTCGGAGCAATAATACGAAGTAAGTCTCGGACAGCAATGTGTACATTGAAACGCCGGGGAGGGGGGGCAGTTTTGTCTTTTGAATGGGATTCGTATGATTCCGTGGAGCTGGCGAGCTTGTATCAAAACGGGCGGTGTCGTCCCGTGGGGGCTTTCCGACACTCCCGAATGGGGCCCGGCGAGATTGTCGGTGGCACGCTTTTTATGGGCATTTTTGGTTTTTTGTTTTTTTTTTTCGTTTTCGTTTATTGTTGGTCCAAGTTTTGGTGCACGTTGTGGGGGTGGTTCACGTTGGAGAATTCCTCGTCTCTTTTGTGCGCGAAAGCAGCGTTCGGTTGGGGTCAGCGTGCGATTTTGGGAGCTCGGCAGAAAAGTTGCGGTTTCGCACTCGACGGGTTTAAACCCCTGAATTTTTAACGAGCAATTTGTATTGTGTATAGTTATATATTATTAAAGATGCGATTACTTTTTCTTCTTAGCGAGTGGCGGGTAAAGTTGATTAGGAAATCGGTTAATAGCACGAAGGTGAAAAGGTGGTGTTTTTCCTTTCTTCTTTTTTTTTACGTAGTACCGTTTAATCGTGTATTGATTACCATGACTAGATAACTAACTGTTTGACACCGTTTTAAGCGGCGTGACAATTCAAGACAGTGCCCCCCTCTCCCCCCCCCCCCCCCTCCCCCCCTTCCCCACCCAAATTCTTGGCTAATGGGCCTAGTTGGCCTACTTTTACAAGCGAGTTGGGCCGTGGAGAAGACCCGACAGGTGAGAATTGATGGGATAATTGTCCGAAAGCCCCAAATCAATCGTACGGCGGGAATAAACCTTTCGATTGTGGATTTAATCCTAAACCTATTATACAAACGGCCAATTTGATCGCAAACTTTTCAACTGTGCCAATTTAATCCCTTGAATTGGTTTTAGTGGCTAAGGATCTGGCCTGTGCATGAATCAAGCGCGACATGATTCGATTCCCCGCATCGATGAGTGTGTACAATTTCACATTTCGGTCACCCGTTCGAACTTTGGCTCGCACCTTAACCGGTCCATGAAGTTGGTGGAGTACTTGATGAGTTTGCGATTCATATGTCTAGGACAGGCTTCCTAAAAAGACAATGGTTGGGCTGGGGACGGTAAAGGTGGGCCCACATAGGATTTTCGAGAGCTGCGCAATTAGAAAACTTGTAATGGGCCTGGCGCAATTCATCGTGCGCCAGGCCATGGCGTAGATTCAGGCCTTTAGCTGAGGCCCATGGGCCATGCACACGCTTCACAGTATCGAATCGACCAACGTCTCTTTTCTCATTTTTCCCCTTACGACAAAGTGGTATCTTATTGTATAGTTTTATTATTAGATTGCAAGTTAACCTTTTTTATATTGTCACGTGCAATATCACCATGAATTATAAATTTATAATCACTAATTAATCATTATATTACTGAAATCATTAGATTCTGTTTTCCGTGTGCAGTCCCGAATAATATTCAAATGAGTGACCAACGATTTTTCTAATTATATTTTCAAAATGGCGTAACTAATATAATGTCAAATTATTCTATCAATTGCTAATCATAATCATATACCATGCAATCATTTTCAATGCGATTGCTATATGATTCTTTTGTTATTAATAACCCCGGTTAATAAAAATCGAAGTTCTTAGATTACCAATGCGAGTAACTTGAAGATGTAAGCGATGTTATTACGCTGCTGGCAAAGAGAAAGAACAGACATCGGCACTTTTCGAATGGTTTATCACGGGACGACAACGGCATGGATCTTCGCGTAATAGCTGCTGCTACAAAGCAAATAAGAGTAATTTTTAATGAAGTTGTACTTGCAGTAGCCATCACATGTTGTGGATATCGAGGCTGAACGCTTACGACAGGCTAAAGGGTGTCTTCGCTCAACAACGCGAAGTTTCAACTTGCACGCGGGCATGCTGCATGTATCAGCATGCAGACGTTCCCAATGACTACCAAGAAGAACCGAAACAATTCATGGTCCGACTCTACATTTTCTGAACTTGTAGGACACGCTCATCTCAACGTTTTACGCGTGGTTTTCCTTTTTACGAATGCATGATGTCTACGCTCGATAAACAATGGGGAATCACTTTTTTTATCAGCCGAAGTCCTGTTGGCCGTGTTTAACACCATGGTCAAAATGAAGAGCTTGCTCATTGCTTGTGCTTGCGGGAAGCTGGAGATGGACATCGCCAATGCAGCGCCAAAAAGAGCCGCCATTCACATTGCAGAAGAGTCGAAATAGACAAACAACATTTGGAGAGACGAAAGGGGCGAGAAGGGGGTCTGACTACTTCGATCGCATGCATGGCTTATCACCATTCCGAGGGTTAGCGCTTGCCAAAAGTGAATTTCATTACAAAAGCTGCGTGATCAACTGTTGAGATCGGTCTGCTCAGCATGGTTCGTGATCCTATAATATTTTTCTCGCTGTCAAGGATTCTCCACAATAATAGGCCACAAAAAGATTTAGCGGACAAAGTTCAGTTCCGCGGTCACCTTCCCGTGTTCTAAACAAAATGTAACCAACATATAGGAAAGTAAGTATACTTCGGGCAATATATTTCTTGCATTTTCTGGGAAAATCCTTGTTGGTTCAAGTTCTCCTCTCCTGATTCTCCAGGAGGAGATGGAACGAAACCCACGAAGCCAAGACTCAAACCCTTTTCTAGCTTCCTCAACATCACCATCACAATCAATGATGACGATCCGCCTGGTCTTTTTCTCTGCTCTTCTGAACTTACCCAACACTTGCATTACATAGATGGTCCCGTTTTTGCCGAAGGACAACATCATCATCAACTGCGAGCTAATTCTTTAGTAACCCTCCTAGATACAAGGATATTCAAGACTGACGTTAAATTCTGCAGCTACTTGTAGGACAAGGACGACAACATTCAAATTTCGGTCACATCCGCAGATGTTCTGTCGCCTGTTGATTTGATGGCTAGGACCTTCGTTTCCGATGCCGCGTGCTCGTTTGATTGTCTAGTGCAGGGTGGCATCGGGTTCGGCTGCATTTCTTTCCAATGACCAATACCCAGTTTGACCACCAAATCGCAATGTTCACTGTAAGACGAGCGATGTGGTGCTTCCACATAGATATTTGGTCGAGAACAGCACCCAATACATGGTCAAGGAGTACCTCCTGAATGCGACTGATCCTCATTTTACTCTCAAATTTAAGTCCTGTGAAGGCTTCCTTCGCATTCATCAACGCTATAGAGGTGGTTTCGGCTCCAGACTTCTCGATTGCCAACGCATGGGCACGACGCTTTTTCCTGTCATGGATTATAACGGTCTTGATGCTTCAATTACCAATGTGTTTATAGGCTCAATGTGGGCCTATCATCACTTCGCAGAACAACACAGCGAGGAGGTATATTGGGTGACCGATGCCAAGCATCTCAAGGACAAATTCTTGCCAAGAGCGTTTCTGTCCCATCCAAAGTCATCAAATATCCCGAGGAAATGCACGCGCCGTGTGTGCATATGCCATCAAGATTGTTGATGCAAAAGTTCAAAGACCGAACTTCAACTAGACGTGGAACTTCGATATCAATGCGAACTTTTAACTATGCGGTCAGGCCAGACTTCTGTGATACGATAAGCCAGTTGTTCAAGGATCTCTACTTCCATGTGGCTATCAACGGGAAGATGGTGACATCCGGTTTGGACTTGTTGAGGTCGACTAACAGTCCGGTGGTGCCTTCCTATAAAGATATCGTGGTGAATTCTATCTGGATGACCAACGGACTAAAACTTCAAGTCGGTCTGATGAATCAGGACATCAGTCTGGTGAATGCCATCTTGAATGGTGTGGATATCTGGATAAAGAGCAACTCGGTGAATGATTTGGATGGTGAATTTGGGGTTGATGGGAAAAAAGCTACTCCGTCTGCTCTCAACACATTTGCCGCAGTTGGATTCACCATGACCCGCAACAGCGACACAAGCAGCAAGACCTCGATAAGATCCCACAGGAGGAATTTCTACCAGTCCACTTTCATGCTCGGTCCGTACTTCTCCTTTACGGAGTTGCAAGAAGCGACCAAGAACTTCGACTCTAATGCAGTAATAGGTGTTGGGGTTTTCGGCAATGTTTATTCGGGAACAATCAATGATGAGACTAAAGTCACTGTTAAGAGAGGAAACCTGTAATCAGAACAAGGCATTACGGAATTCCAGACGGGAAATTCAGATGCTGTCCAAGATTAGGCACAGGCATTTGGTATCTCTAATCAGTAATTGGACGAGAACGATGCGATGATCTTGGTCTTGGAGCACATGTCCAATGGTCCTCTGAGAGACCACATACATGGTAAAACTTGCCATCTTCGCAATGGAAACAGAGGCTAGAGATTCGTATAAGAGCCGCCCATGGGCTTCACCATCTCCATACCGGCATGGCTCTAGGCATTATCTGCCGTGATGTGAAGATGGCCAACATTTTGCTTGTCGAGAACTTCATCGCCAAGGTTGCGGATTTTGGCCTATATGAGGATGCATCGACGGGACAAGTCACCGGCACACAGCGGTAAAGGGAAGCTCCGGATATCTGGATCCCTAGTATATTAGGAGGTAGCAATTGACACGCTAGTCCAATGTTACTCGTTTGGGGTGGTTTTATTTCAGGTACTATGTGCGAAGCTGGCTCTTAACGCACGCTCACGGGAGAGCAAGTGAACCTGGCGGAGTGAGCAATGCAGTGGAAGAGAAAGGGGCTGCTCGACAGGACCATTGACACAGTCCCCACCACCTCCAGGGCCGTGTCAGTCTTGAATCCATAAAGAACTTCACCGAGGCTGCGCAGGAAGTGCTTGGCTGAGCACGGGGTGGATAGGCCTACCTACCACAGGAGATGTTGGGCCCGTTTGGTTCGGCTTTGGGGGAATACATTTGGGGAAATGTAAATACCTTTGGACTAAAGGGGTTTTTAAAAATGCAAGTAATGTTTGGTAAGTATTTTTTAAAATCAACTTGGGCTAAAGGACTTTTGCTAATTAAAAAAAAAAAAGCTCAAAACGGCAGCTGCCGCCGCCGGCCAGATCTGGTCGCCGGCCAACCGCCAACGGCCAGATCTAGTCGCCGGCGACTATCGCCTGGGGTCGTGCAATCCCGACGACCGCCGCCTGGGGTCGCCGGACCTCGGGCGTCATGTGGGTTGCGCGACCCAAGCCAAGCGTTGCCTGGGTCACGCGACCCTGGCGACGCTCGAGGTCCGGCGACCCCAGGCGGCGGTTGCCGGGGTCAGGCTAGCCCTCAGGCGGCGGGCGCCGGGCCTCGGTCTACCTTTGATAAACAGTGCAAGTTGCATTCCAATAATGCAACTTTTCAAAGCACATCCGAAGGAGCATTGGCCAAAGGTCTCTTGAAGAGTATTGGAAATGCAATTGCATCTCCCCAAAGTGAGTAAAAAAAATTTGCCAAACACCATTTACATTTTGCCAAGGGACTTTAGAGCCTAAATGAGTATTGCAAATGCTGAACCGAACGGGCCGTTGCATTGCAGTCGCAAGAAGCTTTCTCTCGAGCAGCTATCACAACCTCGCCAGACGTCGCTTTGTCCACTGCATCCCCGGGACCATAATGATTTGCATACAGAAGAAAGGAATGCCGTCGCTGACCACTCTCAATCAGAATGCATACGGCGATTCAATCTTTAAACGACTCATGGCAAGATAGCGAGCCACAAGCAGAGTTGAACACCCCCCATAACTTTAAGTTGTCAAAAATAACCTTTGTTGGAGATGCCACTGGAGCTTCGCCTTCAAAGATGGTAAAATGCGTTATTCAGTTGATTGCAGAAATGCTTTTGGAATCAAATAAATCCAATTTGGATACAATTTCGAGCAAGCTCCTGACCATGATGGTTACAATTCACCCACGTCCTGAAAATTATAAGAGAGAAAAAGAAATAAAATCAGTGCAGATTTGTTCACACGAGTAGGGCTATATAATTCTAAAAAAAAGCATCAACTTTACCTTAAGTAACAATTTTGGTTGGAACTTTTTTTTGTTTCAATAAAAAGCACCAATTTTTACTCGAGTCCCAAATTTAGCCCCCGTGATATGAAATTTTCAAATTGTTCAGGCAATATTTGGGATATGGGTGAAAGTTTGTGATTTTTTATGAGACAAAAAATGATTCAGGCCATAATTGCCACTCAAGGTAAAGTTGGTGCTTTTTTTTGGAATTACCATAAATGGCGTTTGAAATTATTTTAGAAGGAAAAATGGGATAAAAGACTCTTAAAATTTTTTAAATAATTTTAAATTACACTTTTACACTTTCTAATTTTTGAATATGATGATGGAATCTACAGTAGTACGTGTAATTGTATTGATTTTATTATGTGCTTATGAATCGAATGTAGTTAAAATGGATGTTCCGTTTGTTTTGTGAAAAATTGATAATTTGAAAAATATTTTCCTACTATCACTTTTATCTTTTAAACAAATTAATTAATAAAAAAATTTCATCGTCCATGAAATTTTTAGACATAAATTATTGTCAATAGTGAAAATCTTTTTGTTGACTAATTATATCAAGCAATAAAAGCAATTATTTATGGGAAAACATTTTTCAAATCATCGATTTTTTGCAAAACAAACGAAATTGTAAAGTGTTTCTCTCTACTAAAATAACTTTTGTACGTAGCTAATTCTATTGCATATATAGAATAATATTATAATTAATATCTGTATGTACATTAATATTTCAAAAGATTTTCCCTTGGTTTTCACTTTCTTAGCAAAACTTTTAAGTTTTTTCTTGATATATAATGACTAATTCCGTAAAATTTAGTGCATTTAATGTCAAAAGTTTATTTTTCTTTAGTTTTCGTTTTCTTGGCAAACTTAATTTTGTTTGAAAAATAAAAGACCCCTTCCATTAAAATTTATGCATTTGATGTTTAAAAGTCCATTTTTCTCTATTACTTATAGATAGATTGGTTCACCAACGAGTTTGTTCTCTATTTCTTTCTTTTTCCTCTCTGAAACTATGTTTTATTTCAACTAGCAAAAGTGCACATGCTTTACGTTGCGGAAAATAACAATTTGCAAAATCATCTTATTACGAAATATTTGAATTGTTTATTTATGGAAAGAAATTACCGACCAGATATGAAGAGATTGTAAACATATATGTGGGTAAAGAAATATTTTTGTAGACATGAAATTTGTTTGCAAGATTACCGATAAAATTGAAAAGACATAAATTATAAAATTGAAATAGGGGAGAAACGATACAGAATTGCTAATTTAGATTTCGTTTAGTGATAAAATATTTATAAATGAACTAAAATGGGGGTATTTTGGGAAAAAAAGGATTGTGATTGATTCATTTATCCAGATATTCTAATTGAAAATCCAAGTCAATTATGATAATACAAATGACCAACAGCTAAAACAATTTCGAAGTTTCATGACATACACTTGCATAATGCAATTCTATTCCCAAATCTAAACACGGATGAAATCTAAAATCCACCGCATCTAACTATCAATGACAAAAACCTTCTAAATGAAATGCATTATGACTAGATAGAGTGCAATAATTTATGCATCTTTCTCGATATTCGCTGCCTTCACAAAATACGGTACATGTTCTAAAAATCGATAAAGTTTTTAACTTGAGTGAGTATTTGAATTTTATTTATACATCACTCGTTACTTCTTGATTAGCATTGATCAATAAATACTTATTTTTTTGGATCATGGTGATTGCGAAATTTTAAGTCTTGAAGCGGGAATAAGAAAACTCATGAAATTTTTTTCTAATCATAAGAGATAAGGTATAAACGCTCAAAATTGTTGCATATATATATGTATGGGTTAATACCATGAAAATATCTAAATCAGTAAATTTGCAACAAATTTATCCTAAAAGCTCAAAAAATTAATTTTTGATCACCAAAAGCCTTAAATTAGTATACTTGCGATAGTTTACTCTCCTTTAATTTCCGTTAAATTTGATTAATACCACGAAAAACCACAAACTTAGTGCATTCGTCAACTACCACGCGTCATCTAACTTAGCAATTTGACAGTAAAATTCAATGAAAACTAGTAGATGGTAAATTCATCATAAGTGTATAAATTTTGAGTTTTTTGTGGTGAAGAAATTAGTGTAGGGTAAATTTGTGGCAGATGTACCGATTTAGGATTTTTCGTGATATTAACCTCATATATATTAAAGATCAAATCGATTAACTAACGACAATGGCAACCCTCTCGATTTCTTTTGCTCGTTTCATATACTAAATCGAAATTTAATATATATATATATATATATTTGGGCATTTTTGCTTATTTCAAAAAGGGGTATTTGCACGATGTTGAGGTCGTTTTCTATTGGATTCAAAATCCGCGGAAAAAAAAGAAGAAAAATGATTTCTCCACAGTCGCAATGGCACGAAAACTAAAAAAAAACCCGGTACTCAAAAAGGCGCGTGCGAATTCCCCGAAATGCCCACCCCCTCCGCATAAAGACCAAGACCTCTCGTCTCCTTCTCTCTCTCCTCTCCTTCGAAGTTCGACCGCGACCAGCTTCTGGTGATCTCCTCCTCCGCACTCCCCCTTCCCCCCATCTCTCTCTCTCTCTCTCTGCGCGCGTGTGTATCGGCGCAGTCAAACAGCTTTGCTCGCCTCTCAAATCGTGTCTCTGTGCTCAGGGGCGACCGGCGGGAAGCGACCCGATTCCCCGGCAATCCACCCATGACCGTCATGACTCCTGCCCCTATCGATGTACGTCCTCGAATCGCTCGCTCTTTGCCCCTCCCCCCCCCTCGCAATCGTTTCCTCTGCCGTGTGTGCTCGCGCGCAATCCGCGCGCGGCCCCGTGGTTCTCGGTGCGGCCGGGGACGCGCGCGCTGGCCCGGCATTCGCTCGCCCCGCCCGCCCGGTCATCGCGCGGCGGTGCCGCGGCCAATCTCGGCTAGGGCTTTGGCGTCGATTCGCGGGCGGCGCGCGGAGTTAATCCGGACGCCATTACCCGCCGGCGTGTCGATTGTAGGGTTTTCGAGGGGCAATCTGTAGGGTTTTTTTCAATAACGTTTTGGTGGATCCGCGGATGGATGGTTACTTGGTATTTTGCTTTGTGGTCGCAGCAACAGGAGGATGAGGAGATGCTCGTTCCCCACTCGGATTTGGCTGAGAACAATCACCAGCCCATGGAAGGTGACTCCTTGGATCCGTAATCGAGTAGTGTCGATTCAGTAGTTCCCTCTCTAGTCGTACGGGCCTTTGACCTTTGTTGTTATGCGCCCCAATGTGTCTTTGCTTTGCCTATTTTGGTGCCCTTAACACAGCACTGTTGCAATCATCTTGGTTTGCCATCTCGAATGAACTTTAATTACTGGGGGCACAGAATTTGCCTATTGGGAGCATGCAAGATCGAGAATTGTTCTCTTACAGTTTTCTGTGATATCAGTTTAATGAAGTTTAAGTTCTGGTCGCTGTCAGGTAGATCTCATTCTAATGTCAGTTCGGGTTCTAATTGTTCCTTTTCTCTCGGTGACGATCACTAGTGGCAGCGCCCGCTGAAGCCGCAAACCCAGCAGACAATCAGCCAGTGGATGATCCCCCACCATCAAGATTTACGTGGCGAATTGACAACTTCTCTAGGCTGAACACCAAGAAGCTTTACTCTGATGTATTTGTAGTTGGTGGTTATAAATGGTATTTTTTCATAATGCTCATTCCAATGTCTTAATTTACAAGTGAATTATATTTGGATTGAACATTTCTTTGCTTGCCTTGCTTACTTCAGGCGGGTGCTTGTTTTCCCAAAAGGAAACAACGTGGACTACTTGTCTATGTACTTGGATGTTGCTGATTCGGCGAGCTTGCCATATGGATGGAGTAGATATGCGCAGTTCAGTTTAGGGGTTATAAATCAAATACATAACAAATATACTGTCAGAAAAGGTACATTTTTTAACACGTGGATGAATTTGTATACGTTGAAATCTTATGCAGTTGCTGAATGTGCTTGCTGATGAACTGACATCTAGAAGTCATTTGAGATATCTACCATAAAAGCAGCGTACCGTGATAATTTCGATTATGAACGTCCACTTTGTATTTGTCTGCAAGGTAATGGCTGTATACGAGGAAACTCGTACGTTTGATGAGACAATGCAGTATATTTTTCTCCAATGATGATAGATACAGAAAATATCCATTTCGATAAGCTGCTTGGCAGCTAAATAATCTGGGCGACGACAAGGTTTTAGCTTATCAGCCCCTTTAGTAGTCTTTTATGTAAAAAATGGGAGACGTCAGACAAAGAAATTCTCGCAGATAGACAGTGTATGCTTTTGAAATATCGATTATGGTTAATTATTCAAGCTACTGTTAGCATGCAGATATTTTGGGTGCAATGGCTTACACATGACTCATCTTACACGCCTGTAACCCCAAGATGAATTGATTTCCTCGAAAATGAAAATAGAAAGCTTATGTTTTCATTTGTCCATTCAAGCACATAAATTTTACTTCTTTGGCCGACCACCTTGTGCTGTCGGT
Source organism: Syzygium grande (assembly GCA_024733475.1). Classification (NCBI taxonomy): domain Eukaryota; kingdom Viridiplantae; phylum Streptophyta; class Magnoliopsida; order Myrtales; family Myrtaceae; genus Syzygium; species Syzygium grande. Next base: position 28,886,182 of record JAMXDD010000007.1, read on the forward strand.
GGCAGATGCTCTTTTGAATAGAGAGCACACTGTTCTAAATAGAGCATACTGTTTTAAAAAATGAAATAGGCTTGAGCATTTTGTTTATATGCTCATAGAGTTGCTTGGCTATTAGATTGTATCGAACACTCAAGGGTGGGTTCTTTCCTTTGCAACGTGACGAATAATTTCTTTTCTATTTAAAAGTTTTACATGTCTTGTAAATTCTAGTTTTTTTTTTTTTCTTTAATATTGCAACTTTGGTGCTGGCATATTCTAATATGGATTGTGACCCATGAATGCTCCCCTTTATGTGCTTAGAAGAACTTTCATGTAAGAAAAGTTTTAAAATATCATGAGTTCAGCTACATTTCTAATTATATCTTGTAGGCTATGCATATGTTACTGATAAGGACCAGCTATGCGGGGTTTCCTGTTATGCTTAGGAAATCCCTTTTCTTGTAGTCGAATACTCCATTCGAAACATAGATGCTTAATCTTGCCCTTCATTTTAAGACATGAGATTTTACTCAGTGATTTTGCTAGCTTGGCTGTGTTGCTTGTCAAACAAAAGGAGTGAGGAATATTCGAGCAGCCATCAATCTCTGCCGTGAATTAATGCACCTTATGGTTATTAAATAATTTTGCAGTTTGACATGCAGTGGATCCTTATGTAATTGTAAAATGTTGGGAACGTGTGCCAGATGAATTTTACTCCAACTCAGAGGATATTTTCCATGTTTTCTTTGCCAGATACGCAACACCAGTTCAATGCCCGGGAAAGTGATTGGGGTTTCACATCCTTTATGCCTCTTAGTGAACTTTATGATCCTGCTAGAGGTTATCTAGTGCATGATAGTGTTATAGTGGAAGCTGAGGTTATTGTTCGTAGAGTTGTAGATTACTGGACATATGACTCCAAAAAAGAGACTGGTTATGTTGGTCTCAAGAACCAAGGAGCGACATGTTATATGAACTCTCTCCTCCAGACACTTTATCATATTCCTTACTTCAGGAAGGTAAAGCTGTGCTGATTGATTACTCTGGCTTGCATGCAAACATGAAGCTGTAGCACTTTGTATTAATTTGAATGGTTGGACCATCTGTTACAGGCTGTGTACCATATGCCTACTACTGAGAATGATATGCCATCTGCGAGCATCCCTTTGGCTCTCCAGAGTTTATTTTATAAGCTCCAGTACAGCGACAGCAGTGTAGCGACAAAAGAGTTGACCAAGTCCTTCGGATGGGACACGTACGATTCTTTCATGCAGCATGATGTGCAAGAACTAAATAGGGTTCTGTGCGAAAAGCTTGAAGATAAAATGAAGGTGAAAAAAGTGAACTTGTTAAAAGTATGGGACTTCTCTTGATATGTACTAATTCATGGGAACCTTTGTCTACAGGGTACTGTTGTCGAGGGAACGATACAGAAATTATTTGAAGGGCATCATATGAATTACATTGAATGCATTAATGTAGATTACAAATCTACTAGAAAGGAGTCATTTTATGGTACTGTTTTAATTTGGCCATAGCAATTTTTTGGGGTTTTTCTTTTGCTCATGCTAATCTGTTCACATATGATTATGAAGATCTTCAGCTTGATGTCAAAGGCTGTCGAGATGTTTATGCATCTTTTGATAAGTATGTTGAAGTTGAACGCCTTGAGGGTGATAACAAGTACCATGCTGAACAATATGGCTTGCAGGTTAGTCATTCTATCGCAGGGAATTTTGGTAATTACTGATGGTTTACTTTGTGAACACGCTCGAGCAGACACAAGCTCTCATTCTCCTTCACTTGCTCCTGCTTTTAAGTATTATGCATGCTAGCAATTACTGGAAGGCATACTTTGATGGCCTTCATTTATGTCAATTTTCTGGATATGCTTTATCAAGGTTAACTCTTTTTAGATCAATCATTAGGTGATTATGCATGTTTTACTCTGATCGGTTACATCCCTTGAAAGGTTTTCTGGTTTTTGAGACTGGAATTCTGAATCTCGCCTTGTTAACTCACCTCTCAAACCTTAATGCGTTTATGGCCAGCTTTGGGTCAAAATGTGTATTTAGTAAAAAATTAATTCGCAATAAACCTTCAGAACTGTTAATTTTCAATCAAGTAGAGTCTAGCTGAGAGTTGCGCCTTTGATTTTTCGTTGCAATTGTTTTACGATAATCTGCTTTAGAGGTTGATATTTTATGTAAACAAAATGTTAAGTCTGTAATCTCTCTTGTACGATATTTTTAACTAGTCAATAGCTTCTAAAGCCAATATTAGCGGATCACCCTTCTCCTTCTTCCATGGTGTCCTCTCTTGTGATGTGGCTTCCTGGCTGTTTCCATTCATGCTTTTTTTTTTTATGGCTGAAAGGCTTGAGATAGTTTTATTATGTAGTTCTAGCTGTTTCCACTCTTGCTTTTTAGTTTCTTAAAACAAGGACTACTGGATTATGTATGTGTAACGCATTCAGGGTGTCTGCCTAAATAATAGTCTGATTGGTGATTCGATGACAAATTAGTTCACTTTTGGGAGTTATGACCTAAATTTAAGTTCTTACAAGTACGGCAGCTTGAAGAATTCAGGTGACTCGCCATGTGAAATTATTTAATCATAGACAACGATACTATTTGTTCATTTAGATGTGTGTAGTGCAGGATCCAACTGCCACAAAAGCTGTCACCAGAGAATGAGAGAGGCATTAATAGGATTGACTCTAGGTTATGTTCATAGGCTACGTTATGGCATTTTTTTTTGCATGATTAGGAGGAAATTTTATCAGCAGATTCAGAACTGAATTGATTTATCAATTCTAGACTTTCTAATATTACCAAAGCTTCCTCAATTTTTTTGAATTGTTAGGCGAAAGATTACAATCCTCTGGCTTTTGCGTGATGATGACTGTTTTGATTTTTTATGTCATTTCAGGATGCAAAAAAGGGGGTTCTGTTCATTGACTTCCCCCCTGTTCTTCAACTCCAATTGAAACGATTTGAATATGATTTTATGCGGGACACTATGGTGAAGGTTAGCCATTTAGATAAACATTGAATAACTCTTTTATTGTTTGGTATCACGGGCGGTTGATACTTCTTGAAATTATGTGCTGCCTTCATGATTGCTGCGTGCTCTCAACTTATATAGGAGTTCTGGGTTCTTTTATATTTCTGGTTTGCGTTGTACTTCATTTTCTATGTGGTTATGATTTATGGTGCTGGTGGCCTACTGCTACAAGATGTTCAACTTCTGCAAAACTGCTAGGTGTACACCTATATTAGCTGACTCCTAGGTTACAGGCAGAAACACTGGCTAGTTTTTTATGTGCTTAAGTATTGTCTGGATTTATTTTAGGCAAAATAATGTGACTGGTTTTTGTTTGATTCATGATTTTTTATTTTATTTTAATGTGTTAGCAGTACCATTCCAGTTAAGGTAGACATTGTATTATCCTTGTCATTGAGGATCTTCATGCTTTCACTTTTCAGATCAATGATCGCTATGAGTTTCCTCTGCAACTTGATCTTGACCGCGAGGATGGTAAATATCTGTCTCCTGATGCTGATAGGGGTGTTCGCAATCTCTACACACTCCACAGGTACAAGTATTGTTCATTTACCACTATGTTGTATTTATATCACTTGCTGACTTGACATTCCATCATATCACCAAATCAAGCCTCGGAAGGGTGATCCTCCCACAAATCAATGGGTATCTTGCAACTTGTGGTGTATTTAGGTTTATGATTGGTGCCTCGTGATATATATTTTGAAGTCTGTCAGTCGTACATTTGAATTTTAAAATGGCTTTTGGTGGCTGAAGTGACAAGTGATGCTTTCTTGGATATGCTGCAAGCTTTGCTTGTCTAAGCTGCTGCTTTTAATCATGATATGCTCAGTACAGCATTGAATGATTGTTGCAAGTTCTGTGATGATTTGCAGGCCGTCTTTTTGTGATACTTTGTTACTCTATACTGTTATTCAGGCTACAGGATGCAGCTTTGTCCTGACCTTTCTTCCTTGGTCTTCGCTCCCTCTTTTTCCTGGATTGTTCTCTCTTAGTGTTTATCAACAGATCAGCCTGATGCTTTTCACCTAGAAGACGTTGGAAAACAAACCTTTTAAGACTGACATTGTTTCCTGATTTCTCATGTTATCTTACCTGAGTAGTGAAGCATAATTTCAATCTGTAAAAGTCATTTTTGGAGAGCTTGTGCTGCTATTTAACTGTTGTCACTGTGCTACTATTGATTACTCCATTTGTTTTCAGTGTTTTGGTTCACAGCGGTGGGGTGCATGGCGGACATTATTATGCATTTATCAGACCTACTCTTTCTGACCAATGGTACGCTATTTCTCCTTCTGTTTATTTGTTTATTTGATAATTGAAAACTGACTGTCTTTGTATTATAAAAAGCTATCATATTGCAACGCATCTCTTGTGCTTTCAATTCAAATCTGCTAATTAATTTATTCTGTTTTTCTTTGTTATGATTTACCATCTTTGTCGGATATTCCTGAGCTTGAGTTGTATGTGTCGGAGTTGCAATTGGTGCAATTAAAATATGGAGTGTGGCTTGGAGGTGCTGTACTTTTGAGCACTAGTTTGGCTCACTTCCTTTATTATATGGAGTATGGATAATTGGTCACACATCTCCTGGGATCCTTTGCATTTGTCAACAGAGTGATGTGATTTCTCTATTCACTTGAAAATCTTGAATTTTGAAGCTGTAAATTTTCCCACAATTTTCAACTTCTCCTCTCCAAACGTTTTAGGAAACTTCCAGTCAGCAGAATACTCAATTTATCTTATATATAGGTTGAAGTGCATGAATGAAAATAATGAAAGTGTGCAGTGGTGTGGAGATTTCCATGCTTTCTGAGGGTTACTCCCGTTTAGGCTATATTTGCTTCAAAATAAACAATTGTCAGAAACTAGGGTAGCTTTTCTCATATTACTGTGTTGATGCTACCAATGAGGACTGTCTGTGAGAGAGATTTTTCACAACTAATCTAATGAAAACTAGTGCACTTTCTTTGGAGTATTAGTTGTTTTCTCAAACAACCTATTCTAGTATGATCTATGTTGATGTGTTGATCAGTTGTCTCTGCCTATCCTCCCTACTACTTGTCATCCCAACTAGCTGGTTGAGTTGTCATGTCTCATGGCTATCAACATCACCACTATCAGTACGGTCATCAACTATTTGGCGATCACTCATCACCACCCCTGCTGCCTCAAATGATTGCTCTCCAAAATAATGATTCAAGTGCCAAGCATAGTTTTTCCTAGAATTGCTTCCCTTTTTACTGTCCTGCTTTTTAAGTATTCTTACATTTCTTTAAGTGTTCTAGAATTTTTCATAAGTGTCCTTATGAAGATAAAAAATGATCCATGTGGGTCAAGTTATTTTTTTAGACCGATGGACTGAATAAGATCGGGTCTTTTGGTTATCTCTTGGTCTCCAAATTGGTGATTAAAATGTTCATATTGGTGGCCGTAAGGATTTGTTATTTCTGTCTTACTGGATGGATGAATGCCTTATATCTCATTTCCAAGAAATCTTTTATTGCTCATGTTCTTCATTTGGACCGCTGATCAGGTATAAATTTGATGATGAGAGAGTAACAAAAGAAGATATAAAGAGAGCACTAGAAGAGCAATACGGTGGAGAGGAAGAGGTAATTGGAGGGAGCATTGCTTGGAGCCATATATTACTTTTGCTTCCTTGATTAGATGTTTAGTCTTGCCTCCTTTTCACCTTTCATCCTCATTTGACTTGACAGCTCCCGCCAACAAATCCCGGATTTAACAATACTCCATTTAAGTTTACCAAATACTCAAATGCATACATGCTAGTGTATATACGTGAGAGTGACAAGGACAAGATCATCTGTGATGTGGATGAGAAGGACATTGCCGAACATCTGAGGGTAAGATGCTGCTTTTACTATAATTGGAAGTTCAGATAGCTTGTAGATCACAAGTATTAAGTAACTAGGTGATGAGATACTTGATGGACTTAGATATCTCATATAGGTCCCCTATAATTAGCTAATCTCAAGACATCGCGATCCTTTTGGATTGAGTAGTATATTGCTTGAGGTCGTTAAAAGTAATCTATTGGGCTACCTTATCATCGCGCTTCTTTCATTTCCTCCTCATACAAATTAGAGTGAGCCCCCTGCATAGTTAGGGTTGATGTGAAGTCAAGATCCCGTGACTTGTCTCACTCAGAGTCTAGCTTTTTCTAGATTTATTGTCTTCTGAAGTTTTCCAATGCGAGATTATGAATGGGGATACTGCTTGTATGTCATAGGAGAGATTGAAAAAAGAACAAGAAGAAAAGGAACATAAGAAGAAAGAGAAGGCCGAGGCACACTTGTACACCATCATTAAGGTGAGCATTTCTCAAGCCTTGAGCCACCTGCTTTGATAATGGTTATCTAGGATGCCTTTTTGAGCTTAGCAGCTTATCAATGTCATGGTGCTCATAGGTTGCGCGGGATGAAGACCTTGCTGAACAGATTGGCAGGGATATTTATTTTGATCTGGTGGATCATGACAAAGTTAAAAGTTTCCGCATTCAAAAGCAAATGCCTTTTAACATCTTCAAGGTGCACTTTTAGATTCTGGTTGCTTTTAATTTCTCTGATGAATTGGCATTGAGAACTTCACTAGCCACTTTGCGCAAAAGAATGGAGATCCAGTGCTTTAGCTTAAGAGATGAATGAAAGCATTTCTTTCTTGACACCAGGCTCGATAGAGGGAGAGTCAGTTTTAAGATTCTATTTGGCTTAAGCATACAGAATTAAATTGAATTAGTGGTATGACTTTATTGAAGGCCAAGAGAAAAAAACTTCATCAGCCTGTTAGTATCTTTGCCGTAGTAGAATTTGTTTACTGTCCTATATATTAGCTTCTCGGTAGATCCATCTTTGCCGTACACAAGCGATGCTGGAAAATTCAGAATGCACTGGGAAAATGGGAATGTGATGCTGCTTTCTGTATTTAATGCCATTATATACTGAAAAATCATCTGAAAGTTTATTCACCCATTTCCATGCCCCACTTGTTCTTGGTTGTCTTATGAAGTGTCTCTGGCTTCTGTCATCAATTTTTTTTATGAACTGGCCTTAACGGTGCATACAGGAGGAGGTTGCTAAAGAATTCGGTGTTCCAGTGCAATTTCAGCGGTTCTGGCTCTGGGCAAAACGCCAGAACCACACCTATCGTCCTAATCGGCCATTGTCTCCAGCAGAGGAAACACAGTCTGTAAGTACAATTTGTCAGAACTGTTTCTCATGCACATTTTTTTTTGGTTGAACTTATGTTTAGCTTCAGTTGGCTAATCAGTTAGCCTAGTTGGTCTACGTAATGTTGTGTTAGTGTGCTGCACTACCTGCTTTCTGTTATCTGGGACTTGAGTTTTTATTATCACTTAGTTGATTCTTTTTGTGTATGAGCGGAAAATAATGGGGCAGATGCTTGTTCAGCTTATTCATGTAGGAGTTAATTGTTCTTCAGAGTGATAGGTTTGAATTTTCACTTACCTGCATTGGAAGGATGTCTTTTGATTCTGCATATTCTTGTCAGGGATGCTTCCTTTTTTTTTTTTTTTTGGGCCTTTCTTTCTTTCGTTTTTTCATTTCCCTTACTGCTATTTTCATTTCTTCTTTCTGACTGTATTTGTTTCTTTCTTTTCCCTGTACTGTAGGTAGGACAGTTGAGAGAAGTGTCAAATAAAGTTCCGAATGCCGAATTGAAGTTGTTCTTGGAAGTGGAACTAGGGCTGGTAAATTTTCTCATTGCATCTTGATCAATAAAAGGCTTTCATATCCTAGGTGGCATCATTCATTTGGTTGAGCTGTATTTTTTCAGGATATGCACCCCATTGCCCCACCTGACAAGTCAAAGGAAGATATATTATTGTTCTTTAAGCTTTATGATCCTGAGAAGGGAGAGTTGCGGTAACTTATTGCCTCTGTGAACATTCTATTGTAGCACATAAATCTGAAACTGAAATCACTAGTCACTTCGTTCTAAAACAGATATGTCGGAAGGCTTTTTGTGAAGGGTACTGGTAAACCTGCAGAAATCTTGACCAAGTTAAATGAAATGGCTGGTTACTCTCCTGACCATGAAATTGAACTTTATGAGGTTTGTTTTCATCTATGTATTTGCATCATTTCGTAATTCATGCTTATTCAGCTAATCATATTAATGAGAAAGCCTGGGCGTTCTATCAAATTTTAAGGCCTGTGTTGACACTTGACATCCTAATTATGGTGACATGTTTGATGGGGACTCTGTATTTTGTTGACAAGCACTATTGTCTACGGATGTGCGATATGATTGGAGTATCTTTTTTGTGCTTTCTTGCTCAGGAAATAAAATTCGAGCCTAATGTCATGTGTGAACCCGTTGACAAGAAAGTGACATTTCGAGCTAGCCAGGTACAGATGAATGCCTTTTAATGGAGGGTTGCCTGAGTAAGTCTCCAAATTAAATTCTAGAATTGCCTGCAGCTTGAAGATGGAGATATCCTATGCTTCCAGAAATGTCTTCCAACTGAAAATGGTGAACAATTTTCCTATCCAGATGTCCCTTCCTTTCTGGAATATGTGCACAATCGTCAAGTATGTATCCCGGGGTTGTTCGTTCATGATATTGATCTCTCCATAGGCATGGATTAATGCCCCTGCAATTTCATGTATTGTAGATTGTCCACTTCCGTTCTCTTGAAAAACCCAAGGAGGATGATTTCTCTTTGGAGATGTGAGTATGGACACAGTTCTTTTGTAGCCTTTCTGCATTGCTTGCACATATGTTGCTAATAAAATCAAAATGATTGATATGCAATTCTGTATTCAAGGTCTAAGCTGTATACCTATGATGATGTTGTGGAAAGAGTTGCTCAGCAGCTTGGTTTGGATGATCCATCAAAGATCAGGCTCACATCTCACAACTGTTACTCTCAGCAACCCAAGCCCCATCCTATAAAGTATCGTGGAGTGGATCATTTGTCTGATATGTTGGTTCACTATAACCAGGTGAGTAATATTATCCATTGGAGACTTCTGATGGATTGAAATTTTAGGAGCTGAAATGTTGTCTTCCACTTCCACATTCGTGCAGAGCTCGGATATCTTGTACTATGAAGTGCTAGATATCCCTCTTCCAGAACTACAAGGTTTAAAAACTTTAAAAGTAGCATTTCATCATGCTACTAAGGATGAAGTAAGTATCTGATTGATGCTTGTCACTGCACGTAGGTTTGCTGCTGATTTATGTTGTTTCTGCTTCTGTATCTTGTAGGTGGTCATCCATACGATCAGACTTCCTAAGCAGAGTACTGTCGGAGATGTGCTGAGTGATCTCAAGACAAAGGTAATTTTGGGTCTCTTGGTACTATTTCTTGCCTTTCTTACCTTAACTTCAATTGCACATATGCTTGTGGTAAATGGTAACTAAGTGTGTACTAATTTTTTGCTTTAGGAAATATCTACTGGCTTGTGTGCCTATTTTTCTTTTCTGTTTTTTTTTCTCTCACCTTTTCTGTTGCTACACCAGGTCGAGTTATCCGATGCTAATGCAGAACTTAGGTTGCTTGAAGTTTTCTACCACAAGATCTACAAGGTTTGCTTGTTTTCTGCAGGAATATCTTGATTGGATGCTGTTGCTGATGGTATTGACACTAATACGTCTTTCTATGTGTGCTACTGTGTGGAAATTAGGGGATTGTGCGAAAATATGCGAGTTTTTTGTCAATAATTTTTAATTTCTGCAGATGCGCAGATGTCATCAAATTTTCCTGATGTTGTAACATTGACTTTGGCATAATTTGGCTGGTAGTTGGGGCATTAATGCTTGAGGTTTATCAATCCCATAGAAAGTCTACCTCTTCTGTTATCCCATTTATGTGAATATTATACTTGGCTACCAGCTTGCAGTTTCCAAACATCTCCCAGTTGTCTTCTCTCTTTAGTCTCTCGCCTTTGAAATAACTAAGGGTTCTCACTAAATTCCTGTCTCATATATGCAGATCTTTCCCCTCAGCGAGAAAATCGAGAACATAAATGATCAGTACTGGACATTACGTGCAGAAGAGGTGGGTCCCTGGTTTGCAATTGTATGCATGGTATATGACCTTGTATTGTAAATGTAAATCTAGAGATATGACCTTTCTAGGGGGTCTCTGAGATCTGGTAAGCAGTTAATTATTGCTTTCCTTTACAAAAAAGGTTATTCAGTTCTCTTCAAGAAATTTTTATAAGCTATATTGTAAGTGTAATTAGGTATATTTTCTTGTTTTAGTGTCTTGTAATTGTGAAATTATTGCATTTTTTGAAGTCCTAAACAGTGTCTCTATATGGTAAATCTTAACATGTATCCTTTATGTGTCCGCATTTTTTGGAAATCTTAAAATGAAATGAAGCTATGGTATGGGGATATTGCATGGCGTTCTAGGCTATTGTCTGATTTGATGCATTGTGTTGAGCAGTATCTTTGTTTGTAGTTTCTAATATCCTTTTGATTATGCTTCATCAAGCTTGGTGAGGATAGCATTTACGGGTAAAATGTTATCGTTTTGATGATTAGCTGTAAGGCTTTTGTTGTTTTGGTTTGAACGTGGATTTTAGGATTGAGTGCAATAAGACAAAGCATTAACTCGTTGGTTTGGTTCTATTTCTTTAGATAGATTTGTGTATATTATTTTCTTTTCCTGTTCTAATTTTGTAGATTCCGGAAGAAGAGAAAAATCTTGGTCCAACTGATCGTCTAATCCATGTATACCATTTCACAAAAGACGCTGCTCAGAACCCGATGGTAATTACTTGATTACATAGTCAATTGGTGCCTGGGCATCGGTAGATGATATTGCATTTAGAACTTCTGCTTTTCTAAAGTTTTTCATCTTGGCGTTGTTTCTCATTTTCCTTTTCTTTCTTTCAAACAGCAAGTCCAGAATTTTGGAGAACCCTTTTTCTTAGTAATACATGAAGGTGAGACATTGGCTGAAATAAAAGTACGAGTACAGAAGAAATTGCAAGTTCCCAGATGAGGAGTTTGCTAAGGTTTGTTGAGTCCCATTTAAGAGATTTTCTATTTCAGATGGTGCTAGTCAATATTGCTTGCTAATAGATGTCATATGCATGCTAATTTTGTGTGTAACTGTCTATAACATGATCCATCATGTACATCAATTACATATCATTACATCTGATTTTATTGTCTTGATTTCTGCAGTGGAGGTTTGCATTCCTGTCGTTAGGTCGTCCAGAGTACCTTCAGGATCATGATATAGTGTCAAATCGTTTTCAGGTCTGAACTCAAGTAGTAAATTTCTCTATTATTGCACCTTTATACTGAAAATCAATGTTGTGGATAATGTGTACTGACTTTCATTGTCTGCCATAGAGACGAGATGTTTATGGTGCTTGGGAGCAATATCTCGGATTGGAGCACTCTGACACTGCTCCTAAAAGAGCTTATGCAGCTAATCAGGTGAATGGGGTGCTATTGTGGCGTATCTGTCCATACTCTGTTTATACTGGCCGAATATTTATTTCTATAAAGGCCACCTGCTACTTGTGTGTAATCACGGCATCCTCCTAGTATAGATGAGTATAACTAATTCTGACGCTGTTTTGCATATTGCAGAATCGCCACACTTTTGAGAAGCCAGTGAAAATATATAATTAAAATCCATTGGATGGATCTTCTTCAACTGTATTGATGAGCTCAATACAAGATGCACCATTTATTTGTGGAAAATCAGCGAGGTGGTTATGGACAAGATGATTTCAGTTGATCCGATGTTTTTGTTGCTCGTTTGTTCCTAGTGTGGATGGAGAAGTTTAGCCTGAAGCAAATTACATTCTCTGAGCGCACATACCGGTTCCATTTCTTGAGATGGAGTCTTGGGCGATCCCTGGTGGGATGTCACTGGTAGTGTATTTTAACGGTATATAAATGAAAGATTTTGGACTGGTTATTGTATACATGGTATAGTAGGTTGCCTTAGTCTTTATCTTTTGCTCCATCTGCTTCTTCGATTTTTGTTTACTTGAGCTATGTCTAGAAAAGTTGGTGATTCTGTAGTGGTTTTTTTGGTACTCTTTAGCATCTTTCTTGATTTGTAAAGGAAATTTGAAAGATGCTGTATTTACATTGATGGACTCTAATTTTAAGTCTCCTCTGCCTATTTTTGGCGTGGAGGAATCATTTTGGATTTTCGCAAGAAAGGCGCCCTTGTTGAAATCTCTAGACTTTGTTGGCCCCAAAAGCAAGAGGGAATGTCCGCACCTTGTTTCGCCTGCTACATTTGATGATTTGGGCGAAGACTTCTCCAAAGTGTTGATTTAGTGGCGAATTCTTGCCTAGATTGAGTCCTTTGGTATTCAAGTGATTCGAGCCATTAGATATGCGAGCCTCTCGCGAGATTCGTTGGATCCAACAGCGTAGGTCACTCGGTACGTGACGGGTCGTCGCCCAACAAATGACAGTCTGACACCTAGAGAACAGGTTAGATGACTCTCTTGCGTGGAATTGAAAGGGTCTCGAAGGGCTTTTCCATCACTTTCGAGTCTGCAGCACATCAGGATCAGAGAAGAAACGGCCGGCTTGATCACTAATAATTCTCGAATCAAATGAGAGATCTCCGGGCACGTCATCTTAGAAAATGGAACAGGTAACGTTCATTGTAAGTGCGGTCCAACGAGTGTACTAAATAATTAATAGGATGGTTGAGTTAAAGATAGAAAACAACACGTCACAAAAAGGTGGTTGCCAAAATGAAAAGTGAAGCTCTTTTCTTTTTGTAACCCAAAAAGAAAGAAAAAGAACCCAAATCCAATTCTACTTCAATTTCCTTCCGTGCCAATTTTGACAAGTCGACTCATGCAAAAGCAAAAAGACAAGGAGCTAAATGCCACCTTCACATACTTCCAAGCATCAACCGAATGCACTGCTTCTCTCGACCTCTTCCCTTGTTCTCTTTCGCTCTCTCTCTCCCCTCTTCTCACCTTCATAACCTCCACGCTCAACACATACACACGCACACACTCCTCATGCACACAACACTCTAGAGAGAGAGAGAGAGATGGCGGGAACCACCGCTTCGAATGCCGACACTGCCGCTCCCTACGAGGTCGACGAATGCCGCGGCGTCCTCCGAGTCTACAGCGACGGCTCCATCGTTCGCTCCTCCAAGCCGAGCTTCAACGTCCCCGTCCGGGACGACGGCTCCGTCCTCTGGAAGGACGTCCTCTTCGACCCGGCCCACGACCTCCACCTCCGCCTCTACAAGCCGGCCTCCGCCTCGGCCTCGCCTGCCAAGCTCCCGATCTTCTACTACATCCACGGCGGCGGCTTCTGCATCGGCTCACGCACCTGGCCCAACTGCCAGAACTACTGCTTCAAGCTCGCCTCCGAGCTCCACGCCGTGGTCGTGGCCCCCGACTACCGGCTGGCCCCGGAGAACCGGCTCCCGGCCGCCGTCGAGGACGGCTACACGGCCGTGAAGTGGCTCCAGGCTCAGGCTCTGGAGGCGAGCGACGCGTGGCTGGCCGACGTGGCCGACTTCGGGAGGGTGTTCATATCGGGCGACTCGGCCGGCGGGAACATGGCTCATAACCTGGCGGTCCGGCTGAGAGCCGGAGCTCCGGAGCTGGCTCCGGTGGTGGTGAGGGGTTATGTGCTTTTGGCGCCGTTCTTTGGGGGAACTGTGTGGTCCAAGTCGGAGGCCGAGGGTCCTAAAGACGCTTTCCTCAATCTGGAACTCATTGACAGGTACAAAAGAACAACGATAATCGTTCGATCAGTATTTTCCTTTTCTGGGTCTAAGTGATTACAGCTGTCTCCATGGATGCGAGCTTGGACGCATTCTGAAAATGACACTTACATTTGAATGCCGACTTACACATTATCGTCACGTCATGTGCGAGTGTTTATGATCTTGGGCTTGGCCAGGTTTTGGAGGTTATCGATTCCGGCCGGAGACACAACCGACCACCCGCTGGTGAACCCCTTCGGGCCGTCGAGCCTCGACCTTGAGCACCTCAACCTGGACCCGATCCTCGTGGTGGCCGGCGGCGCCGACCTCCTGAAAGATCGGGCCGAGGAGTACGCGGCGAAGCTCAAGGCATGGGGAAAGAAGGTGGAGTACGTGGAGTTCCAAGGGCTGCAACACGGGTTCTTCACCATCGATCCCGACTCGCAGGATTCGAAACGCCTGATGCTCATCATCAAGCGCTTCATCGACGACAACTCCACCTGATGCACCCATTTTGATGTTTATTTACCCAAATATCATCTGTTCTTACATATGTGATTTGGTGTGTCTCTTTGTTAGATGTTGTGTTATCCGTACCGGTAAATTTAAATAAATGTCGATAATTGTCCAAAAACAAAACTGTTGATAAAAGAGAATCGGTGGTACTTTGTTTTTCAGATAATTTATTGATAACTTACTGATACTTTTATCAAATTATTAACTTTTTTTGATAGTTTGAAAATTAGTTATAGCGGTTTTTGAATTTACTAATTATTATATGAAATTACTAGCGTCAATTAGAGCAATTTATCAACTTTTTTCTCGGGTTAAACAACAAACTAAACTAGTTATGGAATCGTTTCAATCAACTAGCATTATTTTGTGTTGTTTTATCGGTATGTGTACCGTACTAACTCTGTGAGACTTCACTGCATGAGACTTGGATCAAGCCAACAGTGACTCGGTACTACATCTTTTCGCCCCGAAATCACGGACGTGATTAGACTCATTTTAAATTAATAACGAATTTTTCGACATGTTAACATAAATCAATATCTCGAAACAAATTTGCAGTATAGCCATGACACCAAAACACAAATTTTGCTGACTCTACATTCGTTTCGCAGGAAACAAATGATTTGAAAATTATTTTTTTAAAAAATAATTACTTAAATCGCTTACAGAAATGAATGAACGAAAAGTGTTTTTGCCGTCCACAAATATTTTAGACATTACCCGATAATGAAAACATAATTCATTTTTTATAGACCATACAGACGATCGATTTTCAAAAATTATTCTCCGAATCATTAATTTTTCGCGAAACAAGCGGAGCCTAAAATCGAAAAGTATCCATCGCGATTGCTGTGGGTATACGATGCTTGTACATACTCTTGCTCCTCTGCACCAAGGTGAGCTCCTCAAGAGCGCAAATGCGGTGCGTTTGGTCGCTCGCCTCAGGGACGAAACAGTAATTTCCCATGCCATCCAAAATTCGCCTTTTTTTCAAAAACCCCGAGAAGCGCAAACGGTCCGCTGAATTCAAATCCACGACTCGATCCCCACCGTCCACTCCAATCACTCTCCACCCTCCGATCTCCATTTCTCTCTGATATCCTCTCTCCCTCGCAACGACGCTTTAAACTCTCTCCTCCACTCCTCCTCCTCCTCCTCCTTCCCTCACTCTCTCCTCTTCCCTTCGAGACTCTCTTCTCCCCGCCCCCCCCACCCGCACCGATTTCGCCTCTCAGAATCCCTCCCGGCGAACCCTAAAACTCGCAACTTCCTCCTCCCTCCTCCGCGTCGTTCCGTCCGCGGCTCGTCGGCCGACGATGGTGATCGTTTCGGACACCGCGAGCGCCACCAGGAGCCGGTTCGGGTTTCACGACCGCGCTTCGGACCCCGCGCCTCCCGACCTCGCGGCGAAGCCCGCGTCCGGGGACAATCTCGCGCATTCTCAGGCGCCGGCGATCCGGAGCGGTGGAGATTCGGACGACGGCGGAGCCGGCGGGCCGTCCCGGGGGTTCGAGCTCCGCGAGGATCCTTCATTTTGGAAAGACCACAATGTCCAGGTTTGTGTCAATCTGATTTTACTTGCGCTTTTCCAGGTATCGATTTCCTAGCCTAGATTGGTCGATTTGTGTAGCTGTGAGCTACACTAAGTTAGGCACAGCAGCGCTTGCTTGAATACTTCGAATCGTGCTTTGAAATTGGGTGCTCTCTACTATAACAGAGAAAGAAATGACTGACTTTATGCGTGCTTGTTTACAGGTAATCATTAGAATTCGGCCTCTCAGTAGCAGCGAGATATCGCTGCAAGGCCACAGCAAGTGCGTTAGGCAAGAGAGCTGCCAAACTGTTACCTGGACCGGGCATCCTGAGTCGCGTTATACTTTTGATCTGGTCGCAGACGAGAATGTTAGCCAGGTAAAAAGTTTCTTTTCCCATATCTTTTGTAAATTCAACGGAATTTCCATGCCTTTTTTTGAATGTCTATCCTGCGATGCCCCAAGTTAATTCAGTAATGTCACAGGAGAAGTTATTCAAAGTGGCTGGAGTACCGATGGTGGAAAATTGCGTGGGAGGATACAACAGTTGCATGTTTGCGTATGGTCAAGTAAGTATCACACGACAACAATACCCTTCGTTGTGACCCGGATGTTTTTGGGTCTTTCAATTATTGATGGTTTTCTTGGACTTAACATCCACCATTGCAATTTTGAGGATTCGATTAGCCAGTCTTTTCACTAGTTTCTTTGCTTGTGTTTATGGTACCAAATACCTTTGCTTTTCTGCGTGTAGACTGGGAGTGGGAAGACTCACACAATGCTTGGAGACATCGAAGGAGGAACTCGTAGACATAGTGTTAATTGTGGGATGACACCCCGAGTCTTTGAATATTTATTTTCACGGATTCAAAAGGTTCGTGCCCTTCGCTGATATCACACATTGCATGACGTTCATTTTCAAAAAGGAAAACCATTTATTTGGCCGAGAAGAAAACAACAAAAAAACTTGTTTGGGAGTTGTTGCTTAATAGTGTTATGATCAAAATCTCACTATATTTCTCGCAATTTCTAGAATCAATGCAGAGTAGTCAATGGGGTTGCTTTCTTCTCTTTCTATGTTTGAGAGGGTTATTCTCATAAACCTACGCAGTAACATAATGCGACATTTTGCTTATATCCGATGAAAGTTATTCCCTCTCTTGTGACAGGAAAAAGAGGCTCGCAAAGAGGATAAATTACGATTTACTTGTAAATGTTCATTCTTGGAAATATACAATGAACAGATCCTAGATCTTCTGGATCCTTCTTCCAACAATTTACAGGTATGGATTAGTTTCAGGCTTCTCATTTGCGTCACCAAACTTTTCCCTGCAACGACTAAAGAATTCCAATATTATTGGAGGCACTTTATTCACGCTTTGTGAAGCTAAATGTCAATACCTGCAATTTTACAGATAAGGGAAGACATCAAGAAAGGGGTTCATGTCGAGAATCTAAAGGAGATAGAAGTTACGAGTGCACGGGAAGTGATACTTCAGCTGATTCAAGTACGTGAGCTGCCACTGTAGTTCAACGTTTCCACTGCCCAGTGGAAGGAACCTTTGTGCCATGTCATTACTTAGTTCTTTTATTGTTAGTCACTACTTAGAAATATTTTTAAGGACTTATCTTTTGTGTGGCTCAAGTTCAACTCGATTGATAAACTAAGACCTTTTGAATCAATTTATCTGGGAAACATGCTTTAATGTTGGGGAAGTTGGAGCTAATCGTGATGGGTGATTCTTGGAAGTTTCAACTCCTACCAAGCAATACTATATTTTTAGAGATGACCTGTGGTGATTTTAGGCTTTCTTTTCAACTGGATAGAGGGGGAAGTGTATTAAAGACCACATCAAAGGTTGTTTGATGTACTTTAATCTGTACTCCTTCTGCAGGGAGCTGCCAATAGAAAGGTTGCTGCGACCAACATGAACCGTGCAAGCAGTCGTTCTCATAGTGTATTTACATGTGAGATTGAAAGCAAGGTTAGTGTTTTCTTTGCTTTCTCTATTTGCCTCCACTATCAACTGGACAGTTTCCTTCTTAAGACAGTGTTTCGGATGTTCCAATTCCTACTCTTGGTCATGTACTAAGTCATGTGTTCTAATTGAGCCTTCAATTTTAGTGGGAGTCCCAAGGTGTTACTCACCACAGATTTGCTCGGCTCAATCTTGTTGATCTAGCAGGGTCAGAAAGGTACTTGAGAACGATAACGCTTTTCCATTAAGAGTTGATACTTTTTCACAAAGTTATGTGAATGTGAGGCTATGTTATAATTTTCTCACAGACAAAAAGGTTCTGGTGCTGAGGGCGAACGTCTTAAGGAAGCCACAAATATCAACAGATCACTTTCAACCTTGGGGTGGGTAGTACCATATCCTCTTTTAATGCATCTTAAGATTTTCTTGATCATATCTATGTATTCAGGCCATTCTAATATAAATGGCATCTTACTTTCTGTGATAATTCTGTTCTGCAGACTTGTGATCATGAATCTTGTGAGCATATCCAATGGGAAGTCACTCCATGTCCCTTACCGCGATTCAAAACTTACATTTTTGCTTCAGGTCAGTTGACTTTTGATACGAACTTATCTATGAGTTGATCTCCCATTATGGTTTGACAATGTTTAAAAACTAATTTACTTATATGACTATGTAAAGTCCAGATACATGCTTTCCTCACAGTATAATGTCTTATTTTAAAGGAGTGGACTTTGAGAGAAATTTACCAAATCATTAGGACATGGTATTGTCTAGTTTACTGCACAAACCTCTCTGAGAATTTGAGGTTCCAGTCTCCAGACTTTTGTGCTTCCATTTTGTCAAGTTGCAGATTTTTGTTAAAATGGAACTTGTCGGGATGATGCATCATATCTTTGTGCATTCAACTGTGTCCATGCCCATTTACTTTATGTGCTAGAGTTCAAGGCTTATTACCATTAAATGTGGAATTGATTAGAAGGGTGTTAACTTAAACTTGGTGTGACCAGGAAAAAAAATCCAGCAGTTAAAACTATTATTTAGTCTCTGCAAGTTGAGGAAAAACTATGCTTCATCCCGTGCAAGTACTCCTTGACAGATTTTTCTATTGCTTTTGATGAATGAATTCTCACAAAAAGAATCTTGTTTTCTATATTTCAGGATTCACTTGGAGGAAATTCAAAGACAATTATAATTGCAAATATCAGTCCATCCAACTGGTTAGTGATGCACTCATATTTCTGTCTTGAAACGGTACATGTTGATGACTAATTTTACAATTCTTGATTGCTGCAGCTGTTCGTTGGAGACTCTGAGCACTCTGAAGTTTGCGCAACGTGCTAAATTCATTAAAAATAACGTAAGTGTTCTCTATATGAGGCTTGTGTCTTGTAAATTCCCCTATGGGAAAATAGTGCTTTCATTTGCTTTGTTTCAAAGGCACATTTCTTCGAAAATATTCTAGTACTTATATTTCCCGATTTTTCCTTAAATTTTTAAGTGGGTAGTTTGATATTTGGGATTTATATGACCTATGATATCTTTTAGTAGGTTTGCATTAGCTCTTTGAGTTTTTTCTTCTTCATTGTTTTCTCTGGTGCTACCAGAAAGTCATAGTGGTGTTTCTTTTCAGGCAATTATTAACGAAGATGCATCTGGGGATGTAATTGCTATGCGTATGCAAATTCAACAGCTAAAGGTACAGTGGATGACTTGTTGCTAACATGGTCTCGCTTATTAAAATCACAATTCAACTTTCACTTCACATACTTCCCATATCTCCTAGAACATGGGTACTTTCCAACTTGTGCAATTTCTCATATATTCTCTTCTATATCTCTTTAGAAAGAGGTTTCCCGTCTGAGAAGTTTGCAAAATGGAGGAGCTGAGAACTTTGCAAGTGATAGTGTATCAACAACCTTTCCTGGGTCTCCAGGTTTTTTTAAGTGGGAAGGGTTTCATGGATCATTTAGTCCACTTACCTCCAATAAAAGGACAACATTAGTAAGTACCGTCTTTCATTGGCCAAATTTTTTTTTTTTTTGGATATTTTTTCCTCATCATTTTTCATTCCCTTGATTGTTCAGAAGGACTATGAACTGGCTCTTGTTGGTGCATTTAGAAGAGAAAAGGACAAAGAACTTGCGTTACAGGCACTGGCTTCTGAGAGTCAGGCAGCTTTGCAGCTGGTATGAGAGCGAAAATATGTTTTTTTGACCCTTATCTTACCTTTTGTCTACATAGATGGGCAACAACTCGTACAAACTTTTAAACTTGCTTATATGTTATCTTTCTTCAGATCTGATGAATGTAAAGTGACGTGGAATAGCTGTTTACTTCTAAAATGATTTAAGATGAAAGAGAGGAAGACCGGCCTTTTCTTTTCTTTCTTTTTTTCTTTTTGCAACATTAGTTTTTCTATGTAGATGTTCATCAAATATTTTATGTACTTTTATGTTGGGGTCTCTTTTGGCTTTATACTAGAGCAAATATGACATATTTCAGGATTTACTGATGAAGGTTATTAATCTTTGGTGGATCAGGCCAAGCAAAGAGAAGATGAAATTAAAGGCCTGAAAATGATGTTAAGATTTCGTGAAGCAGGGCTTAAGAGGTTGGAGGCTGTTGCTGCGGGAAAAATCTCAGCTGAGACCCATTTGCTGAAAGTAAAGGAAGAACACCTGAAGGAAATTGAAGTTTTAAGGACTCAGGTTGACAGGAACCTAGAAGTGACCAGATTTGCCATGGAAAATCTACAGTTGAAGGAAGAAATCAGAAGGTATGATTAATTCGGGTCCAGTGTGATATACCTATCCCAAACCTTATTAGCCTTTCTTTTCGATTTCCATTGCCTATTCTAAAATGACAAGACAAACTTGCTTTTTGCAAAAGAATTATTTGAGAAGGTTTGTGTAGTAAACATAGTTATTTGTTATTGCATTTTGTCTTATCATGGCTTTCATGTACTCCAACGGACAGGGTGAAGTCATTTTGTGAGGAAGGAGAACGAGAGATGATGAATGAACAAATCAGGGTGTTACAAACTAAGGTGGGCATATGCTTGTAACATTTTTTTTTTAGTTATCCGTGGGTTTATACACTTACAGTTTACACCAACTGCAGTTGCTAGAAGCACTTGACTGGAAACTAATGCATGAATCAGATGCCTCAGCCATCCAGGTTATTTTAAAACATCTCCTCTTAAATTTTAAACAAATTGCAATATGGGGAAGGTTGTTCTGTTGATCTAACTATAAAATACTTGGAGACAGAAGCCTGATTCAGATGCTGCAGCAGACATACTTGGTGATGAAACCCCACTTCTTTCTACTAAGGTTAGGTTTTTGAATTCAGTGCTTGTGCTTTCTGCTGCTTACTTTCTTGTCTCTGCTTCAAGTGTCAGATTCTCTCCATAAATTTTCGTTGCAATTTCATTTAATATTAAATTGCAGCGGCTGCCTGACATTTAAGTATTCTGTTCTCAAACTTATTCTTATTGTACAGGAAGGAGGATCCCCATGGCTTGCATCTGTTAATGATGAAAATGAGTTCCTCCGTTTGCAGGTAGCCACTTCTAGTTTCAAGGTTCTTCATGTCATAAAAAACTGCATGACTAGAAATGATAAAATAATGTTTGCGGAAACTATGTTTTATTTCAGGCGATCCAAAACCAGGCAGAATTGGAAGCACTCCATAAGAAACTAAATTTCTGCCTTGAGGAAAAAGAAAAGTTGGAGAGGTACTAAACGCGCACATACTCTTATGAGGTTTTTAACTTTTATTTTAGCAAATTGCATGCTTGTGTCACTACCCTTCCTCACATCTTCCATTGATTGTTCCAGACATGTACATGATCTGTTAAGAGAGCTTGAAGAGAACAGATCTTCAAGAGCTATTGGCCAGCCACCTGAGCTTCCATCTTCCTCAATTGGTGTCAACATTGTCAATTTTGATGATCAGATAGAGCTGAAAACTATGGTGGATGCTATTGCTGCTGCAAGTCAAAGGGAGGCAAAAGCTCATGGGAGTGCAATGATCCTGTCTAAAGAGAATGATGAGCTTCGGATGAAGCTGAAGGTATTGATTGAGGATAACAACAAGCTCATCGAATTGTATGAGAAGGCAACTGCAGAAAGGAGTGAATCACATTTGTGTTCTCTTGATAGTACTTTTGAAGAGAGAACCGGAGTTTGCAGAAGCGATGCCATCACTGGGCCAGAAGAAGGGAAACTTATTGAGATGAAAAAGGCTGTTGAGAATCTGGAGCATCAGCTTGTGGAAATGCATGAAGAAAATGAAGAATTAATGGGTTTGTATGAGAAAGCAATGAAGGAGAGGGATGACTTCAAAAGGATGCTTTATGCAAATGAGCAGGTCAAATCTGGAACTGAAGGAGAATTTGATTGCCCGGAAAAGCTTGTTGAAGTTGATGCAGGTGATAACCACAAATCAAGTCAGGCAACCATGTCTACTGAGGAAACCCATGTTGCTGGAGTGTTTGCCCCGGAAGCCAGGAGAAATTCAGAGGCAATTTATTGCACCAACAATGATAAATCAGAAGTTTTCAGGGAGGAAACAGGTGATCAAAAAGTAATTGGTGGACCTGGGGCAGATGAACCTCCTAGTAATGCTAATATCAGTATCTCCATGGAAGAAGCTACTCAGTTAATGAAGCCTTTCTTGTTTGACGGATCAGATATACGAAATGAAAATTCTGGTTTCTCCGTTTTAAATGCTGAGCTTGGATCTAAACAATGCTCTAAGGAAACTGGTGATACAAAAGTAATTGGTGGACCTGGGGCAGATGAACCTTTAATTAATGCTAATATCAGTATTTCCATGGAAGAAGCTACTCAGTTAATGAAGCCCTTTGTGTTTGACGGATCAGATATACTAAATGAAAACTCTGGTTTCTCTGTGTCAAATGCTGAGCTTGGGTCCAAACAATGCTCTGAGGACTATCAGGCAGATTCACATTGCTGCATGGAAATTGATCTATCAACTGTCTCTGCTGTTCCTATCCCACAACCACAAGCAATGAATCTGGTCAGATTGAATCTTGCAAGTGCAGAGGAAAAGCTCAGTTTTTCTTCTAGAACTGCCGATACACTTCACTTGGTTGAGAAATCAATCATTGAGGCCGGTCAACTCTCGAGACAAGTTGAAGAAATGGAAGCCAGTGTCCAAGTCGATCAGCAGAATCTTGAATCATGCAAACGACTTTTATCAGAAGCACAAGAGAGAGTATCGCTCACTGATAAGAAGTTCTCTGCTCATAAGTATTCTCTATCAAGTTTCTCTTCATCCATAATGTATTTTGAACAACGAGAAGCTCACGCCAAGGCAAGGGTTAATGCTTCAGCGTCACACCTAGACCAAAAGAATAATGAAATGGCCCGTCTTCAAGCCCGCAAGGAGGAGCTTGAGGTACTGCTGAGGAGGAATCAACATTCTGACGAAGAACTAAGGAACAAGCTGGCGTGCTTAAAATCAAAACTGGAAGAAGAGAAGCGAAAGCAAGAAAACGAAAAGGTTCTTCTTGCCATAGATAATGTCGAGAAAGCTGATGCCGCAAAGAGGAACTGGGGTAGTAAAGCCACAGATTTACTCCAATCTGAGGAACAAAAAACCAAGCTACAAACTGAGATCAACTGCTGCCGAGAAAGACTTGGGTTCATAAAGAAGGAATACGTGGAATTGAGTGGGAAGCGTGGGAAGGTAGATGACGAGATCCGAGCCGTGCGAATGGAGATAACCAAAGCTTCTACGACGGTGGAGGAGATGGGAATTGCACTTCATGGTGTCATCAAAGAGAGAGAGAGCTTATTAGAGATTATAGAGAATGCACAGCATGAAACTCAGAGTCTGATTCTATCCTACCACCAACATGTATGTGAAGCAGATATGAGAGCAAAAGAAGCAGAGATTCTGCAAGAGGAAATGCACGAGAGTCTCAGAAGACTAGGACAACTCAAAGAAACCAGAGCCATAACTTCACAGCGAAATACGCAGCTTTTAGGGGAGATTGGCGGTCCTTCCTGCTTATCAGGGAAGATGCAATTGGAGCTTCGAAATGCCATGGCATTGATTCAGGAGGCAAAATCATTGCTTTAGTTCCAACCCTTGGAAATCATGAAGTCTTGACAATTTGTTCTGTACGTGAAATTACTTCCTTGTATATTAATCTTGCTGGCGCCTATATTAATGTGAGAAAGTGAGGTCAACATCGGACTTCATCTCAGTAAGCGTCATCATCGATTTTTTTTTTTTTTGGTCGGAGTTATTATGGATTTGAGTCAAGGCAAAAGTCGTCTATAGAGTCTTTGGACCGCCCCCGCGGACCTCTTGCCCTAGTAATTACTCGATTGCGGCATGATAGGAAGACTACGGTTATAAAATTACAAAGGAAATGAACTCTGGTCTTATCTCCAAGGGAGAACTCTTCATCAATGACTTTCATTTCCTTTTCGGCGTCACCAACTTGCCCAGGCCCATGAAGATATTACTAATGGATGTAAATTACCAATAGGGTTTCAAGTTCATTGATTTTCATTGGTTTAAAATTAGTTTTAACATTAAAGTCCTACTAAACACATGAAAAAAATACTAATTACCTATAGGAAGAGAACTGACGTTTTGAATAAAGTCGTTAACCAGCATTAAGACCTTTTACTTCTCATTGAAAAATAATTAGAGAAATTCTAGTTAGGTAACATATTGGGAGAAGTAGAAAGGAGACGACCCTTTCCCATAGTTAGAATTTGTATCTCGCTCGAAGTGCGATCAATTGATGGTTAAAGAAAGCTATTTTGGTGATGCCGTGAATGATTCTGTCTGTATTAGTGATTGCAGGCCATATAGACAGCATGTACATAGAAGCCAACATGCATGCTGCCGCTCCCCCACTGCATGCGAGCACCGGCATTGATGATGAAGAGTCCATCTAATTTGTGAAGAATACATCATCAATCTTCAATTATATCATGAAGATTAAATGCTTCGCAATAGCGGAAGATACTAACAGTACATGCTTTACGCAAGGCATTCAGGTGAACGCAATTTTTTCTGTGATATCAATGTAGGCATCTTAGGATTCGCATTTGCCAGTCGAAGGGATTGGCTCGGCACAGAGATTACCATAAGACAGCATGTTGAGTACTGGAGTTCGTGAAATAGTCATTGTAATTAAGATAGCTCCATAACTTAGAGAGCCCGAATTTCCCGTGTTTGGCTGACCTAAGATATATAAGGTGCAATTCCTTCAGGTTTTTCTCGAAAGTTTCTTTTGTAGCACGCACCTGTAAAAGCAAACACCCAGGAAAAGGTGAAAAGGAAATCAACAAACAAGATCATCATCTAAAATTCATCATCACAGACAAGGATACCTATATTCATAGATATGGATCGCATTCAAGAGCACAGATGCAGGATCCTTTTCTTGCTTGGAACACACGCAGGATCTTATAGAGGGGAAAATGGGAGATTAATTCCTTTCATCTAAAAGTGAGCATTACCTGGGAAAAATTAATGATAGGTTGTTTAACTGATAGGTCTCCTTGTCCTCCTGTACTCCATGCACCCCCATATAAGGTGCCACGGAAGTCCACGGCACACTGTAAAATATTTCGTATTATGCCACCAATATCCCGCGTCTCTTCAGACAGAAAACAGCTGCAGAAAGATCACATCCATCACCATAATTTAAATGTAGTCAAATCTTCCTATGGCTACCACGGTAGTTATGTGCAGTTGGACAGGTTAAAAAAAAAGGAGATCAAAAAGGAAGAGTGCTGTTGTAAATCAGTAGAGCAAGAATCAATCTTGCCATTTCAACTGCCATGATAGCTGCACATCGACTACTAAGTCAACTCAGAGATTTCCTTTTCATTCAATTTAACATCAGTGGCCAAATTGTATACCAGGTGGATGAAACAAATAAAGATCACATTGGACCTAGTGATATTGCCACAAATGTAGGGCAGTCTGGTTACTGCTTGTAACCTAAGCAAAATGAAATCAGTGAAAGTATTTGTATTTCATTCCCTTCCTAAACCTTGCGAGGCTTAACTAGCATACGAGGAATGAGGTCAACAATGACCAATCATGACAATCTTTCAGAAGTAAAAGTCTAATAACTTCGAACCAAAGTGAAATGCAAACTCACATGTCAAGTGATTTGGCAAGATATTCCATATGCACTGACTCAAGATCCATCATATCTTTGACCTACATCGACCATGGGAAATTTCAAGCTAACGAAAAGAATATAGATAGGAAGTAATCTGAGAGAAAGAGGCAGATAAAGCAAATATGCATGTTCATTGATGTTGACATGGGTAATCTACATGACAAATATGCATGCCCAGCAACTCTTCCATGGACAACTCCGTTTCTGCAGGTCATAAAACATCAAGAGGATTGATGGCATAAGGAAAAAAGATGACACATGCACTAAAAGGATAGGTGCCTCTGCAAATCTCTTGCAAAAGCTAAGTGGAAGATTAAAGTTGATGGCCTAACATGCATAGTGAGCAATTTAAAAGCAAACACGGGCACAATGAAGTAAGAGAGCAGCTGCAGGTCCAGCCTACATAACATCACTGCCAATCTTTCTCACTCGAAGGGAGAAAGACACAGTTGCAACATACAAGACCACTTTCGGTGCCTCATATCAAGAGGTTCCCCAGTACTCTCAGATTTCATTACCTGATCACTATTACAAAGGACGAATTAAATTCCACCACTCAGCCATGCATTAAACATGTATGGGAATTATCTAGAAAAAGATTGGAAAGAAACATGCAAAAGAATAACATCTTAAGTATCAGTTGAGCCGCACAAAGCAAACTTCAGCATAATATTCTCATCCACCAGCTGGACAAAGATATGAAGAACTAAAACTTATTTCTCAAAAATTTGCAGCAAGAAATGCATTTCTTGGAATATTTGCGAGGACCTTATGTTGAAGGGAATGGAGAAAACCGGACCACGAAATATGAGATAACTGGGACTGCACATATTGTTGTAACATAGATACGAAATGATTCAACTGGTGCCTGGTATCACAGAGAGAAGAAAACTTCCTTTATGAGTTTCAAACAGAAAACTTCCACAACATGAGAGAGATACTACCAAATAGAAAATGACGCCACTAATAGACCCATGAACAAAAATTGACAAGCGAGAGATCTAAATTTGCAATTACTCTCAATACATGAACATATTGTGACTGACTTCTATATCATCATGCATCATCTGCATTAATGAAATGTTTCCTCAATTGTCAGTCTCAATGAATTATGATGATGGTTGAATATAATTAAATAAAGATCAGAAACAAGGTCTTGTATACGCTCAGAAGGAAATGCTGTAAAACAGTATTTGTTTTTTCCAGACGACGTAAAACAAAGAAATAACCGGTGTTCAAATATTTTTCCAGCATCTACAAGGTGAGTGGAGCTATCTATAAGCATTAATCAACCACATGACAGGAGGATGCAGAGTTAGAAACCTACGGTGCTTAATTTGCACCAGAATGCCAAATCAGACCATTCCCAGAGGTAAGACACCTTGGAAGCAAACTCAATAAATTGGCCTCGTAACCTCTATCTCGCTGGGCATACTAAGGGTGCGCATGGCAACGATTCTGTGCCTAGAAACTAATTTTGCTAAAAAATGGTTCTTTTTTATTTCATGCCCGAGAACAATTTCTAAGCATTTGAAGGCGTTTGGTAACTGCCCAAAATTTCTATTTTTAGAATAGAAAAAGAACAGAATGCATTTGGTAACTACACAAAATTTCTTTTTATTAATAATATTTTGAATTTTTTAATATTTCTTTCTTTTTTTCCCTTTTTTTTTCTTTTTTATTTCTTTCCTTCCTTGGCCATGGCCAGTCGCGAGCGTCGGCGAGGGCATCGCGGCCCTCGCCACCGCCATCATCAATCACAACAGCACATGCAACGGCGAGGTCGGCCTCGCCAGATCACGGCAAAGTCGAGCCTTGCCCAGCGAACCTCGCCCGACCCAACCTCGCCACCACCCCGGTACAGCAAGATCGGCCTCGTCATGCTTGGGTGAGGCCTTGCCGTCGTGGCCGCAAGCCACCCTCGCCGGCCACGGGAGAGAGCCGCGACACCCTCATCGGCCCTAGCCAGCGGCAGGCCAGCGGCAGACCGGGAAGAAGAAGAAGAATAAACCAAAAAGAAAGAAGAAAACCAAGAAGAATCAGAAATGGAAAAATTGTTCCAGAATCAAAAAGCTACTTTTTTTGCTTTTTGATTTTATTCTAAAACTGATTCTTGGAAACAATTTTTTGCAAATTTGTGCCCAGGCACAAAAAATTTAATAAACGAATTTCTATTCCCAAACTGATTCTGAGAACAAAAGAATAAAAATTTTCACTATTTGGCAACATGCCAAACGCCCCCAAAGAAAAGTCAACCCTGGTATTGCTTAAATTTTAATTTTCTCAGCCTTGAAAATAGGTGTCATTTAAATCTATTGAACTTAGCAAATGGGGAAAGGGAGAACAAAGAGAGAAATTTTTCATGCCTATTAAAACCTCCTTCGAGTAGGAGATCTGAATGTAGAAATCAACATTAAAAGGCAAATCAACTTCCTGATACCCTGAGACAGGCTTATGCCTATTAACAATAAAATTAATGGTGTAGTATCTTTTCCATTGGCTTCTCAAACTAACAGAAGACTATTTTCAACTTAAATTTTACGTACATCTGAAAGAAACATATGAAATCAGTGAAGGTGAGTAGCTTAATTTGTTTTGATTAAGATAAAAGAAACTCAGCAACAGTCACAGCCAGTCAGTGTATCAGTTTTCTTAAGAAACTTCCAAGAGCCCAAAGTGTTTCATTTTCTCTATATCTTAAGAAAAATGAATATAGCGGAGGACATATGCCAGAAGGCTTTGCTCAGCTGGCTAAACACAACAATTTGGCAAGCTGATCGTAATAAAAGATGCATATAAAAATAGTGCAGGTTACCTCATATTCATCAAGATAGTAAAACGATTAACTTCCCCAGCTTGTAGTTCACATTTACCACTCTGACTAATATGCTTTGCACCCTGTTAAATTTCAAAAACAAATAAGTGATCTGCACAAAATCTTTAATTCCTAGAACCTTTAACAATCATAGCTCAACTTTAGCAACAAGAATGACCATCACAAAAACTCAAACTGCTTCTGTTACCTCCATTAAAACCAATAGATAGTTAGCTCCTTTTTCAATATCATTGCATGCTTGTTTTGGAGTAGGGAAGAAAATTTGAGAGATTAAAAAACAATAGAAAGTAAATTTGGAGAAGTAAAGGGCAGACAAGAAATGAATTGCATATCACTAAAATATATAGCTATACTGCATATTACAGAGTTGATCAATTA
This sequence comes from Syzygium grande, assembly GCA_024733475.1. Taxonomy (NCBI): domain Eukaryota; kingdom Viridiplantae; phylum Streptophyta; class Magnoliopsida; order Myrtales; family Myrtaceae; genus Syzygium; species Syzygium grande. The sequence continues at coordinate 28,915,370 of JAMXDD010000007.1, forward strand.
GGCACTTTTATGAGCTTCCAGCAATTTCAAAAAATCTACTTTTATAACTAGAAGCACAAGAAAAAGACGAGTGCAAAAGGCCAAAATCTAGACCAAAACAACAATATTATCAGTCAAACATATCAGAGGGAGGTCAATTCTCCTAGAACAACATAGCCAAAAAAAATTATCCTCCCAGAACAGTTTTTTCTGCCAAAAGCTCAACCAATCAACAGTTCAGTTTGTGAATTATTGAACATGTATTGTAGTGTCAGTTGCATTTCCATGAATACAGCAGAATAAGCACTCAGTACAAGCCTTTACACATGGAATAAAAGACTCAAACACAGAAGAGAGCCAGAGCCAAGAACAGATACCTTCAACAAGCACCATACATTACTTAATGAGAATGCAGCAAGCTTCACTTTTATCAGAAAATTGAATATCTGAGAATATATATTCAGTGCGGCTGGAGTCAAAATGATGCTGACTGGCCAATCCACACGATATCCTAATCCCAAAAAGTCAAAAGAATGGACTCCTGTGATAGTTGATAATCCAAGGTTAGTCAAGTTTCACAAGGTACTTTACTGCATCCAGAAAAAAGCACAGAAAAGAACACTGTTGATGAAAAAGGAATGAATTGCTTATAAGATACAACAAAAAGATACCGATTGCAGTTGACTGAGGCAATCTGTCATTTTCTTTAGTATAAACAAATAACCTATCCTTATTGTTGTCTCCTTCACACGAAGACCTCTGAATTGACATCTCAAGAAGCTCTTGAACATCTGAAACACTTCGATATAAGCCTATAGAGAACTGCTTCTGCAGTCAAAATAATACGATGAAATTGAATAAGAGAAAATCACAAAATTTCAGCAGTAGAGAAAAACCATATTATCGTTTAAATTCTCAGAATGAAGTACATGTTGCCAAAGTGACATGATGAAAAGATCTGCCCAATCTGCTCTTTCCATGAAATGATAGCGCCGTAAAGAAAGCAAATGTTCATGCAAGTCAAAACCTTCTTCAAGCAACTTGATTGTCAATCTGCTGACGTACCTGTATCTAAAATCATTGAGGAAAGCAGAATCTACATGCAAACCAGAACAATCAAGAAAATATGGAATTTTCCAGGCATTCACTTCCATGTACCAGGGAAAAAAACTGTGTGCCCGCGATTAATATTGACAAGAACCGTAATATGTTACTACAAAATATCAATCAAAATGTGGCGAAAATATTCCACACTATTTTCTCAAATTTCTTCAAACCGATGACTCCAACTACTTTCCACAGTATCATGTCAAACTTAAATTCTGGTCGCTTGATGGATTCTACTAATAAAATTAATCTAAAATCAATAAATCAGGATGGCGTCAACATTAACGTTGATTATTGTTCCATCTTCCAGTGCTACAAATTTGACCACACAAAGAGCTCCAACAAGGCATCAGGCATCTATTATCTATAAAACAGATCATCAATTTATATCATGCATCCGGGCAAATTTAAAGTTTCTTACAAAAAATATCAAATTCCAGGGAACTTCAAACATGACACAATTGTACAAGTTAAGACATGCTCAACGGGTGAGGAAGAAGGTGAATAGTGGAGCACTTTTTCTATGAAATAAAAACTCTGGATAGTTGGAAACTCAAAACAAGGAGAAATCAATATCCCCTAGCAAGCATAGAAAAAAGGATACTGGAGCAAGATTTCCTGCAATATGCATTTTTCAATGACTATATCAAGTGGTATTTTGAAATTCGCAGACAAATGTTCTCCTTGGTCTCTAACACCAGCGGTGCTGTTGTTTCTGCAACTGCCCAGCATAGTCTCCCAACTGCTTCCACCCGAAACATTCGTTAAAACCGCATGATGATATTGGCCCTTTGAACCCAGAGGTGAGGATATGCATGACCCTTTCTTATTAGCAATGACTAAGCTATCAAGACCATGCTCTTCTTCACCACGGCAATGCTTCTTAATACCAATTGTCGAAGCACCGGAATTCCCGAAAAATGGTGGCTCAGAACCACGTTGATATTTAGAAATGGTGTCTAACTTGTCAAGACATATTTTAAAAGGGTCTTCTACTGAAGTGAAGTCATAGCAAGGCAAAAATTGTCCACCGTATATGCTGTCCTTCACTCCAGACTTATTTTTCAAGGGAGTATGGGTGATTTTGGGCAGCACAGGATTCATGCTGAGAAAATTACGATGATCTAAAGGCTGCAACATGCATAGTATGGAAGAAGAATGAGTCCCAATGACATTCTCCTTCGTGCATAAGGTCCTGTCAGTCAAAACAGTGCTGGTGGCTGCATTTCCTCTGAAAAATGGCATAACTTCCACAAATTCCAACGTTTTTTTGCTTAAACCTACAAAACAGCCTGGTGCATTTAATCTATGTTCCTCTGGATATACTCGATGAACGACACTAGGATCCTCTAAAAGGCCACTAACTGAAAAACTACCCTCAGGTGGAGAATTTGTGATCTGATCTGCAGATAAATTTGACCGATCACCGTCCCCAAACTCAACACGATATGATTTACTAATTGAAGAGACAACACCCAATGGCAGATCTGCTTCTTGAAAATCTCTTTCCAAATCAATCTTCCTATCCTTAGGATCTTTGTTTTCCCGCAATGAACTAGCAGTTAGAGTACATGACAGGAATCTTAGAGCAGATAAATACTTTTGTTCAGAATGAGATTCGTTATTTGGCTGTTCAATCAGCTCCTCACTCTCAGACATCTCTTCCGAGCTATCTGGAGAAAAGCAATCAGGTGACTCACATACTTCCTCATCGGAATTGTTATGGCGAGCAACTCTGCAAGGAGAAGTCCAACCACAATAAAGAAAATATAACATTTGAATGGAAAACAGATAGAAGATATATCTAGAAGCCAAAGAACCCAAAGAGGAAGAATGGATTCTAGAATTTACTTTTGCACCAAACAAGAAGAAGTGTGTTCTTAAAATATAATTATAGACATTAGCCTCTAGTTAGTAGGCGGTCATAAATGAGGAAATTACGACTTCGTTGGTGTCTCTCATGCTCTATGTACAGAGTCATCTTATGTACACTTTCATTAAGTTAATGAGTAAAATTGTTGCTTTTAGGTATTTTCTCTCTTCCTCTCTCTTGAAGATCCTAGAATATTTACAAGTGTTATGAGATAACCCTGTAATAAATACAAGTGGAAGAAAAATGAAAATTCCAGAGCTGAATAAGGTCCTCAACATGCCATGTGATCTCAAAGCCTGGCTCTTGAAAAATTATCCCACAATTTAGCCCCACAGAACCATGAGAACTTTTGAGTGCCAGCATTCAGATTATCACACACCCTTAAAACACAATCTCACCTTGCTTGAGAGACCTTAACATCAAAAGAAGCTTATTTGGTTTCATAAAGATTTGATTCTTACTAAGCTATAGCTCAAGCCAACAAGTAAAGCTGCTGTGACGTTGGACTCCAATTGTCACTCTAGAAGGTACAAAGCAAATTGTATAATAAAGTCTACGTACATGCTTCAACAATTATTATGGTACTCCACAAATGTTTATAAGCAAAAAGCTTCTCTGCACCAATGTTTATAAGCAAAAAGCTTCTCTTCACCAATGTTTATAAGCCAAAGCCTTCTCTTCAAGAATTAATTTCAAGTTTATAAGTGAGAAGTTCAGCAACAAGGAAAAAGCTGAAATTATCAGGTACGCTGGCCTTCCCTCACTCCCTCTTTCAAAGAAAGGCACAGAAACACATGCGTATGCCATAAAGCATCCGTAGAGAGATCACATGCAGAGAGAGAGAGAGAGAGAGAGAGATTACAGAGCCAATCCCTCTTCGACTGGTATGGCAGGAGCACCAGAGCTGTTGTTCAGCAACAACGAAACCGCAGCATTTGAACTTGCCCAACTGCTTAAAGAGACAAAAGATACAGTGTTGAATGCAGCAACCTGAAAAGGCCAAGCCAATGTGCTTGAGATACATTGGGCTAGTTTACAACATCTTAAACTTTTAAAGAAACAGATATGATAAATGAAACAAAGCTATGCAACAAGCAAAAGGATACTACACAAAGTTCAAAGTTCAGGTCTCATAGTTTCTGTTTTCGTTAAGTTAATATACAAGCATGAACATGGGTGTAACTTTGCCCGTAGCTTACCTGACCTATCATTAGGAAACAACAATGATATAGCAATTGTACGAAAATGCTCAGACAGACCATACGTAAGTCAGTTACATGGCTTTACCTGCTTATATCTGACTTGTAACTTTGTCAAGAATTTCTCAAGTTTTTCATGCATCTCAGTGTAATAATTATTCCTCACGTTCACAAGATCCTCTATGTTTTCTTTGTCGAAGGTCAGAGCAGATGCATGGGATGAATGGTTGCTCGAAAAATCTTTCCAATTGGGCAAAAATTCCTCAAAGGTGTAGCTTCCAGGAGAAACATAGTTACACAATTCAAATAGTTTCATTACAACTTGAAGCTGCTGCCCAGCTCGAACAAGTGGAACCAATGATTTCCTTAAAAAATAAGGAACAGCAACTTTTTCTTGCACCTGTAGAACACAGCTGTAAATCACTATCAAAAGCCAGGGCCACAAAGGCATACAAATTAATGTTTGAATTCGAAGCCTTATAGATGCCAAGGGATTACCCGAACACATGCCACATGTGTACTGCCAGCTTTACATGGTGGATGAAATGCAGGATCAGAGACATATTCCACAACAAACTCCTTGTAGGGGTCGTTAATTTCTGCTTGGTAAATCCAAGATCTGACAAACCCAAGGTATGGAGCACAAGAACGTACAAATAGAAACTTAAGTAACATATAATGAGCAGGATCAGCAACCTACAAAGGAGAACTAATCTCTTAGATATGCTCAGCCACAGAGGCAAAAGTACAAATCAAAGAGAGACCGAAAATTCAAAAAATCCCATATTTACAAGAGCACCGGAGCATGTATTCCTCCTATATAACTAATTCCATATGATTGCATTGCCTGGTAATCGATAAACCTACGGGAAGTGAAGCAGCAAAAGAAAGCAACTCTAGGAATATCAACAAAGCATCATCGGTAATAGAACAGGTACTCCCAGCAAGGATGAGAGAGCTTACAGCCAATAGGGATTGGCTAATAGTAACTACATTCCTACGATGAGATGATCATACATTCGCTTAATAAGTTCAAAACTGGATGTAATGGAATGGACAGCAAATACAGGTAAAAAACAAGGATGAAGGTTCATGACTAAGGATAAGGTAGCAAACATTAGATTCTGTCACTATGAGCTAGAGAGAAATATAACAATATGTGCAACAATTGCATATTCAGGGGAAATGGCGGAAATGATAGGAAGTACATACGCTTTCTTCTTGGCTACATTTTTCTATCTATCCTGGGTTTCTGCTTTAGTATGGACCCTCACAGCACTAAAAAAGCTTATCCTTGCTTATTGAAACAGATTGCTCGAGTCCCTCAGTATGAGTGGTATGAGAAGATGATGCAAGAGCAGTTGCACATTGGCATAATCATACCTGCAACTGTTCATGCAAATAAGAAAGCAGATCACCACCTCTGGGGAACTTGCAAAACTCTGCCGTCGTTTTAGTAAGTAGATCTTCAAGAGGCAATTCTGAGAAGCAAAGAGCAACAACGTGCAGCTTACATATATTTCCAAGAGCTTCTATCCTAGTCCTCAGTTCCTCCGTATGAGAATGCACCTCCAATAGTGAGATATCCGACAGCACCACATTTGTCAGACATCCAACTCCAGAAGATGCATCAGCAGGAAACCGAGCATCCTCGGTTGACCGCCTCAAATTTATCGAGGCACATAAAGTGTCCAAAGAGCACGTGTAACCCTCTAAGATCTTTCCTAAGGCTACTGCAAATGCCTGATTAACAAGACTGCCCTGAAGATGCCCGTCGTTCTCAATGTCGATATGGCATTTATCTCGGCCCCCCAATTCTCCTTCGATCTCATGCCTAACTCTCGTTGGCCCGATATCCGGATGCAAATTCGCGAAATACTCCACAAACTTCCCGAGAAGGAAAACTAGACAGCCCGAACGGCCAATCGATTTCAGAATCATCCCCAGAGAATGAGTGCTCGAAGTCCGGTTCCAGAGACTGGTGATCCGGTGGAAGGACCGGTCGGCCGGATCAGAACAAAAGGAAGCGGATAGCTTCTCGATACTGACGACCGCCGACTGCACTCCCTGCAGTGCATTCATCGCCAGCCTCACCAAACTCGCCTCCTGTTGAAAAAGCGCCTCAACAACGACGTCCCGAAGAACACGCTTCAATCGAAAAAGAAAAGGAGGAGAGATCGGGACAGGTGAACTCACAGAGACGGTTTTCACATCGAAGAGGCTCCGGCGGAGGGAGCGGTCGCCGGCGCGGGGATGAAGACTGCGCCCGCTCTGCGACGGGACGGATTCCCAAGTCCTCGGAGGAAGCCACGGATCCTCCACTTTGAGCTTCTCGTACAGCGCGGCCAAGCTCGCGTCCGCCGCCATTGCAGGAAAGCTCGCCGCCCGACCGCTGTTGCTCCGATGGCCGTGGATCGGATTCCTCTTCACTCAGTCCATGTCCGATTCGCCGGCGACGACGCCACGTACACGCCTCCGACCAGCGAGAGCGCCACTCGCTTCTTCCGAATTCCGTGCGTGGATTGAGCGAAAATGGAGGCAAAATCGAGGTCGATGGAGACGAAGGAACTGAGGGGAGATGGAGGCAAAGTTTTTGAAAAGGAGAGGAGGTTTTGGCGACGAGCTTCGACCAGTTTTTTTTTAGAGCCGCGGAATTAACCGGGAAAAAAATTTAGAAATTGAAATAGCAAGAGAAAATGAAATATGAGAAATTCGGGTAAAAGGAAAAAACCAAAACCAAAACCAAAGGAAAAAAACATTCCGTAATTCGGGAAAATCCAAAATTCCACGTCGCGAGTGATTTCCGCATGCATCCGAAAAATTGGCGAGAATTGTGAAATTATCTGATTAGAGATTTCTCGCGATTTTCGTTCTCATCTCTAATTGAAAATAATTACGACGATTTTCATTTTTTTTATGAGAATCTTTATTTTCTGTTTTTTCGATATCTAAGAGAGTAGAAAATTTTTAAAACTAAGGCTGCAAACGTCATGCAAAATGGTTTGATATTCCTAGAGCTCTTCTGAAACGAGATTGCTTCGGTGCTTTGTTGCTGTCTCAAGAGCTGCTCCTCCATGTTGCCTGAAGCTGTCTGGGGTTACTGAATTTTGCGATGTCTGGCCATCGTCGGTTGAGCGCTCATTGGCCGCTTCCGGCGATTTTTCCGATCGAGCTGGCGATTCTAGATTATGTTATAGGGCCGCGAAGCATCGGTCGCATCAAAAAATTGTCCAGAGAACAATGACCACGGAACATCAGATGATCACGACACGGTTCTAAAGTCCGACAATGATCGCTTTAGGTATGACGGGCTAGTGATACAGATGCTGAACCGATACCTATGTCCGTCCGATGTCATCGAAGAAAATCATCGGGAAGCTGCACAAAACTAACAGCCTTAGTCATTTGGGAATTCCAAGCTCGCAGCAACCCATCTGTCGTCGCTTATCGGTATCACGGTGATGCCTTTAGGAAATGCAATATCCGGAAAGCTCGACTCTGCAAATGGGATTGCAGAATGGTCATGCTGTGCGTTGGACGAGAAGGAAGTACTTCCACCTTCAGCCGTTTTCTCTAAAGTGCATTCCTCAATTAGATGAGTCGATCCCTGCAGCGACTGTTCGCGACTGTAGAACACACTCGAGAACTATACATGTCAAAAGAGCCCCGAGAAAACTCTTTCCCCTGGAACAAACCAAGCACAAGGACTAGTAGAACTTGAGAGAGAGCTTTACTCGGTGCTTACTTGGAGTAGGAGGCGAAGGAGAGAGGGAAAGGAAAGCGAGATTGGCAGCTTCATCTGGGTCGGATCGAGTTGAGGCGATCAGTTCCGATGTACGATTTGGAACCAACCTTTCAAGTCCCCATTCTAAGAAATGGGAACCGGAAACTAAACCAGCTAAGTTTGGAACCGGCCTGGAACCTAACCAGCTAGTTCCTGATTCCGAATTGAGTGGTTTCGGTTTGTTAACACTTTATAAATAGCAAGATTCAATCTTTTTAAATGAAGCTATCCCAGTTAAGCAATTATCCTCGAAACTAAAATCCCCAAAGCAGTAGGTTCACTTTTCTTTATTTTTGGCCACACATGTAAAAGCACCCTTGGCTGATCAAAGAGCTGTTCTGCCCGGGCGAATCGGCTTTGAACCGGTCTTGGGTAAAATCTCCTGTTCAATCCCTACAATCGAGACCCTATCCGATTTTAGACCGGTTCTCAATTTCTTGAACCAAGAACCGACCCTATTCCCAGATTGAAGCGGACTTCATGCTCACGCCAGGGTCAAGATGGTCGAAACTAGCATTAGCAACTCGAAAATTTATATCTCAACACAGTCATGATTTCGAAAGATCAGAGAATTCCTCAAATAAAGAAGATTATCCCACAAAATAGCTGAGTAACTATTAAACTTGCGAGGAAATTAATCATCGAGAATAATCATTCTATCACCAAATATGTATAAAAAAAGATTTACTTCCTCTAAACGTATTTGGTATATTTATGCGTTGACCCATCAACGTCACTATCCGTCTCCTTATCATAGAAAAGGAAAAAAATAAATAATTTTTCCGAACCTAAATTGATTTCGGCTTTATTACATAACAGAAATAGCCCCAATTGACCGACGATGTTTATATTCTTCCAGTGAAACTTGATGACCAAGTCCGAAGCAATCAAGAAGTTTCCTCATATAGCTAAAGCCAAACAGAGTAGTAATGGTCAAAGTTCGGATTTCTTGGGTCCCAAGAAGGGAAACATATGTAATTATGGAAACCCGGAATTGAAATATTTGTGAAACCTAATAGGTAACACGAAAGTATATTCAAGCTTTAAATAAATACATGACTTGTATTTTTACGTCAATCCCGTCTTTCTTCTCCACTTTGGAGTCATGGAATGGTGCAGCCATTGCTTGAGTTATGTCGACTCGGAACATACCATCACCAAGAACATGAAGCACATACTCTGGTAAGCCTAATCTTTATGCTCGTATCTTTTAAGTACAGAGATCTCCACTTCTTTTGATCCTTCATTCGAAATCGCGATTTCCCGTTTTTTCCGTCGACATGGATAGATACATCTGATCCGACCTGATCAACCCATTATCGACCCGTCGTTTTCTCTCCATCTTCGACCATTGCGCCGTTTGGGCAGAGACCGTTTCGACATGTTTTCCTTTTGCTAAGGCAGTAGCTGCATTACTGTTGCAGGCAATGCCCGCACTGCGGAAAAATTCTACCCGATTGCGAGATCGAAGTTCCCGGCACGAGAAAGAGGAGATCCAGAACGATCGGGGAGAAGGACAGGCGAACTCGCAAGCCGAAAAAACCTTCGCAAGAATGATGCCGACGAGGCATCGTAGGAAGGGGGAAAGTACCAAAATCGATTCTTTGATCCCATCGAGCGATGAGATCTCTCTTTGTGATTCGACAAAATTTCAGCCTTGGTGTACTCGTTCTTGCGCTGTGAAAAACCTTGCTGTTATATCGAATTTGTAAATAAAAGCTATCTCGTTGTTCCGATTCCGAGAATCAAGTAATACGAAGGGTGAGTTTCTTTCGCGAAAAAATTTCGAGTTTTGGGAAACAATTCCTTATAAATAAAAGCTTGTATCGTTTGCAAAAATAAATTAACAGAAAATATTTTCGTCATTCACGAAAATATTCGTGCATATATTATTATTGATAATAAAAATATTTTCTACTGACCAATTATTCCAGGCGATATAATTAATACTTTTTAAGGAAAAAATTTCCAAATCATTTAATTTTTCGCGAAACAAACGGACTAAAAGTGTAATATTACTAGAAAAAGTATGATAAGGAGCCTCAACGGGGGCTGTTCCTACAATTGAATTCCGATGGTGCTCATGACTCGAGCGAATGAATTGAGACACATGGAGCAGTACTCAGAAAAATTGTCCAAAAAGTCCTAAACATATTATATAAGGGACCAATTTCTGTTATAAACCTTTAAATTGTGCCGATCTAGTTCTAAACATTTTGACCATTTGTCGATATACTCCTTCCAGCTAATTTTGTGCAGAAATCACCTACATGGACGCCGACCGACGCTAATGTGGATGATTTTTGCAACGTTTTATAATATTTGTTGACTTTTTTCTTTTTTTCCTTATCTTTTCCTTCATTTTTCTTCTTTCTTTAATCTTATTTCCCGCCCTCGCTTGCCCTCGCGAGTCCTCACCCTCGGCTGATGAGGGCTTCGCAATTCTTGCCCAGTAGCTAGCCTTAGCAGTTTGAAAAAAGAAAATAAAAGAAAAGAAAATCTATAAAAATTATTAAAAAATTATCAATGTCAGCCATATTACATAGAATGGGTAGCATCTACATCAATGATTTCTGGCCAAAATTGGCTGGGAGTATTACATTGACAAATTATCAAAAATTTTAAAACTAAATTGGCATAATTGAAAGTTTGAAAATTGAATTGGCCGTTGTACAACAAATTTAGGATTTTTCGGACAATTTTCCTAAGATGCTCCATCATCTATTTCTAATTCATATGGTGTTTGCCCGAGAATTACCTCCCGGCGAAAAGCCACAAGTCATCCAAACAAATTACCATAATTAAAAAGAGAGAATCAAAGTCTCTCTCTCTCTTGCTTCGCCACCTTGATTGAAGGTTCAAGCTCGTTGCTTCACTTCCCTCATTCGCATCGACTCTTCGCATGTCCAATCCAGCGAAAGCCATGACAATTACCTTCTCAAATCTCGACATAGAGTCGGGCCTCATGTATCTCGATGACTTCCTCTCTAGCAAAACTCTCTCTCTCTCTCTCTCTCTTGGATCAATTGCTCGACTCAGTATTTCCTCTACTTGTTGCGATGCTTATGAGCATATGAAGGACAAAGATCAACTCATGAAGGACGACATAAAAGTGGTTCTTTATGGGATCAATTGCTCAATTAAATATTTACTCTGCTTGCTGGGATGCTCATGAGCATTTGATGGCAGAGATCAAAAAGGTGTACGTTGTAGTTCTGGAGAAGCCTAGAGGTTCGTTGCCTAATGCTAGCTAGTGTTACGAGCCTGTGTCCCTGAATCTCTTTGCAAGGTTTGTTTCACTCGTTGACTTGCTTTTTCAAGGCTTGTTGCCCAATCGTTCATCGAGGATGTTGCTCGATTTTGCTCTGGTTGGGATTTTCTTTTTCGCTGGGATCATTACTTATATTTGATTCGATGGTTTTTAATTTCATTAAGTTGATACCAACTCTTGATCATACAGCTCGCCGGTGGGTGTGGATGGACTATGGGATTCGGAAGTCGGGTTGTTTTGTCATTTAAACTCTCAAAGTGGCCTATGGAGTAGTTATAGTTGGGTGAATATAGCCGTTGCCTTATACGGAAAAGAATGACATCTTCGCAAATAGGAACACAAGGATAATTGATATAAATTGTGATCTTCAAAGGTAGAACTCAAATATGTAGTTGATATTTCTAAAAGTGGACATTTATAAGTGGTTTTTTTTGGGATCAAATTGTAATTGGTTTATTAGGTAAAATATGATGTACGTTTTCTATATTTTCAAAAAACCAAAAAGGAGTACCCTGCTAGTCATCTTTGGCAAAGGACTATATATCTGACTTTTCCCACCGAAGATAATTCAGGAGGGTAAAAAGAGTGGCCAATGTGACAGCAAAGCAACAAGAGCCCAGTATTCACAGGACTTTACATGAAGATAATGCATACCACAAGTCGGAAAAGAACACGATGGCCAAAGTGTTAGAGGTCTCGAATGATGAAAGGGAAGTCTCCAAGCCTCCAAGACTGAGAGCTAGTCAGTTCATCTATAAACATAGAGTTCTCTCCTAGGACGTGGTTCCAAGCTTGAAGAACCAAATGGTGCGGCAAGAATTGGTTCCGCATCTCCAAAATAAATTCAGAGCCTGACTTTTCCATTGGAAACCCAAAATTGCTCATATGCAGACGAAGCTCCGGCTTCGAGCAGTGGAAAAGTTGCACGAGCAGCGACTGTTTTCCCAGCTCGACATAATCCCTGGATGTGAACTGTAGCTGCTGTGACTGTTTGTTAGAATTGCCTGTGTGAAAGTGCAAAGTCACACATCGAGTTAATTGTTTGTCCACACGTGTAGATCTATGCCTATGTGGGTGTTTGAGATGGCCTAAAACATCGGCATCTCGAACATGGCCCGAAAGTATAAGCCTTGATGCCCAACACGATCCTCGTGCTTAAAGTTTTTTCCTTTATTTCCCCAGTGTCCTTGAAAATAGCACAAGTAAATTATTACCCAAGTCAACTGCGCGTAAGAAGCCTGCGAAGGGAACCCGCAGCCCCACGCTTTCTTCCCTGCAAAATTAGAAAATGGTCAGTTCCCAGTCATCGCCCCCATTCATCTTCAGCATAAACAGATCACCTTATCATTATTAAATAGGTCTTCGGCCATGGCTTCCATTTGTTTCCTCTTCTTTTCTTCCCTGACTGATTCCTCCAGTTGCTCATTTCTGTAGTCTGATTCCCTACACCACAGAATATTAATCATATGAAGATCAATCTAACAAAAGCCTTAACAAGGCAAGAGGCTAAGATGTATTGAGGACAACAAACTTACTTGTAAGGAAATTTTGAAAATGGAACGAGATTGGTGAAGCTATTCCCCGATGGAGTATTTTTCTATAATTGAATTGCAGCACAAAATTAGGCACATGTATACCCAAAATTCAGCAGATCGAATCTGCCACAAAATGCCATCATATGCCTAACTGGCAACTTGCTGTGGGAAGGAAAAAATAATACCAGCAATTACAAATTGTGTCCTTTTCATAAGCTGAGAGAAGGCCAACAAACTTTTATTCCATCAGGAATGTGCAAAGCAGCATAAGGTGACGAACTATGAATAAACCACTAGATTGTAATTAAGATCGCAAATGGCATAGAACACACTGGACATTAATGGCAAGAAATATATACGCTATCTCTGCTTTCTGGATAGACTGGAAACCATACCTAACTTGAAAATTAAGTAGCAGGGGCGTAAATGAATCAGAGAATGAATACCTTTCTAAAGCATTTAAAGTTCACTCCAGAGCCATCCACAGAGCTCGTTGCAGGTAAAGTAGTGCGCCTTACTATTAAATCCTGGCTGTAGATAATATCCGAAGATCCTTCAGCAGACTCATCAGTTCTGTCACTTTTGATCAAAATGTCATCACAGATGTACTTATTGTTCATAGCATGGTCATTTTCTGATTCAGCTGCAACACAATTTGTGGAAGCTTTTCCTGAATCTTTAGGCGTGGTTAGTTTTTCTAGATTAACAGGGGAAGTTGCATGCGTCGATGTGGAGGTTCTGTCACCTCTAACCACAATGTTGTCACAGTGATACTTGTTGCTCATAGCATGGTCATTTTCTGAATCAGCTACAACACCATTTCGGGAAGCTTTTCCTGAATCGTTAGGCACAGTGTGTTTTTCTAGATGAACAGGGGAAGCTAATCGCATTGATGTCGCAGTTTCATCTTCTGCCTCTGAGTCAGCTACCACTGTCTCGTCCGTAGAGCACGAAGACGAAACAATTACTGGAAAAAGGACAGATTTGACTATTAATGCATACTCTGACTCAAAAATGGCAAAGAATCTCACACTAAAAAAATCATTCATTGTTTGACATGAGGGTTGACTAGTTCTTCCACGTAGCACCATACAAACCCTCCTAAGACATTAGATGTAACAATGTTACTGCAGGACCAAGCACAATTGAATGGATACACATATAGCTGCCAGTCTCCTATCTCAAATCTCATGAAGCATGGTCATAGTACCTGGAAACAAAGTCCTCCACCTCTTACTATTGTTCAGATGAAACGTTAACTAGTGGGTACAGCAAACGGCAGAATGGACTTAACTATCATTATTGCAAAGTACCATGGAAAGCATAAAAACACGAATGCACCAACATATTGAGTGCAGCAGAAGATCTTTTATTGTTCAAGTAGCTTATCAACAAAAAAGTAGAACGTCTTCCCCACAATTATAGATGCTTCATATTCACCATCTTCAAAGAGGAAGAAGTTGGATGCTTTTCAAGTTGAAAGTTCTCCAAAATTAGCAAATGGCTTTTCCAAGCAGCAGCAAAACTCTATCCACTAAATGGCACAGAGAATGTCTTAATTTCTTTCATATGGAACAGAATGGTTTTTCCTAAGTTTCTGGTCATATTTCAGATTTACTTCTTTAGGTTATTGTTGGCCCATCTTATCAGGCATGTTTTCAACTGCTTGGGATGGCTTGACATAGTAGATCAGACAGCCCAGGAAACCCTGAATTTTGTAGGAAACATCGATTTGGTATTTTCTAGCAGTCTCCTCAACTCTGCATCAGAGGTCAACAAGCAGATTCAGCCAAAGGATATTGACAGAATCTTAAAAATCTGTTCAATCGCTTTCTCTTTCTTCTCGGCTCTTATCAAGAGCCCAGTAGCTCACAAGATTCAGGCTGCTGAATTCTATGTTATTAAAATCACACAATTGGTATTTATAGCCATTGGCAACAGTAAAGTTGGCCCACCAGCCTTCTATGTTAGGCTTATATCAAAATTTTCCAGGAAAAGAATACACACCAAAGAAATGCTTACTGATAAGGGTGTCGGCTGATGTCAACAAATTATGCAAATATATACCGATATAGCAGAGAAAAGTGGTTCGAGTGTATTGGTACATTTGATTTGGCATCGTATGGTCATATTATTATTAAAAGGCCTTACCTGATGGTGATATAAGTGAGGAAGTGTCCAGATGCGCGGACAAAACAGCGCATACCAAATCCAGTTCATTAACTCGAAACAATAAACTAACTTTGCTGGAGCGACTATCCACAGTTCTTCTAGGCATGACATACACAACTCGATTATTCTCAAACTCCGATGCCTATAGTACAAGCAAAAGGCGTCCGTGAAACATGTCAGCAGGAACTCAGGCATGTATAATACAAAAACAGCAAGTACAATAATCACAGAATGAACAACATCTTATTCCTGCCACATCAATCATGCTATTCAACAAGAGAAGTTTTCTCTTGCTAGGTATTGTTGCTCACTGCAAGTGGAATTCAGAACTCTGTGTAAGGGAATTCAGTAGGGGCAGTTGGCCCGATTGAAGCTGAACTCCCTTAATTTCATATAATTAATTTTCCCCGCAAGGAATTGATGATTTATTGCTTTGTAGGCTTTGATCCCATTTAACTATGACTTCCACTAATTTGATCCAAGGATTCCAGGCACAGCAAAGTTTGAGAAGTAAAAAAATGCAACTATAACAAGGTTTCAAACTTGCATTCATTTTTATGATCTCAAATATGTAATCTTGCAGGCTTAAACATCTCTAGTGCAAAACACAAATAACAAAATATCCACATTAGAAATATTTTCTGCTCATTAATCATTATTTTAGTGCATACTCTGGCTGGACGTCCTAGCTCCATCCTTACTGGGTTGATGATTAAATGTTTTGTAGATCTTTCAATGGAAAAGTTAACTGCTGGTAGATGTTGGAATAGAGAAAAAATATATTCACAGACAGCTTGAACTCCCAAAAGGAATTGTTACTATGAGATGTATTTGTACGTAAATGGCTAGATAAGTTCCATTTAACTTAACAATACCGTGATTAAGATAGTGACAGCATTTAAGTGTAATAATTACATAAACACCATGTATAGCATTAGAGATGGCATGCCACCTACGTAGTTCATTCACTACCCACATGCACATGACTAGAAGCTTTCAGTTTACAATGTGACATTACCTATGGAATGAAATACATACTTGGCTAGAAAAATGAAATTCATTAGCTGAAAGAATCTTTGCACCAGCTACGCCCAACAGCATCTGCAGTTTATCTCCAAACTTATACTGCATATCAAGAAATAAAAGATAACTTCAACATCACGTTGAGATCATATCAGGTTCTGCATAGATAAATCTGGTAAGGCGGTCATTTGCATCACTTAACAATCCATGGTCATGCTTTTTACTAGTCCAAGTTGGTAAATGCCTAGATACATCAACCAGATACAAAAGCGTTAATCAACTATATGAACCCCAACAATATCACTAGACCCATTTGTATAACCAGGAAACACAAGAAAGAAAACTCCTCTTTCCAAGTTAAAACAATTAATGGACATTAAATAATCCAATTGTTAGAATATCCAAACGGTGCAATTTTAAAGGAAATGGCAACAATAGATGAAATAGTGGCTCAAACATCTCAGCTTAGATATTGCAAAACATAAGACTTGCCTTCTTCGCCTATCATGTTAAATCACACAAGACATTATTAAAAAGCTGAAACATTAATTTGAAGTCAATTTTATGTTGTATTCCTGGGTCAAAGTTGCCTCCTCTATTTCAAGCCTAGGAATTTATCAGTGCCAATAAGCATGAATTGATGGAACAATTTTAGCATTATAAGCATGGATGGAGCTAGACCATCTTGACAGTGGGTGCAACAGTATAATAATGTTAATTAATCTTAAGTGAAGTATTTTTATTTTTTTTCATATATTGAAAAAGCATGAAATTATAACAACCATGTCAAATTCTATGCAAATTTAACAAAGAAGACACATAAGTGAAACATTATACGAGATACATGGGTCAAAGTTAACAAGTAAATTTTTTGAGGGGCCAGAGGTAAAAAAAACATGCAAACAACCTTTTTTTTAGTAAAAATACACAAAATCCCTGCCCAAAAAAAAAAAAGCCAGTGGGGGCAAGTGCCCCAATGAAACATTGAGGTACCGTCCCTATTTCTAAGTCCCAACCACAAATGAAACTATGCACCATATTTTCAATGGAACAATAGCAAGCAACAGAGTTGAGCAGACAAATAAATTGTGATCAAAACCTGAAACTATTTTTAAGTGATCAAAGGATGGTGGAGTACCATCTGCATTGGTTCCAATAAGAAAGTATATCCCCCCCAAACAAGTTTCACGAGTTTTAGGTTCGGCAACTTTCACTGATACTCCTTCAGCTACTATTGTTGGAAGGTGGCTGATCGGAAATAAACATTGTGGTTATTCAAATGAGATGCATATATATAGTATTTTGTTGAGAAAAAACCACATGCAATCAAGCTAGAATGGAATAAACTTACGAAGTGTAGCTAGGGATCTCATTCAAGATATTTTTTCCTGCAAGATACTAGAATAAAGCATCAATCAGATACTTGTAGAAACAATTTTGCCTGGCAATGTATCTAGGACATGTTGAGCATATATAAAGATTAACCACCATCAGGCCCCTATCCTATTCCTATGGCACTTGTATAATTTAATAAATGCAGACCAATTTTCGAATCTGATTTACATCAGACTGTCAACGTCTCAACATAAGATTTTGTTTGTATTATTCAAATACAGTGATGCCACATGCCAAAAGCAAGAAAATGCACTTAAGCATGAAAGGTTGGAAGAACATTAAAGCCTTGGTTTTCGCAAAGAAAATCGTAAGTAATTAATGACTATAGTCATATTTCACAGGACTATGGGATTGAAAAGAAGAAGAAGAAGAAAAGCAGTCCTGGGTCAGTATGAAAAGTGAAATCTGAAAGCCCTCAGCTCTCAGTGACATGATATATGTGCTTCAGTATTCCCAACACCGTGAAGCCCCATTTCCCTCCCAAACACATTACATCACTCTACAAAGCTCAACTAGTTCCCTAACAGCCACGTATATAACCTTTAAAATCAATCCAGAAAGCACATGAAAGAAAGGAGAGGAAGGGAAGAAACTTTAATAATAGTTACCTGAACAAAAACTGACTTTGAAAAAAGATAAGTCCCCTAAAAAAAGGCAGAATCTGCTCCACCAATCCCACAGAACACTGCAATATTGTACCTTAAAACAACACCTAAAACCTTCCACCTTTCAAGACACTAGCCACCAAACAGCTAGTCACGTAAACAGAAGAACTATAGATGGATTTATCTTACCAATAACAGATAATGATAGGAAAACTTTAGACCATGAGAAATATGTGAATGCATACATGAGACTGATCAGAATTAGTGGAACTATTTTGAAGACCTTATCTGAATGCTAAATAGGTTTGTCCAATTAAATCCATTAAGAATGTGGAAAATCATCAATTATAATGTCTAGCTAGATTGCCAAGTGACAAGCAGAAAGAAGTTCTGGGAGATGTTTAACATAATTTTACCTCAAGCCAGCTACTAAGCACGATGTTTCTTAGCCACAACTGCATCAAGCAGGCTTGCCTCGACTTGCATGAATTGATCAACAAGGACATGTGTGCACTCTCTACAATTCTCAGTTACCAGACCACCTACATGAGAAAATAGTTAACCATGAGGCCACAACTCTATATGAAATACCACGGTAACCAATTAAACATCTCATCATAGCCAAAAACCCTTCTATTTAAATTAACACAGTAGAAGACAAAATACCATCTATATAGGCAGTCTCTAAAGTCCAAAACAAATGCAGAATGAAAGAAAGATCATTCTTATAGACCTGATCAAATCTACATAAAGAGAAGGGCAGCCGGTAAAGGATCTATGGTGCACAGGCACCTAAGAAACCTATACATGGATATAACCTTAAGGGCCACTTTCTCAATTTATTAATCTGGAGATATCAAAAGTGCAACCACAGAACCAGAAGGCAGTAAGACTCTCAAATCTTCAAAACTCATGAGTTCCTCCCCCCCCCCCCCCCCCCCGGCCTAGGAATCTGGAGCTTCAGTGCCAATTGTTCAGTCCAGATATGCACCAACAAAAACACAGTAAACGGCCAGCAAGGGACAATCCAAGAATGCTAGAGTCACTGCTATTTATCAAGTCAATAGTATGAAGCTATCCTAAGTACAAGCACATCCAAGAAAATTATAAAAGAAAAGATACAATAGAAGGACCTAGCATTTGCCTCAAAGGAGAAAAAATTAGCATCTTCCTTACCCTCCATAAAGAACATTTCCATTACTGCAATTTACCATGTTCACCAAATGACATCTCATTATTCACAATCCGACTGCTGCATTGCATCCCCTTGCAGCTATAATTATGCATGGGCTGTGCCCACAAACAAAAGCAATGGACTACAATTCTAAATGCACAGTGGGTAGTTATCACCACCCCTCGACCTTTTGCCACTTCAAAAGAAGTTATTAAAAGCATCCAAAATACATTAGAACATTCATTTATTCAGAAAGCAAATCAATATGACACACAAGCATACATCATAAAGCAAGCCAACTAGCTTATGGGATTTAAAAAGAAATAAGGAGAACTGACCAATTGATGATACTTTTTCTTCAAGAAAACGAAATGATGAGTGAGATTCCGAGCAGACGACATAAAATACAAGTGGTACAAAACAAAACCTGCCAGATTTCAAAAGACATAATCAATAAGTGTTCATTAAGAAATCATCACTTTCAATGCAAGTGCCAATCTTGACCTTTCATATACTAATCATTAATCTTAATGTAAAAGATTATGCAAAAGCGAATGCTATTCATTTGAAATGTTAACAGAGCAAATGTTCTTACCACCAAACAAGAATGCAGTTACCTGTAGGTTGCATTACCAGTTCCAAAAGAAACCATATCGCAATCTTTTAAAGTGGCTTGCTTGTTAGGGAACTCATGAACCTTTTCCGGGGGAGCCAAGATTTTTGTTGATAAATGTACCATACTTCGAGCAATCTCTTATCAGGACCTTTGCAGACGAGGCAGAAGACTCGACTGCCGAGGGACTCGTGTCAGTCATTGCAGCGACCGTTATCTCTGCATGAATCCTCGAAACTCCTTTGTCTTTGTTGATAACTATGTCGCAACCTGTAATTACAGCAAAGATCGAAAAAAAATCACGACCGTGTAACTCGGAGACGGCCAACAAACATATTCAGAGTTATGGCCCAGTTGAAGATAGGATTTTTAGCGCCAACGTTCAGATGCAATGCTTGTATGCTTATACATATGCATGACTTTGAATGTTACCCAGCTTAGCTGAATGTAAGTTCGTGTTCCTCGACATACAGAATGAGTTCCCCTCGAGGAACCGGCCCGCAAATGCTGATCGCACACAACAAGAATCGAAACCAAACCAATATACTCGGAGGCATTTTCAAGAATCAGATGCACAGCAACATACCCTTTCGGCCCACTTTGTAAGTCCCCTTACTGAAGATATAGTACTTCTCTTCACCTGCCTCCCCATCGGATACACACACAACGCACGTCAGGAACAATTCCGCCATGAAAATGAAAACCAAAAGCTATATCATCACGCTCGAAGCACGGTGCCTTTTCAGCAGAGAGTGACCCGTCTCCGAGGTTCAGACAACCGCGGGTTACTCCATGCGCGAACTAGAGACGTCTCACCTGAGAGCGAATCCGCCGAGAACAGTCCCCACACCATTCTTCGCTTCCTTCGTTCGATGCGCCTGTGGGCAAGCGATGCTTCGGTGAAACAGGGGCAGAACCGGAGGGCCCGGGGGGAGATTCGGGTCGGGTCTGGCGATCCGGCCGAGAACGCACCGAGCGCGAGAGGTTAGGGAAGCAGGCCACCGTCACGGCGTGCGATGAACGGCGCGATGGACGAGCTCGCCGCTCGCCGTCGCTATCGCTGTCGGCTCCGTCCCCGAGCTGTTTAGGACTTCCTGGTGTCGCTGCTGGACTTCTTGAAATTTGGGAAGAATTTCGGACCGCGTCTCGAATTTAAAAGAATTGCAGGGGAGGCCTCCGAGTTAATAATAATCAATCAACTATTTCGCTCTCGTCCCTCCATCCCGATTCCATCGAAGCATATGATTCAAAATCAGGCTCGTCAAATTAGGAGGTCTGCTCAAGTTTGGGTCAGCCCAAATTGACACATTTTAACCTGTATTGACCCGTTTTTGTGTTAGCGCAATTTTAGCGGCTCTCAACTCATATTACTAAAGTACGCCCATATGCATGCTTTAAGCTCTTCATAAAAATTTGTTACTTTAATAGATTTTTTATTAAAAAAATAAATTGACTAGATAAAATTTGTAAGTACATAAAAGAAAAAACATAAAGATTGAAATGCACATAAAACTAGAAAAGTATGCATGTATTGTGACAAAACATACGGGGAAGCTACCATAAAAAAAGTCTTAAATCTCTTGTATTTGTGTTAGTTCGGTCATAAATCTTTCAAAATGAACCCATTAAATTATCAGGCATCTATTCCTTAGTTCGGTCATAAATCTTTCAAAATGAACCCATTAAATTATCAGGCATCTATTCCTTGGACCCGCTTAAGCGTATTTTAACATGCACCGTTAAATATGAGGGTTCTAGACCCATTTTATATCCCTATTCAAAATGATTTATGATCTTAGGAAATAGAAGCCAACCAGCATACTGGTGCTGCTTGAGAGTACAACGTCAAAAATAATTAAATTGCACCAACCAAACTATAAGGGAAATATATTCACATTGGTTGTTTCAAAATTCGAGCTTATACTTTGGACTATCTTTTGAGCATCACATTAGCTTAAACTCGTCAGAATTGAATATAAAAGTAGTTGATTGAAAATAAATCCAATGAGTCGAGGGCTTGATCGTGTATTTTTCATGTTTCGAGAAGAGATAATTACACAAATGATTCATGAACTTTAACCCAATATGTAATGACCAGATGATTCATAAATTTTAACCCAATGCGCAATATGGTCTATGGACTTTTAATTTAGTCAATATAGTCCCTGGAATTTCGATACATATTCAATATAGTCCCTGAACTATACAAAAATATTCAATATTATCCCTATAGACAATAAATTAAAATTTTAAGAACTACATTACATATCAAGCTAAAGTTCAGGTACCACGTTGCATATTGAATAAAGTTCAGGGGCCATTTCAAGGATTATTTGTATCATTTTTCCACTCAATAATTTAGATGGGCAAGGGGTAAAGGATCAATGTTTCAATGGGGCCATTTCTAATTTTCTACGGTTGCGATTCTCCTTCCTTAAAATTTTAAATAAGGGAAATTGATACAGTCGCTTTCTCAAGCCTTTATTCAAAATTTATTTGATACGATCACTTTATGCCAAATTCAAAATAAATATCACTTTATTTGAGACAATAAAGACCTTCCATGTTTTTATTCGGAAATTCCTCAAAAAAAAAAAAAAATTCCTCAAAAAAAAAAAAAAGAAGAAAAAGCCCAAGAAAATCTGATGAGAAATGAGGGGGGAATCACCTGAAACCGTGCGTCATCCGATTATCCTGCAACCGGCTTCACATCCGCTCCACGCAAAAATAGACCAAACTCGAACTGAAGAAGAGACGGAGCGAAGCCATCGGCGAGAGCTCGCTTCCTGCCTCCACTCTCTCTCTCTCTCTCTCTCTCCGCGATCCGTCTTCCTCGAGCCGCCGCCGGTCGCGGCTCCTCGAAGCGCTCCCCCCGGGAAATGGAGCCGCTGCAGTCTCACCGCGTCGAAATGCTGAGCATCGCCGTCGCCCTCGTCGCCGTCGGAGCCGGCACCGCCTACTATTTCTACCTCCAGAAGAAACCTAGAGGTACGGCCGTTCCCCGTGCCCGTTGGCCCGTTCCCGTTTTCCCTTCCCGTGGCTCTTCCGGCTTCCCTCCGGAGATCGAGATTCGCTCGGCGTCCTTCGATTTCGATTGACTCGCGGCGTTTGGGAATGTGTGCCAGGCTGTCTTGATCCCGACAACTTCAGGGAGTTTCAGCTCGTCAAGAGGACGCAGCTCAGCCACAACGTCGCCAAGTTTAGGTTCGCTCTTCCTACCCCGAGCTCGGTCCTGGGGCTTCCGATTGGGCAGCACATGAGTTGCAGGTTTCAGCTCCCGTTGACCTTTTCCTTTGGTTGAATATGGCTAAGTTCGTGATGTGTGGCTTGTGTTTGGTGTTTCTGTATGTGCTTGGGGAGTCGCGCGTAAGGACATCGTGAGGCATTTGATTGTAAAAATTTTCTGTGTGTTTTTCCATAACAGAGGAAAGGATAGTGTGGGTGAAGAAGTCACAAGGCCTTACACTCCGACCACTTTGGATTCTGATGTTGGATACTTTGAGCTAGTTATAAAGGTTTGGGCTGAATTAATTCGCTGGGGAGGCAGGCAGATATATTTCCCTTTTCTTTTCCCTCCTGTTCCAGGCATTCACAACGTCATCTGTTTCTTGTTCTTTTTCCTTGAGATTAGATGTATCCCCAGGGAAGGATGTCCCACCATTTCCGGGAAATGCGCGAAGGTGATTACTTGGCTGTGAAGGGGCCTAAGGTACGATTTTTAAGAGAATTTGTTTCAGAATACAGTTTGTTTCCAGTAGCTGATGATTTCAGGTTGTCGAGCGATGGATCATCTTAAGCATTTCAATTCTCTATGTTCTAATGTGAAGCAGGTTGGGAATTGGTGTCCTAGTTTAGTAGCTTCAGAAAATTTTCTTATCAGCAATCGAAAAGTTGAATTTTTTTTGTCAGGGTGCCTGTTTCTCTTTGGGGGGTTAAGAGAAGTTTTCTTTCAACTGCCTTGGGACTCACGGTAAAGATTATGGCCTTGAGCAGAGGGCTATTCACTAAGATTTAGAATTTGTGTCCTGGCAAAGCATATATTAGGGCGAACAGCAAAAGGACCGAAGATGAGATTATAGATTTTAGACCGTATATGATGTTGTGCTTCAGGTTTGCATTCCTAAAAGCTGTGCTTCCTTAGATGGGCTAGATTGCTCCTTCATGAAAGTGTTTTGTGTCAAGCCTCTTGAATTACATGAACGCTTTATTGAGTTAAATATGAGTTTTGGATGTGTTATTCACTGCTCTCTACAGAGATAACGAATGGTAAACATTCAACTGTCTTGTGTATTACATTTCTGATGCAGTTGTAATATGCCAATGGCCTATCGGATCGGATATATCTAAATGCTTGTCTTTTTAGCTGCACACCATGTGTTAAGACAAGATTTTTTATTATATAGATGATTGTACACAATGCAACATAAATAAATTGATGAAGCTCATACAGAGTCCTAGTTACTGCTCCTTTCGAAGATGACGAGTCCACTGCTAATTCTCTTTGCCAAAGTCTGATGCTTCAAAATCAGAGTGTAACCGAATTATTTATCTGCTGGTAATGGTCAAAATAGATTTATCTTCAGTGTACTTTTAATATTTTCTTAGGGTCGCTTCAAGTATCAACCTGGCCAAGTGAGGGCTTTTGGGATGCTCGCTGGAGGTACTGGCATTACTCCAATGTTCCAGGTGTGTATAGGATGACAAATTTGGGCAGTATGCAAATAGTTTTCCTATCTGATGGCATGATAATGCCAAAAGATTTGGTTTTTATGATTGCCACTATGTCCTTGGATGCACTTAGGTCGCTAGAGCCATATTAGAGAATCCTGGTGACAAGACCAAGATTCACCTCATTTATGCCAATGTGACATACGAGGACATCCTTTTGAAGGTTGGAGTCTCTCTCTCTCTCTCTCTCTCTCTCTCTCTGATTATATTCAATTGAACTTCTTTCGTTCTATGGGATGACATGAACAATATTTGATGATATCTGAATTGGAATCCAAGGCAATGGTCATAAAGTTGAATAGTAGCTATGTAGCATGATAGGCATTTGAATTTTCTGTTGGAGACATCTTTTCAAATGCATGATTCTGCTTCATGCAGCAGTAAAATTCTACTTTTGAGGTATGATTTCAGAAATCACTTGTGTTAAGTTTTAGCAACCTAGGTCCTAACTGATGGCTGTAACGCCAGAACCATTTTGGGCAACATTTGCTTTCGATTTGAATTGATGTCATGGAACCTAGCCTTTTGTGCGAACAAAGTGCTCAGAGAGCCACAAGGGAGATGGGATTATCTATTCCAGGAAATAATCTTTCTTTGCTGATCTCTGTTTTGCTTGCATGATCTGCCGATTGAATATGTATTTAAAGAGTACCTCACCGAATATTGAAGTTACATGAGATTATCTAATTTTACTATCTGAAAGGTGGGTCAATAATATTACCAACACGTTTTGCAGGAAGAGCTGGATAATTTTGCTCAGAGTTTTCCTGATCAATTCAATGTCCATTATGTCTTGAATCAGGTTTTGTGCCTCTCTTTTTATTTGTTTAATCTTTAGGTTTTCCTTTTGTCTTTTCTTGACATGCATCTTGCGAAAGTGTGCGTTCTCTCTGACATACATGACAAAACTTGGTGCCTAAACTTGTAATTCCTTGTCCCATCTGACATGAATCAGAACTCTCTTTCCAGATGTTTGAATGATTTTCTCTCGTCTCCCTAAGCCATATATAACACTGTGCGCAACTTTTTACCAAAAAAAGGAAAGAAGAAAAACTAAGGACAGACAATTTGGTAGCAGAAAGTATTATACAAAAGATGTATTTCCACTCTGCTACTATGGTTCTTCCGCATGGTACTGGTGGCTATAATAAGCAAATTCAGACTTGTACTTTGTTGATCGGTCCACTCGCATTTTTTTCGCTACTTCTTTAGTCATGAAATCACTCACTTCGCATGTGCTGTTGCAGCCGCCAGAAATATGGGATGGTGGCGTTGGTTTCGTATCCAAAGAGATGATTCAAACTCACTGCCCTGCACCAGCCAGTGACATTCAGGTACGTGCATGATTTATAACTTCCTACTCTATCTTTCCTTTTCTCTGATCAATAAATTAATGGATCATGCAATGTTTAGGTATTGAGGTGTGGACCACCACCAATGAACAAAGCGATGGCTGCTTACCTCGACGAGCTTGGATACGCTCCCCAGATGCAGTTCAAGTTTTAGGCACATGGAACTCCACCTTTCCATTTGTTTGTAGCATCAAAGCCTGTCACGAGATTCATCTCAGATCGGATGATCAATTAGCTCATGGGGATGATGGCATTATTGAAGTCCAGCTCCGTAGTAAAAACATTTTTGTCTTGTTGATGCAGTCTTCAAGTGATTTGCCCAACAACTTTCAATGTTCTTAATCTCCGTTTTTACGTTAAACCGTGGTAGTGGGCACATTTATGGGATTTCCTCTCAAAGTTAATTTTGGAGAACTGGAATAAAGAGATCTTTATCCTACAGTTCATTTAATGGCATATTTTACCAACTACTTAGCATATCTCACATGCAAAGCAGAGGAAACCCTAGACACTGCTTCCTCAACCTTGCCCTGGCTCCTCCAAGTTCCGAAAGATGAATGTGACTTCTTAGCATGTTTTATCAGGCACGACGGTGATCGAGACAATGATGGGTGTTGATTACTTTTCTTTAAAAAAATGGACATTATCATTGGAAGGCTATCGTGCTTAACATCTTACGGGGCTTGCACAAAGGAAGCTACACAATCTAGTTTCCCATTGCCAGCATTTAGTGTTTCCCAGCTTTAGGGTTTCATTAGATACAGCAATTTATGGCTTTTGACGTGGTAATAGATTCTGAAACCGACCAAAAAAAAATAGTGGCAATAGATTCTGACCAAAAAAAAAAACGAGTGGCAATAAATAACAGAAAATGATTTGGTCAATCTTTGTTTGTTAGCATAGTCAGATTGAAAGGATGTACCACCAATAAAGTAATACCACTTAAAAAGCTCATAGCTACTGACAGTGATAGATCGAGCTCTAGCCATTAATTGTAGTCGTAGCCAACTACCAACCAAAACCTGATACAACTCCAATATGAGATTAGCCTAAATATGGATGAGAAATCAATGGAATGGTATTTAGAGAAAGAGAGGAGTGCAAGCAAGGAACCAAGCAAAAACTTTTATATGTACTCATTCATAATCGCAAAATCGCGCTGACACCAATAAATGAGTGCAGATCCTGATACTTTTTTGCTTTGTTTGGACTTTGGACGAGCTCTCTGTTTTGTCCCCAGTAGCAATTTCCGATGCATTGCTCGATGCTGCACCCTGCTCTGCTTATGTCTTCTCTTGATCAATCCCTCCATAAGAATGTACAGACTTGAGAAATAAAAATGACTAACTAATTACCTAGGCAAGCGTGTTACTATATAGTGCCCCTTCTCCAGATCATATACTGTCTTTAACTGTGGTTTTTGCCATTGCGAAACTAGAAATGCAGCAAGTACAACTATCAAAAGTACGGCAAATAATGAAAAGTATGTGACCGACTCATTTCCAACAATTTCCCCTAAGTTATCGGATTCATATGTAACAGCATCCTGCATCGTCAGGACAACATAAGCTCCGAGAGTCCAGTCAAATGGAATGCTTCCAGTTCTATTTGCAGAATGAACCCTGTGATTAGTTAAATTCAAGTTGGAATATCAAACACTTTACACGAGGAACTCATAAATTGCACATGTACATATGCACTGTTGTACACAAACTTCTATTGTGGCCAGCTTCTACAAGAAAGGACCATATAGATAAAGAGAAAAATTCCACCCAACCGTGTCACATTTAATGGAGAAAGAGGAACTGACAGAAAATATCTTATCAGAGATATGGTCTTCAGCAAGGAACATCAAGAAACATGAATCCCAAGTAAAGGCCAACAAGGAGAAACTATCACAAAGGTGGGAAACACTTGTTGAACTTGGATTGACAATGAGAGCGCAGGCTAACACACGATCTGCAAACAAAGTACTAACAGATAGCACATCCTTAATACTTTACATCTTAGTTGTTGACCCTCGAGATCAAGTTCCAGTTTTGAAATGAAAGGTTTTTCTACATCCATGGTAGACAGAAATAAGAATTCATGAACAGTCCAGTTTGGAAGTATAGAGCAACCATACCTTTTATCATCAAAAGGAATTCCAAGACCGTCATGCAGTAGAGCCACCACATAAGCTGAAGAGAAACAATATCTGGACAAATCCAGGTCTACCATGTTGTTTTGCTTGTTTCTCAATTTGTCCCAATCGTCATCGTCACAATAATGTTCACCAGCTAGCCTCAAGTCAAGCAAACCCCCACTAGAGAACATCCCAAAAAACTGTAGAAGGTTCAATATTGGGATGGAAGGCTAACTTAAAACTCAAGAGAAGTAATTTAGCAGAATCTATCAATTAAATACAGATGACAATATTAAGGAAAGTTATCAAACGCAACATATGTTTGAAGATATCATTTTGCTGGTGTACACAAGCGAAAGGTAAGAGAGCATAAGAGTAACCATGATGCTGGATCCATCACTTGATCGCTTCTCAATGAACTCAGTAGATTAATATACTTATGTAATGTCTTCCCATTTCTTCCTGATTTGCTTATGTGTGCTTACGAAAGGAAGTAACATAATTTAAAATTAAACACACCTCCATTGGGAGTGAGACATAAAATCTTATATACTAATCATTAAAACAACAAGCAGAGGAACTGTGCATCTTTACTGTCCTATTCCGCAGAAATCAATGGTATCTTTGCAATGGATTACTGCTTGAGACGGGAGTTTAGGCAACAATATTAAACGTAGGAAGTGCTGCACAATTACCATGCGGCTCACTTCATCTTCAAAAGGATGATTTCAGATCTTTTGCACAGGATTTGCAAAATTCCTGCTTTTCCTTCTATACGTTTTTGATAAATTTTTGCATGAAATCCTTGAACAATTATGCTAGCACCAAAAAACAAGGTTTTAAGAGACAATACTCTTTCTTCGACTTTGTTATTTAAAATGCATCTATGAACAGCTAAAGAGGTTTGACCATGACTTGGTAACCACAAACTCAACTCTCAACTGGGACAGCCAAATGCAAAATCATGGTGTTACTTTTTACTGCACTTTCAACATCATAGCTTTCACGGATAGCAGTTTTCCCCTAATATATTTGTTTCACTCGGGCAATTGCTCCATTCTGACCAGAGGTCACAGAATAAGTCTTGTCGAATACAAGAAGAATGCTCCATAATCTGACCCTCTCAAGAGTGATACAGAAAACCTCAAGCTCTGAGGAAATCTCATAAAAGTATACACCTATTAGATCAAACATACACAAGCACATACACTTGTATTATGGCTTTCTGTTTGCTTCCTATGAGTTACACTTAGCAATGAAGAAACTCAAGTTGACTGAATTATTCGAGACTCATTTGCTAAACATGACACTTTTTACATACCTCAGATGTATAATAGAATCTTTCCAGAGGAATTGCACTGCCCTGTAGATTCCCGACAGAAGAAAGGAGAATTTTGCAGGGTGGGTGAGAGCATTTATCTGCATCCAGAAAATGAAAGATCGTATCGTTTACAAAATCATTTGCAGGAAGAAAAAAATACTAGCACAAATAAAACAAGTCAATGGAATATGGATAACTATACAGTTGATGGTTCTATCATTTCATTTGAGACATCTCAAATAGTATAATTAAATAATTTTACGACAACAACATTCTTCTAGAGAAGTTACAAAACACAAATTTTTAGACTTTATGTTAGGAGATAAGAGGACAGGGCACCTTTTCTTGTTCTCAAAAGTGCCAAGGCATCATTTTTGCAGGCGGAATAGTTTCCAGCAGGATATGATGTCCGAGACTTTGCATCACTCACTTTTGATGTCAGCCCATATCCTCTGGGCAAGCACGGGGTCATGACATGTTCATCGTTTGAACTTGAAGCTGCACGGCAATTAAAACGTCTTAGTTTTCACTAACACACATCAAGCAACAGCAAAGTAAATAATTACATTATAAGTCGGTGAGAATTGAAGGTCACACAGAAGCATTGGCATCCCAAGAATATACATACCTAGATGACCATCCTCATAGCAGAAAGCCAAGAACATACCGGTTACATATTATTAAGAATTATTCTTTAAATTGGGAATACAGAAAATAATTGTAAGATGTACACTAATGCAAGAAAAATTGAGCAATTTAAATAAGGCAGTGGCATTTGTTTTGTTGAGCAGTCATCTTTCCGGTAAACAAGAAAAGTTAATGGGAAATTGGGAAATATCTCATCCCAGTCCGCATCCTCGTTAACCAACCACCAGATACAATAGCCATCTTAAAATGGATATTATCTCATCCCAGTCCGCATCCTTGTCAACCAACCACCAGATACAATAGCCATCTTCAAATGGGTATTATTTTACAAATTAATTGAAAACAGTATGAAGCTGGGTGCTCAGCGAGAGAAATATATGTTTCATCAACTCACCAGTTCTTGGCTCCCTAGGACTGTGAAGTCCGTTATAAGATCGCCAAGCATCATCCTGCGTAAAAATAATCATTTGAATTTGCAGTCAGGCAACTTCAACTGCATCTTGAGATCAAAGAACGCAATACAGCAGTAACCAATTAAGTTAAAGGTTACAGAGAGAGAGAGAGAGAGAGAGAGAGAGCACTAGTGTCCACTTCCTTGCACATCATAGGAAGCTTCAGCAAAAGAAGAAACAGAAAACCAAAGTTATATAGCTCTGAGGATCACCTTTTAAACCAAAATTTTCAAAACTGAACCATAAAAGGTTTCGCCTCAACATATCAATATCCTGCCATAACTGTCACAATGCAAATTGTTCGCCTCAAGGTTCCTACGTAATAGAGTTCAGATTAAACATGACTATGAACTATCAATAATTCAATGACAACACTGCTCCTGCAGTGTCTGTCTCATCTCTAACTTCACATTTAAATCTTTTCTTCACCCTGTTTAACCGTACTATTATATGTATATTGTAAAAGCTGGATCAAATGGGATCAGACTGCTAGCAATGCCTATTTATGCATCTCCACAGTCAGTACTCTTCAAATAACCTAATCATGATTTTGGTTGCTTAAAATTAGAAAAAGTTATGAGAACAGTGAAGAAGATAGTCCCGATCGATTACTTCCCAAAGCATGAAGCACACATGGAATCGAGATATGAGGACAGATATGTAGAGCAAATGTATGTAAAGAATTGCAAAATATTGGACGTTACATGGAAACACCTGACCAAATTGTTGCAAGCTTAGCGTGTAGAGATTGTAGGTAGTTCCACCCAATTTGAGAACTCGGGAAGTTTGCATTTGCATTTCTTCTCTAGGAGCAAATGTAACCTGTAAGTACCAGTGAACTACTTAAAACAAAAGTCATCCATATTCAGATATCCAGCAGACAACACATGTATGCATGCTCTCTGCTAGAATTATGATCAATCATTATATGGCTCATAAATGCCAAAGGTCAAATAATCACTAGATTGGCGGAACAAAGCCCTGGATGGCTATATTCGGTTATATGTAAACAACTCCAGAGGGCATGCTAGCAAGAATGGGTTGCTCATTTTCAAAAGGCAGTTCAATTCAAATGAACTACCAAATAAACTTTCAAAGGGGGAAACCTATTGGAATGCACATTGCAGCAGGCAATGCAGGTAAAACAAAATCCATTCTAGAGGAAATATTGCTGCGCTGAGATTCAAATGTTTTCATTTGTCCATGGTTAAAGGACTTGCCTTATTGACTCATCTTTGTTCGATCAATTGGGAAAATATGCTGAAAGATCAAAACTTAAAAGTGAGTTTGAAAAGCATATATGGAGTTTTTGAAGTATAATTTGAGTTGTGTTTGTGAGTTAGTACAGGATCCTAATATTACATTGCACACAGCTTAGTCGAGAAGAGGCAGCTTTTCTTTGTTGCTTATCCATCTGACCCATAAATGGAGTTTTTTTAAGAGAGTGAACAACAGGATTCAACAACTTTGGCTGTCGCCTACAAGAAACTACCCATGGTCCGCATTGAGTAGCACCTTCCTAAGAAAAAGGGTCCTTATCAGAAAGATGCTATCGAGAATTGATAAGGCGCATCTTTATATACCAACCTTGCTTAGTGGAATGCAAATGCCAACTTTCACTCGAAGAGATAATGAAATCAGAACAGGTTAATGGGCACAACCTCCAAAGAACGGCCACCAAGTTCGACTGTCCCGGTGGTATCTTCAGATTCACTTCCCAACGTTCCAAGAATGTAATTTACGGCGACCCAAGCAAAAATCCCTTCATCTTCCCCTACATCCACACCATTTTCCATGACCAGTGTTAAAATTCCAATAGAAAAGGCACCGATACTAACTGTTTATTCAGAAGAAAAAAAATTGATGGATTACTACGTAAATCACCATTCTACATTGATTTGGACAGTGTGTACTAAAAAGTATAACAGAAAGGATTGGGAGAACAGGTCAAGATAATCAGTTATATTGCGGAAGCATCCGTACACAGTATACCCAAACGTGCATAGCAACTAAGTTAAGCAATTTAGGTAGAAGAGCTCCCTAGTATTTCATCAGAAAGGGAGTCCCTCCCCATTTGTGCGAACCAATACCCCGCGAAGAAGAGAATTAGAGCAAAAAGAAATCAATTAAGCACGAGAAGATTAGCTTGGCTTAACATCACCACAACTCTAACGACATTCGCAATTCCAGACAATAAAATGAGAAACTTGAAGCAATTCCAAACAAGTCCCACTTAAGCTAATCGGAGTTTATGATTATACTAACAGTAACAAATAAGAGAGCTAGAATAGGAATAGCTACTGCTCTTTGGTTCCCCAACGTCAGCAACAATGAACTTTGTAACAAGAAACCAAAAGTTCACACATTCACAATTTCCAGCAGCGAATTTCAGTCAAAACGTTCCAAAACATCGAAAAAACTAAAGCACCAAACCTGTGATCACTCGCGCCCACTCATCTCTAAACATAAATCCAGACTTCCTCAGAACTCGCCTACACGACTCCACTATCCGCCCCCTCACCCCCGAGCTCAACCCTTCCAACCCCCCGCTCACCGCCAGGACAACCTTCGTCTTCGCCCTGTCCTTCTTCCGCACCCGCCGCTTGGCAAACTTGATCAGCTCCGAGATCGACCGTCCCGCGCCCTCCGGGTCGTCCGCGAACGCCGCCAGCCCCGGCCGGACCCGCGCGGACTCGGCCCCCGATCCGCCGCCGCCGCCGCGGGCGCCGGCCACGGACGGGAAAGCCCCCTCGTTGAAGAACTCGAGGAGGCGGATGCGGGAGCCGGAGGGGGCGGCGTCGATGACGAGGCCGCGGAACCCGGGGCTCGGATCGGCGAACCTGGAGGAGTTGTGGACGCCGAGGGCCGTGGCGAAGATGTAGTACAGGAAGGGGACGACGCAGACGGCGGCGGCGAGGGCGAGGAGCAGGAGCTTGGGGCGGGGCCTGGGGGGAGGCTGGGGAGGGAAGGAGTGCATGCGAGGGGGTAGCTGAGTGCGGTGAGGAGGGATGTAGGAAGACGAAGATAATGATGATGATGATGATGAAGAAGAAGAAGAAGCTCTGGACTGCAGATTGGACAAGTCCATGGGAAAACCAGCAGCGTTCCGTGGAGAGAGATCTTTCACATTTCAATGGAGGCCTCGCGCTGCGCAGATTTGAGAGGTTGAAGAAAGATCTGGCGTTGGGCAGTGGGAGAGAGAGAAAGAGAGAGATGAGGGAGTGGAATTGAGCTTCGGAAATGGCGCCGGACCGGCGATACGGAGGCTAAATGGGCCGGACCCTGAGAGCCCATTAGGAGAAAAAAGCCCGAAGAGTTTCGGGTGGGCCGTGTTGCGGTTGTGGATCTAAAGCCACGGGCCCGACGGTTAGGCGGGTCGGATGGCTCGCCTGGCTGGCGTGCCGGCCCAGTAAACAGGAGGGCTTATAATATGAGTGGATGACTCTTCGACATACAAAAGTCAGGCCCACTCAAAATCAGTAATGTAGGTTTTGATGCTAAGGGGATAATGGCACAGATGATATTTCAATTCGATATGTAATATAGTCTTTAAACTTTTACTTTGTACAACGTAGTCCCTGAATTTTGGTCGAATGCACAGCATTATCCCTAAACTTTTTAATTTGTTCAATATGATCACTGAACTATTGCTAAATATCCGATGACGATCCCTAAATTGTACAAGGATATTTGAATGTTTATGAACTATATTGAACAAATTAAAAGTTTATGAGTGAAATTGCACATCAAATCAAAATTTATGGACCGTTTATGTCATTTCCTAACCATTGGAAATAGGGGTTAGATGGGAATTCTGATTTGGATGGAGATTCTTTTTTCTTTTGTTGTTAGAAGCTTTTGCCAAAAACATGATGGGATGAGCATCCCCGCCCGAATGCCCATTTCCTTTTTTCTGGATAAGACGCTCACATTTGCATCTTTTCTAACACGCAATTCGAAAAGTACAAGTAATCTCACATTTATTACCTCCCTAAATATCTAATATATAATTAGAAAAGTGAATTCGGTCTTAATTTTACTTCCTTCCTAAGCATGATCCTACTAAAACAAATTAAGGGCTAACCAAAGGGATGAAATAGTGAATAAACCATATTTTTAGTGGCGTGTGTAATTTTAATACATTGGTTATCGTCCAAGCTAATTTTCAAATTCTTCCATTAAAGTGCGACGCTTTTTTACGGTAGGGAAAGCCAGCTTAATGATCGAGAAAAGTTGCAAGGGCTAATAAAGGTGCTTATAATAACATTTCTGTTTCAGAAACAGTTTCTGTTTATAAATATTTTGTTCTATTTCTATTATCTAGACAAGTTTATGAGCAAAGTAATGTGTTTGATAACTGTACAAAATTTCTATTCCTATAATAGAAAAAAAAATAGAAATACGTTTGGTACAATCCTCAAAATTTCTATTCCCAATTTTTTTCATTTAATTATAAAAATGTCAGTGAAGACTTAACAATTTAT
This sequence comes from Syzygium grande, assembly GCA_024733475.1. Taxonomy (NCBI): domain Eukaryota; kingdom Viridiplantae; phylum Streptophyta; class Magnoliopsida; order Myrtales; family Myrtaceae; genus Syzygium; species Syzygium grande. The sequence goes on from JAMXDD010000007.1 coordinate 28,950,210, forward strand.
GCTTTGATAAAATTAGACTAGAAATATAATCAAAATATATTATAATATAAAATTGGATGACCTTAATATAATCATAAAAAAGATTACTCCTTATAGACAAAACAAATACTAGGTGGTGGTCAAGAAAATTTCAGTTTGTGATTTAGCTTTTAGCATTTATGATTTAGGTTTTAGAGTTTTGTGTTTCAAGTTTTAGGTTCAACGAATTGGGTATAGGGTTTTGGGGTTGGTTTAGGATTTAGGGTTTTGAGTTTTAAATTTTGCGACCTAGGGTTTGGGGCTCGAAATTTAAGGTTTAGGTTTTAGGATTTGCGGTTTTGGGATTTAGAGTTTTAAGATTTAGGGTTTCGATTTTCGGGTTTGGGGCTTAGGGTTTGGGTTTAGGAGTTGGGAGTTTCGGATTTAGCGTTTCGGATTTTGAGATTTAATGGATTATGTGAAATTATTTCTCTAAAATGACATTTTTTTTTTTTTTTTGGAAGCAGAAAAGTAAATTTATTTTACTTTTTGTTTTTATTCAAAATTTATTTCCCGATTACTTTTCTATATAGAGGAATAGAAAAATTAATTGGCCTACACAAATGAATTTTTGTTCTTTTTATGTTCAAGAGAACAATAGAACATAAAAACAGAGAATAGAAACGTTGCTAAGCACGCACTAAACAGAAAGAAAATATACAACACCATCGTCATCGTCTTCTTCTTCTTCTTCTTCTTCTTCAAGCCATGACCTTGACAATCAAATTGGTGGATGCGAATCCAACTACGCGATCGCCTTCAGACGCTCTGCTTCGCGGCCCATGATCTTGCACCTGACCAAGGTCGCCACCGTGTTCGCCGCCATCTTCACCTCCTCCCACCGGTCGCCCTCCACCAGCCTCTTGTACATGTAGCTCTCCAGCGACACCCTCTGCACGTACTCGCCGCCGCACAGCTCCACCATCGCCTCCCTCCCCCAGTTGCTCCCGTAGAACACCTTCTCCAGCAGATCCAGCACCCGGTAGGTCGTCACGTACCTGTCGTCCCACTCCCTCAGGTACTCTCTCCTCAGGTCCTCCTCGTCCACCATCTTCGCCCCTCCTTCCGATGCCCTCACGATGCCTTCCCCACACATCCTCCCCGACTTCGCCGCGAAGTAGATCCCCTCGCCGGAGCACTTCGTCACGTAGCCCGCCGCGTCGCCGACGAGGGCCACCCGTCCCCTGACCCGGACCGGGCGCGGGTGCTCCGGGATCGGGTGGGCCTCCACCTTGATGACCTCCCCGCCCTCGATCTTCGGCTTCACTCGCTCCCTGATCCCCCTCTGGTAGGCCTTGATCTCGCGCTTGGACCGGACCGTGCCGGTCCCGACCGCCACGTGGTCGCACTTCGGGAAGACCCACGCGTAGAAGTCCGGCGACACGTCGTCTCCCAAGTACATCTCGGCCAGGTTCTCGTAGTACTTCATTTTCTCGTCCGGGAGCCTGATCCTCTCCTGGAACGCGATGGCGTACGAGTAGTCTCCGGCGCCGATGCACTTCGCGACGCGGCTGTTGGCGCCGTCGGCCCCGACCACGACGTCGACGGCCAGGCTCCGCCTCGAGCCGCCGCTCGTGTAGTGGACGACGTACGGCGAGGCGGAGGAGCACGGCAGCTCCAGATCCGTCACCAGGCCGGTTATGAGCTCCGCCCCGCGGGACTCCGCGCGCGAGCGGAGGAAGGAGTCGAGGACCTCGCGGCGGAGCATGGCGATGTACTCGTGCGGCCTCAGGGTCTTCCCGAAGTCGACGGTGAGGTTCGACGGCGAGATGATCCTCATCTCGGTCACGCGGCGGTCCACGAGGCTGGACGGGAGGTCGAACTCGTCGAGCATGCAGAGCGGGATGGCGCCGCCGCAGGGCTTGGCGCCGGAGGGGCTGCGCTCGAAGAGGAAGGTCTCGACGCCGCCGGAGGCCAGGGACTCGGCGGCGGAGGACCCGCCGGGCCCGCCTCCGATGACGGCGGCCCGGAGCTTGCGGCCGGGGAGGGGCGGGTTCCTGGAGGCGGCGGCGACGGCGAGGGCGCGCGGGGAAGGGCTCGCCGGGGCTTTGCGCGGCTGTCGGAGGCGGAGGGAGGTGAAGTGATGGTGGTGGTGGAGAGATTGGGAAGCCATTGATGGGGCTGCGGCGGTTGGGTTTTCTGTAGGGTTTTAGATTAGGGAGTGAGTAAGGACTGACTAAGGGAAGATGGGGGAGGGCAAAATTGCAAATGACATGGGGGGTTAGGTAGCGATTTTGATTAGTTTGAGGAGTAAAAGACAAGTTAACGCTGCGTTGCGGTTTTGGTTGCTGGTTTTGTTTATGTTCTGTCTGAGCGAGGCGGTCTTCCCAACGTTGTCCTTGTCGGACTCCCTTTCTGACTGCGATTCGCAGAGAGAAAACGAAACTAGCCTTTGAGTGCTTGAAAGGATCCAACGTTCGTATCTCCACAGGAAAAAACTTTTTTTAGAAACTTTTTTTATCCATATCTTAAAAAAAAATTAATAAAAGGAAAATATTTTTATATACAAATAAAATTTATCCGTATACATACTCGTACATGATGAAAATATTTATTAGTCATTTAGTTTTGGTAAGCGATATAGCGCTAAATGAGGTTTTTCGGGCTATCTCCCTCGAATAACCGGGGGGCACTAGCAGGCGTGATGCAACTCCATCGTCGTGACGGTCAAGCCTTAAATAAAATCACACCACAGAAATGATTACTGGCAAAGTCAAAGTGAATAGAACGTTAATACATGTCTCTAAGTGTCCGATTTTAATCATGAAATCGTGAGAAGAATCGTAATGGGGACCCTCCCTCCGACTAGAATCGGAAGAACACCGGGAGGATCGCGGCGCCTACCCCGGTGACTAAAAGCAGCGCGCTCCGTGAAGCGCGGTCGCCCGTGTTCCCGGGCGTCGGAGAAGAGGCGGCGGTGGAAGGCGGAGGAGAACCTGCGCATTTTGATTTTTCATTAAAGAGAGCGTGACGAAAAAACTTAAAACATTGGAAGAGAAAAAACTCCGTGATGAAAAAAGAAATGGTCGTTTCCTAATCACAGCAATGCCCCGCATATTAAACTTGAAGGTCGTCTAATAAACTGCCTAATTAACCATCTAATCACACGAAACCTAACTCAAGGCGAGTTTCGATATCGGTAGTCCCGAGATCATTTAAATCTTGGCTATTGTCGCCGAAGTCAATTCATGCGTGCGCGTGTTCGATGATCAATCTCAAACTCGAAGATGCGAAGCCCAAAAGAGAAGAGCAAAGTACCTGGTGCACCTTCGCTCGCCATCGGAGCCCCGACCGGATATCCCGCCGCTACAAAACACACAGACGCCGAAAACCACGTCAAGCTCATTCGAATCGTAATCTCAACCGGCCGTCTAGGGCTACCGTGCCCGTCGTCCGACCACATCAGCAGTCAAATTATACTCGAAGAACAGTATTTTGCTACGGTCAAAACTGTCCTTTGCTCTCGGAACAGCTATAGCAATAAGCATAGGGAGCGAAATGTGCCGAACCATGTGTCCGCACAGACGCGTGATAGATTGCGTGTGGTTTTGGATGGGGAGGACGATGGCCGGTGAGGAAATAAATGCAGTGCAGCGTCGCGCACTGTCACGCCAAGTGGGGTGTACGGCAGCCTGGCATTCGCGGGGCTCTCGCGTTCGGTGGGAAATAAAAAAGGGGTAATGCAACTTGGGCGCAAAAAAAAATTTCCATAATTATCGGCCCAAAAAAAATTTTCTCAAAATAATTATCGGATGTGGAGATTTATTAAATTCAATTCAGAAAAAGGTGGGTATTCGTGAATTTACTTTAATGACCATATTGTCTTTGACTATTTAAATTACAACTTTTCCAACTTTCGTAGCATCGTGTCAATGTGCCGTCATAATACGTGGGTATATAAGTTAACTCTTTCTATTCTTTTTACAGAGAAATGAAATTCATCTCCTAGATTGGAGTAAAGTCTCCAAAACTCTATTTTTCTAGAATATATTTAATATTTTCTCTCTTCGCTAGTTATGCATATGATGCGGAAAATAACAGAAAATTACGGGATTTTTTATATTATATCTTTGAAAGTAAAGTTTAATAGAATAACGAATAATTAGAGAAAATCACGGTAGAAAAATCATTTCAAATCCCTTACCAAAAAAAAAATCATTTCAAATGTATCTAGCTTAATCCAAATATGCCTAAACATTAAAGTAGGAAGATACTAATGGTGAAGAAAGGAGTTCTGTTCGCAAATCAGCTATTTTTAGAGGTAGTTCTTAGTCTCAGATGGTGACACGGGTAGAGATTTGAACGTGACTTGAGCCCAGAAAGATATGAAAGATTCGACTAACGCGAGGATCGTAAGGAAGAATTCTTCGTTCACAGATGTCGGAGGCTGTGATCTGATGAGTTTTTTTCTTTTTATCACTCTGTTCTGTTCTGTCTCGCGTTTGAAAACAGGGGATTGGAACCCCGCATGAAATTCCAAATGCAACAGGACGTGATAAGAACGAAAGCCGGAGCCGATAGATCGGGCGACGCACCTGCGCACATGCTGACCGGCGGGGTGGCCACATTGCAGACGGAGGGGAGCTTGAGCGCCCGGTTGATGTCGATCTTGATGCCGAAGCTGTCGGCCTTGCTGAGCAGCTCGCACAGGCAGATGGGGTAGTTGTCCACCAGGCTGGCCAGCTCCCCGCAGCACGGCTTCTTCGGCGCCGTCAGCTTGCTCCCTTCCTCCACGTAGGACAGGCAGTCCGTCAGGTTCGCCAGGTTGTTGATGCACTCGTCCACCGCCGGCCCGGGCGCCGCCGCCGGCATCTGCGCCGACGAGCCGCACACCGTCGCCAGGAGGACGGCCGCCAGGACGGCGGCGGCGGCGGCGGCGTGCGTTTTGGCCATTCCGGCGGTGGAAGGAAGAAGGGGGTGTCTGGAGAGCGTAGGGGAGAGAGAGAGTCTGTGGAGAGGAAGGAAATGGAGAGGTGCAGGTGGGCCGGTGCAGGAACGGAGTTATAAGCGACGGGTGGTAAATGAAATGGGAAAGGCAGAATTAAAATTCCATTTTTTATATTATTATGAGCCGAAAAATAATAAATGGACTCAACCACCACCACCTCCAGCTGGTGCTCCAGCCAGCGCCCTTGTGTAAATGTCCGTTCTGGTCTTTTTCTGCTCAGAAAAATAACACAAATAATTTATAAATTTTAATTTAATGTATAATATCGCCTAAAATTTTTAATTCATATAATGTGATTCTTAGACTTTGGCCCAATATCCAATATTTTTAATTTATTCAATATGATCGCTGGACTTTTATCTAATATTCAATGTAGTCTCTAGATATAGTTTAAAAACTCAAGAATTACATTAATCAATTATTAATAGTTTAGAACCACACTAAATAAATTAAAAATCTAAGAAACGATGTTGCACATCTAGCAAAAGTTCATGGATTATATTGTACGGATTAAAAGTTTATGGACGATATTGCATATAAAATTAAAATTTAAGAATCATTTAAGCTATTGTTCTTTTTTTTTTTTTTGTCTGTAACGATGCCTATTTGTTTTGGCATCTGTACTTTGACGAACACGGTATTTTTTGCGTAGCGCGGACAATTTACAAGGACGGGCGATTCGCATCGAAGCACCGTACTTTCGTTAAAAGTTAAGGTGCATCGCCTCATGTCATGTGTTAAGAGGGATCACATCCGAGGATCGTCGGATCAAATCGTGTGGAGATTTGTCCGTATTGTCTCCAGGAGTACCCTGAAAGGAAAAAAAAAAAAAAAAACAGCAACATTTCCCTTCCCCGGATGTTTTGGGTTATTACGTGGGCTCATTGCTGACGAGACTGAGAAAAGCGAGCCGTTCCATTTCCCAATGATGTTTTTTCATCCGGAATGCTGTCATTTTCCTTCCGCGCGTGAATGCTTTCGAGCCGTGGAGAATCTTATCTTCCGGCTGAAAACCTAAATTAACAGTGACCGCACTCCATGGGAATGGATCCACACGGCTCAGCTACGTTGCGAGAGGGACGAAGTATATGAAGTAATTATTCGGAGAAGAAAGTTCGGCGGGTCGACTTTGGTTTGCTTATCATCGTGGTGGTCAACAATTGGTTACTTCTCTCGCTCTGTTAGATGCTCGAATATACGGAAAATAGCACGAATAGTTCGTAAACTTTTATTTCGATGTCTAATGTTGTCCTTGAATCTTAGTTTCATATACAATGTTGTCTCTTGATTTTTAATATATTCATAGCGATTCTTGAATTTTTTTGTACATATTCAATTTAATCCCAAAACTAAATAATTTGCTCGTAAAATTCATGTACCATTTGTGTAATTATCCCGTTAATCGATCGCAAGGTGAGTTTTAATCAATTGCTTGAAGGGCTTTTACCTAGAACTTAAGAGTTAATACCACGAAAAACCTTAAATCGGTACACTTGTGATAAATTTACCAAAATTAATTTTGTGACCAACAAAAATTTCAAATTGATACACTTATGATAAATTTTTTTCCGTTAGTTTCCGTTAAATTAAAATACTATCACGAAAAATCATAAAATGGTACATCTATGATAAATGGAAGGTTAAATCCCAAACTGGTATATCCATCAATTACCACGTGTGATCCAACTCCGTAACTTGATAAAATTTAACGGAAACTAACGGAGGATTAATTTACCATGAATGTACTAATTTGAAATTTTTTATAATAAAAAATTAATTTGATATAAATTTATCATAAATATATTAATTTGAAATAGTCGGTGTTATCAACCCAAAACTTGACCACGCCGTGCCACGCGGCAGCATGGCAAGAGAGGTGCCGGTGCTTGCTTCCGTGATGTGGGTGGGAGTGGGTCCCCGGAGAATGTCGTCCACGAAAGGCTTTTTACACTCTGTCTCTCTCTATCCATCTCCCGTCTTTTAGTGGGGAGTTGGGAGTTGACAAGTCGAAGGTTGAGGAGGTCAGTAATGGACCAGCTGGTGCATGCAGACAAAAGAGCTCGGAGTTCGCATCCGTGAACATGTCGTCGTTCCTCCTCCCTTCACATGCTCTTCTTCTAGCCTTCTCCGTCCGCGTGCAATCGTGTGGTCGGCATTTGATGTGCGGCGACGCCCCAGTCGCCCACGCCGCGGCCGCGTTCGGATGCTGCTCGAGGGCGACTCCCTGTCTCTCTCTCTCACGCAAATTCGATTGTCGGTTTCCCGCGGTTTATATTAGGAACGCCCTCCACGCTTCTCAACCCCGCGGTACCGTCTGTCCCTTATTTTACGAATTACAACTTTAGATCCTGAGTTTTGCCATCTCGACACCAAATTGCATCTTACATTAGCGGCATTATTTAAGGCGCGTCTATTTCGTTAAAGATTAAATGATTTAGAAAGTATTCTCGTATCGTTTGTATCATTTACGACGTAATGAATGAACGAACGAAAAATATTACTTCCTATTTTTTCTTCCCGAATTGCCTTCGTATTTTGAAAATTTCCCGCGCGGCCAAAAGCCCCTCCCCGTCGAAAAAATTCATAATCCAGCCACTCGGCCTAGCTTTAGCCGCCACACCAACTTCTCTCCCGATCATCGCTATGTTCGTCACGTCTGGCTGACACCTAAATTTTGCCCATATTACCTAGGATTTTATCGCAAAAATAAAAAAATATTAAAATTAAAATTAGGGTTTAATTCTTTAATCCCTAAACAAAAAATATTTTCGTTAAAATTTCATGGCACATAGACATTAGATGCATTTGCATTAGCAGGATCGATTAGGACATATTTTACTTAAATTCCAAAAAATGTGTGTTCACCGCCCATCTTTCAAGTGGGCCCATTTAGCCTCTTCCTTCTTTTTATTCTTTTTATTTCTTTTTTCTTGCGCTGGCCGCCCATTTGCCTCGCCCGCCCACGCCCATTTCTTCTTCCCCTCTCCAGTCAACGTACGGGGGAGGAGTGACGGGAGGAAGAGCAGATCGGGCGGTAAAGGGGCCGGAACAAGGGCACGCTGAGGAGCAGAGGGAGCAGCGCCGCCGCCGATCCTTGGGTGGGCGCAGCCGGTTGCGCAGGTTGGCGCCGACAGGCGCCATGCTGTTGTCGTACGCCACGCCGCTTGGCCGGCCTTTAAATCGGAGAGGAGAGCACAGCTGAGGGGTTTTTTTTTCCAAAGAGAGAGAGAGAGATCCGAAAGGGAGAGAGAGAGAGAAAGAGGGAGGAGAGAGAGATCCGAGAGAGAGCGAAGGTCGAACGCCCTCCGCCGACGGCATCGCGCCGGCGTGGGCGGCGAAGCCTCGATGAACCCATTTCTTAGCGGTAAAGTCTCGTCAGGACGTTCATGTTTTTGTTACGGTCCGGTTTTGTCGGAAATTCCAGGGATTAGGCGGCGTGTGGAAGCGCCGGGCGTTGTCCGAAATCGCCGTCGTTCACCGCCCGGCGGATAAAGGGAAACGCCCATAGCAACCTCCCCTCCCCATTCTTTCTTCATTCATTGTGCTCTGCCCTTGTTGGGCTCAGCGGCGGGCTTCAGCGGCGTCCGGCTTCATGGGGTCCGGCGTGAATCTCAGCGTTATGCCTTCTTCTTCATCGGTGTTGTTGTTGATCGGTCCGTTTTGAGGGACCGATTGCGGTAGGAAATCCTTAGTTATTCGCGCGCACCTGATTCGATGTCGAACCTCTACGAATCTAGGAGTTGGTCTGTGCTTGAGTGTCGCATGGCCCGCGTAGGTCACGGCCATTGTGGCGCTGGTGGCCTGAGTCGTAGCGACCGAAAGAAGGGAGCTCCTACTGGCTGCCGAAAGCCCCCACCTCTCCGCCGCGGTTCACGCATGGGCTGGCAGGACTTGGCCGCTGAGGCTCGAACCGGCCGGACCTCGCCACCGGTTCGCGTGGGCGGGCTGCGGTGTCGTCACAGGAGTTCCGCCACGGAGGCCGGGTATGTCAAGCCGGCCGTTATCCGCCAGGCCGATAATCCACGGGGCGCTGTGGACGGGTCAGGCCCGCCGGTCGACGGGTGGCCAAGGTAGGGTTCCAGGGGCGGATTCGCGGTCCGGTCGGGGTTGTGGTTTTTTGGTACTTAGGCTAAACCGGTAGGTTTATTTGGTTTTTTTGATCTGGGGCCCTAATAGGTGGGCCTTGCGATTTTGGATTTTTAGGGTTTTTTTCTCCTTGGGCTTTGCCCTTTTTTTTAAATCTTTTTTTTCTCGGCTAATTTCTTTTTTTAAAAAAAAATTACGACCGCGGGCTCAATGAATGAAATTCGGCTGGCGCTAGGCCGGTCGGTCCAGTCCCGATCCGGTCGGATGTGGAGATCCGAATTTATCCGATTCTATTTTATTTTATTTTAATATTATATTATTTTAGTATAAAAATGTTAATATAAATTTTTTTAAAAAAAAAAAAAAAGGTTTCGAATCTTAGTTTATTTTTTTTTTTTATTTCTATTTTTATTTTTATTTTTCGAATTTTTTTTTTTTAAAAAAATCAAAAAATTTCGAAAAATTTCAAAAAAATTCAAAAAATAAAAAAAAATTTTTTTTAAAAAATTCGAAAAAATTTCAGAAATTCCAAAGAATTTTAAAATTTTAAAATTTTAAAAAAAAAAATTTTTTTTTAAAAAAAAAATTCAAAAAAAAAAATTCAAAAAAAAATTCAAAAAAATTCAAAAAATTCAAGTCTTCTTTGGATTTCGAATTAGTTTTCTTGCCTTTTTCGCATGCTTAGTGCTATATTCAATTTCACGCCACTCGGTTCACACACTTCGAGTTGCACCTTTAATTTAATCTCACGCTTGTAGATAATTATGCATGTCTAGGCTTATTTATTAATCGTTACTTCCCTTAGTCTAGTTAGAGATGAAATTTTGAGACTCCGATTAGCGAAAGCATGTTAGGTGTTGAATTGAACAAGATTAGGTACCGAAAGGGCACTAATTAGTCGATTAGTGTAATCAAGTCCCCGAATCCATGGAATCTCTGGCTCGTAGAAGTGAAGTCCTCCTCCCGTGCTTCGCTTAGGTGTCTAATCGGCCTATCAGAAATCGATTAGTGGCGACTCCTAAATGAAATTAATTTGCATGTTAACAACTCGAACTTAAGTCGCGAATTGGTATGGGCTTGGGAGAGCTCGAGCTAGGTTTAACTTAGCATACCATTAGCCAAACCCCTTAGGCCACGGGGCCGGTTCGGGGAGGTCGCGACAGCTTGGCGACTCAGCTGGGGACATCTTTTAGAGGACTTAAGCCGTTTATCTTGTTCAAATACATCCCTAGCGTAAATGTTTTTACCATTGACCCCTTGTTTTGCAGGTTTTGGGGTTTGGGGAGTGAATGTTTATTTTAGACGCTTGAAGCATTGTTTGCTTATACATTGTTATGCATGCTTTAGATGTTTTAGCACTACACTATTGCACACACAACCATACTGCCGGACCCGGGCCGTGATAGGACGCTTTTAGGATGGTGTTAAGAAAGATACAACCTCGAACGCGAGACCGCGATGTAGAGGTTGCCTTTCTTCTCCCCGAAAATTCTTTCCCGGTGTCGTAAGTGTTTATCCTTGTCCGCGAGACCGCGTGATTATAGGGTATCTCTTTCGACTAAGCCGGAGATAAGAGGACCTGACACCAAACGCGAGACTGCGACGGTCAGACCATCCTCTTAGCTCCACCTTGTTAAACCATTTAGATGGAAAGCGAGCCTCACTTCTCATGCGTATGTCTTTGTGTTTGCCATTGTTCCTAATAGAGTAAGCCTTTATCTTTTCTGTTATGTAATTTATTTATTTCCCGTTGTTGGTCCATGGCAAATTAGGGTCGATCGTCAGTCTCAATTTATATGCGATGGGGAGAGCCGATGTCCAATTCATTTCCACTCCCAAGAAAGAGCTAATAGCGTGGTGGGATCAGCTGGACCAAACTGGCCAAAGACAAGTCGAGGCAAGAATTGGTCGCCTCCTCCCGTTGCTCAAGATCAACATCCATTCCGGGGTTATGCAAGCAATACCGCACTTTTGGTGCCCTCAAACATCGACTTTCGTATTTGGGGAATTTGAGCTAACTCCGACCTTGGAAGAATATAGCATTGCCATTGGAATGCCTCTTGGAACCGAGCTTGTCAAGCCACCCATAGGTATAGACCCCATATCCGAGTTGTCACAATTTCTGAGAGTTAAGGCCGAGGTCGTAAGGAAGGTCGTTAAGGCTAATTGTTACGCGTGCCCATTCGCTTTCTTGGCCGAGTGTTTTTCAAATCAACCAATAGCCCAAAGGAGTAGGATTTTCATTCTAGCTTTTGTCGGACTGATCATTTTTCCTCATCGTAAGAATGCCATAAATCCTTCAATTGCCTGGGTGGTCAAACACATGTGTGCCGGGTTAAACTATGTCAACATGATTTTAGCCGAAACATTCTTGTCCCTTAATCGTTTTAAACAAAACGGAGAAAAATCATCATCGAGCTTCCTAAATTCTGCAAATATGGTTTCTTTCTCACATAAGGGGATTTGGGCACCTTATGCAGTTGTTTCAAATAGATGAGTTTAGGCACCCAATACAGAGGTTCCAGGTCTTAGAAAAGCATTCCCCTGACAAAGAGTATTCCTGTTGGATAAATTTCCTAAAAGACCCCGAACCCAAGGCATTTCTATGGCATGCTAAATGGCTCCAGGTCAAGGAAGCCCGCTGCGCCCACAAGTTCGCCAACCCGATCCCACTGCTTGGTCTCTCTGGCGCCACCTCCTATTACCCATACAGGGTGGCCCGTCAATACCGAGCTCTACAAGAGATTCCGCCACCCCTCAAGACGGAGATGTTCCAGGCTCACTTCACTCGCACGGACTACGACATTACTCGAAGAGATCCGCGCCATTGAGATCGCATGGACCTAATGCCGCCCCGAAGAATCATCGTGCCCGAGAGGTCGACCGAGGAGGAAGAGATTCGCCATGCCTCCACATTCTACATCCGTAACCACCGAATTCGCCATGCTACGACCACTGGTCCCTAAGTGACAAAGAAGCCATCCTGTATAGGCGCCAAATTGAGCATCTTGAAAGGAGGGTGGAAATGGACAAGACTCAGATCTCGAATTAACTCGAGAGAACAAGCAACTCCGAAGTCGGGGTTCTCCATCGCATACAAAATGAGTCACCTTGAGAAGTTTGAGATGACACTTGCCGCCTTTAGTTTCTTGATTAGAGAGGTTTTATTGTTTTTCTAGTCTCGATGTTTAGGGAATTTCGTTCTTCTTATATTCCAAAGAGTTTCATGTACTTTAGTCTCAACGCTTTAAGTAATGTAGTTCTTCCTAATTTCCAGGTTTAGGAATCGTTATGTACCTCCTTGTTTCGAATTAAAAGAATCTCATTTTCTCATTTCAAAGTAGCTTTCATTTATCGTCTGTAATGTCTAAAACCTCCAAAATCTCATTTTTTTTAATAAATAAACAAAAAAAAACTTTCTCTCGAGGGACGCGAAGCGCCTAGACCATTGCCATGGGCCAACCTCCTATTTGAATCGTGTGCTCACCTATACTCGCTTTTCAGGTGTTCGCAAATCGTCTAGCGAAACCGAGATTGGGGAGTTTCTTCTTGTAGCCATCACAAGTGGGCTTCAACTGGTGCGTCCGTTCCACCAAGGTAATCAAGACGGCTAAAAGGAAGTCCCCGATCCGAACCCGTGCAAAAGTCAGAATGGAGAGCGAAGAAGCCAATATGCGCATGACCAATATGGAAAACCAACTGGCCCAACTTACCGCCATGATGGCCGAGATAAGTCAAAGACTCAAGGATTCTCCACCTGCACATGCCACCGAGGCTTCGCCCCACCTCGCCGACATACCCCCGCTGGCCATTGATCCACATGCCACGGACCCTCCCGGTGGGGACTGATCGACTCCCTCCGGCCACACCGATCATAGTGAATTTGGATCCCGCTCCAAGGAGGAGTCTGCTTCCCGCCTCGACGAGGAAAGCGCAAGGCGCCCGCCAAGATGGAGGAACGACTGCATTCTCCGTGGGTACGAGATGCGAGGGGTTGACAAGTTGTCCCCAGTGACAAAAAGTAAAAGTCCCCGAAACCTTCAAGGAACCGGAATTCAAAGATGAAATACGATGGCACCGGCTGTCTCTAAGACTCATCTCAAGTATTACTTGAGAAAGATGGCTCGTTATTCCGACAACGTGCCACTCCTCATCCGCACCTTCCAAGATAGCCTCGATTGGCCCCGCTTTGTCATGGTTCATTGCGCTGATGTTGAGACAATCGCAGATGGGAAGATCTTGCCAAGAATTCCTTCAAAGAAGACAGTTTCAACTCCGAAATCATCCCCACGAGAGAAGACTTGGTTCTGGCCGAAAAAGAAAAGGAATGAACCCTTCAAGGCCTTCGCCAAAGATGGAGGGCAATGGCGCCACAAGTGAAGCCCCAAGATCGAAAGGGAGATGAGGCAACTTTTTTCTCAAAACCCCGCCACCGAGTATTTTCACGGAATGTTAACTTCGATGCCAAACATTTTCCCAACCAAAGTGGAAGTGGGCGGGCGGGTAGAATGGGCGATTGTCGATGGGAGGATACCCGCGGGGAATAGCAAGGGTTTCCCAATCAAGAAGAACAAGGAAGCCGCCATCGAAGTTGCATTTGTCCAAGAGCCGTCTAAGTCTTTCTCAGCACCCCCACAAAAGCCCTCAACCGTACAAAGACATGCGCCCCAAGGATCTGATCGAAGTAGGAGATTTCCTCATAAGGAATTCTCCCCGCTGCCAAAATCCTTGTCAAAATTGTTGCCCATGCTCATCGAGAAGAGGATGGTAGCCAAGGAAGTACCTAGGGACGATCCTCCAAAGTTCCCTGGGTTTGACATGACCAAGACATGCGAATACCACCGGGGGGAAAGGGGGCATGACACGGACAACTGTCTTGCGCTAAGGATCAAGATCCAGAACTTGTTGGACAAGGGGATTCTATCGCTCGAGAGAGCGCAACCCAGCGTGAAGCGAAATCCTTTACCCGACCATGCCGAGGGTGTAAATGTGGTGTTCGGGAAAGTAAACGTGAGCAAACAAGTCTTTGTGGTAAACATCCCAAGGCTATACGAAGTTCTTCAACTAGCTGGACACCACGAAGGAAGAAATGGCGTCACGTGGGGGGAAAAATTAGAATGTGTTCATAGAGCGATGAGCATGGGGGTAATTGGGGATGTCAATATGGGACAGGGACTAGTCGCCATGACGACACCGGTCGTGATATACTTCTCCTGGAGGATTATGAGCAGGAGAAGGAGGATGCCGAGCCAAGAATCATCGATCTCGCGACAAAAGAATTCTCAAAGAATCCATGTGGAGAGGGAGGATATGACGCGAGTTGTCATTAAGCCGCCACCTCCGAAGAAGAAGGGGTCATAGTCCTTGAAGCCCTCCGCATTTCGATACAAAGGGCGGCCCCGCGGGATTACAAAACGGATGAAGTGGATGCCATCACCCCAAAGTCGCTATCCGCTGCGCCCCACGGAGGAGTTGAGAAGAAAGCAAGAACGGAAGAAGACGCAAAGCAATTTTTGGCGGTGATAAAAACAAGTGAATTCAATGTGGTGGACCAATTGCGAAAAATGCCAGCTCAAATCTCTCTCCCGATCTCTTCAAGTCTTCGAGAAATACAAGGATGCCTTATTGAAGGTCCTTAATGAGGTTCATGTCCCGAAAACGATCAACGGCTTCCCGCTTGGAGGAATTTGTAGGGACCATCCCGTTGAAGGATCAAATCTCTTTTACGGACGAAGACTTTCCGTGGAGGGCCAAATCATAATAAAGCCTTGTACATTTCGGTTAAGCACCACGATATGGTGGTCGCAAGAACATTGATCGATAATGGTTCGCTTTGAATTTATGCCGCTAGCCACCCTACGCCTCTTAAAAGTCGATCTAGGGAGGATGCGACCGCCAAAAATCCTCAGACGAGCATTCGACGGCACTAGAAGGGAAGTGATAGGAGAGATAGAATTGAGCTCTTGATCGGTCCCGTGACGCTTCTCGTGTTTTTTCAAGTGCTAGACATCCCAAGCGCGCTCAACTTTCTCGCTAGGAAGACCATGGATTCATACACTGGGTGCCGTACCCTCTAGTCTCCATCAAAAGGTGCGGTTCGTGGTTGATGATAAGCTCACATAAAGACATGGAGAAACAGACTTCAAGGTCTATCACGAGACAAACCCATCCCATACGAGAGCCCGAATGCAAAGAGGAATCCAGCCCAAACTCGGAGTTGGTGTCTATGGTCCACGCTCCCGCCGGCTCGCCTACGCGCCTCCCTCGAATCGCCTGTCCAAGCCGGGCCTAGCAAATGGAAGAATTATGTCAAGAAGCGGGTACAACCCCGGGAAGGCCTCGCTGCATGGACAAGGATTCGAAACCCATCAAGCCGGAAAAGGCGCCAAGAGGGAAGGTTTAGGTATCGTGGAAGTCGATAATGGAGATCAAGGCAATCGTGAAGGTCGTGACAACGGAGGCCGAGTTAGTCGCGGAGGCCGAGGCGGCTATGGGGGCCGGGTATCGAGGAGGCCGAGGTAATCGCGAGGCCGAGGCGGTTATGGAGGTCGAGGTCGAGGTGGCAATGGAGGCCAAGGAGCAGGCTGGGGACCATAGCTAAGTATTGGAGTGGGAAAGAGTCACAATGCCCATTACTCCCGATTGAAAGAGATGTTCCCGGTTCCTCCAAAGATGCTACATGAAGAAGAAGCGGCCATTGATGATAGCTGTTATTCGAGGAGACCGCCAGTGCGCTTATTTCGGCATGTGAAGAAGCTGAATCTTCCGAAGTGTCGTTAACCCCGCAGCAGTAGGGCGGATCCCATTAGCGTTGTTATTTGCTTTATGTTCCTCCGCGCGAGGGAGCTTAGTGTTGTCGCAGCTTTGTTAGTCTAAACTCATTTGTAATGAAAACTTCGGCCCAGCCCCGAATTTTGAGCCGTTGGTTCGGGGCAAAAGCGTGTTGTAATGCGGCCTTATCCCTTTTAATTCAATGGAATGCGTGCATGTTTTGTTAAGGACACGGGAATCATACCAAACCGGGTCCTATGATGGTCGCCCGAGGGTCAGGGTTCCACGTGCTCCTTTGTTTTTCATGGTCGCCAAGAGCAAGGAAGTCCGATGACATGAGGATGAGCTCTTACGCCGCCTTTTGCCAAAAATTTCAAAAGCATTTTCAAAATGGCATGTACCATACTTCATATCCTAACTCATCTCATCACATCTCGTGCATCACATTATGCATAAGCATGGTAAGGAGGCATGTGATTCGGATTTGCACGAAGGGAATCTCTCGATATCGATAGCGATAACAACGATCCGGGCGGGGATTGAGCGTGAATGGAAGCGACATGAGGAATCGAGGCCGTAACAAAGCAGAGCAAACAATCACCATAAACTTGGGCAACGGCGAAGATGTCAAGGAAGTAAGGATCGGGGCAAGTCTTTCGAGAGCAGAGGTCGAAAGAATGGTTCGCCTTCTTGAAGAATATCAGATGTGTTCGCCGACGACGCCGACATGCCGGATTGATCCAGAAATTAGAGCATGCTCGCTAACCGATCCGGTATACCGCCAAGGAAGCAAAAACCGGGACCAAGCCAGAGTTGTCCAAGAAAATCGAGGAGGAGGTTATGAAATTGCTAAAGGTGGGGTTCATCGAGGTGTCGACATTCGATTGATAGCAAACATTGTGCCCGTGATGAAGAAAGATGGTCGAGTCAGGGTTTGTGTGGACTATCGCGACCTAAACCGAGCTAGTCCAAAGGATGACTTTCCGCCCCCACATATAGATGTCCCGGTCGACAAGATCGCGGGATTCGAATCGTTTCTCCTTCATGGATGGGTTCTCGTGGTACAATCAAATCCGCATGAAGAAGGAAGATAGGAGCAAGACCTCATTTATAACCCCATGGGGAACCTTCGCACAAGGTGATGCCTTTTTCGCCCTGAAAAAACCGGGCAACATATCAAAGGGCCATGGTCGCGTTATTTCATGACATGATGCACAAGGAGATCGAGGTGTATGTAGATGATATGATTGCGAAATCAAGACGAGGCGAAGACCATGTCAAAGTTTTGCAGAAGTTGTTCGAGCGCCTCCGAAAGTTTAAATTGCGCCTCAATCCCGCGAAATGCGTATTTGGGGCAAAGTCTGGAAAGTTGCTGGGTTTCGTGGTCAGTAACAAAGGCATCGAGATTGATCCGTCAAAAGTAAAGGCTATTTGCGACTTGCAACCTCCACCACACAAAGAAGTCCGCAGTTTATTGGGACGGTTAAATTACGTCGCAAGGTTTATCTGCCAGTTGTCGGAAACGGCAAGGCCGCTTTTCAAACTCTTGAAGAAGAATGCGAAAATCGAATGGGATGCCGAATGTCAAGATGCCTTCGAAAAAATAAAGTATTATCTGACTCATTCCCCGGTCCCGTCCCCCAAGCCCAAAGTTCCATTAATTTTGTACCTAACTATCCATGATGAATCATTGAGCCATGCTGGCCCAAAAAGGCCGGATGACGGGAGGGAACGCGCGATATATTACCTCAAAGAAGAAATTCACCACCTCCGAGGTGAAACTATCCGGAGGTTGAGAAGACGTCATGTAGCCTTGGTCTGGGTGTTGCACAGGCTACGCCAATACACCCTCCATCACCAAGTTCTGCTAGTGACTGAGAATGATCCCATCAAGTATCTCTTGGAGAAGCCAGCCTTGGTGGGGAAGCTGGCCAAGTGGCAGATTCTAATTTCAGAATTCGACGTGCAAAACCTGGGGCAAAAGTCCGTAAAGGGTAGAGCCATAGCGGGATATGTTAGCGGAAAATCCCGAAAAAGCGGAAGACTCCGATGAAGATGGAGACATGGATAGGCAGGTCTCATATGCGTCAAATGACAAATGGACCATGTACTTTGATGGTGCAGTCAACTTATCTGGTTCCCAGATCGGGCAGCTTCTCGCCTCCCGGATAGTCAAGACCACCCCGTGGTCGCCAAATTGACTTTCCTTGCACAAATAATATCGCTGAATACGGAAGCATGTATCCTTGGCCTCCAAGCTGTCTGTTGACTTGGGGATCCAAAAATTGCAAGTCTATGGTGATTCGGCCCTCATTATCCTTCAAACCGAAGGCAAGTGGCGAACGCGGGATCCAAAACTAGTCCCGTACCATGAGTTTCTAGAAGAGCTAGTGAAAGAATTTCAAGAAATATCATTCGATTACCTACCCAGTCTCGTAATCGTCACGATGCTTTAGCCACGCTATCGCCAATGCCGCAAGTAACGAAAGGCTTGGATATCGAACCATTGAGGATCGAGATCCTTAAGCGTCCGGCCTATTGTATGGTAATTGAAGAAGAGCCTGACGGAAAACCATGGTACCATGACATCCTGAACTATCTACAGAAAGGCGAGTTCCCTCAAGGAAGTGAAGCATCAGACAGGAAATATCTGATGAAGTTGGCCTCAAAATTCTTCATTAGCGGGGATGCGCTTTACAAAAGATCTTATGATTCTGTGTTATTGAGATGTATCGACACCTAAAGAGGCCAATCGCTTGATGAAAGAGATACATGAAGGGGAATGTGGTCCCCACATGAACGGCCATCTCCTAGCAAAGAAGATCATGCGACTCGGGTACTATTGGTTGGCCATGGAGTCTGATTGTATTCAGCATGTGCGATGTTGCCATCGATGTCAAATTTATGGAGATAGGATCAATGCTCCGCCAAACGAACTCCATCGATGTCTCAAGCTTGGCCATTTTCCATGTGGGGATAGACATAATTGGACCAATCAACCCTAAAGGCCAAACGGACATGATTCATTTTAGTAGCAATCGACTACTTTACGGCGGATCGAGGCCAATTCATATGCCAATGTCACCGCCAAGAACGTGGGCTAAGTTCATTCGCCGCGATATCATCGCCTGCTACGGAGTTCGAAGCAATCATCACGGACAATGGCTCTAATCAACAACAAAATCGTGGATGGATTGCTCGATACATTTCGGTCCCAGATCCGAACTCATCGCCGCACCGCCCCTCAAATGAACGGGGCCGTTGAAGCAAAGCAAACAAGAACATAAAGAAGATCTTATCGAAAACTGCTGAGAATTATCGTGATTGGCATGAAAGACTTCCATATGCATTGATGGCATATCGGACATCGATTCGCACCTCGACCGGAGCGACCCCATTTTCATTAGTATATGGAATGGAAGCGGTCCTACCCGTGGAAGTCGAAATTCCATCCTTAAGGGTTCTCTCTCTCGTGCAAAACTTGATGAGGCCGAATGGGTACGACAAAGGCATGAACAGCTAAACATGATCGATGGGAGCAGACTACAAGCCATTTGTCACGGTCAATGCTACCAGAAACGAGTAGCGAAGTCGTTCAATCGAAAAGTCCGTCCCCGACACTTTGAAGTTAACGATTTGGTATTGAGGAAGGTGATATCAATTGTACGTGACCCTCACGGCAAATTTGCCCCGACTTACGAAGGCCCATATGTCATCAAAAAGGTCTTGCCAGGTGGTGCTTTAGTGTTAATGGAAATGGATGGCCACGAGCTGTCCAAGCTCAGAAACTCGACGCAAATCAAGAAGTATTTTCCATGAATGAAATCAAGGCTAGAAAGCTATTTCTCGTGCAATCCCAATCACTTAGTATCATGCATGGCATGCATACATACATGTGTTTGTGTTTCAGGTATCCAACTGCAACGAAATGAAGGACGAAACGACGAAGAAGTCAAGTGCGATTTGAAAACATTTCTTGTGATAACAACTCTTTGAATGAATGCTCAAAGTCATGTCTGTAATTGATCGTTATGCGCTTATAAACCTTCGGTGCATATGCATTATCCGAAATGTCCATGAACTTTGTAACGATTTTTATCTGCCTAAGTCACCGATTCCACCGAGGGTCATTAAAATGGACAATTCAATGAGTGGCGCGAGATGCTTGAATATGCTAAATGAGACGTGTCGGAATGATGAAAGGCAAGCCATGCCCCATACACTGTCCCATGTACTAGTGAGTCGAGCGAAAAATTCCATGTTTGCAAAGTGAAGGGTTATCTCGCAAAGGGTACGGCAACCAAAGTGATGAGGGGCATTTCGTTCACCTATCGCAAACGCTATAGGTTACCATTTCGCTTAACCCTTTTGAGCTCAAACACTTATGAAGTTTCTCTAATACCACCCATGTCAAGAACCACCCTACACCCAGGCAAATCAGAGGTGAGTCGGCATATCGGAGCGAGGGAATGAGTAGAAAATGTTCTTGCTTTCACTTGTATCAATCTTTGAGTGCCTTTATTGCAAATGAGCTAGTACGTGAATCCAAGTGCCTCAAGACGACGAAAAGCGTTTTCTTTCTCTATCCTACACACTCATATCCATTGAACAACCCAATTGAGCCTGCAATTTTACTTCTTATAAACCTAGTTGGTGATCATCCCCCACACTGGGGCAAGACAAAAGTCACCGCTGTGCGTGCATCATGATTCAGAGTGCCGACTAAAGACGAGGACCTGAGAGCTCAACGGCATTGTATTGTTTAAGTTTATTTAAGCCAATCTAAAAAAAAAAAAAAAAGAGAAAAACTAGGGGCACGAAAAGCGTGTGTACATGGCAAAAGCAAGGTCAATGCCCATAGATACGAAGGTTGAAAAAAAAAAAAAAAAAAAAAAAAAAAAAAAAAAGAGCTAGGGGGCATTAAAGGCAGTATGCTTGTCAGAGTGAGGCTAGCCCCTATGTATTAAATGGGAAGCAAAATGTTGGGATGATATGTGTTGAAAGTACAAGATCAGCCCTAGCCAAGCAATAGTCGTCTTTCAAGTCCTCAGGGAGACGAACGCCGAATGGTTGAGATCGATAGCGCATGTCTGAGGTTGTCAAGATGATCACCAACTCTCACCCCAATACACATCATTGAGCCTGCGATCCTTTCGTTTTCTCAACCCATGAACCTAACCTACGTTACGTCCCTTGTAAAGTCTTTTTTGATTGGGGCACTTGAGTCAACGTAGGAGCTCATATGTCTATAAGCATCGCTCAAAGAAGTGCAAACAAGATTATTTTGCTATCCTATTTCGCAGAGTTCCCAACTTGTAAACCCAAAGAGGATCCCGAATATTTCATAGCTTCGACTTGGACGGTTTCATTCGTTAAGCCATCGACCAAGCCTATATCACGGTCCCATCGAAGACCTCTCAGATTGGTAAGGTTGTACCGTTTGCGAGAATACTCGGACCTTTGTCGACATGATGGTGGTAAGACAGAGTGATCCTCGCAAAATAACCCTTTTAGATGAGAGTGAACAAAAGTCCTTTCTAATTGAAAGTCTCTCATTTAGCATTTTCAAGATGATTCATGTCACGAATGGAAATTGTCTTAAATGATAATTATCCCCGGTGGAAAGTTAGTGATACGAACATGTTAAAATCGTTGCGCATGAGCTCCAATGGAACGGGTCTTGAAGCATGTGTCTTAGAGAGTGCCGGTCGTTTGCTTCTGAGATAAATGCACGTACCTGTTATTACTAATCCTGTAAGACAGGCGACGCTTCTTCAAACACCAACCTTCAAGCTGATATCAGAAATGTTAAGATACGTCCAAGCATTCATGAATTCCCAAGACCTTGCTGGGAAGGACACGATAGGCGATCTATCGAACCCTCGGACGAGAGCCCCTAAGTGTCCAGGTCTTTTAAGCCTCGCTGATAGAAGGCCTTCAAGCAATCTGAGCTGACCTACAGGTATGTACACCCAGGTACGATTTCAAAGGTTCCGGGTCAATCCATTAAACCCCGATTTCAAAAGGTTCCGGGTCAATCCATTAAACCCCGATTTCAAAGGTTCCGGGTCAATCCATTAAACCCCGATTTCAAAAGGTTCCGGGTCAATCCATTAAACCCCGATTTCAAAGGTTCCGGTCAATCCATTAAACCCCGATTTCAAAAGGTTCCGGTCAATCCATTAAACCCCGATTTCAAAAGGTTCCGGTCAATCCATTAAACCCCGATTTCAAAGGTTCCGGTCAATCCTTAAACCCCCGATTTCAAAGGTTCCGGGTCAATCCATTAAACCCCGATTTCAAAAGGTTCCGGGTCAATCCATTAAACCCCGATTTCAAAGGTTCCGGGTCGATCCTTAAACCCCGATTTCAAAAGGTTTGTGGTCCAACCTTAAACCACGCATTTCAAAAGGGTTTGTGGTTCAACCTTAAACCACACATCGAGGTTTGTAGTCTCTCCTCCCTCTTGCATTGCATCATCCTGCCCTCCGCCCAACAAAATTTAGGTGTCTCTTATCTTTGAAAGGAACCTCTTCGAGCTCCCCTTCAAAGAGGGGCAGCTGTTGACACCTAAATTTTGCCCATATTACCTAGGATTTTATCGCAAAAATAAAAAAATATTAAAATTAAAATTAGGGTTTAATTCTTTAATCCCTAAACAAAAAATATTTTCGTTAAAATTTCATGGCACATAGACATTAGATGCATTTGCATTAGCAGGATCGATTAGGACATATTTTACTTAAATTCCAAAAAATGTGTGTTCAGTCGGCCCATCTTTCGTGTGGCCCATTTAGCCTCTTCCTTCTTTTTATTCTTTTTATTTCTTTTTTCTTGCGCGGGCCGGCCCATTTGCCTCGGCCCGGCCCACGCCTCTTCTTCCCCCCCTCCAAATAACGTCACGGGAGGAGGAGACGGAGGGAAGAGCGGTCAGCGTAAAAGAGGGCCGGAACAAAGGGCACGGGAGGAGCAGAGGAGCAGGCGCCGGCGCGATCCTTGGGTCGGGCGTGCCGCCGCGCGAGGCTGGCGCCGACAGCGCACGCGCTTCACGGCCACGCCGCTGCGGGCCGGTCGCCTTTAAACCCGGGAGAGGGAGTATACGCCTGGGGGTTTTTTTTTTCCAGAGAGAGAGAGAGAGATCCGAGAAGGGGAGGAGAGAGAGAGATCCGAGAAAGAGAGAGCGCGAGACCTGAGGTTTGAACGGCCCTCCGTTCAGGATGACCGTCGACTTCGGTCGCGGGCCGACGGCTTCCCTATGGAACCATTTCCCCAGAGTCTCGATCCCATATCTACCGGATTTTGTTCGTCCGGTTTGACCGGGAAATTGAGATTCGCCCGGCGTGTAAGGCGACCGGACGTTGTCCGATCCGCCGTCGTTCGCCGCCCCGAGCCGGATAGGGAACGCCGCAACGGCACTCCCCCCTCCCCTGTTCTTTTTCTTCATTCATTGTGCTCTGCCTTGTTGGGCTCACTGGCCGGAGCTCGCGCCGCTCGTCACAAGGAAGTTCCGGCCGTGAGGTCTTCGCGCCAGTCGCTTCTTCATGTGTTCGGTGTTACATCCCTTGGCCCTGCTTTGAGACTCGGCCAGCCGGAAATCCTTCGTTGTTAGCCGCGACACCCAATGATCATGGGGCTTGCCTTGCGGATCTAGGAGTTGGTTCGTTGTGCTTGAGTGTATACACGCAGTCCTGCAAGCCCAGGTCATGGGTCATTGTGGCGGCGGTGGTCGAGTCGGTGGCGGCGAGGTTCGGCGTGGTAAAGCTGACCTCCCGATTGAGGCGTGTCCGCCCGGCGTGGCGAGGACTTCCGTGTGAGGCTTGACAGAGCCTCCTCGGTCAGGCGATAGGGTGGCGATCGTGTGCGCGGCCTCACGCCCGGTAGGGGTATCGTGATCGGCCCTCAGTTGAAGTGACCCGGGGCCCAGGCACATTGTCGCCGCACGGCCGGTCGTGGAAGGCGAGAGCCCCTAGGGGCCGCATGAGTCGGGTCGGCCGCGGGTCATGGTCGGCGAGCCGGGTCGAAACCGGGTAGGGTTTGACTCTAGGGTTTTTGTTCTAGTGGGCCGAATAAGTGGTGGTGGGCCGGGATTTTAGGATTTTTAGGTATTTTCTTGATTGGGCTTTGGGGCCCTTGTTTTAAAAAAATTTAGACCGGGCTCAATAAATGAGCCCGGTTCGCTCGCGGACCCGGGCTGGCGCGCTACCGGATCCCCGATCCGATCCGGGATGTGGAGATCCGAATCCGGATCCGATTCTATTTTATTTTATTTTAATATTATATTATTTTAGTATAAAAATGTTAATATAAATTTTTTTTTTTTTTAAAAAAAAAGGTTTCGAATCTTAGTTTATTTTTTTTTTTTTTTCTATTTTTATTTTTATTTTTCGAATTTTTTTTTTTTAAAAAAAAAATTTCGAAAAATTTCAAAAAAATTCCAAAAATAAAAAAAAAAATTTTTTTTAAAAAAATTCCGAAAAAATTTCAGAAATTCAAAAGAATTTTAAAATTTTAAAATTTTTTTTTTAAAAAAAAAAATTTTTTTTTAAAAAAAAAAAAAAAAAAAAAAAAATTCAAAAAAAAAAATCAAAAAATTCAAAAAAATTCAGAAGTCTTCTTTGGATTTCGAATTAGTTTTCTTGCCTTTTTCGCATGCTTAGTGCTATATTCAATTTCACGCCACTCGGTTCACACACTTGAGTTGCACCTTTTAATTTAATCTCACGCTTGTAGATAATTATGCATGTCTAGGCTTATTTATTAATCGTTACTTCCCTTAGTCTAGTTAGAGATGAAATTTTGAGACTCCGATTAGCGAAAGCATGTTAGGTGTTGAATTGAACAAGATTATTAGGTACCGAAAGGGCACTAATTAGTCGATTAGTGTAATCAAGTCCCCGAATCCATGGAATCTCCGGCTCAAGTAGAAGTGAAGTCCTCCTCCCGTGCTTCGCTTAGGTGTCTAATCGGCCCTATCGAAATCGATTAGTGGCGACTCCTAAATGAAATTAATTTGCATGTTAACAACTCTAAATTCACAAAATAATATGATATTAGAGCGAGACCTCCTCCAATAAATGTGTAGTTCAACGACGAACCACGCTTAAAGCCTGGTGGCCTCAGAACGACCCGATCCGGTGAGAGCGGGCGTGGTCGCCGCTGGGTGGACAAGGAGTGGCTCTTGATAAAACAAAAAAAATGGCGAATGAGGCAAAAATGAAATGAACCGTGCATAACACAGGGATAGAGGGATAGGGGAGCCTCCCCATTAAATGTAACGCTAAATGATCCTTTGTTACGTATTGCATGATCCAAGCAATCCATTTTACACGTAGTCCCATCTTCAACGTACTAGCTTTGAGGAAATCCTATTCAGCTTGATATGAGATTTTGGCATGTCCAGTTTTAGCACGGCCCATAATTTTTTTCCTTTTTCTAGATTCGTCATTTTGACGTTGCACATCTCGAACAATCAAAATATTTATCTTGAATATGCCTTTCACTAAGAAAGTCTTGACCTAAGAGTCAATATGGTTAGATATTCTCTGGTGCAATTGCGGCGATTAGGTAAAAGTCCGAACGATTGAGCATATGGTTCGCGCGAGACGATAGGCCTCAAAAGCAACAATCGTTTCGGGTAGTACTCTCTGTTCGTCTGTTTGCTCTTAAACTCAAAAGCTGTCAGAATATTTTTGCCAAATTACTCGGTAGGTAAAATGGCCGAAGAATATAAAAAAAAATCGTGTTAAGTATTGAATTTCTCGCGTTTTCGAAGTGTCGGCCATCTTACGTGGCAGTACCGAGGTCCACATCCACGATTTTCGATCAAAATTGATCGAATTGACTCAATTGACAAAAAACGAAAGAAAAAATTTAGGATCTAATTGTCAAAATCGAAAAGTTTAGTATCGAATTGATAAAAAGTGTAATAAATTTAGAATTTTTTGGGGAGAATTTTCCTAAAGTATGTGGGGGCTAACGTGCGCGAGCCTATGGGCCCCATTGCCGAGGCTTGGCCGAGTCTGATGTGAACTTTCACAAGCGTAAACCCCCCCGGGCCAAAAAAAAAAATAGGCAGATAAAACGCAAGGTGACGTCACTTGCGCGCCATCACTCGTCAGCCGCCATTCGGTTCTAGCCCCACTAATCTCAGGACATGTCAAATAAACAAGATTAAGGTTAACGTCTTTGATGCGAGATTGGGACCACGCGACCACTACGGGAGTAGGGTGCCTTCGTGGGGGAAATCATCATTGAATTGAATGGATGCTCCGCTCGATTTCTTATTCGTAGCCGCTCAAATCGGATTTGAAAAAACAAACAAAAGGGGCCACTAGCACTGCGGCTTGTTTAAGGAATAATTTTGGCCCGACCTTTCGAGTGTCGCACGAAAAGGACGGCAAGCCTTTCCATCGGGACATGATTTCGGCCTGTGACTTTCGATTGTTGACATGGAAGAAGCACCGAAGAAGCGTCGATGTTCGTTTTCGAGGAAGAACTCTAGCCTAGACTTTCGAGTGTCGCGTGAGAGGACACAAATAGTTTTTAGCCTCGACTGTTGACTTGTCGCATGAGAAAGCACAAACTTTTATCGTATGAATAGTAATCTTGGTCAAGATACAAATACATGACGTCTAAAGTGGCAAATGGATATTGACTTGGCAACTTAGCAAGCGATGGGTGTCATGGCGCACATGTGAGTGCCAGAAACAATTAAAACGGTGTCATCATCTACATGTAATGAAAACGATGCCATTTCTAAGTTAGAATATTACGATCTCGGATCTAAGTGAGGGGGGCTACATTAATTAGGGCTTTTTGTTCTTCGCAAAATTAGAGCACAATCACCAATTTCTCTCCATATTTCCCACTTTGATACCGTAGTTCTTAGCGGATAAGCCTAATTTAGGTGAGGAACCCCCGAGCCCCAGCTCTCTCTCTCTCTCTCTCTTGTGCATACTTATGCACACGCACACATATGAAGCCTCATTAATTGGCTCAGAAATAACGTTGTTATGCTTGTTTAGTGCGGACAATACGAGTTCAACTTATCCTCGATTCAATTGAAAATGACGCTATTTTCATTAAACGGGAGATTACTTTGTTTTGATTGTTTGAAAAAGTCATGTTTGCTGATGTGGCACTCGCCCCGCCACGTCAACATCGGTTTGTCACCTCAAACACCACAAACACACATTTTGACGAAATATTTGACAGTGATCGGTATTGTCCATAGGGTACAAGTTTGTGTTTCTTTGTACGACATGTGAAAATTCTTGTTGAAACTGTAACTGAGTCAAAATTGATGCTTTTTTTTCCGCGATGCTTGAAAGTTGGGGCAAAAATTTGTCCCCGATAAAAGTTGGAGCGTTATTTGGTGAATAACCCCGATCCAATCCGATTTACTACAAGACTCTACATATCTTTGTTAGGGGTACATCATGTGACGTAATTAAAACAATCAACGGAAGAATGGACCGTAATACATCCCATTTTCTAAATTTTTAGATCACGGAAAATCTTGACTAAACCGTATCTCGATATTTTTGACACCAATCACCCGATCATTAAAAGAAACCAAAAGATAGATTATCACAAATGTAACCCGTCGTATTAACTTATCCATACTGTGTTCTACTTTTTAAAACAATCGATGTTTATATGTCCACTGAAATGTGATCCGATCAATCATAATATTTCGATATTATCCACATAAATCTCGATTTTTTTTTTCCTTATTCTCATGCTCTGTGTTAGGGTTGTCATGTTCAGTTAATCTAACATATGGGAATTGACAAACCACGTCATTCAAACTCAAATTGACTTAGAGTGTCTTGGCTTGATTTTCAATGTCAGATGTTAAGCGTGACTCGCAGACTATGTGATCCGCATCAAAAATCAAACGGAGTTGAGATTTTTCGACTGAACATTTATTTTTATTTTTTTTTTTCAAACAGCGCTTTTTTCGGCTGAACATTTTTATTTCTTTTGGGTCAGAATTTCGACTGAACATCACGAGCAAGGGAAAATCGCAAATGATGAGGCTACGAGGTTTAAGCCGAGGGCCGACATGTGTCGCACAACACTTGCAGCTCGCGGGGCCCACGGGGTCCTGGCCGATGGTTTTCAGTTGGGAACGAACGCGAGCCATCTGATCCAAATCTAGCGGCACAGAACACGCGAGTCCACTCAACGTCATCTGGAATCTACACATCGGGACTCGCACTCTCTCTCTCTCTCTCGCCCTCGCCCTCCTCCGTCCCCGTCGAGCTCTGCGAATCGGCCGGTGCTGGAGCAGAAACCCTAGGAAGAAAAATCCGAGGAAGAAGCGCGATTCTGAAGCGTAATTTTCAGGTACTGTGCGATTGCGTAACTCAATCTCGCTCGCGCTGTCTCCGTTCGCGTACCGCAATCCTCGGTGCCTGATCACTTGCGGATCATGGCGCGGTTCGGATGATGCCTTGGGCTTTGGCCCGGCTGTTTCGGCGGCCCTGCGGTTCTCCGAGCGGAGAAAGCGTCGTGCTTTCATGTGCTTTGTTGCTTATTTAGTATGTTCATGGTTACTGGTACGCTGAACATCGGACTTCCGAGCGTGTTTTGAATTGGAACGGTTTGACTAAGGACGTGTTTTACTTAGACCGTCAGGCGGCGCCTTTTGTTTGGCTAGCTATGTCGGAGTTCGCTTGTTGTGGTTCCGGGGATCACAGTGGGATCATGGTTCTGTCCTGCTGGCTCTTGTTTTGGGTTGGCTTAATTAGCTGAAAGCACTCGTCTTTGGGTACCTTTTATTGGAGGGTATATCCTGTGTTGGTCGATTAAAGTACGACTTGGAAATTTTACCTTTGATTCCAAATGATAACTGGAACCCAGTTTTATTTTTCGTGATATGCGATCATCATCGACATATTGAGAAGGGTCGTTCCACCACCGGGGTGGATAAAGCTGCTAAATTTCATTTTCTGATAATATATAGCTGATCGATTAGCATTAGCCTTGTAATATCTTCCATCTAACAGACTCTTTTAGATTCTTCTATGATGGAAGTAATTGATAGTGTCAATGATAACTTCTTTTGAAGGTTTTATATGAGATATTTTGACAAGCCATGGTTTGGTTGCCGCTTAAAAATTTAGCGAACATTATGTGTTCTCTTCCTTCTGTTTTATGGCATCATAAGATCTTAGGCGTCGTGCAATTAGGTGTTGCCTTCTGATTTCTTGGCAATTATACCGTTGGTTTTGGAAATGCTACTTTGTGATGTAGCATTCCTTTATATGTGCAGATTGTACAAACTCCTGGAACCCATGCAGGACACTGCTATAAAGCTTGGCTGCTTATTGATGGATTGATAACCTTGGTAATATATGTGAACTCCAATGGAGGTTGGCGTGATTGAAGTGCAGGATGGTGTGGGGCATGCTTCAGGGGTAGACGAGGCTAATGTTGAAACAAATGAAGCCGATCATAGTAATGTCGAAAACTCAACAGTTCATGATGAGAATGGGATGGGCGAGCCCCATGTGGGTATGGAATTCGACTCTGAAGATGCTGCCAAGACCTTTTATGATGAGTATGCTAGACGAGAAGGATTTAGCTCCAAGGTTGGTCCATCCAGCCAGTCCAAGCTTGGAGGAGTAATTGTTGCACGGGAGTTTGTATGTGCCAGAGATGGCTTGAAAAGAAAATCTGTGGATAGTTGTAGTGCTATGATTAGAATCGAGTTGAAAGGTCAATTCAAATGGGTCTTGACAAAATTTGTAAAGGAGCATAACCATGCTATGGTTAGTCCTAGCAAAGTGCACCATCTTCGACCTCGCCGGCATTTTGCGGGCGCAACAAAAAACATGGCCGACAATATACGAGGGGCAACAGTAGTTCCTAGTGGTGTTATGTATGTCTCCATGGATGGTAATCACGAGGTTAATCATGGATCTACAAGTTTGCCGAGTGTTGAATCAAATCGTCCTGTTAAGAATGCTGGGACTGTTAATTATGTTGTTAAACCATCTAGTCAAAAAAGAACCTTAGGGAGGGATGCTCAGAACCTGTTGGACTATTTTAAGAAGATGCAGGCTGAAAATCCTGGTTTCTTCTATGCAATTCAACTTGACGAAGAGAATCGCATGGGCAATGTTTTCTGGGCTGATGCAAGGTCAAGGTCCGCATATAGTCATTTCGGAGATGTAGTTTCACTGGACACGATGTATCGAGTATATCAGTATCGAGTGCCATTTGCTCCATTCACAGGTGTGAATCATCATGGCCAGACCATCTTATTTGGTTGTGCACTGCTTCTAGATGACTCTGAGGCTTCCTTTACATGGCTATTCCAGACTTTTCTTACTGCAATGGGTGATCGTCCTCCGGTCTCCATAATCACTGATCAAGACAGGATTATTCAGACTGCAGTTTCTAAAGTCTTTCCCGGGGCCCGCCACTGTATTAGTAAGTGGCATGTTTTAAGGGAAGGCCAGGAGAAGTTGGCTCATGTGTGTCACACACATCCAAATTTCCAGGTGGAACTATATAATTGTATTAACATGACCGAAACCATCGATGAATTCGAATCTTCATGGAACTCAATTCTTGACAAATATGACCTTGGGAGAAATGACTGGCTTCAGTCAATACATAATGCTCGTGCCCAGTGGGTTCCGGTGTACTTCCGCGATTCCTTTTTTGGTGCTATTTCTCCAGATCAAGGAATTGATAGCGCCTTCTTTGATGGTTATGTAAATCAACAGACAACATTACCCATGTTCTTCAGGCAGTATGAAAGAGCTTTTGAGAACTGGTTTGAAAAGGAAATAGAGGCAGATTTTGATACTATATGCACCTCCCCAGTACTAAGAACACCATCACCCATGGAGAAACAGGCTGCAAATCTGTACACAAGGAAAGTGTTTGCTAAATTTCAGGAAGAGTTGGTTGAAACTTTTGTATATACTGCAAATAGAATAGAGGGCGATGGGATAACTAGCACTTTTAGAGTTGCAAAGTTTGAAGAAGACAGCAAGGCATATATTGTCACATTGAACCATTCTGATATGAGGGCAAATTGCAGTTGCCGAATGTTTGAATACTCGGGCATTCTGTGTAGGCATGTTTTGACTGTCTTCACTGTGTCAAATGTTCTTACATTGCCATCCCATTATATTATGAAACGGTGGACCCGGAATGCCAAGACTTGTCTAGGATTAGATGATTGCGTCAGTGAACTTCAGGGACACGAATCTTTAACTGTAAGGTATAATAACTTGTGTCGGGAAGCCTTAAAATATGCGGAGGAAGGTGCAATAGCTTCAGAGACGTATAATGCAGCAATGAATGCCCTTAAAGAAGGCGGGAGAAAAATTTCTACGGGTAAGAAGAATGTTGCCAGAGTTCCTCCCCCAGCCTCTCAGATTGGTGGAGCTGGTTATGATGACCATAAGAGCACATCATCCTCAGACATGACCCCTTTGCTATGGCCAAGGCAAGATGAGGTGACAAGAAGGTTTAACCTTAACGATGCTAGTGCTCCAGCTCAGAATGTTTCTGATTTGAATCTACCACGCATGGGGCCCTTGTTTCTTCATCGGGATGACGTTCATGCAGAAAACACGGTTAGACAAAAAACTATGTCGTTTTATCGATTCATTTTCTCTATGATAATGGAACCAACTATTGAGTCCTTGATCTCGATTTTCTTTTGCCTGCATTCGCTTGATAGGCGGTTCTTCCTTGTCTCAAGTCAATGACTTGGGCGATGGAGAACAAGAATTCGACGCCAGAGAATAGGGTAGCTGTCATAAACCTAAAGGTATGCGCTTAGTTTAGCTTCAGACTCTTAAAACCAGGGGGAAATATTGTTTTATCAGTCAATAATGTATATAAATTCTTACCGTGCAGTAAAATTTCAATGACTGGCACATATACTTTGTTATTGATGTATTATGTATTTTTATATTTGATTTATTTGTGCTGTTGGGTACTTTGTTTTCTTTAGGATGTCATCTTACATATGTATTTTCTCTTAAGCAATGCAGTTGCAAGATTACAGCAGAAGTTCATCAACAGAAGCTGAGGTTAAGTTTCAGCTTTCAAGAGTAACACTAGAGCCCATGTTGAGATCAATGGCCTACATAAGTGAGCAGCTCTCAACGCCAGATAACAGGGTTGCTGTGATCAATTTGAAGGTATTTACTATTTTCCTCATGCATCAAACGATTAAGTCAATAGATCTTCGAATTTAGCTGTTAAGATGATTGAAGAATACTTTGTTCCTTTGGGGTGGTCTTATCATTGACATTTATAGAAAAAGTTTTGAGAATTTACAAATAGAAAATGTAGAAAACAGAGCTACTGAGGTGTGCAAACATTGTTCTCAAAGACTGTGTGTTGCGATTATTCTCTAGGATACAACAGGCCACCTAAATAACGTGCATTCCGCTATTTATGATATGCAGGAACAATAGAATTCTTTTGATACAACTAGGGTGTGCATGGCAACCATTCTGTGGTCGAGAACTGATTCTGCTTAGAAATGATTCTTTTTTATTCTGTGTCCGGGAATAATTTCTAAGCATTTGAAGGTGTTTGGTAACTACCCAAAATTTTTATTTTTAGAATAGAAAAATAACAGAAATGCGTATGGTAACTACACAAAATTTCATATTATTAATAATATTTTAATAATATTTTGAATTTTTAAAATATTTCTCTCCTTTTTTTTTCTCTCGCCCTTCCCTTCCTTGGACATGGCTGGTTGCCGGCGCATAGGCCAGGGCTGGCGAGGGCGTTGCGGCCCTCGCTGTCGGCCTCGCCTCAGCTGGGCGACGCCGACCTCGTCGTCGCCACCTAGGTCCGTCGCTAGGGTTGGCGATGGCGAGGTCAGCCTCACCAGATCTGGGCGAGGCCTCGCTGTTGCGGCTGCGAGCCGCTCTCGTCGGCCCTGGCCTGTGGCCGGTCGCCGGCGGCAGGTTGGGAAGAAGAAGAACAAACCAAAAAGAAAGAATAAAACCAAGAAGAATCATAAATGGAAAAATTGTTCCAGAATTAAGAAGCTACTTTTTTTTACTTCTTAATTCTGTTCCAAAATTGATTCTTGGAACAATTTTTTGCAAAATTCTGCTCGGCACAAAAAATTTAACAAACGGATTTCTGTTTCTAAACTGATTCTGGGAACAAAAGAACAGAAATTTTTACTATTTGGCAACTTGCCAAACGGGCCCCTAGTCTCTCTCTTTAAGCACTTGAGCTTATTTTTTAAACTAAATGGGCTTGTGTGACTTTTGAAAAGAACTCTATAGCGTAAGCACGCCCCTGTATGTTATTGGACTTAATGACCAAAATGTTGCTTCTTATGGTTTAAGATGCCGCCAGAGACCATGTTCGTTGCATTTGGTGCTAGCTGGCTTCTCAAGCCAACATCGTTCTTGGACTTGGCTACCTCTTTTTACTTGTGTAGAAATTTCCAGCTTGCTCTCACTTTACCACTGCTTCAAATTTGCTTCATGAAGAAGTAAACTTTTGGGACTTTGTTCATGGTTCATTCGCTTGACTTCCACTGCCAAGAAACGTGCCACCGACAAATTTCGGTTAAAGAAATTAATGGGCCTTTTGAAATAGCTAACTCTATAAAAGAATCCTCCGCATATTTCAAAAGGTTCATGAATAGAGAGGAATGAAACTTTGCTGGTGTCACACTGGAGTGTTATGCATCGAATGTAGTGTCTTTTGGACTATGAACCGGATAGAAAAATTGAGACACGATAGAACCAATGGAGAACTTATAGCTTCTATAAACCAATGAGTTTTTTGGCTGTTGGAGTTCTCACTAATCATATTACACCTCCACAAAATCTGCTGTTCAGTGCGGGTTTGTGTTAGTAGGCTCCGCGTGCATGGCATGGTGATCATGAGTGCTCTAGGATCCAGTGATGAATCTCATGGGAGCGGCCTCAGTCCATACTCATACAAGTGACTCCATCAAGTGCACACTGCGAATAAATAGATCACCCATAAGGGAGATGAAATTCATTAAGAGCACTCATCCTCTTTTAATATGCAGTTTAGCACCTATCGCATGCACATAGGAGGGACTTTAGATCATTTTTGGTGCTACAGTGTCAACAAGTGACATTTTTATGATCCTACTTCATGGGATCTCTAGTCACATAGCCATCACATAGCCATCATTGTTGATATCATAAATTCGCACAAGTCCCATTATCGAGGTCAAGGACCAACTACTGGTAACTTGGTGGAGAATATTCTCATTATGGTTAGTATTGTCTTAAAAAATATGGAGCATAACTAAGCAGTCTGGTACTTATCTGAGGGGAAAAAAGAAATATTGCGGAAGTTTGATTTTCTTCTGTTTGCACATCTTATTGAGACTGTACTGTTTATATCTACGGTTGTTATCCGTCTATGACAAACTTGTTTATGTCAATCGCACTTAGATCTATTGCTCAATGGGTAGATCAATTGCTCAACAAACTTGCTTTTGTTGTTTTTAGCTCCAAGATACGGAGACAACATCGGGAGAGTCAGAGGTTAAATTTCAAGTGTCTCGAGATACATTGGGTGCCATGTTAAGATCTATGGCTTACATACGCGAGCAACTGTCAAGCGATGTAAGCTTTTCAATTTCTTTTCTGGAAGGATCACTGTTTGAATTACCAAAATTGCAGGACCGCAAACTTCTTAATGCAGTTTTAATCCTCATGTTTAAGGTTGATATGATGCTACAATTATTCATTAAGCATGTCATCATGTGGTTGCTTTTTGCAAGAAAATGAATATGGATATCGTAACATTTATCCGAGACGATTTCAATGAGTGTGCAGCCAGATACCTCATCATATATGTATATGTTTTTTGATCTCTTCATCTCTAATCTTAACTTGAACATGGATTATGATAGGTCGAGCCCCAGTCCGACCCCCCGGTGAAAAAGCAGCGGAAGTGAATAGTTGAAGATTGTGAATTTTCTTTTACTTAGCTAGGCGCCTTACTGTTGCAATTCTGCAGTGGCAAAGTTTGTTCATCCAGCGCTCAGTCAGTCCCATCAAGTTGGGTATGGCCTTTTCTCTTCTAGTTCGGCTGCGAATGAAACCTTGTAAATTACGCATTTTTGTAAATGTAGCTAGTTTTCTTCTTCTTTTTTTGTTTGTTTCTTTTCTTTTATTTTGTTTTTTTACTACCAAGGCTTTGAAGAGTGCACAATTTGGCATTCCTCCGTCTAGGGACCCTGTAACGTATATGATTTGAGGATTCGAGTTAGTTGTTTGCTTGTTGGCGCTGTCACATATTTCTCAATTGAATTGGAGTGGGCATAATTTCAGTTTACCAGCAGTGCTGGACAATAAGACTGCAATGGCCTTTTCTTCTTATCCCCATCTTCGCGCCAGTGAGAGAGCTCAGACTGCATAGAATAGAGCGGCGCCTGTAAAGCTAAGTACTGATGCACCGAGGATTCACTTTCCGTATCTCCCTTTTAGTGATGGTAAATTTTTTCTCTGTTGTTCTTGACTCATAAACGGGTTAATAAGTTAATTTGGGTTAGACCATCTATGACCCGACCCAAACTTGATTCAACCGACACATTTGATAGGTCTGTTCTTTAGGCTGTTCTTGTGAATTCAGGTGCATTGTCAGGGTTTTGTTTCTCGCCAATGGCACGACGTTCTCTTCCATGATTACAACATGCAAAATGACGATACAAAAATCTCATGAAGCGTGTATTTCGAAATGCTGTCTCATATCTAGCAATACAAAATCAAGGAGCGATGAAGCAAGAAGTGCGAACATTTGTAACTCCAATTGTTACAAAGCTGAATTGCAATATGTCTCGAAACGATCACTATAGTCGCACACGGGTCATAAAAACGTTGTGAGATAAATCGATGTCATTTGGCCGTGTAACTTTTATTTGAGTCAAAATTAAGTCCTCTACTTTTCTGCATTCGTTTGATCTAGCAATCTGAGTTTAATTTTCTGCAACCAAGTCTTCCAATTTTCTCAATTTGTGAAATCAAATCCTTTCGATCGACTACTCTAACCAAACCGTCAAATTAATTAATGATGTCGTATTGCATATGCGATAAAAAATGACGCGGGATGCTAACTAGGCGCCAAATGAGCGAAAAAAACAAATGGGAAAAATAAGAAAATAAAAAACATCAATTTCACTGTACCGGTTATGGCGAGTGAGCAAAGGACTAGAGTGCAAAGATCAAGAAAGTTGGATGCTTTCATTGCACGAAATGAAGCTCAGAGAACCAAAGTGCACGTATTCAAAACGTTAGAGAACTAGATTTCACAAACACCGAAAGTTGGAGGACTAAATCAGTACTCCGTTTTTTTTTGGTCAGAAGACTGAATCAGTACTTAACAATCAAAACAAACATGGCCTTGACGGTTGAGTCTATTGACATGCAATTGCACATCACATGGGCCAACCAATTATGGATCATCTCATACCGAGCCCACTGAAACCGGCCCACGATCAGCAGATCCTTGGTCAGGTCACAGTAACCCTGTTTCCAAACACGCGCTATCCGCGCAAACAAACAGAAGGGAAAAACGCCGCTCCAAACCCTAATTCCTTCGCCTTATAACCGCTCTCTTCTCTTCCGCGCTCGGAGCTTTAGCCTGCGGTGGACTGGGACTCGGTGCTTCAGCCTCAGCAACTCCGATCGAAGCCCCTAAGCGTTCAACCATGGTGGCCGCCAAGAAGACCGTAATAACTCTCTCTCCCTCTCTCCCTCTCTCCCTCTCCCTGTGTCTCCGTTGAACTTCACGTTTCCTCTCTCCGCGTCGCCGGTTCGTATCGGAGAGAAAGAGAACCATTTCTGTTGATTTGGTCGGTTTTTTGCATCGACCGGAGTGTTGTGCGATGTATTTGAGTGCTCGAGGTGGAAGTTGATTCTCTTTTGCTGGCGATGTCTTTTTTGATCTGTGAATCCGCAGAAGAAGACCCATGAGAGCATCAACAACAGGCTCGCCCTCGTCATGAAGAGCGGCAAGTACACGTTGGGGTACAAGACCGTCCTCAAGACCCTGAGGAACTCCAAAGGTACGTGTCCATTTGTGGAGTTTGATGAGTTATGGGTGGTGATGGCAATTGCCTGGGCCAATGAAGGGAGAGACTAGCTAGCGGTGCTCGTAGGGTTCTCTGTAGACGGTTGGATGATTAGCGCGTGAATGACTTTTGGTATGTGGCGCGAAGCAGTAGTTCTGGACCTGCATAACCAGTTCGAGCGACGAAATCATTAGTAACAGCCCAATATGCGCATCGATACGATGGCTTTGAATGTGGCGTTGTAGTACACCGTGGTGAAGACAGCGCTCTGGTTTAAATTTGGAAAATTTTACATTTGGTTTGCTATATGGGTTTAGAATTGTGATGTGAAGTTGTTTGTCAGGTAAGCTGGTCATCATTGCTAACAACTGCCCTCCTCTCCGAAAGTCCGAGATAGAGTACTATGCTATGTTGGCAAAGGTGGGAGTGCATCACTACAACGGAAGTAAGTCTTTTCCCTCGTGTGCTGCTCTTATCGTGTCTTGGAACTCGTGTTGAAACACTTTTTTACTTTCTAAAGTCACATATTCAAATGGCTGCTAGTATGTTATCTTTGTTTGTGTCTTGCTCATGATTATTTATGCCTATATGATTTTCAAGCTTGACTGCAATTGCGCCTCGAGCATTGGATTGTCTACATTTGTCTTCAATGTTTGACATGGTCGATGACACTGGTTGCTTATTGACAGCAATATGCTGATCATGTCTGCTCATGCAAATTTGGCTGGTGAATGAGGGTTGCATATTTCTTGGGTTCATATTCGATTGCCATCACCATGCTTCCTGCGAAGGCTTTATACCTGAATGGAAGTCTTTTGTTTCATATGGAACTTTTAGCACATGAAAGCAAAAATAAGACAAATCAATGACTATCAAATCCTTTTAGAGATGGACAAGTTATTTAGGAGCAATGACCATCATCACCTTTTTTTCTGCTGTTTAATGTTTTCAACATGCTTTCTGATAATCTTTTCTGAACAATTCTCGCTTTGCTGTATCAGACAACGTAGACCTGGGCACAGCCTGCGGAAAATACTATAGGGTATGCTGCCTTAGCATTATTGACCCAGGTAAAGTTGATGGTCACTTCCTGTTGGTTAATGCTACTACGGTTCTATGAGTCGCTTAACTTGGTTTGACGGAGAACAAACTGTGATTTCAGGTGACTCTGACATCATCAAGAGCATGCCCGGCGACCATTAAGATTTTGGAATGCTTAGATGTCACTTTAGATTTTTCATTTCTTCACTCGCTCAGCTGGGCATCGTGTTTCATTTATTCAGACGAGCTTTTTATATTGATCAGAGAAGTTTGATTGCGAAACCCGAGAAGCTTTTTGTAGCCTGTTTATGCATCGATGTTGGACTGCGTCTAAACAAGTTTTACGGACAAACGAATTGAGCTTTTATCATTATTATCATCTAAGAGTTCTGGATGAACCATGTCCTTTTTTGATCCGCGGAAGCTACTGTCATCCTGTAATTGGCCCGTGCAGGGCCTTGCCATGTTAAGGTTTATCTGGGTGTCAATTATCTTAATTCGCTAAGGGCATTCGATGCCATTTCCATCTCTGTGAGGTTCAATACTCAATGTTAGAATCGGCAATTGTTGAGGTAGAAGGGGTGATAAATCTTTGTCGGGTACTAATTTCATTGAAGGGGGTTGTCTTGGGTCACTTTCTTTCATTTGCTCTACTTCACCAACGCACTATACAACGAAGGGAGCGAAGATTGGTGCAATAAGCTCCGGCCCGTGCGTCGGTGCAAGTTCCTTGCCTTCATCGCTGAGAGCTCCCGTCTCGGTTCATATTGGCCTGCTGGATAACAATCTTGAGCACGCCATCCGTATCTGTGAGGATGTCGGTCGTCGTGATCGGTCTCTTTGTGCCGGCGGTAATAGCTCCTCGCCGTCGCTGATATCGGAGTCCGGGGTCTCGAGCACCGAGCACGGTTACTACCGTACCCGGACTTCGTTATCACTTTGTCCCCCGATGGCGACACGCACCACTTCACGATATGGGCCACGAACGGAGGCGGAGGCCCATACGGAGCGAACTTAGTCCCAGTTTTTGGGGCAACCGCTGAATCTCGTTTCTACTTCCTATGGAAGTTCCAAAGAAATTGCGGAACTCGACGCATCCGTCTCGTTCTTCTCGAGTTGGAGTGCAAAATCAGCAGCAGCCGGTATAGCTTGCGGCTTCCCTCCGCTAAATCGCCGCGTCTCTCTCATCTTCCCTCGCATTCACTGTCGTCGATACATGTGCTCGAATCGCGCTCTCGTCCCACCTCGAATGCAGCAATTCCATTCCGATCCGGCGACCCGGTTTTGATTCCCACGCTTCTCCGCGCTCGACGATCTCGGAGCATCGAGGGGGAAGAGGAGCGGGGCCAATCGGATGAGGATGGAAGGCTTCAGCCCCGAGGATCTGTCGACGATCGGCGGGATCGCGACGGTGTCGCTCCTGCATTCCTTCATCCCCACGCACTGGCTCCCTTTCTCCATCGTCGGCCGCGCACAGAAGTGGAACCTCTCCCGCACCCTCCTCGTCAGTACGTCTTTATCTCCCTCCTCCTCATTTCAGTCGCGAGTCTTTGCGCTCGTGTTCCGCGCGTCTTTGCTGGCGGATCTCTGTCCTCCTGATTCCCGATTCGCGTCGCGTGCGGTTGTGTTTGAGCTCGTTGCTGGTAGATGCGGAAGCGTTAGGAGGACAAAACCTTTTTTTTTTTTTTTT
This sequence comes from Syzygium grande, assembly GCA_024733475.1. Lineage (NCBI taxonomy): Eukaryota > Viridiplantae > Streptophyta > Magnoliopsida > Myrtales > Myrtaceae > Syzygium > Syzygium grande. The sequence goes on from JAMXDD010000007.1 coordinate 28,989,831, forward strand.
TTTTGAGAGTGTTGTTAGCTCTTGTTACAGCGGTAGTTCGCTGTTTTCCAGCTTCTGGACGTAATTGGTGTTGCCATGGCACTTGCTTGAGGCTTGTCTGCTCTTTTGCGGGTTTCGGTTGGGGTTTCGTGTCGAACGCTTGCGCATTGCGGTGAGATTTATCGCAGATCTGTTGTTTCGTCCGAATCGATCGTTCTTGACAACGTGCCAGATGCACAGTGAAGGAACGTGGATGAACTCGTTGCACTCTCATTTTTGTTTTTTGGTTCTCTTCTGCTGCTTTGCTTTTAAGGAAGATGTGAATGTCTGAACAAACGTAGAGGAAATGCGCTGCATTTTTAGGCTACAAAGAAGAAGACAGTTAATGGGCTGTTGGTTCTTATTTGCAATTGAGTGTTTGAATTGTTTCTGTTGGAGATAAAAGAAAAAAAAAAGAGAGAACTTGGATTAGATTTTCTACTTGGGTAGGAAAAGGTTAGGCTCTAAGGTTGCTGAATAACTTCATAGTCGGATTTTCGCGTGGGAAAGGAAAACCGGAAAAGGGAATCTTGATGGTGAAGATAAGCAGAAAAATGTATAATACCATGACACTCTTTCTTGCCGAATTTGCAAAAATTTGCGGTGATTTACTTTGTGATTAAGAATGTTGTGTGAGGGTACGGAGACCAAAGCTGTGGAATAGTATTCTCGCGTGCTGGAACAGCTTAGTTGGTAGGTGACTGCCCGGTAATAAGTGGAAAGTTTCACAGGAGGTAATTGTCTCTAGGAAGGTTCTTGTTATGAGAATCGAGGATTCTTCATAGCAACAAATTTCAGGTGTTTGGAAAGCGTTGTAACTTGTTTCAGTCTTGTCTAGTTTACTATTGACATGATATTTGCTTAGGCCGCTTTGGTGCAGGTAGTTCTTATAACGAATCTTTTTTCTGTCCGCAGCTGCATTTGGGGCAGTTTTGCATGTAATTTCTACTTCACTTCTTGGCGTCACTGCTATTACAATGGCAAATACGATCGCCGGCGAAGAAACGGTCCATAAACTCGCTTCTCTTTTGCTTGTAATTCTCGGTGGTAGCTATGTGTTGTTGTTTCTTTCCGGAAAGGGTGGTCACAGTCATTCACACAACCAACCTATGGAGAAAATGGCCGTTGCCGGTCTGGTTCTTGTACCAGCATTATCTCCATGTGCGACCACACTTCCTGTGTTTCTTGCTGTGGGAAACTCATCTTCCATGATGATACTTGCCATCATTGTGCTGCTCTTCAGGTATTACTGGACATCGAAATCTTACATTTCTGGTCTATATCCTTTTTATAATGGTGAGATGATGGTACGTGGCTGTTCTCCGCAATAGTTATACAGTACAAAGAAACAAAATTTGGATATGGCTGTTGTTGAGACTTTGGCCTGATAAGTACGTAACACGATCTTTGTTTCGTATTGATCTTTGTCAGTTTGCTATTTTCAGTGCATGTGTCTGAGTGCTGTAGGTAGCTTATTCAAAATCGTTTTTTATTCAGATGATTGACGACATCATCTATCATTGGATTGCCCAGTTCTCAGGCGGAAATTTCTGTTTTTTCTATTTTTTCTCATCCCCCTTCTGGGACAGTGAAAATTAACTGCTGGTTGTTGGTAATGTATTTGGATTTGCAGCACCATAACTGTGATGACCTCATTGGTGGCTCTCTCGTTTTATGGAGCTAGCCAGCTGAAGTTCCACTGGGTGGAGCGGTATGACAAGCTTCTTGTAGGCTCGGTCCTCTGCTTGGTAGGAGTTTTAACTCTCATTTTTCATGATCACGATCATGACGGCGATGTGGGTTCTGGAGGACAGCATGTGCATAGGAAAGTCATTGGGTTCTGATGTTTTTTGTTTCTCCCGCGTATGTCTTTGCAAATTGGCGATGTGTAGAAAATGGTTTCTGTTATCTCGAAGCCCTGCTCGTGTGCTGCTGCTTGTTCTGGCACGAGCTTGTTGTGAGACTGATTTCCCCTCACCTGCCGGAATCATTCGAGCGGCACCTCCTTTTTGGGAGGAGGGGAGAGAAATTCTGTGCTATGTTCTTTCGCGAGATAAATACTCTATTGGTCATTGTACCAACGTTAATACTAGTGAAGCCAAGTGTAATTTCAATTGCCTTTTCCTATTGCTATGTCGGGATTCAAGTCGACCGCATTGTAAATTGAACAATGGTTGCATATATATGTCCACTTAGGGAAAATCATTTTCGGGAAATTGTTTTTTTGACTTCTCATTTGTTTGTATGACGGAAAACTAATCGATTTATGGAAAACATTTATTATCGATTGAAAGCAACAAATTTAATTAGATTGGGGGAAACTTTTCCTTTTAGCAAGAGGGAAATCACCTTGGCCAAATCACAAAACAAAATGAAAACTTTCATGGAAAATGTTTTTTATGTCGTGCAGTTTGTCGGTCATACATACTAGTCTGTTACGGGAACCGGACAGTTGGTCGCTTATGATTGATTTAGGGGAAGAAAGAACTTGTTAGGGGGAGGCATTACCTGATACAACTATTACATTTGCTATACTTTCGATGCTGAAAGGCAGAAGCGCATCCAATTTTGACAAATACAGCTGAGTATATAGATAGAACGATCATATATCGATAGGTTTCCGCCGCGCCCCCTCCTCTAATGCATGAAGAACCGAAGAGTGACAAGAAGCAGACCGCTCTTGTTTTGTGAAGCACTTAAAATCTCAGCTTGTCGGAATGATTTTGCAAAGTCGACACGCTAGTCTCTTGCGAAAAGGGAGAAGTTTGAGGGAATGTACAGACTCGAACCAATTCTTCCGAACGGAAACATCACACTTTACCATCAAATTTATTGGGATCGAGGGGATGCATTATCCTAAGTGATGGTGTTCTTTCTTTTGCAAGTATCCGTGCGAGCCAGCTTGCAGCTTGGATTCTTTAGCTGGAGGACGAAAGGCAAAAGCGAGCTGATTTCATCCGTTGGCTCTAGCCTCTCGGTCGGTTCCCAAAAGACGAAAGTTAACCCACATGGGGACGTACGTTTCGGATTTGCTAATCCCACACTCCTTTTGTCCCCTGATTGCCTTTTGGGTCAAATACCTCTCTCTCTCTGTATACTCATGAGATGAGAAAGCTTATACAGATTCGGTCCATACCGAATCGTGGAGAAATTACGTCGAGGAAATCCCTGAGCATCGGAGGCGGACGAGCATGTTTCGAATCTCGCCTTACTCATGAACGATTTCTTCTCTTAAACCAAGCAGCGAGCCGAGGACGAGCACAGAGGCGAGACTTAATTAGCGGGCACGAGAGATAATGCATGGACAATTGCGGTGTCAGCTAAATATCACAATGCAGGTGGGTAGCATACAATTGTAAAGGAAAAACTGAAATCGTTAGCTACAATTAGCGACAAAAACACGTTGCCTGGTGCATCTGTCAAACATAATTTAACGTCGAATCTTGCTGGAATTAGCCGTTCTGTTTCAGAACGATGGCCCCCTCCGTCGTTCCGTACACCCTCCGAGATTCCAACTTAACGCTCATAAATAAAGGGGGGATAAAACCGGACGACAAAGCGACGTTTGTACTGACACGGGCGATCCTATCCCCCTTTTTTCCCTTCGGATCCTACTCAGGTCACATGCGTCCTCGGAATTGTCTAATCCTACGCGGCTTTCCATCTCTGACCACTTAGATTCGTCCTGTGGCTTCCTTTACCTTTTCACTGTTTTCCCGGAGCAGGACATCTTGGGCCACGTTGGTTGAAGATTCCAAGGAATACCAAGGATAAGACGAATGCCATACCAAGTCGTTTTAATGGATGTGACGCCGATGCAAAGCTCGGCGTTGGTCGGTCTTACTATTGACCGATGGCCATTAGAAGAAAAGGCCGTAGATAAAACGCAGATATTAGCAACTGACACGCCGGCAATATGAAGTCAGATGTCGAAGCGATTGGAATATCGATAGGATATTAAGGTGCAAAGGAGCTTGTCGATGATCATGAACATTGATGACTAGATACTGGTATCGACATACGATGACGATTGGTTGGCGATTGAAACTTAGTAGATTCAGCGTAAGTATTGAAGGAGAAAAGTGAAAGCGATGAAGGCGTGGATGGAGGAGTTGTCAACAGTTCGCGAGAAGATTGACATGCAATCGCAGACTTCTAATTTGAATATTAACCCCTTAGAAGCAGTTAACATTGTGTAACGAGGCTATCTAAAGCTGTGTCGAATCGTTGTAAGAAGACCCCTGACCACCTACACAAATAATGTTGGAAAATTATCAAAAAAATCTTAAACTTTTTGTAATTGTGCCAATTCAGTTCTAAACTTTTTTTTTTTATCAATTCAGTTCTAAACCTTTTGCAATTATGCCAATTCAGTCCATCTAGCCACTTTTGGTCGGCCGCTGACGTGCTAATATTTTAATAATTTTTTTTACTTTTCAAATTTCTTTAAATTTTTTTCGTTCTTTTTTTTTCCCTATCTTCTTTCCCGGTTGTCGATCTAGCGACCGATGACCAGTGAGAGGCTGAAGCCGGTGAGTTCCACCTCGCCGGCACTGGTGAGGGTGAGTCTTGTCGTCGCCGGGTGAGATCGAGCTCACCCAGCGACAGTGAGGTCTTGCTAGATCTGGGCGAGGCCTCGTTGTCGTTGGGCGAGCTCGACCTTGCCTAGCCATGGCGAGGTTGACCTCGCCCAACGACGGCAAGGCCGCCCAGATTTAGCGAGACCTTGCCCATGGCCGGCAAGGTCGAGCCTCGCCATGGCAGGGCGAGGTCTCGCCACCTCGCCTGGCGATGCTGGCGAGGGCCAGCCTCACCCATAGCCGGCGAGGTGGAACTCGTTGGTCTTTGGCCTCTCGCCGGTTGTCGGACTAGCGACTGGAGAAGAAGATAAGGGAAAAAAAATTAAAGATAAAAAAATGTTAAAATATTATTAAAATATTTCTACGTCAGCCAGTTGGCATCCACGTCAGCGCCAACCGGCCAAAAGTGACCGAATTAGCACAATTACAAAAGGTTTAGGACTTGTTTGGTAATTTTCTCCAAACAATTTATCCTACAATGTATCAATTTAGCTTTTCAATTCTTGCACTTACTTTCCTTTAGAGTAATTAGGACTAGTTCTTGTTTTGATTACACCTAAACACTTCACGTCCGAATTGCCATGGTACCTAATCCAAAATAAAAGTTGGAGATCCAATTTTCGATGAAAGGTATTTCGTCGGGTGGAGTCATTGCCCGCAAAGCAATAAGCATTCCCGATAAACCAACCATTTCATTGGGAGTGGGTTAAGATTTGCCCAATCAATTGCTACCTTGTCTAAAAATCTAACTCCTCCTTCGTTCGACACCGGTCAGGTACAACCCTTCCCGTATAATGAGTTCATCTCTTACTTGAAAAACAGACTAGAAAACGGAAGCGTCGAGCGAGACAACTTACCAAACCCCATGTGTGGAAGAATCTTCTTTCAGAGATATAACCCTAAAAACTGAGCGTGGTTAGCCGCCAGCGATCACGCTTTTGTTAACGTCATCGTCTTCACGTTACCGTGCACGATCTGCCTTTTGATTCGATACCCGTTCCATTAGAAATCGACAGGTCATCTTCCCATGCAATGCTTCATTTGGGTACGTCTGCATAAAAACGGAATTTGGTTAACATCCTTTTCTAATCGATGTAGCTCCCACCGAGCACGATGCCCGGGACTCCAGTGCCCCTGCTAGGTCCCCGATGCCCAGGCCAGGAACCTCGATGGATCTGTGCCCGAGTCCATCGAGGCCGGGTTCAAGACCCCAACGCTTGTCAAAACCAAACAGCCACTCATCTTAGCTACCTCGGTTCTACAACTACCGCTATAATTCCAATGAAGGAATTAAAGACTTAAACCAATCTATTCCAAATCTAAGTCCTAGGAAGGTATTAAACAACAATCAAACAATCCACATGCGGCTTAACAATTATCCAATACATCACCCAAGGGATTCGTATACTCACCCTGGTCCCGCCAAGACCGCACTTACGGGTCACACCATCGCAGCTCAAACACAATCACAAACTGTCGGAGATGCATGTAGCACACGAGGTCACCCCCACCGGCTACCTAGGGTCTCATCGCTTATCACTCTAGGTTTCGACCTAATTGGACCGAGCAGGCACCTTGCTCTAATACCAATTCATGAGGGGATGTCACGCCTGCACCCCACCGAACACAACATCCCGCCATGGTCGATTATGGTGCAACGCCCCCGTGAAGCGCCGCCGACCCACGCCCATACAGAGATCAAACACATGCGAAGCAACGATATAATTAATTATATACACCGTATAATATAATACATGAGACCAAGGTAGAAACAATCAAATAGCAGTCAAGCATCTCAAAAATATATATACTAGCATTACCAACGAAAACCTTTTTACAATGTTCACTACAACCAAAAAGGAAACACCAACAGATGACAAAAACCAAACAAACACTTCTCCTTTCTCGCCTGCTCCACCGGGTGCATGCTCGACGATCTTGGATATAATTACTATAAAAAAACTTACGTGATTCTTTCCATAAATCACTCCACGTGCTTACTATAATTACACCGAGCACCGAGTGAACATAAGGACCGGCGACCTTTGCCGGCCCCGCCGTACCCTCGTCGCCCGCCTCTGCGATCCATAGACTACTTTTACACTGTGTAGGGCGTGAACCAAAACGCATAAGAATCTTTCCCACGGCCTCACGAAACGAAATGGCTCGATACTTTTCAATCGCCATGTCTCCCCGATGACGTGTAAAGAGGGTGGAAGCGAATACGCCAAATTCGTCGCGTAAATTTACAAAGTCTCGTTTTCACGTGCCCAATGATTCCCATGGTGGACCATACGATTTCTCACCCGACGATTTGATTTCTCCCAAAAGCGCCCATCAATTTTGGGCAAAAAGAAAAGGCTGGCATTCGTCCCGTGAATCCCCCTCGGCGGATCCAAAACTGGTTTCAAAAGCTTTAATAAAAGGTCGTCCCACATCATAAAGCCTTGGAGAAGAATAAAAAAAACAAATCCTTAATCGACGAAACGAAATGCGTAACGAGAAAGATTCGCTCGCCATGCTGGCCTTTGGGGACGTTTTTCCTAGTTGTCTCCATCGTCCTCCTCCCTCTTTTTGGTCTGTCGATCAAAGCAAAAGCTGTCATGTACTTCAAATTTATATACGTGTGTGTGTGTGTGTTTTGCGTTTGTGATCGCTTTTGAAAGCTGAGCTTTCATTGCTACCCTTTTGCCAGAAAATAAAGGTCTGGACTTTTGGGGGGATTCGTTGCAAAATTCACTGTGAGATGAAGAGGAGAGAGGTAAAAGATAGTAACATCTCTAACGGGTTGCGCTCGTTTCGCAGGAAATGAGTGATTATGAAAATAATATTCCAAAAAATTATACGTAAATTGTTGTCAATAATGAAAATAGTCATTCATCGACCAATTATTCCAAGCGATACAATCAATCATTTTTTAGGAAAATATCTTTTAAATTATTTATTTCCCCGCGAAATAAATGGGGTTAGTAAAAAACAAACGTTCCTTGTAACTAAATTTGAAGGAAATAGGGTAATTTACTTCCTGCTTCATTCAAACATTCTAGGGAATTGCCAAATAAACAAACTTGAAGGAAAATTCAAACTTTATGGGGCTGCTTTAGAAGTTCAAACTGACAGATAAGCAAGTGATTTTATATTTCCAAATTCTAACAAGTAGTGACATCAATCTCCTCTCGAACATGCATTCGAACAAATAGGAGTGATATCCCTCGAGGTCTAGAGTCATTTAAAGATGCAAGATCTAATTCGATTAAAGCAGTACAACATCTAGTGATGATAACTTAGGATGTGCACCCGACAAGCAACCAGAACCAGTGATTCTCAAAGCTATTTGTTTGTTATCCTCGTTGCACAGAAACCCTCGCAACTATACTTTAAGATGGCCCAAAGATTCGAATTCCAAGCCAGGTCGAGAGAGATCAATCGCGTGGTCCCCCATCGTGTAATTGGCTGGGTGACATCAGGATCGATTCCTATTTAAAAGACTTTAGAGATTAGATCACGAGAAGATTAACCCTTCACAAAAATCCGTCCACACATTGTCCCCAGCACGAAATAAAATAATTTACCTCTCTAAAAATTTTACGAAATCCCGTACCAGGAAATGACTCGGTCGTTAACCTTTCGCGCTATCTGAATGGAGTATTGGTTCTAGTCTCCTAAGTTACGACTCCTCGATGAATTCGGTCGTCGGGCACAATTTCGACCTCTCAAGGAGCTCGAGCAATTCCGACTGATTTTTATAACTAGTGCTAAATAAGGGCAAGTGATTTCGGGTTTCGTACAGGTTTCACATGAAATCTGAAACATATCCATGAAAATATGTATCTCATTTTTTGAAACTCGAAACTTGCCCTACATATCTTGAAATCCGAAATCTAACGTATTCTCACCGGTCACGTTTTCGAGGTTTAATATTCTACCCTGGAATCATGCCGACTTCTGGACCAAATGCCGAATGACCAATAATACATGTGGGGACGTGAAAATAAGGAAGCGAAGAGGTGGCGTCACACGAGAAATAGCGTTCATTTTAGCCGCGGACCCACACCGGTCCCCGAAGCAGACGAGTCGCGACGGCGACGCTGGCGAGAAAAAAAGGGGACCGAAAAAAAAAAAGCGTTAGAGAATAGGAAAATGGAAAACGAAATTGACGAAGCGCGCGTACAATTTTTTTTGCTATAAAAAAAAAATGTGCGCACATTGCAACGCAACGAAAACTAAAATTAAATCGAGCTATCAAAAAAAAAAGGGCCGGGGGGAAAGAAAAAGGAAAAAAAGAGAGGCGGGAAAAAAAGGAAAGGCAGAATACGGACGGTCCACCTCCACCAGATCCAACGGCCACGGCCGAGCCGAGGCCGGGAAAAAAAAAAAAAAGGCGGGCGGGGGGGCGCACGCGGGTCCCACGCTCCCACTCCCATCCCCCACTCACATCACACTCGTCTCGCTCGCTCGTCGTACTCTCCTCCTCGCTTTTAACTTCCCCCCTCTCCCCCCGCGCCTGCGCCTGCATGAAATCGGAAACCGCCCGCCGTTCCTTCCGTCTCTCTCTCTCTCTCTCTCTCTCTAAGCATGGCGGCGGCACATGGTGCAATGATTCCATCTCCTGGTGGCCCCCCTGCCCTGCCGGCTCTCCTTCCCTGAATTCCAAGCCCTCTCGCCGCGCGCGGGGGGGGCGGCTCTGATTGACTGCGGTCCAGGTACTCGAGCACCGCCCCCACCCAGCTCTCTCTCTCGCTCTCTCGCTCTCCCGAGCTCGTTTGGTGCTCGCCGCGGTCGATCGCCGGCGGCCGGCGGGGCTCCCGGGAGCCTCGATCTCGCTGGGTTTCCGGCGCTCTCCCTTCCCGATCTTATCAGTCTTTCTTTCCTTTCCTTCCCTTTCTTTTGGTGTTGCGGGAATAGGATCTAGCGCTGGTGGTTTCGGTACGGCAGCTGGCCAACGGCCCCGCTGGGTACCGCCTTCCTGGCTTCCGGCGATGTAATCTGGCCTCTCGCGTTGTCTAATTCCGCAGATTTCCAGATTAGCTGCGTCGGCGCCGGTGCGGAGGATTGAATTGTGATCCCGCGCGTCGAAGGAATCGCTCGAGCGTAGAAACGATTTCTGGGGTCCGAGCGAATTGCCCATTTAAACGGCGTTTCGTAGCTTCCTGTCGCCCATTTTATCAGGTTTTGCCCTGGACTTAGAATGGCGCGATTCGCGTATATTTTGTGCCCATTTCCTCCCCCTATTTCCTTTGCTTTTCCTTTCTTCCAGGAGACGGATTCTGCAAATTTCAAGTTTTTTTTCTTTTCTTTCTTTTGGCCAAATGAAAACTGCTGTGTTCAAGATCAACATAAGTATACGGGTGACGCTCCGCAGCTCGTGGAGGGCCGGTTTTAAACATCATCTACCCAATCACTAGAACGCATTCCCCTGTTTACATGATCTATCTAGTTAGGCTCGAGATATTGTTTAGTTGGGCATGATTTATTTTTCAGCTTGGGAGTGAAACTCAGTTAAGAATGCCGTGTTATTGGCAACTGGTACTTTTGTTCATCCTAAGATTTTTTCTCTCTCGGGCGGATTTCTAGGAAGCTGTCTTGAGCTTATCCGATTTGCTGAGTAGCATATCTACGTTGCTCCGTTGCAGCATGGGGGCCGCGAATTCTAAGGTTGAAGAAGACAAGGCCCTGCAGCTATGCCGGGAAAGGAAGAAGTTTGTTAGGCAAGCCCTCAATGGCAGGTGTTCTCTTGCGGCGGCTCATGTTATGTACGTTCAGTCGCTAAGGAACACGGGAACTGCTCTCGGGAGGTTTGTCGAACCCGATGCCCATGTGGAATCGTCTTTGTATACATCGACGAGTGCCACACCGGGGCCGCTTGCATTGACGGAGAAGTCCCTTTCACATTTTTCATTCTCCTCTCCATCATTTTCGCATCGTGTAGATACGGCCTATACTCTTTCCCCATCTCCATCTCCTCCTCCGACCTCGACCACTTATCATGCGAATCATATGAAATACACGGGTACCTATTCTAGAGAAGTTCAAGAAAAGTTGCCATCACCTACCACAGGGACAGTGACCTTTTCTAGTATTCCACGGAATACTACACCAGATTCCGCTGGAAAACCAGGAGCGCCAGCATTTGAAAATTCTCCCGTTGCACCCGGAATGCCCCAATGGGATTTCTTTGGTTTTTTCCATCCGATCGACCATCAGTTTTCTTCTCAAGAGGGGAAGCGTATGGACCAGGGGTTTGAAGATGCTGATGACATAAAAAGGCTTAGGGAGGAGGAGGGCATACCCGAGTTGGAAGATGATGAAGAGAAGGGTTCTACAGACAGAAGTGAAGTATTTCAGGATTCAGATGATGAATTTGAGGAGCCTTCCACAGAGACCCTGGTTCGCAGATTTGAAAATGTCAATCGGGTAAATGGTGAATCCACGTCTAGTGCCCCTCCCACTGTGTCTTCAGTGAGAAGCGCAACTTCAGAAGGTGAATTTGCGAATGGAGACAAAGGCAAGTCTTCAGATCTGTCATCACAAAGGGGCAAATCAGCTGCCGTTGCTCCATCAACTGAGACAAAGAGAACTCCCGTGAAAGACAACTCTGACGAACAGAAGGTTACAGCAAAGGACTTCTCTTCAAGCATCAAAGATATCGGATGTCTTTTCATAAAAGCATCGGAATCTGGGAGAGAAGTTCCAAGAAAGCTAGAAGCCAATGAGTTGCATTTTCGTCCAATATTTCCGGGGAAAGAACGTACAGAACTCTTCTCTCTTCCACTTACTTTCTGTTTGTACCAATTGAAAAATGTTGAGCATTACACATGTGGAGCGTGAGAACCATGACCTTGATTAAATATTCCATGCTTATTCAGCTAAAAAATGTGGTTAATGGTCTGGCTTTCTTCTGAGTTGCGGTTTTATACTTCTAACAGCATTGCTCTTTGATGTGGCAGGTGCATCACTCGTTTCTGTCTACCTCAGGACATGTTTTTCTTGCGGGGAGGATCGTTGGCAAGTTCAGGAAGGTATGCTCTTTTCAGAATTATTCAATCCTTGAAGAAGGTTGTGATCACTCACTATCGACATAAATCGGTGCATTGTTTTTTCATCATTTTTCATAAGTTAAAAGAAAGTATATCAAAAGTAGGCCACTACCGCTGCACATGTGGGGAAAAATGGAGTAGAGATGATTTTGTGATCTGTTCTAGAAAGCAAAAGCAACTATTCACAGCTTATAATGTCTGGTTGCATGATGGTTTGCTTCTTTGGCAGTTAATTATTCTTGTCTCTGCTCTGGATGTGTTACTGATCTTTTGTCATAACTTTGTTACCTAGAGCCTGCTCAAGCGGCAATGAAGTACTTAGCTTGGCATAGGACGGGATCATCTCGCTCTTCTTCATCAAGGAATCCCTTAGGGTTAAATTTAAAAGATGATACCGAGGAGCTTAATGGCAATTACACCGGCAGTTTCTGTATGATTTCTGGAAGCCATGCCTCGACCTTGGATAGGCTATATGCCTGGGAGAGAAAGCTCTATGATGAAGTCAAGGTATTATTACGAACTACTTGCCATGACTAGACTATAATAATGACATGTTTGTCCTATATATATATATATAATATATTTGTATGTATGTATCATTGGCATGTTTACTTTTGTGGTCTGTAAGGACAATGGGGATGCTTGTGGACTCATTTGAAGAATTTTTTGTTCTGTATGATTGGATTCTTGGATACCTTTTGTCCTATCATCATTATGATGCTTAAGGGTGGTTTGATCGGTGTGAATGGTTAACAGATGAGTACTGAATTTCAGAGAGCTGTCTATGGTTTTTTGGAAGTTGATCTGGCTGACTCTAGCCACATTTATACCTGATTCAAGTCGAATTGGATTTTCCATGTTTGTGCTGGGAGTAAAAAAGTTTGTTTGGTTGCTGTGTCAGTGGCTATTGTTCTAACAACAAACAGTTTGCTGGTAATCTTTGTCTTGGCAGCTTGACTAGTATATCTCTTGTGATTTCACAGATCCAAATCTTGTCACGTATTGTGATATCTAATTGGAAGTTCAGTAAACAACCCCTCAAAAAATGCTTTAGAAGTTTGAACTGCCTGATTTGAAGGTGGAGGGATATGTTTCTGATTTTCTTGCTCTGTCTCTTCTAATTTCTTTTATGGTCTATATGGCCCAGTGGAGAAAAAGTGCTCCGCAAATGGCTCTCATCACCATTGTTGTGTTGGTTGTGACTATCCACATTTTCACTAACATACACATTGATGGTGATGAATGCCACTTATGAAGAAGTTTTACTTCCCCCGGTGGCATTTTAAATAATGGTTTTCTTTTGCCGCCTTCTTCTTTTATCTGTAGAAGCACCCATAAAGTGACTTCTCTAGATTCTTACTGAGTTGCTTTAAATATTTTCCAGCATATCGGGTGAACTGACTTCATTTTGTATTACCGCATTTGAACGTGCTGTGGAGGGTCCCCTAACTTATCTTTTATTGTGCTATTTGATGATTCTTCTAGTAGAGAATAACTTTGCGTTCTTGCCTCAAATTTTTTATGCTGTTTACTTAAAGTCAGGTTGATTACAAATATTTGATATTTCAGGCTTGTGATGAGATCAGGAGGGATTATGATGCCAAATGTAAAATTTTAAGGCAATTGGAATCAAGAGGACATCTCGAATTAAAGGTAAAAACTGACAGAATTGGTAAAATTCGTGCTTCCATCAAGGATGTACACTCGAGGGTCGTAGTTGCCATTCACAGAATTGACTCTATCTCAAAGAGAATAGAAGAACTACGCGACAAAGAGCTTCAACCTCAGCTGGAAGAGCTGATTGAAGGGTATGTGCTGGGTGGCTTCCTTTTCTGATGTCTATAGTAGTTGCGTTCTTTTTCCTGTGTGCACATCAGTTGTGGAACTATGATGCGATGTACTCTGCCAGTCATATGTTGCAGGTGCCCCTCATGCTTGACTGAGGATAGTTGCTATTTAGTCGGTTAATTTTCTCTTGGTGCTTCATCCCTGAGGCGGAGTATCGGTGGAACAATCACATCAACTCCTAGTTAGTGCACTTAATATGTCCAGGACATATTAGTCCTAAGATGATAAATATATTCTGTGAGAACTGTTTGTCTTGGTTTGTTAGATGCCTTTGTTTGGACAATGAGAAACAATGCTAATTTGAGGGCACATTAAACATGAAAAAGCCATGAGTAGCACTGCATGCTGCTCGCTAAAACTTAATACTTGTATTGAACAACGGCTGAATATTTAACCTGATAACATACATAGGAAATAATGACTAATGGCTTGGACAGTGTAAACCGCAGTCAAGTCAATCATAAGAAGACTGTTCGCTGATGCTCTTGATTGATAACAGACTGATATTTTTGGGTTCTGGAAAGCTTTAGTACAGCAAAGGCGAATGCAAGTCCGTTGCCGGTGGAAGCTCTTTGATATTATATGCTGCTTCTGCTTGATTTGTGTGCCTACCTTCTTAAATCTTGGTCTCCGCATTTTGAAGTATCTATACCAGTGAGTTGCAATTGATTCGATCGTCGTTTGAGGGATTTATCTACAGGTGCTGCTTCTCGTGATGCAGGTTAGGTCGGATGTGGGAAGTCATGTTTGAGTGTCACAAGCTTCAGTTCAACATAATCTCAGCAGCTCACAGCAGCAGCAACACTAAAATCCCAGTGTACTCAGAAGCACACCGGCAGATAACCCTCCATCTCGAAAATGAACTGAGCTCACTATCTTCAAGTTTTACAAAGTGGATTGGAGCCCAGAAAACCTACTTGGAGGCCATAAACAATTGGTTCGGGAAGTGCATTTTGGCTCCCCCAAAACCTTCTAAGAGAAAAAGGTGGGGGGCCCAACCAGCGCCACTGTGGAGCAACGGGCCGCCAATCTATGCTACTTGTGGAGTCTGGTTGGAGAAGCTGGAGGCTTTGCCTTCCAAGGATGTGGCGGAGTCAGTTAAAGGTTTGGCCGCAGAAATTCACCAGTTTTTACCACGTCAAGAAAGGAACCAAGAAAAGAACACGAAACATCCTCAAACAACACCGACGTCCAGGGAAGGTGGAACCGGGGCTGATTCGGAGGTTAACACATTGAGAGATCACGCTTCAGAGGACTGGACCACATGCGTTGACCGCTTCCGGTCGAGCTTGGCTGGATTTCTCGATAAGTTGAATAAGTACGCGGAGTCTTCTGTTGATATGTACGTGTCCCTCGAAAAGGGCATCCAAGGATCCAAGAGTAAGTTTGATAAGTTGAAGTCCCAACCATGAGATGTCATCAGTATTCAATACAGAGTCTTGATCCAGCCATACGTAGAGGACCGGCCATACAGTATCGAGTTCATCTGGAAGCAAACCGGAAATTCAATGAGCTTCTTCTCCTTTCTTCTTGCTCATGGGGCTTTTTTTTACGTGGAAAATAAAGCTACGATTTTGGGGGGTTTATATGTTTATCGCCCTGTTGTGTCGGGAATTAAAATGGGTGAAGAGAAAATTGTATTTTGAGATGTTCTTAGGCAGGGTGGTAGGTTTTACGTTACGGCTCTGAGCTAGGACCGCTATCAAACGTAAAGAGGGATTCACCAACAGAAGTTCCTGTATATTAGTTTTGTGAACTCGATTTAAGTTATAATAAAAATCTTTACAGTCGGCTGTGTCTTCAACGACTCGAGAAAGCGGGTCTCGTTCATCTTCCTGAGTCGTGGTCGATTGCCCCCGGCCCATCACATTCGTCGGGTTTTGAAGGGAAAAAAAATCATTAGTGATGAGCAAATGGGGGAGATTACTGGATAAGCAGGGAGTTTCACACTTTAACGTACCCGTTAGAAAGAAAAAAAACCGTTTTACGCCCGAGCCGCCTTACCACAAAAGTCCCCCGAACTCGAATCACCGCACTTTTTTATGTGTAGCGATGTGAATTTGGAAGGATTGGGTTTGAGGCAGACCTGCCAAATGGGTGGGTTGGATTGGATTTGGATCAAGTCGAAAATGGTCTAACCTAAATATATCCATTTAATCCGTTTTGACTCATTTCTATGTAACGCAAATCTAATTACCTATACCAATCACATATCAGATCCGACTCATATTGCTAAACTATTTACATATTTAACTCAATATAGGAAAACACACCTATATTGAGATGAGAGTACGGAATGAATGAACATAAGAATGAGTGAAGACGAAAAAAATGAGTTGAGTTCAAATGCGTTGTAAACCCATTTACAATCCATTTATAACCCATTTAACACCCATATTACATTTATACCAATTTTATGATTCATTTAATGAATATAAATAACCGAATTATACTCATTTACTGATATATGGGTTAAGAAATGGATTTATAATCCCATTTTGATAAGTTCGGGCAGAGTGAGAGGTTCGCCTGTCATCGCTCTCGCCTTCGATTATAATCACTTCTTATATCAGGCCTATCCAATGCTCGAAGGAGTAATCACGGCAAACCCAAACTCTTTCTTAGGTTGACCGACCATCGTGATTGCTAGCATAAAATTCGTTGCGTCTCTCCCATCAATCTCGCCGTGAATGTGTATAATTCATAGACATCGAAAGTCAAACCCCCCAAAAATGCATACTAATAACGATGATTAAAGCACCTAATCATACCAATGAATGATTAATTAAATTCATTTCTCTACCGCAAATCGAATTTTTGTTCCGCCTAATTTACACGACAAGCTACAAATGCTCGCAGGCTTCATTCGCGCAAAAAGAATGATTAAATCATAGCCATTATTCTAAATACGCCGGAATAAACCATCTTCTTCCTCAGAATATATCGACCCCGTAATCACATTCCGTAGAACCGATCTGGGCCGTCGCCGTCAGCTTGTCGACCGTTACGTCGCACGTCACCTTAACGGTAATCTTCCACGTCTTCACGGCCCCCATCTTGAGCTTCACCGGCGCCGTCACCTTCACCGTCAACGGCACGCTCCCTCGGCCCTGATCGCTGGCCAGCGCCTGCCGCACCTGGCTCGTCAGGACCATGGCCCCTCCCTTCAGCGCCGCGTCGAGCACCGTCACGTTGTTCGCCGGCTGGTAGAACGCCGGCAGGGCGCCGTCGCAGAGCTTGAGGCCGGCGTAGTAGACTTCCGCGGAGCTCCCCTCGAGGTAGTAGATCCCGATCTTGCCGTTCGGGTTGTTCGCCCGGACGGCGACGTCCATCGCCGGCGACACCGGCGAGGAGGACGTCAGGTTGAGCCCGCCGATCGAGATGCCGCTGACGGCGTAGCCCGGCGACCGCGGCCGCACGACGAGGTAGAAGACCCCGGCGGCGGCGGCGAGGAGGACGACCAGCGCGGCGACCGCGGCGATGGAGCAGCAGCAGCAGCGCCGGAGGCGGCGGCGGGGGGTCTCCCGGCGGGTGCGCCGCCCGTAGCGGCCCTCGTTCTCCGGCGGGGGGACGCGGTAGATTTGGTCCTTGGGGATTTGGATCACGTAGGTGCCCGGGACGAGGGGAGGGACCGGCTTGTCGTCGGGCGGGGGGAGGGGCTTCCTCGGCGAACCGGGCTCCGGCGAGCGAGGCGGGGACGGCTGCTGCGGCTTCGGCGGCGAGTCGCGGGGGCGGACGCGGTCCGCCATTGCTGGGCTCGGCTGAGCTTGATCCTGTCACCGAAGCTGGGAAGTTAAAGCTAAGCTCTGGAGTCTATACGACTGTACCGCGAGCGAACAGGGAGCAGAAGTGTACGAGAGAGTATAAGGAGTGATGAAACCAATGAAGAAGAAGGAGGAGGAGGAAGAAGAAGAAGAGATTTGAGACTGTTCATGGCGTTCGAGTATGTTATATATATATATAGAGAGAGAGAGAAGCGCGTGAGGTGACAATACCAACGCGTATAGGAGCTCGCGTGTGAGCGTGTGTGAAATTACGAAATGGGGGCTGGTTCAACTGGTCGGCACCCTCGTGGTGATCCAATGACACGGCGCCACGTGAGCATCTGGTAAGGGAAAAGGGCGCGCGTAGCGTAAATTCCGTAATTCGCCTGCCGTGGCTCGAGCTCGAGCTGGCGGCACGGCGTTTGGATTTACGGCTGTCATCTCGTCCGAAACCGAAAGCTTATTTCGTCCGGGAATTCTTCGGGTCGGGTATTTTTGCCCGGATTGACCCTCGTCGTTGAATGTGCCTGGCCTCTATGGTTTTGCAGGCTCGTCATTTCTTAGCCTCGTAATTTCTTCGTTTGGGATGTTAGCGGGGGTCTTGCTTATATCGTAGGAACCGAAAGTGACCGATTTGTAAGATTTCCAAAGAAAAAAAATACGGCCGTCGATAAAACGGCGGATTCGTAAAACCCCGACCCCTACCGATTAAGGTTTGAATAAGCTTAAGCCCGATTTTGAAATTTCGAGTCGGAATGCACTTAATGAAGCTTTTGCAAGATGAGTTGAAATGGCGCATCGAGTATAAAACGAGTATTGGCATTTTATGATGATTCGAAAGGTTTCGAGTGCTTTTTACAGGGATTTGACGGAGTCGGGTATTCACGATATTATGTAGGCTCACGTGACATGGTAAAGTTGGAATGGAGGAATTAGCACGCAACGTGTCGAAACAAGGTGGATTGCGGTTTGAGTTCGAAGGCCGGGATTTCATCATCAGAAGAAGAAAGGGTGTCCGAGGAGCGAGCCAAAGGCGGTGAATAACATGATCGCGAACGGGGCTTAAATTGGCCTTCCACATAACCAACACAGTGCTCGCAATCCGGCAAATAGTAATGGCATCATCTCGCGCGGAGAAGAAAACGAGAGCACAGCACCAATCGCTCCGCAAAAATCTCGCGCAATGCGCAATTTGCGATCGGCACAACTCGAGGGGAAGCACGCCGCGAGGGAAGGGGACGACACTCCCCAACAGACAAGAAGCCCGACCGAGCTAGATCTATCTGAGATGAGATGAACAAGGAAGGTGGCAAGACAGAATACCTGATACGCTAGAGCAGTCTGAGATGTCGGATCCAGAAGAAGCAGCTCCTCTCCCTCTCTCTCTCTCTCTCTCTCTCTCTCTCTGCAATCGAATCCAGTTAATGGAGGAATGATGGAGTTTAGATCGTGGGAAGGAACGATGGGTGCAGGCGAAGAAGAAAGTATTTGCTTCGATCGGGGTCCCTGTCGGCATGAGGAAGAACGAGCCGTTAACTAATGGAGCACAACTGTCCCTCCTTCGATGTTCGCACCGTTTACGCGAACCCCATCCGAAATGGCCTACCCTCTTCTTTCTTGCTCGTTCACGTTGAACAAACTAGGGAAAAGAAATTCCTGTTGCTTATCATACGAAATCTTATGAATCCAGGGTTCGGGAACGCTGTTTAAGATGAGAAAGCATTATGGCGTTCGATGCATTTGCCGTCTAAACATTTCGGTTCGATTTTAATCTCCGGATGCATGTATATTGTGCCGTTCACGTGCATTTGGTATGGCTCCACCTGTAATGGGGTTCCCTGCGAGATTATTGTGAGCAGGAACTAGTGTGGTCGGGATATGGGAACCGGCAATATTCGAATCATACGTTTGATTACTTAGCCGATACCCCGAGTCGCTACTGTAGAGTATTATTATTTACGAAATCTGTAATAAGAACTTTGAAAAATGAAAACCCATAACTAATGTGGGGACGTGTCCAAAATAATCCCACGGGTTGTGTACGCAACGTTGATTTTAATTAGCAAGTGTTGAAGTGTATAATCAGTAAGTGCCGGCCGAGTGCTTAAATGTTTAATTTGAATGTTGCGTATTGTTTATTCAAATCGCAACATCTCCCACTCAAATTGATCAAATCGTCCGTAGCTAATCCGACGTGATGCACGTAGACGGGATGATCTAATTTTTAATCATAAAAATGAAAGGTAAAAACAAAAAAAAAGCACTCGGGGCATTATTAGAAACAATACCTTACAATAATTAATCAACACGACCATTTTATTATTAGCCGATCGAGGCAAAAGAAAAAAAAAAAAAAAAAAAAGGAGAAAAGAAACGCGTTACCAAAGTTTCTGTTTGTGCGTGTGGAAAGCTTCATCGTCGCGTGTTTTGGCTGGATCTGGGTTGTATGGCAATAAGATGTGGACAAAGCTGCGCTCGCTTGCCGTTTGGAATCCTCCCTTCGCAAGACGAACCACTTTCTCAACGACCGCACTCCCAACGGCGGCACGTGGAAAATTCAATTTCAAACTTTTCGATTTTATTAATTTAGCACTATATTTTTTGACGGTTTGTTGATGTAATCTTTATGGATGATTTTGACCGGAAAATCCTTCAAATTTAAAATTTTTTGGACAATTTCCCTGCCGTACGGAGCCGTGAAGGCTTGGTTGTCTGAAGGTTCGTGAAATGTTTTATAAATTCCATAAGTTGTTCCGAATCTTGTTTTTTACGTATTATTGACACATATTCCTGCTCAAACAGAATTAACTACGGTGTTCTTGGACCATCCAACTAACGTGATCAAAGGAGCCGAGAAGTTCTTTAACGTCACCGAGTTCACGATTCGCGAAATGACGATTGCAATGTCCACCATCGTACTCATCCTATAAGCTAATTCCCTTGGATTTCATTTTTGCGATATTGAATATGAGAGGTCGCTCATTTTCGTGACGATTGAATAATTAAAAACAGGAGAGGCTCATGCAGGCGAAGGAAATTTTTTTTTTTTGCTTGTCCTATCTCTAACTCTGTGATTTTTGCTCGGTCTGTTGCAAAGTGCGAGTGTTGAACTTGTAACAGTGATACTAGCGTCCCCCACCTCCCCAATTCTTCTACCAGTAGAGCTGCATGGCTATTGGCGGTGAAGGGAACTTAATTTGCTTCAAAAAGGCAAAAATTACTGTCGGACTTGTTCATTAGGAACTTAGAATTTGAGGAATTTAATTCCATGTCTCGCCATAAGTTTATGTTGTCATCAACATTTCTAACATTAGATCTAATAGCGGCCGGACAACTCATGGGCTCGAAGTTCAACTCTGACAAGCTTGGGCCGGGCGTGGCACAAAGCCCGGCCCAGTCCAGCAGTGCCCGAGCTAAGGCCCGTCTTGCAAAGCAAAAACATTTTGAATCTTTAGAATGATTGATAGGTCTGAGCAACAAAATAAATCTGTATCTAACCCGCGAATTCTTTTCACGAAGTTGTCAAAAAGAAAAAAAAGTTCACGAATTTCTAGATAAATTTCAAATTACAACCACGACGCGACTATATTAGCATAAATTACATATAAAAGACTTTCTGCACCCGTTTTACTTTTAATTACTAATCTCACGCTTAAAAAAAAAAAAATTCAACCCTGATTGGAAAAAAGCACGCAATGGAAAAATCCCGACCCGACCCACCGAGATTTTCCTTTTCCAACCAAGAAAAAAAAAAAATTTCGAAGACTCATCTCGTCAATCAATTCAATCTAAACACCAAACTTAAATTAATATCTTTCCAAATAATGTAATTCTTCAACTTATGACTTAATAGTTGACTCTATTTGTCAAACCCAAAACCATACTTGGCAATATCATCTTTCGTCGCCGTTGGGGGCGCGCGCGGCTCAGCCACGGCCGCCGTCGTTCGCCACCATCTTCGCCGTCAAACCGCAGGCGAAAGCCGCGCCCGGCATCCTCATCCTCCGCACCGCACCCACTCCCTCCGCGAGCACGACCCCCATGCCCATGTGCAGGTGCGGCTCGATGTGGCAGTGGAAGGCCCAGGCCCCCGGGTTGTCCGCCACGAACCTCAGGGCGGTCCAGCCGTACGGGAATATCACCGCCGTGTTCCTCAGCGGCGGGTTCTTCAGGTTCAGCCTCTTGTCGCCGTCCCCCGGCGCGAACTTCCCCTCCCCGTAGCCCAGCACCCAGAAGTCGTGCCCGTGCAGGTGCCACGGGTGGATCTCGCTCGTGTTCGCGTCCAGGGCGTTCGCGTTCTGGAGGATGATGTCGACCGTCGTGTGGAGCTTCAGCGTGTAGATTCCGCTCCCCACGGTGGAGTTGGGGTTCGCCGGCGGCCGCATCACGTCGTAGTCCGCCGGGAAGCTCGCCGGCGGGCTCCTCGGGTCGAAGGCGCCGAGGATGTTGTGCTTGATCGAGCCGAGGTACGGCGTCGGCGGGAGGGAGAGGGAGACGTTGTTGATCGACCACTTGGTCTGGCCGTTGAACTCGCTCTGTGTGTTGAGGAGGAAGATCCGGCGGTCGTGGGTGGCCGGCGGCCGGGGGGGAGCCGACCAGGGCGAGGATCTTGGTGGAGAAGGACTTGCTGTGGTTGTAGTCGTTCCAGAGAGGGGTGGTCGGAGGCGGCGAGGCGGAGCTTGGAGGCGGAGTTGGGGAGGTAGTTGAGGACGGTGAGGGCTTGGGAGGTGTTGGGTCGTCTTCCTCTGACGCCGATGGCGATCCAGTAATTTTGGCGGGGGTCTTGGTCGGTGTGTATCAGGACGGAGTAGCTCTCGCCGGAGTAGATGTCGAGGTCGTCGACGGCGAAAGGTTGGACGTAGTTGCCGTCGGCTTCCACCACCACCATCTTGTGACCCTGACAAGGACAAAAGAAAATAGTCCCTCGCCGGATTACTTTTCGGCTAATTTTTTTTTTAGAATTATCCAAGTGGAATATCCATTTTTAGGCATTTCCTTGAGGAAAAGAGATCCATTTTCTCGTCGAAATGTCATCTTCCTAATTGAATTTCTTGTTTCCCCTTTTAAATTATACACCTCATTTTCTCTAAATATGTTCCTTCAAAGCATTCACTCATGCGTACCTACTGCTGAAATTTTCAGGTATTTAATTCCTGAAAGAAAAATACTAAATTTATTAAAACTGTTCCGTAAAATTGTTTACTTAATGATGTCTCGGGCTATCGGTACTCGTTGAATATGACTCATCTCTTTGAAAGCTCACATCACTCGGTAAATAGATGTTGTAGTTTAGTTGTTTTAAACCTAGCATATCTGTGAAAGAGAAATATTATGGTAGGTGGAAACCACTTAATGCAACCCTTATCAATCATGCGATCGAGCACAATACAAGCGGGGACAAAATTGCTTATAAAGATCAATGTATAAAAAGCTTATTACAGCAATATATGTGATTCAAGATGACACACTCTCGTAACGTGAAGATTATATACAATGCATGACTATTGTTGTTATGAGTTATGGTATGTTCAATCCTAATGATCCGCACTTTATTTAATGATCCTAATTGCTTCCAAAATCACACCGTCAGAGTCGAAGGACTCTGATGATACCGCAAAGATCTCACATAACATGAATGAGAGAGAGAGAGAGAGAGAGAGAGGGTACCCCAATGGCCACGTTGAGAGAAGCAAGGGCGGTGGTGCTGGCGAGCCTGAGCCTGTAAGTCTTGTTTGGGAGCACAGGAAGAACGAAAGGAGCACATTGTTCACCCCCTCCCAATATGCACTGAGCCGAGGAGGTGGAGTTGCTGTAGCTCGCAGCCAAAGAGCAATTGTACTGCCCTCTTCCATTGATCAGCAGTGACTGAATCCAGAACCCATCATTGCTAGGTCAGTTGCTTGGACAGCAAAAGGGGAAAAAGGATGCACCCAAAAATTGGTATTTTGACCCAACTTTCATCTATTTAAGCTCCAAACGTGACCAAATCCGTGGCTTCATCTCAACAACTAATATAGTCTCAAAGACAAGTTTGCACATGTCTGTTGTTATGCGGACTCGACATTGCTTATACACAATGTCACTAAGAGATATGATCTCGCGTCAAATAAACAGAGGGTGTTATGGTGACGAGCATACAGGGGGGCTAACGTGGAGGCCACCCCATATGTCCAAAAAGTCTTTTATATTAGGTGAAAATATTTTACCTATTGAAAAGAGCAATTGCTCTCTTAAAACTCAAAATTCGAAATAAGAGTCCCCATGACTCATAAAAACAGCGGGACATATCCTCTTCTGTCCTCAGGTGAATCGATCACGTGGCAATATGCAAAGGGCCAAAGTTTCCTATAATCTTGATAGGGAGAAACCATCTCCAACCAATTCTCTAATAGATGGGATAAAATGTGTGCATCGTCCCATTAAGTTTTGTACATAGGTGATGTCCATGATCCATGACCCGATAATCAAAAGTATGGATGGCTGTGGAGTTTTTTAAAATCGGAAAATATGTATGGTGAAATTGTTACATTATCTCTCTGTATGTCTCTCTCTCTCTCTCCCGCGACAAGATCTGGGCGTCTAGAACACAATCGGTGACGTTGGAAACTAACAACGGTCATCTCCTTGATTTCTGCACCGAATAGATCAGGACTACTTGCATCGTGTCGTGTGGAAGAGTATTTTGGCTCACATATTAGCTAAATTCTCCGGGATGAATCCTTTAAAATACGTAAGTCATGGGGCAACCATGTCGGAAGGAGTATTTTTATTCCACAGTAGTTGGCAACTGCACGTTAACCAGACAGCATGCATTGGACGCGCAAACCAGCTTTTCATTATATAAATGCACGTTTCCAAGACACATGTGGCGCCACAAATCTAAGAGGAAAAACAAAACTCTTCAAACGTTTTTGTACATTTGCGTTTGGTTCTTTGAATCATATTACTATACCTAGCATTATCATTACGAGTTTTGTGCTTGTAGGGTTACCTGAGGTTCGCCTATCCAACGGAAGGGAACGGAAGAGAGGCCGACCTCCTGCTCGCGCGCGCTCTTGTGCCACCAATCGCTGAGCAAGAGGTTGAACTCGCCGTTGTAGTGGAAGGGCTCTTTCTCTCCTTCTCCCGGCAGCACTATCAGCGACCCATATAGACCCGCCGCTCTCTGCATCCCGTAATGCCCATGGTAGAAGTACGTCCCTACCTGCAATCCACTATCACTACAACTCCTCAGTTTTTAATAGTTTTTTTGTCATTTAACAAATTGGAGTCAAACTATATTTCGGTCTGATTATTTCGGAACCTTTCTCGGTATAAATACGGTTAGGCGATTCACTGGAAATGACTTTCTTGATATATGCATCATGATTGTGATGTGATCATTCCAACGAAATACATAATGTTTTTTTCTAGGATTCCCACTTCCAAACTTCTGTCGCGGTTTCACCGATGGATAGTCTATATTAAATTCCACAAAGAATGGTAGTCCAAGCAAATTAAAAAAAAGCTTGTATACCTCAGTGTACCGATAATCACCCATGAACAGCAAATGGTGTTTGTTGTCTCGTTCAGCTTCCTACTTTCTCTTTCTTTCACGTAAGCAATGACATCATCATCCAATGGTCGACCCACTAGTGACTCAGGCACAGTGAGGACACTGAGATCAGACCTAGTGGCTAAATGGCGCATTGTTGTGCTGGTCTCAGCGGCTTTTGGTTGGGCCAAGCACTGAAGACCAGGCACTTCTCAATGATTTCCTGAATCCTCTAAATGCTTCGTTTATACTCTATAATTATGGTATCAGCGTAATCATATTTCGAAAAAGAAGGTGCACAAAAGCTTGTTATTACTAGACAGACTAAGTGGTTTGTCGTGACATGAGCCTAATGTCACCTTGCATTATTGAAACAAATTGACAACCCATTTAGCCATGTGAGTTTTCTGTACAAAGTACTTATTTTTCGGTTATATTTTGTGTAAAGCTTTGTTTATACAGACTCATCTTAGTAAATGACATGTATATTTCCAAGATTGATGTAGTTGGAAGCAAAATACACTTCTTCTTTCGTAAACTTATGACAGCAACTTCTTTCTCGGTAGGGAAGTTTACCAATGAGCTGGTTGAGAGAGAGAGAGAGAGAGAGAGAGAGAGAGAGAGTAATAACCTTGTCAACTTTGAATCTGTAAGTGAAAGTCTCTCCGGGGTTGATGGGGCACTGCGAGATGGAGGCTGTACCATCTGCCCATGGAGTCCCCAACTGAACAGTATAATAAAATAAGAGAGCGAATCATCATATCAAACTCAAGCCTTTCTTTCTACTTCAACTTCAAGCATTCATCATTCGTTCACAAACTTGAGAGAGAGAAAGAGAGAGAGGATAAACAAACATAATGACTAAACAAATTAACTACCTGTCTGATCCCATGCCAATGGATAACAACACCCTCGGTGCTGAGCTTGTTGGTGAGCTTGACAGAGATGGTGTCGCCAACCTCAGCACTTATGGTCGGCCCTGGAAACTGCCCATTGATGCTCATCACGATGCCTTCGACACAGTCCGGAGACCAGAACTTGTACTCCACTTCCCATCTGAAGTGCCTGATTTTCGCAGCACAAGTGATCGGCCCAACTAAAACCACTGAGATCAGCACAGCAATGCACCACTTGGCCACTAAATCTGATCTCAGTAGCCTTGTGTTACTTCCCAGGTCGCCCATCGGATGGTAATGTAATAACCTATGTAAGGCAAGAGTAAGTTGGGAGCTGAACGAGACAATGAAAACTATTTGCTGTTGGTGCGTGAGTACATATATATATATATATATATATACAGATATGGTGTCAACTTTTTGAATTTGCTTGGACAATTATTTCTCGTGCCAATGTAATATGATATCATGCCTTTATATTATGACCCTCTTTTCGAAGGTCCATGTGAGGATGGGATTATTTAAATGAACCATGCATATGGATGGATGCGCCGCTAATCAACGTGGTTAGGTTTTGCAAATTTAGAAGATTTTCCTTTTCTCTTTGAATGATTTCCTTAGTTAAGCAGACAAGTAGGCTCAAATATCTCATCCTGCTGAGTTCTCCCAGGGAGATCTGCCTGGAGCTACAAAGCCATGTGAAGATATACATACACTAAAATTCTGGCCTTTGGACGAGAGTCGGAGCACAGGATTAGCGACAATGATACGTTTATCGTATGCGTTATCCCAAAATTCTCTCAGTATTAGTTTTAAAATGGGACTTGATCCAAACTCAGTGACCATGTTGCTGTGTCGACCCGCTTTTTTATTCTGAAATCATCAACACATCAAGAGACATACTTGGCGAAGAGGGCAGAAGAGCAGCCACGCCAAGCCTTTCTTTCCATCAAACTGTACAAAAAAATGGCAAGTTCCTTGTACGTTAAGTATCATGGCCACGCGTAAGGGGAAAAAATGATGCAGTGTACAATTCTAGCAATGAGGAAGGACCACAGAGACTATAGAGACTTCACCTGGCGATAATGGATGTTGTATTGTTCGAATCCATCACACAGTGAATAATATACACCGTTGACATTGCAATATAGATTTTGATTCCATTGGAAGTAACATGAATTCCCTCTGGCCCAAGACACAATGCTTTTCTTTTTATTGTACCGCTAAGAGTCAGACAAATTTCGTGTCGACCTAGACATTTGTTTGATCAAAATCAAGTTAATGTATCGTGGATAAGGGAAAACGCGGTTCATTGTACCGTATAGGTTTGGCTAGCGGTAGCGAAGGATGACGAAAATAGAAACTTTACTCTAGACCTACTCATTGGGGGAGCTCAGGCTAGGCCTGCTCGGGGTCGAACCTTTAGAGATCCTACGCATGCTCGAACTTGCAAGCTTGGGCAAAGTACTGGAGCCCGCCCAATGGAAAAACATGGGTGGCCCCCATCCATCGGTTTGCCCTTTTTTTTTTTTTTTTATAAGTTTCGGCTAAAAGATAAAAAAATGTATGAGAAAAATATGAAAAATTACCCAAGCTTGGCCGACCCACTAACCAGGTATGGAATTTTTGCTCAAGCCCACCCAATGACCTAAGGAATTCGGCCAAGCTTGCTCATTTTATAGGAGGGTCCATAGGCTGCCCATCCGTTGGTCAGGTCTAATTCACTCCCTGAGGAAACTCATTATATTGTGTCCATCACATAGAGTTAATGCTAGGAATAGAGGTGATTAATGAATTGGTTCGGTCAGGTTTGGATCCACGGGTTAAGCTAAGATTAGAGCCAGGCTCGCCCATCGGCTAGAAAATGTACAATAAAGTAGTGAGCTTAGCTCAAGCCCTACAACTATCAGGGCAGGCCCTATAACTTTGGGGCTCGCCTAGGCTCACCCAAAGATGCCTTTGGCTCTTGTGGTTAGGCATAAGCATGTGCATGCAGGTCACTAGGCTCATGATTAAGTCTAACTTGGAACGAATTATATTCATGAAAGTAATATGGTTTGACAACCTAAGAATACCATTCGAAGTATGAGAGAGAGAGAGAGTGAGAGAGAGAGAGAGAGATGACTTTGGCAAAGGAGACTTAAGAGCCAAACAACTTTCTTTATTTTTAAAATTTGGCAATAAGGTCTAACTCAGTTTTTGCACACCTTGACTAATTCGTGTTCCTAAAAGATCTAAAGAGCGCATGCATTTTTCCTATTCATCAAACCTTTGAAAGTTGATAGATTTACATTGTTCTAGCCATCTATCTCGTTAAATTCAAGTTAAGGGAAGATGTGATGCATTGATGAGAGTAAGTAATTGATCGATTCAATCTAAGGGGAGAACTACCAAACAAATTTTAAACATATTGCAATTATGCTAATTCAGTCATTATTTTTTTTTTGGGTCAATTGAGTCTTAAAATTTTTGCCTTTATGTCAATTCAATCCATCAGACTAACTTTAGCTGAAAATTGCTGACGCGGATAATTTTAAAATATATATAATTTTTTAATGAACTTTTACTATTATTTTATTTTTGTTCATGTTTACTTTGACACTTAAACATAGAACTTGCAAATTAATGCACGTGTAAGGTATGACGAGCTCCGCATGGTGCATAAAAAATGTAAGGGTTAATATAACAAAAAATCCCAAATTATGCTCAATGTGATACATTTACCCTAAACTTTTTTTGACAGCAAAAATTCTAAATTATGCCTATTGTGCCACATTTACCCCAAACTCTTTTTTGTGACACAAAAAATCTCAAATTATGTATTTTGTGACACATTTACTCTCCGTTACAATGCCGTCCAAAATCACTGTTCATCGCACTGTTCATCGTCTTCTTCATGAATTTTTTACTGTTAATCGTCTTCTCCATAGCTTTACTAGTATTGTTCATCACGTTTGCTTGGCCAAACTCCTATTATGCTCTTTACTTCTTTGCCCACTGCTACCTAGCAAAAAAATTTATTGTTCATCGTCTTCTTTGCGAGGCAGAACGGTACTTCTTTGTCTAGAAAATGAAGCTTCAAGATGGTTGAGCTTGAGTGGCCGCCATGACTGCTCTAGCTTGAAGCTTGGCTTGAGGGTCTGAACTCGACCTTCGAAGCTCACGGATAGTCGCAAGTGGTCAAGGCCAAGCTTCGAAGCTCATGGATGGTCGCAAGCCGCCGTGGCTAAGCTATGAAGCTCACGACCGCCATGACCGCTCTAGCTAGCTCGAGGATTTGACCTCGACCTTCGAAGCTCACGGGTGGTTACAAGCGGCCAAGGCCAAGCTCCGAAGTAGCTTGAAGATCAAGCTTCAAAGCTCACGGCCATCATGGTCGCTCGAGCTCAAAGCTTGGCTTGAGGGTCAGGTCTCACCTCAATCTTCGAAGCTCGTGGGTGGTCAGGCAAGCGCCGAAGAGAGCCGCCAGAGGTCGGAGTAGCAGTAGGCAGTGAAGTAAGAGCGTTGGAGGAGGAAGAGCGCGATGAACAGTTCTTCGCAAAAAAAGCTATGGAGAAGACGATGAACAATAAAAAAAATTTCATGAAGAAGATGATGAACAATGCAATGAATGGTGATTTTGGACGAAATTACAACGGAGGGTAAATGTGTCACAAAGTGCATAATTTGAGATTTTTGATGTCACAAAAAAAAAATTTGGGTAATTGTGTCATAATTGGTATGATTTAGGGTTTTTGGTGTCACAAAATTTTTTTTTGAACAAATGTGTTACAATGGATATAATTTGGACTTTTTGGTGATATTAACTCAAAATTTAAACATCAGTAGGAATTCTTGTGCTTTCAATCAACTATAACTCTTCCGACCAAAAAAAAAAACAACGACTATGACCTTGAGTAGGTGAGCTTTGAATTTTTATTCTTTTATTTTTTTTTTGGGGGGGGGGGGATCCCCCGCTCGAATTTGAATGGAAATACAATGATTTTTAATCGGTAGTGGGAGGAACGCGGACCCCTTGCCTTTACACCCTGGAAATGGAAGGAAGAAAGATGGCCACTAGCAAAGTTAGCCGCCGTTCACTTTTCCCGAATCGCGTTTGCACCATAACCGGATTCAAAGCATTGACCTTGAATCAAAATCACATTATACCTTCAAAAAGACAAAGCAAAGTGTGTAGGGTCGTCGCGGACAGATGTATATAGTCGGTCGGTGGTTTATTCAATCAATCGCACTTTAAATTGATCGAGTAAAACCACTGACGGTTTATCCCAGTGGTCACCCTTTTCACTTGGTAAGGGGGAGGTGAAGAGTTCGAATCCCCATCTTCGTAGAAGGGTAGGGGCGGGGCCGCGTAGTTTAAGGTGTAGGTTTCGACGCCCACGCCCTGCAAAAGGTAGAGCGCAAGTCTGAGTGTGTATTATGAGTGAGAGATATAGTAGAACCGACCAAACAAAAAAAAATTGATCGAGTAAATCAATCATTAAAGCCAGTCTCTAGAGACTTTTCTTACGTTAAACGATGTTGAAGAGATGGAAAAAGGCGATAGCAAATTGCTGTCTCGTGTTCGAATGTCGTATGTCAAGCAAAAGGACTCCGGGCTCGGAAAGTGTGACATAAGAATTCAAACTGGGGAGAGAGCCTGGATTCCTATCACAGGGAATCCGAAAAAATGAGTATCGAACGTACTTTTTAATAAGCCTCTTTATTCGATGACGCGTACATGTTTCTTTACACTCGTGCTTCTTTGCAGCGCAAGATTATAATATCGACAAAAAGCCTCGAGATTCTTATAATTAAAGCCCTTGGTCTTGAATGACAATCGGATAACCTAATTAGTCGAGGCGCGAATTTGGCCTTGCGGAGCTTCGATCAAGAAACAGACCAGCACCCGTTGATAATAGTTAAAGTGTTCGGGTTTGTGACTCGAATTGATCCTCCGATGCTTAAGTTGATAAGAGATACGAGGGCGAATAAACCTGGTTATCAAAGCATAGATGTCTTGTGCATGTCAAGACATGGAAGGCCAATATATATAATAGTGAGATTATCCTTTCGATGGAAATTTCCTCTCGATGGTAGAAAGGTTTGCCGCCGCCTTATCCTGTCAGTGGGCGGGATGGTGGATGAACTGTCGTCGAGTTCTACATTACTAATTGGGCGACGGTCCATAGAAAATTAATAACCACTCCATTTTTGGATGGTGGATGAACTGTCGTCGGGTAAGCTGCCTACCTAATAAGGAAGAACGATGTCACCCATCAATGTAGAATTGCCTCCGAGCAGGCATATCCTCCGAGGAAGGGACCTTAATACCATCGGGTCGCCGGTGGACACGTGTCAAATTCCCAGAGTCCACTCTCACCTCGATATAATGGAGTAAAATCATATCCAAACAAGGAGTATTCGAAGAGCTGCCCTCGCGTCCATGATGTATCCATAAGGCGGAACACAGAAGCACAAAAGTCGACGATCTTCCTGGCACGTAGCCTTTTTATGGTATTGGCAGTGGTTCCATTTCCGTGGGGGCTCCTTGGCCAAACAAGGATCTGGTACCACCACCAGTTTGTTCATGCGTCGTGTTGGGTTTCGATTATAAAGCGCATTTTCCTTCGTGATCCTTGCACTGTCCTATCATGCTTTGCCGAGTAGGGTTTAGCTTAAAGGACACGAGTTCTGGTTGGACTCACGGCATAATTGAGTGGTAGTGTCGCGCGAGTCTCTGGCCTTTTTTATCGATTGCCGTTTTCACGTCAGACCCCTTTAATTATTGGAAAGTGGATCGAGTCGGATGGAGCTTTTCACATTGGTTGGTAGGTTGCTTAGGGTGCGTTGGCAACCATTCCATTTTTGAAAACTGATTCTGGTTAAAAATTTTTTTTTTTTATTCCGTAACTTAATTTTTAAAATATTTTTTTTTCAAAATTTCTATTCTTGAAATAGAAAAAGAACAAAGATGAAATAGTTTTTATTTTTATTAATATTTTAACAATTTTTTGAATTTTTTAACATTAATTTCTTCCCCTTCCCCTTCCCCTTCCCCTTCCTTGGCCATGGCCAAATTGCGGCACTAGCGACCGACCACAGGCTAGGGTTGACGAGGGCGTCGTGGCTCTCGTCGGCTCCCACAAGGGCTAGACCCTCGCCGCCAGGCGAGGGCAACCACCCAGGCAAGGGCCACCCTCATGCGAATCGGCAAAGGCGACAGTGAAGGCGGTCCTCGCCCAAGCTGCAAGCCGCCCTCGGCCCCACGGCACGTGGGTCGGCAAATACAACCCGACCGTCCGGTCGGAAGAAGAAAACAAAAATTTCTTTTCCATTTTTAGTTTTTGTTCTCAGAATGAAGAAGCAACTTGTTTTTGCTTCTTGATTCTGTTCCAAAACTGATTCTGAGAATAAATTTTTGCAAATTTGCCCTCGGAAACAAAAAATTTACCAGACGGATTTCTGTTGCAAAACTGATTTTAAGAACAAAAGAATAGAAATTGTTACTGCTTGGCAACTTGCCAAACGCGCCCTTAGACAACAAAACTCCCACCTCCATGGATGGACTTGGTGCGGCGAGATTATGAACGATCGTGACCATTCGCAGTGCGCGAGCCACTCAGCATTGATTCGACCCTCATCAGACAGAGTGAGTAATGAGTATTGCGAACGACGCTGGACTCGACTTGCAGCAGAAACACGTGCTGCCATCAGTTACCGATGCGACCATTAGCAACCCCATGTGATTTGCACAAAGATGGACACTCGGATGAGCGAGCACGCCTGAGGACCCGTTTCTTGCCATTATGAATTGCCCAGACAAAGGAGGGAAAAGGAGCAGCCCTTTTTGCTGGAGACACTTGCTCGAATCAGAGTGAGTTCACATTCAGAAAAGGGGAGCCACGGGAGTCGTTGCTCGAGATGAATCTCCTTGTACAAGTTACATTGTTTCGATCTCGCGAAATAAGGTCCTTTGCTGGCGAGGAGTACCTAAAAGGTCAAAGGGACGGCATGTTGGGTATGGTTTATACTCCTCATCGACGGGAAAGCACGAGGGTTCCGCTCTCCGGTGAACGGGCTGGGGTCCAGAGGGCTATCCCACGGGGGTCGAAGTGAAAGCAACTAATGTTGCTACGCCACAAGATAAACAGTATGTACTTGAGGATGCATGCTCAAATAGAATGCAATCTAGGCATTGTACATAGCGTCGATTTGACTCTTGAAAGAACTCCAAACCTTGAACGCGACATGCATGTCGCCAGCTGCAATACCCAGAACATATAAACAACAGATAATGTAGCCATTAAGAGCGCGAATGATAATCATTCTGTTTCCCTGTTTTTTCTATTCTTTTATTTCTGGGAATAGGTTTGGAGCAAACCGTATGGTAAAATAATTTCGTTTTTTTATTTCTAGGGCAAATTTTGGCCCATAAATAGATTTTGAACAAAAATAAGAAGTTAAAATTTTATACTTTTCTGTTTATGGAACGGAAACAGAAATAACAACTCTCTTTTATTGCTCACTCTTACCGCCCACTCATTCTTTGGCCGCCCGCAAGTCGACTCAAGCCTCAAATAACCGGTGCATCACTCGCTCGCCACTTGCACGCCACCTGAGAACAAGAATTTAAGAATAACCTATCAAACGAATTTCTATTTAGATAACATAAATTTTATGTTATTATCAAACGTAACTTTTTATTCAAAAACTTCATCCGGAAAGAGAAATAGACTTTTTATTTCCAGCAAGAAATAGGGCCAGGAAGAGAAATACTGTCATTCACGCACTAATTAATCAGTACTGTTCTCTTCGTGATCGGGAATATTTGGTTGAGCATACCGATTGTACCAAAGCATGAAGCTACCCAAGCCCGATCAACATATCCGAAATGATTTGAACTGTAGCTGAACCCTTGCACGTTATCGTATCGTTACGATAAGACATGGACGAACAAATAAACAGACGCATGCAAGCAAACCACGTCAAGCCCAACAGATCGAGCTCAACACGTGAGATCGCAACATCCAGAAGAGTCCTTTAACTTATAAATGGGCTGGACCAGAGAGTTATTGAGTGAGATGGACTGCACTTCGATGTGAGATTGCCGCGAGGGAGTTCTGGACAGTCTGTTTCGATAGACAATAAGAAGCTCGCGATGCTCGGCCCACGCAATTAGATGGAGAGGTCGTGTATCGAGTTAATTAACGTGCTAGATATGCATTCCTCAGTTAGTTCTCTAGCAATCGGATTCTCGGAGAAAGTCACGAGTCCCAATCGAACTTCAAAGCGAGGCTAAAGCTAAAGCATTGTGGGTGACGCGTAGACCTTCAGAACGCGATCTAGTAGGGTGTCAACGGCTCGAATTTTCAGGACACCCGAACAGAAACGGACCAAATTAACCGTTTGGGAGTGAATTAGCTTTGAACCGAACCGTCTATAACCCGAGTCCAGTTTGGATTTCAAGTTAATCCTTGTGGAGTTCGGGATCCCAATAATGGGCCGGACCTTCGGAAGTCGTGCGTCCAGTTCGGACCGGGCTCATCCCAGCATTCGCTCCCGACATTCTGTGGCATTACGGAACATGTCAATCGATTCCAAAATCCAAAAGACGACGCTTGATACTTCGAGTCCAGATATTCGTTTTCTTCCCGCAAAAGGAGGAGGGGGGGATCTTCTTTGATGGATCTCTCTCTCTCTCTCGTGTTCATATTTAGTTCCGTTCATTTTCAAATTCGAAAGGCGAGGAATTAATGGATTTCTTTTTTTTTTCTTTTGATTAAGGTGAATTTCGATTATGCTGGTCCACGATTGTATACGAGCATAATTTTGTCAAGATATAGGGGCGAGCTTTGTATTGAGATATTTTGAAAAAGATTAGACATTTTAAAGAGTATGAAAGTAACTATGCGTGCACGTAGCGTGTGCTCGAGAACTAGTTTCAGGAAATATAAAATGTTTCTCTCGTTTTCTTTTCGTGAATTAGGAATAAGGAGTTTACTTTTAGTTATCGATAAAATAGCAAAATATCCAATAAATATTTGCTTTCGATAAAAAAGAAACCGTCAAGTATCTTACTATTCCACCTGAGTAAAGCTATTAATTTTATTGCGTTAAATAATAAATGGAAATTAATGGGGCGCTTATGTAATCCGCGTGGGAAAACGAGAAAGTCCATTGGTTCTAATGTCTCGAATTGTTTTTGGTATATTCTCGTAAACCCACCAAACGGGTAGATTGGGTAAAAAATTGTCCAACCCAGACTAACTAATTTCCATGTAATACAAATACAGCAATACAATATCTTATCCGATTTTTTTTGGTCTGTTCTACGCTAATTAT
This sequence comes from Syzygium grande, assembly GCA_024733475.1. Lineage (NCBI taxonomy): Eukaryota > Viridiplantae > Streptophyta > Magnoliopsida > Myrtales > Myrtaceae > Syzygium > Syzygium grande. Next base: position 29,024,832 of record JAMXDD010000007.1, read on the forward strand.
GATCTCACTTTCTGACTTTTGTTCTACTTCTTTGTAGAGCACGGGAGTCGAACCCCACATGTAAAACCAAACGTCCTTACCCTTAGTCCCTTGAGAACGTGGAGAATCGAACTCCCCGCCTCTCTTTTCTCAAGCGAAGGAGCATGGTCACTGGGGTAACCCCCGGTGGTTTCTAACCCGATTCATATTTGCTTAAAAACACATCCAATATGAAAACTAATAAATAAACCGAGGTGAGAGCATGGAATGAACGAGCGACATCGAGCGAGGCGAGAGAAGGGCGAAGACAGTCGTAGAAGCAGGTCGTTCGCGACCTGTTTATTATACACAACTAACTCACATGACAGCCTTGATCTATCGAGTATGGGTTAAGAGATGGGTCTACGGCCTATTTTGCTAAGTCTACGTTCACTCGCCCCCACCTAATAATTTATCGTTTGTAGGGCGGCTCGTCTTTTCTCAAATTTTTTTTGCCCTAGGTCCACGAAGTCTCGGGTACAAATGAAGTTATTTATCCTAATCGCTTCCGCCAACGGACACCGATCGAAACTTTTCGCGGGAAATAGGAAAGGCACCAACACCAGGATTAACAAAATAAAAAAGAAAATAAAAAAGAAAAGCGAAAAGAAAAAGGGGAGGAGACAGAGAGGGGCCTCGGAAGGTCCTCGGAATAGAAATTTCGGATTCCGCCCCGTCGCCAAATTTTTTTTTCACATCGGCCGCTTCGGATCACATTTATTACCTCGCGGGCCCCCACGCGCCTCTTCCGAAAATGACCCTCGCTCGCCCTTTTCACCCCGGCCACTTTTCTTTTATTCCGTTTTTTTTTTCCCTTTTTTTTTAAATTATTACCTCCGGGCGAAAATTGCGTGGACGTCGTCGCGGTCCCTCCCCGCGAGCCGCGGAAATTACCATTTGCTCCCCACCGGGGGGCCCCATCGAGTCGTTTTCGCAAAATAAACATGGATTAAAAAACGCATAGGCCACTTTTTATTCCCTTCTTCCTTTTTAAATTAAAGTACTTTGGGATATGGGAATCTTATTTTAGATGTCTTATGGCGCACATGGAAATCTTCGCGGCGGATATCTTTTTCCCGTTCCTTAAGTAACCTGAATTTCGAAATGGGGCCGAATAATATTACAACCGCTCGGTTTGAATTCGACGCGATCAGCGCTACTGGGCTCTGCACTCTGCGGTGCTCTCGCTCGACGTGGGTGACGCGATTCTTGAATGCGAAATAAGAGCGCGGCTCGGATATGACTTGCTCAAAATCATCACGAGTCGGCGCGTCAATTTCTAGTGAGAATCAATTTTCCAGTTACAAGTCGAAACTCTTTTGCGGTGACAAAATCAAGAAAATGACACCGATGGTCCTTAAACCATAACTCAGTATGTAATGTGATCCTTAAATTTCAAATTTGTTCAATACGGTTCTTGAACTTTATCCCAACGTGTAATGCCGTCCCTGGATTTTTAATTCATCTGATGCGGTCCGTGAAATTTTTTTGTGCATATTCAGAGTAGTTATTAGATTATATAAAAATATTTAATTTTGTCCGTCAATTTAAACTAACGTCGGTTATTTTCAAATAATTTAGGGATTCGGTGAGCAATCGCTATACACAAGGTGACAAAATGAACGGCACGAAACGGGGACAAAACGGGCATTAAGGAGATTCATCGGGGGCCAAACCGGCCATCGGAAAATCGGGGACGTTGCTACGGAGGGGACGACGGTGACCGAGGCGCAGTATGACGCTGTCAGTGCGCTGTGAGCGTGCGCTTTGATTCGCGGGGGGTGACGTGGGGCGCCCGTTATCGCCCGCGCGCGCGTCCAGGTTAAGGCTCTGCGACTGCGCTACCCGATCGTCCGATGAGTAGCGATGGGTGAACGCCTAGGGTCGAAGGCGGGCAAGCGAAATCTCGCCGAGAAAATGGAGACGAGCCAGACGAGTGGAAAAGGAACGGGATGGAATAGCCACGAGACGAGATTAGCTCGCGGCTTTATCGGAGAGGAAGTTGTGACGAACGCTAAGGAAAAGTTAAAGTTGAGCCCATTGGCTTGAAACCTTGTGAATTTGATACCGTTGGGGTCAATGATCTATTTATTTGATTTTTAGAAGGTAGGTTTATTCTGATAGCTAACATTAACCGGTCTATTGTTTTTAAAATTGTACCCGAGGTCGAACCATTTTGGCAGGCGGTATTATGTTCGGCCAGTTCAATCGATTGAATCCTGTCAACGGAGGTATTTTCTCACTGTGAATTTTAATTTTATGTTGGATATACAGACAAATACCCAAAAATAAAAAATAAAAATATTCATCGGGACCTTGTTCCATTAATGGGCCCTTTGGGACCTTGGGTCATTAAGTAAATGGGCCGTCGTAAATTTTCATTCAATTAATTATTCTTTGATCGGATTTTTCTTATACTTAGATCTAGTTCGATTTTGACTAGAAATAATAGGAGTATGGACTGTACCAAAGAATAGACTAGTTCCCGATTGAATTGACCGTCTCGGTATTGTTTCAAAACATCGGATTGCAATAACAAATTGTAGCTCCATTGTCTAGCTCGGAATTCGAGGAATATAATAAATTTATATACAATTTTTCAAGTGTGTTGAAAATTAAATGTATAGTGAGAGAAAACAGCAATGGCTACATTCAAGACTCAAAAGCAATGGGTTTTTGACTCGACGGCTTATTCAAAGAAATTGATTTAGTTTAAGCTATCGAAATCATGACACGTTGGCTTAGTAAATTGTTAAGATGCATTTGACACGCCATGATCATAAAATTGAAAGAATCAAGTTGGGAGATCTTTATATTTGAGGATCCATCAAACTCTCGAGAATATAAATAGAGTCTCATCAAATTTGTCATCAGAGCAATAAAAAATCGTAGCGGGTGTTTAATATGGTAAGAATTCGGAGTATCTAAGTATATTGGTAACATCTATTCTTTCGCAAAACAATTAAGCAAGAATTACAAAAAAAAAAAGGAACAAATCAAAGCAAAATAACAAGCTAGATACGATTTTCCTTAAATTAGCAAAGTGCCCACTCACGGGTACTGTCTATTAAAACAGCAAAACATAGATATTCAAATAACATTTTTCGTCCGAATCAATTTACACATCTAGGTCGACAGAGCTACAAATTTTATTGGAAATTTTCATGTAAATTGCAAATTTTCAATTGAATAGCAAAATATTTAACGGCGGATTTAGATTTAACACGAGAAAATGATTTATCAACTTCGAAAAGAAGAACACCGATCGCAAGTTGATTAGGCGCCAAAAACTTTGATACGGATTTTCTTAGGTCATCTCTTTCCATATAAGAGGCAATTTCATCCGCTCACCGTTGGATTATTAACAAAAAGCCCAAAACACACACGTCACCCAACTGACGATGTACGTCCCATCCGGTGCAATCGCATCCCGACCTCGAGAATGTCGCGAGCGGAACAGAGAATATATCGCGGTACGGGGTACCACCTATCCAGTCTCGAGTCGAGATCTCGCCGCCACGTGGAAGCTTTGCGATCCGAGGAGGGCGCACGGGAGCCCCCCGGTACGCCGCACCCCCACCGCAGCGGGCCTCCGACGGAGGGGACCTTAGGTCTTGACGGAGAGACATAACGTCGCGGGCCGTGTATAAAAAGCCGAGCGCACATCACTGTTCGACCCTCCTTCTCCAAAGAGTGGCTCTTGCCGAGTATTTTAGAGTTAAGCGCGGTCGTCAGTGCGAGCGAGAGAGGGAAGGTAGCGGTTCGGTACGGTCGACGAATTCGCGTCGACACGAGCTCCAGAAGATCTCTCCCCGCCCCCGCGCCCGCCTAGGGTTTCTCTCCGCCCTTCGCCTCATCAGGTAGCGCTCCTCTTCGTCTCCGGCCTCGCCGGAGAACGCTCTCGCGTGCTCCGAATCTCGCGGATTCCGAGGAATCCCGTGCCGTTGTCTCTGGTTGAGTGCCGTCGTCGGTGGCTTTTCGGGCCCTCCCGAGGCCCGAAATCTGCAATGCCGCTTCGGTCCGTGGTTGATCGGGGACGGCTTTCGTGTTCCCTGTTCGTGCTGGCTTTTGCGAAAGTTTTTAATGCTCCGTTCGGTGGATTTGCTTTTTGTCCTTTGCTTTTTTTTTGGTTGCCTTTTTGACTTCTTCTGAAGCAATTTTTAGTGATTTGCTTGTTCTCTTTTACCGGCTTTCGTGTCGCGTGCGTCGCGCGAGCGCAGTGCTTCGACTGCGTGTATCGAGCACACTGTGGTTGTCGCCGTTCGAGCCGTCTGCATTCGCCGCCTCTCGAGGGGTGCTTCTTCCTCTTCTGTTCCCTCTGATTCCCCCCGCGTTTTGTGGTGTTCTTGGCTTTGTTTTTAGGGCGTGCTGTTCTCGCTTGCTTCGTTCCCCTTGTACGCATGCGATGATTACGGCTCTCTGGTCGGATTAGCGCTTCCCTCTTTGTTATTTGTTCATGCTCATGCTCATACTGTTGTTCTGAGGCTCGTCCTGTGTTTTTTTTTGAGTTTATTGCTATTTAATATTGGTTTTGTTTTCCGAGACTCGTCTGTCAGAAGCGGTTTTTGGGTGACGTGGGTAACGAAATGTTGTTGTTCAGTATCTGTAATATTCGCCTGCCTGTTGGCTAGCAGAGTAAATATCTGCATAAATTGCTCTGTGCATGTGGGTTTTCCTTGTTCTTGGGTTCCATTAGGCGTGATAATATGTTCGTTGCCTAATGGTTCCTCGTAGTGTTCTGATCCTGTCACATTGCTGACATCATCGGTTCTATTATTTTTGCTATGTGATGGTTTGGCCCTTTTGTTCGAGTTTTGAGCTACGATTGAGTAGAAAATTTTGGCAACTTGGGGTTTCACATTGATTACGCAACATTAAGTAGTCCTCTCGAGTCGCATGTGCATCGTATGTATGGATTTTCGCTGGGATTTATTTGACAGAGAGATGATTAGACATTTGCGTCGATGTAGTAGTCAGTTGATCATTCTGCACTGCTGACATTACTGTCTCTTCTGGGAAATATGTCCCAGTAAAAGCATTTGGTTGCATCTATTGCTTGTATAGTGTTTTACCCAGATTATATGACCTGTGTCCACTGACCAGATATGGACTCGTCTGATGAGCCAAATGGAAATGGGGAGCATAATGATTTGCCGCCACCGCCGCCACCTCCTGCTATTATTCCACCAGATATTGTTCCTGAGCGAGTTGAACCCGAGAATCCACCCGAGAATCCGCCACAACCTGTAAAGAAGAAAGTTTCTCGGGTCCCCATTGCTAGACGGGGCCTTGGTTCTAAAGGCCAGAAGATACCTCTGCTAACTAATCACTTCAAAGTGAATGTTACCAATCTTGACGGTCAATTCTTCCATTATTCGGTATGTACTTTCTATTGCCTCTCCTGTCGATTCTGCCTCTGTTGATTTGCTTTGATAATTGAGTTATATAGCAGTTTCACTTTTTTGTTCTACTGCATTAGGTATCTCTTTCTTATGAGGATGGCCGCCCTGTTGATGGCAAGGGAATTGGCAGAAAAGTAATCGATAAGGTACAAGGTACTTATAGTGGTGAGTTAGCTGGAAAGGACTTCGCATATGATGGTGAAAAGAGCTTGTTCACTGTTGGTCCCCTCCCTCGGAACAAACTCGAATTCACCGTTGTACTTGAGGATGTTACCTCTAGCAGGTATGCATGTGATTAGTAGGTTCTTTCCCTATATGTCCTCAAGTACTAAACTACGCTCTTTATGCATAGAAATAACGGTAATGCTAGTCCCGATGGTCATGGAAGTCCCAATGAGAGTGATAGAAAGAGATTGCGACGCCCCTATCAGTCGAAGACCTTTAAAGTAGAGATTAGTTTTGCTGCAAAGATCCCCATGCAAGCAATTGCACATGCCTTGCGTGGTCAAGAATCAGAGAATTCTCAGGAAGCTCTTAGAGTGCTTGATATTGTATTAAGGCAACATGCGTCTAAGCAGTAAGAATCTCTTTGGCATCGACTCTCTGTTGCGTTGAGCTAGTTGTTATATCAAGACCTAAACTCAATTTGCCGTTTCAGGGGCTGCCTGCTTGTTCGTCAATCTTTCTTTCACAATGACCCGAGAAACTTCACAGATGTGGGCGGAGGTGTCCTTGGTTGCAGAGGATTTCACTCAAGTTTTAGGACGAGCCAGGGAGGATTGTCTCTTAACATTGGTGGGTTTGGTGTATTACCCCGTTTTCTTTCTTTTCTTAATGGTATTTTTTTAACTGAATGCTTGTTTTGTCAGATGTATCAACCACTATGATAATTCAGCCTGGACCAGTGGCGGACTTTTTGATTGCGAACCAAAAAGTGAACGATCCCTATTCTGTTGATTGGGCTAAGGTAAATAGTGTTTCTACATTAGATCAGAATGCAATACCTGTTCTATATTCTGGATTCTGAGCATTTGCCTGCAGGCTAAAAGAACCCTAAAAAATTTGAGGATCAAGGCAAGTCCTACCAACATGGAATACAAGATAACTGGCCTTAGTGAGAAGATCTGCAGGGACCAACTGTATGGTCCTTGTTCCTTCATGCCCCCTTCTCCCTATATGCTCTCTTATATTTTAGCGTTTAACATGCACCTTAAGCTATCATTTTGCAGGTTTTCTTTGAAGCAGAAAAGCAGAAAGGATGCTGATGGCGAGGCAGAGACCATAGAAGTGACTGTCTATGATTACTTTGTCAACCACCGCCACATACAGTTGCGATATTCTGGAGATTTCCCTTGCATCAATGTTGGCAAGCCAAAGCGACCTACTTATATTCCTCTTGAGGTATAGGATAGGCTATCTAATATACCAGTGGAAAAAACAAAGAGTGTGATATTTTATAACCCTGATGTTGATCTTCTTAGCTATGCTCGCTGGTATCCTTGCAACGCTACACCAAAGCTCTGACAAATCTTCAAAGGGCTTCTCTGGTCGAAAAATCACGGCAAAAGCCACAAGAAAGGATGAGAGTTCTGTCAGATGTAAGTGCATTCCAATTTGATTATTGTTATATTTATGTACATATGTAGCGGATGGTAGTGTATTGTTATATTTCTATGTATTAAGTTTAAGGTTTTCTTGGCAGGCTCTGAAATTGAACAAGTACGATGCTGAACCGATGCTGCGTTCATGTGGGGTATCAATCAGTACCCAGTTTACTCAAGTCGAAGGACGTGTTTTACCTGCACCCAGGGTAGAATTTTCTGTAGTTGAACTGTTACTATCTGTTGGAACACTAGTCATCTTCCTCACTCTGAATATGTGTACCGTCATATCTGTGCAGCTGAAAGTGGGCAATGGGGAAGATTTCTTTCCTCGCAATGGGAGATGGAACTTCAACAATAAGGTTCGTTTGGTTCCTGTGGGCTGATCTCGACTTTGCAGACTGCCCTTTGCTCATGTATGAACTGCTTTTTCAGAAATTGGTTGAGCCAAGTAAGATAGAGAGATGGGCTGTTGTGAACTTCTCTGCTCGTTGTGATGTTCGTGGCCTCGTCAGTAATCTCATCAAATGTGGCGACATGAAAGGAATTGTAGGTTTTATGTTCTGTCTTATTTTTTGGTCAAAAAGGTTTTATTTTCTGTTAGATTGTCGCATTTTGCATTTGCATTTGCATTTCTGTTGGAAGTCTCTGCTCTACTTTATGCTTACAGCAGATGCAAATTGTTTTTAAATCCTGAGTGCACCCTAAAAATATAATTGTAAATATGTCCTATCTGATAGTGATGGATGAATGTTTCTATGGAAATGCCCTACCTATTTTTGTTCCAGCAGCGGATGCAATTTTATAGTTCGTTTTGACACTTTGTATTGTGTGTAAAATGCATAATCTGATAGTGCTAGATGAATTCTTTTTCCTTTATGTAGCATATTGACCAACCATTTGAAGTAATTGAAGAGAGTCACCAGTTTAGGCGAGCTCCACCTGTTGTTAGAGTGGAGAAGATGTTTGAGGAGATACAGTCAAAGCTTCCTGGTGCACCGCAATTTCTTCTTTGCTTGCTTCCTGAGAGAAAGAATTCTGATCTCTATGGTTGGGTGCTCTCTTTCGTTAATCTTGCCAGTTTTATCTATCTGCCCTGATTCTTTGATGTAGAGTCTAATTTAATATCTAGGTCCATGGAAGAAAAAGAATCTTGCTGAATTTGGGATTGTTACTCAGTGCATTGCTCCTGTGAGGATTAATGATCAGTACCTCACTAATGTTCTCCTAAAGATCAATGCAAAGGTGAGAGTCCTCTCTCTACCCCCCCTCTCGCACTCCCTCTCTCAACACTCACACACACACACACCTTGTCATTTTCACCCTAGCTACTGATTAAATGTCATTGCAGCTTGGGGGGCTTGAATTCAGTTCTGGCCGTTGAGCATTCCCCTTCTATACCCTTGGTGTCTAAATTACCCACTATAATCCTTGGAATGGATGTATCACATGGCTCTCCTGGGCAATCTGATATTCCATCAATTGCTGCGGTAACATACTGGCTCATTTTGCACTATGAATATCTTGGATTTTTCTCAAGGTAACTTGATGTTTCCTGCTCCAGGTTGTTAGCTCCCGCCAATGGCCTTTGATTTCCCGCTATCGGGCTTCAGTGCGGACGCAGTCTCGGAAAGTCGAAATGATTGACAATTTGTTCAAGAAGGTGTCTGATACTGTGGATGAGGGGATAATAAGGTCTGTTAGTTTCTATAACTCAGTAGTATTTTTTCATTGCTTTCAGTTCCTTTTAAATAGAATTGTTCAATGGATTAGTGGCTATACATTCTTCAACATGCTTGCTATTCCATTTGTCTACAAGCTATATATGGTTTCACCTCTATTCTTTACCTCAGGGAACTTCTCCTCGACTTCTACGTGAGTTCGGGTAAGAGGAAACCTGACCAAATCATCATATTCAGGTATGGAGTTGGATGTCATATTGAATGGAAATCGTGTATTGAATCCGTGAAAACTAATGTTCAAAACTTTCGTTATTATTTCTCAACTTTTATGCAAGTAGATTTCCAGGTAGTCTCCTTGATGATTGGGTGTGAGGATTCGAGTGCACTCTTAGTTTCTTGCTATGCAGCTTACATCTTTCTCTTTTGTTCTTGCTCCAGGGATGGAGTCAGTGAGTCGCAATTTAATCAGGTTTTAAACATTGAACTGGATCAAATTATTGAGGTTAGCTTCTGAATGACTTAAATGCACAAAGTTTATCTGCGGAAATGGTTTAGTTTATGCTAAGAACTTTTCAGGCCTGCAAGTTTCTTGATGAGAAATGGTCCCCCAAGTTTGTTGTGATTGTTGCTCAGAAAAACCATCATACCAAGTTCTTCCAGTCCGGATCGCCAGATAATGTTCCTCCTGGTAAAAGCTTTTCTGCTACTATCGATAGGAATAAAGTGATTTTAAGACGTGTACCTAATTTTTGTTTTCCTGCAGGGACCATCATAGACAACAAAGTTTGTCATCCGCGCAACCATGACTTCTATCTCTGTGCACATGCGGGAATGATTGTGAGTAAAACCAGAACATATTCATTGCAATAGTTGCTTTTCCTAAGAATCGATTGCCTTTCAATCCTGTAAATTTCGTCTCATCTAGTTGAGCTCTGAATTGGAAAGAATGTTCATGTAATAGTACCAACCTGAAAATGCCAATCTTTGTTTCATGTTATATTTCTTTTTGGTACTTTTAATTCTAAAGTAATTACATTACAGGGGACGACCAGACCCACTCACTACCATGTGTTAATGGATGAGGTTGGTTTTTCAGCGGATGATCTGCAGGAGCTTGTTCATTCACTGTCTTACGTGTAAGTAAAAACTCTGAAAATCTGCCTAGATTGATTTTGAGCTTCTGCTTTTGGCGCATCCATTGAGAAAATTTGGCTCGTCATATTGCAGGTATCAAAGAAGCACTACTGCTATATCCGTTGGTAAATAAACTCCTTGCAAATATTCTTTTAGGAACTCTTCATGATATGAAAATGCCATACTTGCCCAAAAAAAAAACGCATTGTTTAATAATTTCATGTTGGTGGTTGTGCCATATATCCTAGGATATTGTCACTGGCAAATGGAACTCTCTGATTGCTTTACAGTTGTTTGAATCACGATCTTAATTGTCTCTCTGTTTCTCCCCCTAAATCCAGTTGCTCCGATTTGCTATGCTCACTTAGCGGCTTCTCAAATGGGTCAGTTCATGAAATTCGATGATGCTTCCGAGACTTCATCTAGCCAAGGCGGGCTGACTTCCGCAGGACCAGTTGCCGTTCCACAGCTGCCCAGATTGCAGGAGAAAGTGTGCAACTCCATGTTTTTCTGTTGAAGGCTTTACTTGCCCTTTCCTTCGGACACCTTTCAGGAAAGGTGGCTTTTTTTTTACCCGTACAGGCTTTTTTGTACTCCGGGTCTTGAGGACTCCTATCATCTTGTTTTGTGGCGGCTGAGCTCCGGCTTTATCCATCTGGATATTTTCCGAGACTTGGCCAGAGATGGTGGTTTCTTTTTCTGTATATATTATATGCTTAGGTACTTTAAATGTGGCCATCCACTAGGGGAAGTCCAGCCATGAAACTATATACGGCGGTAAAAGACTGGCACGAACACTTGGTTATCTTATTATCTGAACTTGTTTCTATCACCTAGTTATCACTTGAAGATTCAACGTTGTGGTATGGCCGTTGTATGTTTGGTAACACTCTGCCTTTTTCCTGAGCGAAGGCTTGACTTGGCTAACAAAAAATACCAGGAGATCGAGAATGTCAGGATCCATTTATATTCACTTGGCTTTCTCCGGCCTCGTCCGTTGGTCTTGAGCATAGGAGAATGTGTTGATTTTTCTCATCTCTAGACAGTAACGGCGATCATATATGTTTATCAATTTCCAGAAATTATGGCGACTGTCATTGATGAGACGTTTAAGTTTCATTTTTGGTAGTCTAGAAATATGCCGTGGATCCAATTTAGAGCAGTACTTTCTTGAAAGGTGAAATGAGGGGAAGGAATGCAAATCATCGACTCTGAGATAACATTGCTTCAAACATAACTGCCAGCTAACCTTGGTTTGTTTCATTTAAACGGGAAGAATGCAGTTTCGCCATAGAAGGCGAGATCAGTTGTGGGGGTAATTCGATTAGCTGGAAAGTTGATATTAGCTTCCAGTACTAGTAGGAGGCACTTTCTGGTACAAGGTGCCATCATTTCCTATAATTATGTACTGCCAACGGTTATTAACACGAGCACAATATCGAATCGATTAATTTGTCCTTTCACTATATCCGGTCAGATAGTTATACCTATCTTGTTCAGGGTCACATACAAAGGACTCAACCCATTAAACCATATTCCGAGAGGAGCCCCAAAGAAGTCGTTGCTAATTGCGAGACCTCTTGCTTCGTCTCCCCCACAATTGAAAATCAATCAAGGGTCCAGAGCAAGCGGAGGACAAGCAGAGCTTTCGTATTGCAAACTAATCTGACGATTCTGCATATAAACCCAACCTCAAGATCACTGATCACAAATGAGTAAATCATAACAAAAAAGCGTGATCTAGGGAAGACTAACCAAAAGAGAAAGGAGGCTACCAATAACACCAGCATCGCAATCTCTTATTGTTCCATTCTGGACGAGATTTAAAACAACCTTATTTTTCTTTTTTTTTTTTTTTTTTTTTTTTTTTTTTTTTGGGTTTTGGTTTTCGGTTTTTCCCCTCTATATACAAATTACAACCGAGAGGATATGCACAGAAGGGCACCTCTCTAAGCCTGTGGACATGAATAAAGACACGACGTGAGAGCTGAAAGAACTGTCCAAGGGAAAAAAAAATGCCTCGGCGACCAGTGACTGCTCAAAGCTCGTAGCGGAGCAAAGGCTGCCCCAAGGACACGATAAAAAAAAAACCACAGGAACCACTTCTTTGCATCCAAGCCAAAAACGGGAGCTTCCATTTCTCAAACTCCTCAGTCAAAATTCGTTAGCCATGCTCTTTCAAAATTGGATGTTGCCACACCAGAACACGAGCAAACTGCTCCCTAATGGCCCTCCTCCTTCGCGGTGTTAGCTCTCTCTTTAGTGCGGAAATCGTCCAAGGTGCGGTATTCCTCTAACAGCAACCTCTCCAAGTCCTGTTGCTTCTTGATTGGATCTTTCTGGTGGCGATAATGGTGAAATGCCCTGCCACACCAAGTTACTTCCACATTATAATTTAGGAAGAAAAGAATTTCTACACCTATTAATAATGCAACGTGCAGAACACAACCTCCTGAATTCAGAAGCATTAAGTCACATCAAGGCATATATCCGTGTATTAATGTAAGATAAACTTAGCAACGATACTTGAATTGCACACCAAGTCACTATATCATTATAGCAAAGGGGGAGATATTTAAGAATATCAAGGTTTGTGCATCCAAAACAATCAGAAAGCATGTGATTTTCTCATGTTTGGATGAGGATAATCTGGCAACAAATTTCCGGCTTATGATGTCTTAACAAAACAGACTGAGAAAAATGGCCTTACATTAAAAAGACGGGATAAAGAACTGCAGACTTTCGTCTAAAGCAGCCCTACAAATAGCCACTCCACAATTTATCAATTAGAACTTTAGTAAACAAATGCAGATTCTCTTAGCATTTTCTATCTCAGCTTCATTGCCAAGGCTAATGTCTCCTAAAAAGGAAAGGTGCTGAGAATGTACTAAAGGCACTGGGAGAGTGCTCTCTACATGCCTGAAGAACTTGGAAATCTAATTTACCATATTCAAAGCTCTTATTCCCCTTGATGTTATTAATAAGTTAAAGACCAGAAAGATCAATTAATTTTCCCCTGATGATAATTAGCTCAACAACTCCTTTAACAGGCTAGCTCAAGCTATTCCATGACATCCTTGCATGTTAGAAGTTAACAGATCGCAGCTTCCAGCGTAAAAAGTTTCACAGCACATCAAGAAATTTCAACAGGTCAGTTTAACTTAGATAAGTCTTAAGCATATCGATAGTATCCAAGGGATTGTCGTTCCCACGTCTTCTAAAGAGGAGCAAAGCCACTTTTGAAAAATTGGTGAAGGAGAGAGAAGAAAGTGGAATTGATAACATGGTGACCAAGGAAAAGAAACAAATGGCAGTAAATTGATATAAATATTTCAGAGTTAATCAAATAAGCAAAATAGAGGAAGAAAACCTGTTTACTTATGCAAATTCTTGACAATGCTGATACACGACAGAAGGTATGAAGGCAGAGAAGAAAGCTTCTAACTAACTAACGTATCAACTAAGAAGAAAAAAATGCCTCTTAAGAAGAAAGCTAAACATTAGATCGCTTTATTGGTCAATGCAAAGATCACACAATGAGCACAAACAAAAAGGCACAAATAAAGTTTAATATATCTGAGTAAAAAGCTCAAGACTGCTTGGGAAAAAAATTACCAGTATTTCTCAAGGCCATAAAGGTTGCCTTTATGGTAAAAGTCGAGCGTGAGCTTTTCAAAATCCTTATACAGATCCTCCCTGAATTCCTTCTCCAAGCCATAACTACAACGGGCAAAGTTTCATAAGACAAGATCAAAGTACAACGTGATTTTCAATGGCCTATAAAGTATAGGCAAGACATGTTACAAGGATGTGCTAACTACCATAGCGCAGTCTCTAGTACACCAATCAGCTGGTTAGGCCCGCTGGATCTTAAACTTTATCAACTCAATAAATTTCAGTACCATTGTAGTTTAAGCAAAGTGACTATAACATTAGAAAAGGCAACTACCATAGATTTCTAGAGTGAGTAAGTGAATCGACACTTCTGTCAATGAGTGTCTAATCAATTCAAAAAAGGACAGGTTGAAGCAAAATATAAACAAGTTGCTTGAAACAATTAAAGAATAGAACAAAAGGATATTTGGCAGTAATACCTATAGAACCTGAAAAGGCACTCCAGTCCATAATTGTAGTTAGCTGCAGCATCTTCAAGTGCAAGTTTGCAGAACTCTTCATACATAGAAGGGACGAACATGTCTCTAAGAAAGTATGACCAAAACCGGTACAGTGTGTTCATTTCCTGCACATAAAAGTCAATTGTCTCCAAGGAATAGTAGTTGAAAAGGCCGCAGATACCAAACCCCAAATTAATCAACTGCATAAGCTGGCACTAAGAAAGCCAAATGATTCGTTCTTAGAGGAATTAAGCTCATGCAGATTGGCCATCACACTGCAGCAAAAGGGTTCTGCAAGTAAAACTCCTAGAAGCATGATAAAGCATCAAAATTGGGAAGCCTTAAACATTGAGTCCCTAGGAAACCAAAGGCGTTCATATAATAACAGACAGAAGGGAAAGCAGAAAAGGCATGATAAGCTAGCCCTTTGTCTTATCTTCCTACATTGACCCAACGTAATTGTGGGTTTCCTAATGAGTTCCCAAAAATAACCTTCGGAATCAGCAAGAAAACCGTGGCTTCTCTACCAACTAATGGGGAAAAGGCCTACAAAAGACTAGGTCAAAGAGGAAAGGTTGCACCATTCTAATCTCAATGTTAAATAGGTTAGATAAAACACTCTTCCAACAAAGACGTGAAAGTAGGTATATCATAAGAAAGAAGGATGAGCACAAAGTTCCCGAGCCTTCACAATCCTGGTCTCAAATGACAATGACTTCTGCAATCAACATATACAGCTCATATTCACCTCTCAAGATATAAAGAGCAAAAAAGCAGACGGACACACCTCACTGCAACCGATTCCCGACTTCTTTCTGTCATTCAAGCACCGTTTGCGATACTTCAGGTACCTTAAGGGTAGAGCAACTGTGTGAGTCAAACCTCAAATTAAACAAAGCATATTTAACAGGGAGCCCTTACATTTGCTGTTTAAAACCATTGTCCTCCAAAAGACGGTGACTTGGATGCTGAAATGGTGGAAATGACTTTGGCATCGAACCAACGGGTGGACTACAGCCAGAGAGATTTCCATGAGGTGAATTACTCAATTTTGAAGACCTGGGCCTGTATTTGACACGATTAGGTTTGTGTTACACTTGCAAAAACTAGATAACCAGCGAGACCACCAAAACCTCGAGTCAGATGGCACAATGGAAGAGATAAATTTCCTTCCACAACATGCTGATGGAGAAAGTACTAAGAGACCACAAAGATGGTAGCAAAAATTTCAAACTAACCCATGATTTTCAGGAGGAGTAGACCCAAAGAAATAACCAAAGGAATTGCTTGGCGGACTCTCTGATATCACTCCTATAGTGCTTCGAGCGGTACCATGATTTCTAAAGTTGCTGGAAAAAAAACGCTGCTGAAAGGATGTGTGTTGCTTAGAGGAACTCTTATTTTGCTTTCTGCGGGGATTAGTAACGCCAGATTCACCAGGACTGCTGGACGCAGCAAAATGTTCCCCCGGCTTGAAGTTTGAGACTCCAGGGCCACATTTTCCAGACCCATTTTCCGAACAGTTGTTCTTTTGACGATTGGATTGCTTTTTTTCTCTAGTTCCTGTCAGCAATGAAAAAAACCATTATCTGTGATGTAAACTTCAACTTAGCGATAAAAGACTAAAATACAAGAATTACTCTCTACCTGCTCATAGTAGTAAAGACCCTCATCAATTGCAGAAGCAAGTTCACTAGAGATTGACTTCGATTCATTGCCTCCAGTTTCATAACATCTGCCAATCCTGCCATTCTGCATTGCACAAAGAAAGGATTCAGCAACTTCCAAATCCAGAGCACTGGTCAGAGTTCTTGAGAGAATCATTATCAGATGGTGAAAGATCAGAGAGAGAAAAAAGAGTTTCTTTTGAAAGGCCGTTGTTTCTAGTAAAATCAATGAACATTTCTCCCTATATGAGGAAAGAGAGACAATGAAGAAAAAGGCGAGCTTCTGTTTATCTTTGGATACTCACTGCTTCCTATCATGACTATTTCTCGAATAGTAACACCCCAGACAAAATGGATAATACTTTAGAGCACCAAACACAATCTCAAACTACTAATAAACTGCAAACTTTCTAATGCTATTTTCCCTGTTATCAACTGAAACCATAAGAGAGAGAGAGCATATAGACCTAGAATAAAAACAACACTTATATATATTATATTATCTGAAATAAAAATAACATGTAGTTTAGATACAGATAGAGACTTTATAAATACAAGCTAACCTCTCTCAAATTTTCCTGAATCAGACCTCAGCTAGGTGCTTAAAGAAAAAATGGAAGATGACCAAAGCAGCTTCCCAACCCTAAGCTAACAACGGAGTGGGAGACTAAAAGTCAGTAAAATGGTTTCTTTACAAAAGTATGCACTTCTTGCACAAGCACGTCAAAATTGTGTCCAGCTAATGACATCTGTTTGCGACTTTAAGCACATTTATGCATGAGAAATCATTAGCAAAGGCAATTAAGAGCATTTTAAGTCCAGTACTCCATACTTCCAGACAAAGCATGTTTTAAGCAGAGTACTACCGGAAAAAAAACGCAATTGTCTAAAAACAACAGGAAACATAGATAAGTGACTGAGGACACCTTGACTCACAGATTAAACAGCAATGCATGTGTTCTTTTTTTTTTGTTTAAACATTTCTTCTTGCAAAAAAAGTGGCATACCTGTGTTACTATCACTAGTCTCTGAACATCATGATCATAGCCTATGTCATCATCTTCATCATCAACTCTCGAAAAGCATAAGCCCAAACCAGAAAAAGAAAGTTAGAACAAGAATCTATTACCCAAGATGAAAAAGTGGTCCAAAAATGCCAAACAATCTGACAAAAGTTGTGCGGTCAGAAATATAAGATCGAACAAAGAGGAATTATCAGAACTCAGCTGGTTTAAACAAACGTTATCTCGATATGGTTAACAAGTACTGGAACCAACATAGTTATTTCTTGTTTAGCACAGAAATAAGTTTGAAAATTACAATATTCAGATGGTGATAAGACATCGAAAGTTAACCATGCTTAAGTACTAGAGGATCAATTTAAAAAAAAAACAGAAACTTTAATCTCTGCTCTTAAGCAGCAGATCCATAAGTGAGAATTTTATATAAAAATGCCTAAGAAAACACCGTAACAAGCTTATTCTGCAGTCTCCGTTTTCCACAAACCAAATGAAGTTTCTAGAGTAAGTCCCTAGTAAGTTTCCTGAGTTTTTCTTTCCCAAGTGAAAACTAAGATAAACTCAGCCATGGGTCAAATAAAAGCATACAGATAAGAGGGGGTGAAATAAATTCATTGACTAGCAAAACATCATCAAAAGATACTATCTACCATTTCAAGGTTCCAACTTTCCCTTTATAATTCCCTGTCGCTTGTAACTATGGATGTTTTACTCACTGCACAACAATATATTACATAGTCCTCTCCCAGGTCAAAAGAATTATCATATTTAATAAGACATAGAAACATTGTTTTTAGTTGTCAAGGATATTGAACAGATCACTAGATATAATCAGAACCCCTTGGTGCCGCATCTTATATTATCCATTTAAAAAGTGCTCAGTTTGACCTACTTTTTCTAAAGACTGATGTCAGTTAGCATTAGTTCCTTTCTCACAACTTTCAAGAAAAATAAACATCTCCCCACATATTTGTGTCCTCATAAATGCATAGGTGCTCTTTCCCATGGATATGTATCACATAGTCTACTAATGCTTTAGATCCTTTTTAGTTTCATTAGTAACATTTCCAAAAGCGGAATTTACATGCTAAAATCCCTGATGCCTAAAACCATTTCAGAAGACTGCCAACAATCCCATCTGCCCCATGTTGGGCAAATAATATTTTTGAACTGCATATGAAACGAGCAAGAAGAATAAAGCATGTGGCACCTTCTAATTAGAGAAAGATCGTCTCTTTTCACAGTATTTTGCTCTAGCTCCAGCTCTTCATCAAGCATAAATGTGCTAGAGAAGTCATCAGATAAGTCAGAAACATTAATGTTTCTAGATGTAATTGATGGCGCTTGGTTTCTCTGTTTCACATAATTGCCCCATGTTGTTGACTCTGTCCCTTGTATATCGTCAGGAAAAGGAGAAGGAGTGCCAGTAGCATGGTTTACGCACTTGACAGTTGATTGAGAAGTTTTCCCATTCGAATTACACTCCGCATCACAAGATGGATGTGTGGCACAGCTTCCCTGTGAGAGACTCTCTGCTTTATCCTCAGTTGCATCGCTATCCTCAAAAGAATCAACACCAAGTTGACTATTAGGAGTCTCAGCTTTTGATGTAGGTTCATTCCTCTTGTGAATCCACTTTGACCACTCATCTCGCTTTCTTATATTGTCACCCTGCATGTTCAATAATGGAAATTGGCCCATGAACTCTCGAAAAAACGAAAGGGCATTAAGCTCGGACAACATGTCCTTCAGAACAACTGAAGAA
This sequence comes from Syzygium grande, assembly GCA_024733475.1. NCBI lineage: Eukaryota > Viridiplantae > Streptophyta > Magnoliopsida > Myrtales > Myrtaceae > Syzygium > Syzygium grande. Next base: position 29,043,235 of record JAMXDD010000007.1, read on the forward strand.
GAAAAATCAAATCATGCATAACTGTCAGAAAGCCACTTTGTAAGCATTTGAAGTTTTCCGTCATAGTCCAACCAAAAAGAAAAGGTTATCTAGCAAAAAAACATTTCATAATCCTGTCAGCATACATTCTTCATCAAATATTGAACACCAAAATCAGACCTTCACTTCAATAGTGCTCGAACTTTGCAAAGCATAGAGGATAAATTGTATGTCAGTGCACATTTTCTGTACCTGCAACCACACATCAAACAAAGAATAGCCTTTTCACTATTAAAGGTGTTTCATCCAACGATATTAAGCAAAAACTAATGCGAATTATTTTGTAACATAAACTTAACTGATGCACATTGCACAGGCATTGGATACAGCATTAGTGTACCTTCCAAGCAAAATAAAATAGAATTATTGTATCAAAACATACCCTTCTGAAGTTAGCAATTTTGGATATTGAAACCCATCCTTGTTCATCCATCAACTCAATTAGATAGTTGTCATTCTGCAAATTCTCATCACTGCAACAAGTAAAAGTCAACAATTACACTAGCAGAAACATGTTCTGCAAGCAAGCAAACAATCATGCAAGTGCGATGACCATAAGATATTTTAACAGCATTTTCCGGATCAAGTCCGTCATGTCGTGCACAGCACACGGAGCACACCCTCAAGTACATTTCTAAGGCAAGCACACAAAAAAGTAAATGTCAAAGGAGCATTAAGAAGATGAGAGCAAATTCCATGTGCTGGTGATTAAATATTATAGATTTCTATGCACACATACTCTGTCATGTGAGAGAAATTTTAGTTTATCGGAAAGCACTACTAACAGCATGAACACTGTTAATGTTTGTGCACCTGAGAGCAATGGGATGGATAATGCTCAGATTCTTTGTCATAAGAGGAGGAAATCAATGGTCCATGGACAGTGGTTTAATTTGCAAAAGTAATGAAGGATCAATACCTGAAGTAATACTCAATTTGTTTAATAATGCTTGACTTCAATGCCAGTGTTTCTGGGGGTAGTGTGCTAGCCCCTGGATTTACAGGATGGGAAAAAAGGTGTGGAGGATACGGTCCTCGAGAAGCAAAAGGAACATAGCATATGGATGTAGGTCCTGTAACAAAGACAGACTATTTAATTCGAAGGTAATAAAACACCTGGCAAAAATATAATATCCAAATGACCAAGCAATCTAAGTGACCCAAATGAACCATATAAAGCAGATAACAAATAGCATGGAGATAAGAAAGAAATCATTCCCTACTAGGAATTTTTTTAGCTTCATCTCTCATATACTACAGTAAACATCATTTATAAGTCCAAACAAATAAATCTTTTTGATAATGTCAGAGTTTTCTGTGGACCTCACTGAGTATGAGCATACTCGCACTAATTATAAGCCATTGTTAGAGAAGAAGCCTTAGCTAGCTAAGATCCATGACACGAAGAAGAGGACATTTTGACTAAGCTAGCCATAAGCTAATGCAGAAATGTCAAACCTAGAGGATAAAATATACATCACATAACGCTCTAAAAATTCACATTCACAAAGATTAGAAGAAAGAGGGCAAGAGTTAGTTTCAACTTTCTAAAAAACTTTATATACATCACTTGTTTGAACAAAATGAAGGGTGGACCTTGCTCTTCTTCAAGCCTACGTTTCTGGATTATACATCTTGTATACTTTGATAATGCACCTATTCGTATCCACTGAATCTGTCATGGCTTTATTAAGAAAATCCAGATTGGAAATACAGGGTAAAAACCAGGTCTTGAAAGGTTCTTACTATTCCAAGCACCTCATAGAAAACAAGAAAGGATCCACCAACCTATTCCCTAAAGAGATTCCAATTACGGCTTTGGATGACATCTCAATTTTAGCAATGTTTCAATTCTATGTATCATTCATGAACTTCTTTTTACCATCATTACAGCAGCTGATTACCTCTCACAACAAGGCTCTCCAGGTGCCAGGTCACTGGCCAGTCAAAAAGTCCAAGATAAACTACATGAACAGATTCAAGAACATCTATTGCCACCATGAAAAGGAACAAGGCGTAAATCCATACCTATTTCAATGAAATAACTAGAATATTGCGGATAGACATATAATATACCTAAACCATGCACCTTGACAAATAATTAAGACAGAAATGGGAATAAAAGCCAAACGTCCTTTCTGGGTTCATTCTCTCAATGCTGAATAGATCATCTGATAATCCTTTGCCTTATGCAAGGACGGACTGAAGGATTGATTAACAAATACAGCGAGCGTCTAGAATGACTTTGACTACTCGCTTTTTGCTTTTTTTCAAATCTAGCGCTTACACATTTTGACCTTTAATTAAACCCAGAACTTGAAAATTTTGCACCTTCCAAATCTTGATATGTATATTCAGATATAATCTGTTCATATATCGATTTGAAAACTATCATAACTTTTGGTAGGATGACAAAACAAGTTCTATTTATTTCTATGACTAAAAAACAAATGCACCGAGATAAAGCTAAGAAACCATGGTTGTATAATTACCTGGGAAGCCTGGACCAACCATAAATCCAGGAGCTGGACCATAGAATGGAGCCCTAAAATACGTTCTTGGTCCAACAATCTGTTGCATTGGAATGGTCTCTCCAGGGCCAAATGCTCGATGATTCCACGGTTGGGAAGGACCACCAGGCTGCTGCATACTAGGTCTTCTATTCGCAAAATTCACAGCACGAGCATTAGGATCTCCTTGTGGTAAAGGTTGACTTCTACTAGGATTAACGCCACTAGCAGCAGGTATAAAAGGCTGTCCAGGTGTTTCACCTCCTGACTTCACCAAAGGAGTCTCAACGCTTGGAAAAGGTCCAGCACACGGATGGCAAACATATCCCGGGATGCCCATGTGGGGGGCAGGAATGAAAGTATGATATATGGGGGGAGTAGGAAATTGACCATATGGTAATTGTACAGGGAAAGGAGGCCCACCATTTGGGTTTCGCTTAGAACCTGATTTTTGATGACGTGTTGATGAATGCTTCTGTGAGTTATAGTTTCCAGACCCTTGAGACTTAGGCTGCATGAATGGTGAATGTAAAAGGAACAGAAACTGCAGCGGGTTACGAAATGTAGTTCCACCAAAGCAAAGGAAAAGGAAACACTTAGCAATCACACACAGAACAACAAAGTACAATTTCTTTGAAGTACATTCCAGCATCAAAATCACTACATCCATGAGTTTTCCTCCATATACCGGGTGCATGCACTTCTTTAAAACAATAGTTTTGAAAACTTTGGACTTCTCAAGCAATTAGTGATTAAACATTCACACTTTATCATCAGATCAAATTCAAATGTTCAAACACAAAAGGACAGAAACAATAGAAGAAATATTATTAATGCAAAACCAACAACAGGTCTGTACTGTCACTGCTTTGAGTGCCAAAAAAGACGTCATTGCATGTATAGTTCAAAGTAGGGAGGTGCGTATTACTGAAACCACTGAGAACTAGTAATTTATCACAAGGGTTAATAACAATCTGCAAACCAAAAGAAATTAACACCTTATTTGTCGATCATTTCGTTTCAGCAATCTTGATAAAATGATACCCATTAAATGAGTTAATTATCTCAAACTCATTCCAAATAAGACAATGTATGATCCATGCATATGAATGGCATGGTATATATGAGCTTATATGTTCATTACCACTTTACACTTGTCTAAATCTGCTTATATCCACTTTGTTAAGTGCCAGTTGCAATTCTTTAACTCTTTCCATCCAAAGTTTCTTCACCAATCGAGGCTACTAAAGTACTCGATCACGCTTTGATATCATGATAGATGCCTCTGCATGTCGCAGGAGAGGAGGCAAACACAAACTCCTATTCTCCAACACACACCGTACTCCAAAACTGCAAGCAGCAGATTTTGATATTGTCTATCTACTTAAGAGAAGTCGGCTAATCATAAACGGAAAATAGGAGGTCACCAACACTTCTACTTTGCCAAACTCACTCCAAAGTCCTAACTCCTAAGCAGCACACTAAAACTTGTATTGGTTATTAAAATTACAATCCCCTTACTAATTCGACATTCCACTGGGAAAGCATCCTTGATAAACCCATACAAAGTAAAAAAATGGCAAATTGAAGGCTATCTGAGAACGAAATTAGGTAGCGCAGAAAGATATAGTCTAAAACTGGAACATCCAATCAAAATCATCATTGAGAACATCTGTCAAGCCATCCCTCGTTAAGAACTTAAGTTTGAGTGTGGTCCCATGTCTTTGCGTTTTACGGCTAATCTGCTCCTAAAATGGCTTCACTTGTCAGGTACGTTTTAGGCGCTCGTGCAAATCAAGAGTGAATATGCTCCAGAATAAAATCCCAAATGCAACGAGCAACTCATAAAACGCCACGTCCAAATGACGCCACTATTAATACCGACCATCACAGCTCGAAACCGAAACGCCGATCAAGTACAGCAAGCGAGCTTAATCTATACGATCAGACAGAAGCTAAACCTGAGCAGCTGGTGGGGGAGCTCCCCTGTCAGAAGCAACCGATGGCAGAGGCTTCACCGGAGATTCCGCGCTCTTCGTCCGCGGCGGTGCATCGCCGAGAGCAGGCCAAGACTCCGCGCCCATCACCGGCGCCTCCCCGTCGGCCGCGGCGGCGGCGGCCGCCGCCGCCGCCGGGGTCTTCCACGGCGACTTCGGCCCGCCGAGCTCCCTATGCTCGTCGACGCTCTCGTTCTCGACCGTCACCATCGCCTCGATCTCGGCCAGAAGCCGCGCAAGCCCCTCCTCAAATCACCCGACCGAACCGAAAATGCGGGATCAGCGTCACCCCGTCAGCAAGCAAGGCAGTGAGCGGTTCGGAGGGGAAGCGCCTTCACGAGTCTCTGTAAGCGAATCCTCCTCCGACAATCATCTGGCGGGCATGCTTCGCCTGGTGATCACTAGCAGGAGAGCTTCGCGAGGCTTATGGCTTGCAGCAGCTAGAGAGAGAGAGAGAGAGAGAGAGAGAGAGAGACAGAGAGAGAGAGACAGTGGATGTGCGTGGGAGCGACGGAGACTAGGGTTGAAGACAGCGTGCGAGAGAGAGAGCGAGAGAGTGCGAGGGTTTTCGAGACGAGGTTGACAGCAGCAGACGGAGTGCGGAAACTATGGATGGATTCAGAAGAAGCACTTCTTGCTCTCTCGCGAGTGAAGACTGTCCCTCTACGCGCTGGCCTGGCTCATTTTTTGGCTGTCTCCAGATAGGGGTGGGGGGCGCGCGATTCTCTGTTGCGTTTATCGGAGTGGAAGTAGCCAAGAAGGTGGTGTGCTCTCGATAAAATGAAAAGGCGAACTTTTCTATCGGTCCCGCGTTCGATGCACAAACCCTAGGAACGAGTGGGAGTTGGGCTTCCGAGATGGGCCCGTTGGGCCGAAGGCCCAATGCGTCCGGAGCTTTGAAGCGATTAGAAGCGGGCAAGAAAATTTGCATGCATCCTATGCATGTGAGCATCTCCCGGAATAGCTTGGAAGCATGATTTGTCAATTTCATTGTACTTTTTGAGCTCTCTGTCGACTAGTCCTCCCCTCTAGTCTTGGTCTAGGGTTACCTTTGGATTGTTGGCTGCGCACCAAGCTCGAGCTTGCTCACTAACAAAAAATTACGACATAGATTTGTTAGCTACGTTTAAGCCTACCATGTATACCTTTAGATTAGACCCGATTCTGGGTGGATCCTATATTGGCTTTCGAGTTTCTCCCCCTTAATGATGCAAACATACCTTAAAGGTTTAACATTTTGACAAGGGAGTGCAATCACAGCACAAATCACTATTTATTTTTATTTTTTCTGTTGTGGTTTAGTTATTCATGCAAGCCAATCGAACTAACAACGCTCCATCATTGCTTCGACAGATGAAGGGCCAATATTGGAAATCTCAATTTTTGTGGATTGGGTAATTTGTGTACCTCGTAACAGCAACACGTGGAGAACACAGGCCTATCGAAGATGGAAGTTGTTAATATTGAAAAGCAAAGTTAGTTGTCAAGCACGAAAGGGAAAAACAAACAAAAAAACTAAAGAGAAGAAAGGCCAGGTTGCCTTGGACTAAGCCCAGAACTCTCACACGTGCAGGCCCAAAACGACGCACGATTCGGCCCACGGTTCGAGCATCATCGTCCCGTCGACTTTGCTTCACTCCCGACTTCCTCCTTTGCTCGTGTCTCGCAGTTCCACTTCTGCTCTGGCTGTCCGGAAGCACACGACGAACTCAGTCCGGCATCTCCTCGGCCGGAGCAAAACCCTAAGACCCATCAAGCCGACTCGTCGAATTCCATGGCCAAGAAGAGGAAAACCGTAGAACCCGAGCCCCAGCCACCTCCTCCGAAGGAGGAATCCGAAGAAGAAGAAGAAGAAGAGGACGAGGATGAAGAAGAAGACGAAGAAGGGAGCGAATCGTCATCCGAAGAGCAGGAAGACGAAGAAGCGTCGGAATCAGAATCCTCCGAGGACGAAGACGAGGCGTCGAAGCGAGAAACCATCAGGCAACTCCTCGAGCCATTCACCAAAGACCAGCTCATCGCCATCCTCAAGGAAGCCTCCGCGAACGACCCTTCTCTGCTCTCCGAGCTCATCAAATCGACCGAGTCGGACCCCGTTCACCGCAAGATCTTCGTCCACGGCCTCGCCTGGGACACCACGGACGAGGCCCTGACCTCCGCGTTCAAGCCGTTCGGCCCGATCGAGGAATGCAAGGCCGTAAATGATAAGGCCACCGGCCGGTGCAAGGGTTACGGCTTCGTCCTCTTCAAGACGCGCGCCGCGACGCGGAAGGCCCTCAAGGAGCCGCAGAAGAAGATCGGCAACCGCATGGCCTCGTGCCAGCTCGCGGCCGCCGGTCCCCCATCGGCGGCCCCAGTTTCGTCGGACGCGAGCTCGCGGAAGATGTACATTGCAAACGTGGCGCCACAGGTCAGCCCGGAGAAGCTGCGGGCCTTCTTCGCGAAGTTCGGGGAGATTGAGGATGGGCCTTCGGGTATGGATAAAGTGACGGGTAAGTTTAGGGGTTTTGCTATAATTGTTTACAAGAGCTTAGAAGGTATTAATAAGGCATTGCAAGAGCCTGTCAAGGATTTTGAAGGCACGGGATTGGAGTGCTCTCCTTTTGTGGAAGGTAGAAATTCCAAAACCGTCAAAAAGGCTGCGCCCGCTGCAGCAGCCGTGGGGGGCGGTGCAGTAGGTGGTGCGGGCGCTTCGACGGCCCCAAACAGTATCGGGTTTCAGAATTTTCCGGCTGGGTTCAATCAGGGATTAGTCGGTCAGAATTATCACCCGGCGGCGGTTCTTTTGGGGCAGAATGCGGGCTTGGGTTTATTGAATCCTTTTTTGGGATTTGGCGGGGGTTCCTTAAACCAGGTGGTCATGAACCCGTCATTCCCAGGTGTGATTTCTGCTCCTTTGAGCAGAAACACCGCGCATCAATGGGATTCAACGCTGGTTTTGGCCTGCAACAGGATATTAATAGCATAAGCCCGAGTGTGATCAGTGCATATAATACTCAGGCTGCTTTGCAAGGGTTGGGTGCTTATCAAGACTCCCAGTTGGGTCAGACCTCTGCTTTAGGGGCATCATCAGTAGGGAGAGGACAGCCTGGTGCCGGATCTGGTGGGTCGAATTTAGGACGCTAGGTAGGTGATTAATTTTGTAATTTGGTTTTGAACGTTGTTTTATTGTCATTCTTTACGTTTGATTTGCTTTGTAAACTTTGTTCTTTGGATGCTTAGAAGCATTGGATATATTTTATTAGTTTGTCATGGGTGCTTGAGAAGTTGATATATCTATCTACCATTTGTCCTTGTGGGCACCCAGTGTTCAAGAAATAAGAACGCGGTTAGACTTGACTTGTGGGAAGCACATCTAACTTAAAGTGTCAATTTGTATTTTAGAATCGACCGTCGAATGCAAACAGTAGTTTATTTCAGTTCATTATGAAGTCTGAGAGCATTGCACAAGTAGCCATGCAATGTTGGGGCTACTTCTAATAATCTCACGGACCTTTCAGAATTTGTTATCAAACGACTCTTCTTACAAATGAAAAGTTTGTTTTTTGGTGGGATTACAAATAAAAGTTGATGTAGCACATTCTCTATGTGTCACGCGGCATGTACGCTGGCCTTCCATCAAATTTTTGACAGGTGGTTAATGGATCACGAGTTTAAGTTATGTAAGAATAACCTGGTTGAAAATTTTCAAAGTAGAGTGACCTTTTCAAAGTAATCATCAAAGGATTGCGAAGCATGTGACTTTAAACATTTGATTGATTCTCGTTGAAGAAAGCATTTATGTCACAATTTTCTTTGAGAGTTTCTGGCTGCTCGGTTAGGTCATGAAATGAGGGTTGAGATTGTGAATGATTGTTTGAGATCCAGTAATTTGAGAAAATTCATCATGTTGTCCATGGATGTCATATTCCCGAAAGAAATCTTTCCTTACAAAGGACTTGTTCTACTATTAGCAAGTTGTAGATTTCGAGTCTTTATTTTTCTGTTTGAATGAGAAGCTTTTGCCAGCAGAGAGATCAGTCACCAATTCTCATAGTGGCAGATATGCTAATGAGATGGAAGTATTAGAGTAACACTGTTGTCCTATTTCCAAGTGGCTGTAAATGGCAAAATGGCGTTGGAGACACTTTTCTTTGTCCATTTTTTTATTCGATAAGTGGCGTTGGAGACTTTTAGCGCTGCGAGTTGTGTAAGGGCTAGAAATGTTAAAGCATGATAGGTCCAGGCCCTTGTGCACCCTGGCAAATATCTGGTTGAGAACTGTAATTGAACTGATGATAGTAATATAAAAGTCTAAATGCTGAAGTTACTTGAGAGTAGAAAGTGATATCGAGTTTACAGAGTAGCTTCAAGCGATATCCTCAGAGCTGCATCAGAAATTTTAGTAAGATTGTGCTTCTGCATCAGGAGAGCAATCATGTATACAATTGCCTTTCTGTTGATTACAAAAATCTAGGTTTTGCGCATGGCGAGTAACATGATACCTCTTTCAGGGGTTCGGGGTGGTTATGAGTCTGGAGGTCTTAATTTTAGACCAGGAAAGTCCATTAGGTGCTATCTACATTCTTTTAGCTCTAATGGTTATTATGAATGGTGTCTGACATCTTTCGGACAATACCCTAGATTACATTTTCTCCATGTTTGTCGTGATTCAATTTGCATGCTAAGGCATGTAAATAACAACTAGTGAGCAGCTTGTTCAAAGTTGGTTCTCCCTTTTCTTGCTTTATTCGGGATTTTTAATAACCCTATGGAACTTTCCTAATTCACTTCAACTCAGAACAACTCTGCCTTTGTGATTGCAGTGGTCAAAAGGATTTGTCAGTGAATGGGCCTTCACAGCTGCAATGCTGTCTCAAAAACCAACCGAGGAGGAGTCGTCTCAAGATGTTCACAAAATCGATCTGTACCATTGACGCGACGATGCTGTCTCTAGTCTGAGGTGAAGATGCGTCGACGGTAACTTATTTGTGTTGAATTTGAAGCGTAGACCAACAATTGGCGAGCTGTTCATTGTGAGAAAGCTATATGATTCTTGTTAGTTCTCATTGGGACTCTCTCTCTCTCTCTCTCTCTCAAAAAAAAAAAAAAAAGGTGGATCTTGATTGACATGTAAACTTGTGTAAGCAGTGTGCTGTGCTGACTGTGCCATGTCGCGTCCAATCACCTAATATTTTCTCATGAGTGGTCCGGGACCACGCTGATGTGGAGGTCCCGGACCGCCTAATATTTTCTCGTGAATTGATTTAGCCTTATCTTGCATGTCTGAGGAATGAAAGCCTGAAAAAATCAGGCACGAGAGAAGAAAAATATATAGAGAGAGAGAGAGAGATTTCGCAAGTCTCCGCTCTCGAATTGAGCTCTTTTGATTCAGCCATGGCGGAGGGAACCACAAGTTTACACCACCAAAGTTTTTTTTCTTTCCTTCTTTTTTAGTTTTTCGGGTATCGCCGGTGCGGATGGGGGGTGTTGGTGATGGACTGCTGGTGGAGGTGAAGGGGTTACTGATTGATGCTTGAGGGTGAACTTCGGAGAGCGGGAGCGCGAGAGAGAGAGAGAACTACAAAAAGAAGTAAAAGAAAATTCTAACAAAAAAAAAGGGGGAGATAAAGGGGGAAATGTTTCCGTACCTGCGAGGGCACCGGCACACGTGTGAACCCCCCGCTAGTCAATGTTAAGCTCTGACGAGGTGCTGATCCATCGACTCGTCTGGGCATCGACTTTAGGGTGAATAGGTTTTGGAATCTAAAATTTGGAATCTTTCTCATTGGAATTGGTTCCCAGTTTTGAAACGTGAAACCTAATCTTATTTGTCCTAAGGTGAATCTTGTTTTTCTGGTACAATTTTCCAGGTCTATCCAAGTACTTGTTTTTCTTTTATCTTTTCTTTTGATTTTATTTTTTTATAGTAAAATAATATGAGTAATAAAGCGATTTTCAAATTAAATGACAAGGGCTAGTGAGCAAAGACAAATTGAGAACGAGCGAGGGTAGGCTGCCAATCACATTCTGCACCTAACATTTTGTCGGGGTTAATTTAAAAAGAAAGTACTAACTTTAGGTCGAGAGACAATTTTGGTCCGAACTTTTTTGATTCCATAAAAAAGCATCAACTTTAGGTCGAGGGATAATTATGGCCCGAACCTTTTTTTTTTTTTTCCCGTCATCAACTTTAGGTCGAGGATAAAAAACCTTTTTTTCTCATCACAAAACTTTCACTTAAATCCTAAATCTGGCCCTTATTTACTTAAAACCATTGATTTTCCAACTTGACTATTCTACCTTAGCAATAAATCCACATGACTTGCTGACTGGATTTAAAGCATTATTCATTATCTTATTCTCCGAATCACAACTTGAAGAATAATAACGGTGAAACTGCTTATCTTATTTACTTCACCGAAAGTCAAAAAATATCTCCGTGATTGAATCTTTTTCAAAAAAACTTCGTTGTTTTGTTGTAATTTGAAGCTGTAGACCACCATCCGTAGACAGACGCCATGGAAGAGATTCGCCAGGCGTACCATCATAACTTTTTTCTCAAATAAGGGTAACTTAAGACAGAAAGTTAATGGGTGGCCAAATTTGGGATTTAAATGAAAGTTGGTGCTTTTTTATGAGATAAAAAAATGATCGGGCCGAATTGTCCCTCGATCTAAAATTGATATTTTTTTTCTAGAATTAATCCCATTTTGTCGTGAGTGGTGCGGGACCACGCTTGACGCGGAGGTCCCGGACCAAATAATATTTTATGTTAGCCTTATCTTGCATGTCCGAGGAATGAAAGCCGGAAAAAAAAAAAAAAAAACCAGGCGCGACGGAAGAAAAATCGACACGTGCGACGAAAGACCGCCCGCAAGACGCCAAGGAGGTGAGGGCGGGAATTGGGAGTCGGGCGGCGGGTAACGTGGCGTCCCAAGTTGGACGTAACAGAGCGAGACATGACGATCAGCGAAAAGCTCCATTCTTTGTAGTTAACTCCCGACTTCGCTCTCCGCCTTCGTCTTCGTCTTCGACTTCGGCTTCGTTCCGGTAGGAGAGAGAGAGAGAGAGAGAGAGAGAGAGAGGGAGATTTCGCGAGTCTCCGCACTCGAATCGAGAGCTCCTTCGATTCAGCCATGGCGGAGGGGCCCGAGAGCAGCGACGCCGTCCCTCTGTTCGAGAAGGCTTATCACGCCAACTGTCCCGGGTGCGAGGTCGACCGCCTCAAGCGGGAGCGGAGAGGGATCCCTTACAGGGACCTCTCTTTCATCTGGATCGTCTCCCTCTGCACCGGTCAGCCCCGCCTGACTCTCTCTCCCCTTCGCTTTGATGAAACCCCGCCTTTTCGTTCGAGTTCCCGCGGAGTTTATGGAACCTTGTGGTTGGGCAAATTGATGGGTTGAAACCGTCGTGGCGCGCGAAACGGTTGTGCATGCTCTCGTCTTGTGTTGAAGGGCAGTAACTTTGAGGGGGGGTTCGACGCGAGTTTAGCCTGACGAGTTGAGCTAGTTTGCGATATGGCGCGTGTTGCCTTTTTAGTTAAGCACTGGACAATGAAATAGAGCGTGATCAGTTACACCATTTCACGCGCTCTGATGAATTTGAGCCTAACATGACTGGAATCTGTTGCAGCAGCAGCTGTAAGTTTTGAAAGTTTGTTGTTTTTAAGTAGTCAATCAACGGATTCGGTCGATTCAAATTTGAACGAGTGTTCATGTTAAACGATGAACGATATAAGAAGGTTTAACGAGGCATTGTATTGTTTGACGAGTATTTGAGTACTATTTTGTTTTCTTTATCTTCAACTTGTTGGTTCTAATGTTGTCACGTTCGTCTCTTTTTCCCGAATGTACGTAAAAGCGCCGGTTTTATTTAATTCCAAATATGTTATCTGCGTTTAGATTTTGGGGCGGATCATACTCTCTCCTGTAGTATTAAATGATATAATCGTGCTCTGATGGTTCGTCTTCCTGCTTTTGTTTCAGCTCTGCCGATCTCGTCACTTTTTCCATTTCTGTACTTCATGGTACGCGTCTCCATTCCTAATAAGAACTCACTTTAGTCATTGTACGATGAAGTGCAAAGCCTTTTCCTTCTGCTGTTTTCTTAATTTTGCATGCATGCACAAAAAGATAGATTAGGTTGTTGTCACAGTCAGGCACTTCCTTCATTTTACGACTAAATCACAATTCCTACTGTAAATTTTTCTGCACATTATTCTTGATCTCGTGTGTGTCATTCTGTTGGTACCAAATGCTTTGATTGGAGGACCTTGGTTAGGGTCGTCTCCACTCCAATTCGAATTTTGACAAAGGCTGATTAATCATGTCTCTGGAAGCTTTAATTAAAGCCCATATGGTCACTGTGATAGTAACTCCAACATGTAGAATGAGAATGAGTTACCTGTCGAGAGTGATCTGCCTTTTCCCATTTCAAGCTAGATCTCAAAGCTCCTCAGGAGCATAAATTTCTCCAACTCTGCCCTTGTGCTTCCCATTCTATATCTTCCCAGGACAATTAATCATGACTTCTACTGTCAGATCAGAGACTTCCATATTGCGAAGAGAGAGGAAGACATTGGTTTCTATGCTGGATTTGTAGGTAATGCTGAGAAATTAATTTGTTTTCATTTTAAGGGATCTTGTTTCCAGAAAAAAGATAGGTTAACCTATCTTGTTCCCAATATTCACTGAACCTTTATTACAGATTGATGAGGATCTTCTTTTTAGGGTCTTCATTCATGGTGGGAAGAGCTCTGACATCTGTTTTCTGGGGAGTATTAGCAGATAGATATGGTCGAAAACCCGTTATTCTCATCGGCACATTCTCAGTGTTAGCCTTTTTCCTCCTTTGGCAACTGCAATAGCAATGAAACTAGCTCATTCGAAAGCCTGTTAACATTCATTTGTCATCAGGGTTGTCCTCAGTACTCTCTTTGGCCTGAGCACCAGCTTCTGGATGGCCCTTTGTACGCGTTTTCTTCTGGGATGCTTCAACAGTCTACTCGGTACTATAAGGGTATGGTTTCTTTCTCTATGCTTAGCTTTTATTTGCATTATAGATGCTGTAGTGCAGGGTTATTTGGTTCCTTTTCCGCAAATGCTAATTTGCAGCTGTTCCTTTGGTTTGTTCTGATTTAGGCTTATGCCTCAGAGGTTTCTACAGAAGAACACCATGCTCTCACTCTATCAGTTGTAAGAAGTTTTGCCTGTTCTCTGGGTGATCATGACCCAAAACAGCATCTGATGCAGTAGCAATTTACTCAAGGGCTTTTCATGTCAGGTCAGTACATCAAGAGGCATGGGGCTCATCATAGGCCCTGCTATTGGAGGTTTCTTTGCACAGGTGTGGGCTTTGCTGCTGCTCAAGTTCCCTTGTCATCATGCATGATGGTTTTACAAGCCCTATACTTTTTGCCTTCTATATTTGAATTCATCAATAACACTGTCATGGGATTGAATTACCAATAACATATCATGGGAAAAACACTTTGTTGGATAATTCTCAATCTACCGACTCATAATTTCTGAATCCAATGTTCAAGGAAAAACTTTACCAGTAAGATAGAGCTCGAAAGGTGGAAGTTGGTGACCTGTGAAATGTTCTGGCAATTTTCGTCCTTTTTCCTTATTGTTAATTTCACAAGCACGTATGATTTTCTGTCAATCTCCTTTTTCCATTGTTTCGCATGGTAAAATTAATCATCCTCCAGTGGTTTCTTTTCATAGAATTAATTATAACAAGGATTATTATTCAACAAACTAGGATTGATGAATCAGTGTCCTTCTATCATGCCAGGGCTAGAGCTTCAACTTTATGGAATGCATCTCTGAATTTTCTCAATCTCATTCTTGTCCCCCTTTAGCTGTCTGGAAGTCTTTTTGGACTTATTTCTTACAGTTTATCTTTGGGTGCATCAGCCTGCAGAAAAATATCCGGGTTTGTTCTCTCAAAGCTCTATCTTTGGAAGGTATATGACTATCATCTTGATCAGGATTCCATGGAGAACCTTTCTATCCATCTTTACATGCTGGTAATATAACCTCTCATGCATATATGCATCTTTGCAGATATCCCTACTTCTTGCCGTGCCTCCTAATATCGATTTATGCGGCAGGAGTATTCATTTCTTGCTGGTGGCTACCTGTAAGTTTCAAATAAAATTCTAGTAATCTTATTCATTCAGGAAATGGCAGTTTTCACTCTTGTAAAGCTGAATCCATCGATTCAATGTCATATTTCAAAAGTCCAGCATGTTTTTGTCCCTTTGAAATTTGAGCAAAAATGAGCAGCATATAGGATTTTATCCGATATGAAACCAAGAGGTTCACAGACTGGAGTAAAATCATAACTGTTGCGCATATGCATATGCTTTATGCGCACTGTTACTTTGTCCAAGTTGGTTGGTAAAATAATTCCTTTTGTAACTCAAGGACTTGATTTTTCTTTTATTGAATCATTGGAAGTCTGGATCAGCCCATCTGCTGAAGTAGAGTCATCAATAACTTCATTTGTGAGAAAAGTTGAAAGTAGGGGAAATGAAGCTGATAATAACTATACTTGTTTGAAATGGCCATTATTCTTCATGATAGTACTGAACTATGTTGTTTTGCCAAAATTAGCATTCCACTTGTAAATATGTCTCGGTTGTAACTTAGAGGTAATTGCTTATGCGAAGTTGTCACAAAACATCTATGACAATGCAGGAAACACTGCACGTGCATGAAAGCACAGATGGTAGGGGCTCGCGTGATGAGGTGGAAATTTCCTGTGATTCATCTGATACTACAAAACATGATACAGAAGTTGAGGAACAGAAAACTTACGAAGAAAATCTCCTCAAGAATTGGCCACTGATGTCCACTATCATTGTTTATTGTGTTTTCTCGCTTCAAGAAATTGCTTACTCAGAGGTGAATTCTGTTCTTATCTGTTATATCTCTCTGATAGTGCTCACAAACACGGTGCATATTGCTATATTGATCCTCTTAAGTGATAGAATCTACTCAATTGTACGATTTGCAAGGTCAATGGTCTGCAACACAGATTGAGGTCATAGGCATCTGAGGCTGATCCTTTTATCTACCTAAGCTTATATAAGGTTAATGATCTGCAACTCAGATTAAGATCATAGGTATCTGATGCTGATCCTCTTATCTGCCTAAGCTTATATAAGGTCCAATATAAGTTCATGATTCGGGGTCTAACTCGTGTTTAGGGCATCTGCTTTCTGCTTCTGCGATTGTTTCAGACGTGTCTTTATTGCCTTCAGTTAGTTCATTTTGTTCGATGGTGAGTCATTGTTCGAACTTCGAACGTTAGGTGCATTCTCAGTCTCAAGAATTCTCTCTCGTCAAATTTCAGTCTTGTGGTCCATGACACTGAGCAAGATTGGGATCGGTTGGTTTTTTCGAGTTCTCAGTCTTGAGAAAAAAGAGAAGTTCTTGAAACATGCCATTAAATCAACTGCCCTTTCATTCATTCACAGATATTCTCACTGTGGGCTGTCAGTGAAAGAAAGTATGGAGGGCTGAACTTTTCATCTCAAGATGTTGGTGAAGTTCTAGCAATTTCAGGTACATACTTTTGTAGATCTGTGCAACAGCTGAATTTCCTACCAGGAAAACTGCTTTGCCAGTAAACTAGGTGTTTGATCTATTTGCAACATGTGCTTGCCAACTTGGAATATCGAGGAAAAGGTCCTTATCGAGGAAAGCTTCTTATTCTTGAGTAACTGGGTTGCTTTGTCACTGTGTCATCTTAACTTGTCTTCAAGTCATTGGAGAAGTGGGAACAACTGGACTTGCAAAGAAGGCTGGTTACTATTGGGTAGCAAGAGTGAAAGAGGGTTCATGTGTTTTTTGTTTCATTTTTGGGGGGTTGAATAGATGTCGAAGAAAGGGGCAACAACTTCGATATCATTTTAAGTTTATAATTCAAGTGTGGATTCTGATGTATCATCGAGTTCAGTACTCAATACCGTAAGCTTAGGTTGACTTGCATTTGCATCATCGGATTATATGGTTCAACAGTTTAGCTAACTATCGGGAATGGCAATGTCATCAGGGTTTGGTCTTTTACTGTTTCAACTTCTTCTATATCCCTGGGTCGAGAGAATTCTTGGGCCAGTAATGATCACTCAACTATCAGCTGTAAAGTTTGATCTTTCACCTAGTTTCCTCGTTTCATTTTTTAAATGTAGTTTTTGCGATAGAGTTGAAAATTAATGTTTTTGGTTACTCATTTCCAGGGCATATCTATCCCATTGCTGTCAAGTTACCCTTTTATAGCCATGCTTTCTGGATTAACGCTTCACATAGCAATAAATTTCGCATCCATATTAAGGAATGCTCTTTCTGTGAGTATCTGCTGCTCTTTCAAGTATAGGGGATAATCATTTATGCCTCAAGTCTTGTCTCTTTTTGTCATTTTCTAATTAGCCTTTGTTGTCAAAGTATGTAATCACTATTGTTTCATGTATTATCTGGTTACATAACAATATTTTCGAGCTTACTCAATGTCAAAGTGATTCCTTTCCAGGGAATTCACAGAATATTTACTTAATCAAAAGATGTACATATATTTATTATTTCTACATTTCTTGATGATTTGAGCCATTTATGACGAAGATGGATTGGAATAGCATTTACATTTTCACAATTGCATATCCACTTCATTTTAATTGTTCTATCAGCCTCTGTGTTCTTAGCTTAGTCTGAATCCTGAGGATATTTTGCTGGGCAGTTTGCAGACTAGAAATAATTTGACACTGATAAGGCCTCCTTTGAGAATTTCTTGCGATGACATATTTTGTGATGCTATTGTTCATGTTGTCATTGTAATTGAATGAGTTCTTCTTGAGTAGAAACCTTTCCATTGTATATCACACGATATGAATGTTATCCGACCTATGCAGGTATCTGGTGTCACTGGAATATTCATATTGCTCAACAATGCTGTTGTAAGTTTACCGTCTGCGTTAATAAATAATTTGAATAGGCATTCTGTTTCATCTGTTTTTTAGTGGGAGAACTACCTAAGGTTAGCACGATTGTTGTGCTTAGGACATTATCTTTTCACCTTCTACTGCTTTGCAGCCCCAGCACCAAAGAGGAGCTGCTAATGGTATTTCCATGACTGCAATGTCTATCTCAAAGGCATTTGGCCCTGCATGTGGAGGTGCCCTGTAAGTCAAGTTAATGTAATTAATATCTAGTTGATATCTGCTCATTGTAAAAAGTATGTATGGAGCTTGCAGTAGAGGCAGCAGCCAATTCATTGAAAGAGTAGTGCCAAGCAGCAGTCTGCCTCCCTTTTCTTTATCAGATTATTGAGGTGCCCCAAGGGGACACCTACCCATTTACAAAATCATTCACACTATATTGAATCCACAAGGTCCAGGATAGCATTTACATCAGAGGTCAAGCTATGTGATACCAAAAAATAAAGTACGAAGCCAAGTGACTCTAAATTCCACAATCCAGCTCTCAGAATGTCAAAGTTTTTAGTGCTTTCCCTCTGTATCAGCCAAAAAGTTGCCAGAGAGATCAATGATTTATTTTCTCTACATTCCTCCTCATGCAGTGCTTCTGTATTCCTCATCTCCATTACTTTAGTAATTAGGTATTGGCTGTAAATTTTGAGTCTTCATAGAAATTTGTGCATGTCCTCGCAGAGTACTCTGTGAAGATGACTTCTGCAAAGCGGTGAGTAGCAGGGACAGATTTGCACAGACATATATTTTTTTTTTCTTCTTAGCTCTTCTTAAACATAGGCATCTGACTCCTCCTTTTGGCTTATCAATTGATTTTTGGTATGTCTCTGTCCCAGAAAAATTGATCATCAGACACAATTAGAGGTGTCAAAATGGGTCATAAACCCATATATGACCCATTTAAAAATAAATGGGTCATATATGGGTCACTTTAATTTTAAAGAGTCAACCTTAAATGGGTTTTAAATTTTAAAGCTTGAAGATAAATGGGTCTAAATGGGTTGAGTTTGGAACCCATGTCCAACCCACCTATTAGACCCATCCACTCTCTCTCCCTCTTTACAAAAATATTTTAAAAAAATCGAAATTTAATTATTTTTATTTTTTTATCTTTTTATTTTATTTTATCTTTTTCTTTTCTCTTCTTTCTTTTTCTTTTTTTTTTCGGCCGGTGGTCGGCCACGGCGACCGGCCACCGGGGCGGAACGACCTCGCCGGAGGCCGGCGATGCTCGAGCTCGCCGGCCTCGGGCGAGGCTGGAGCCTCGCCTGAGGCCGGCGAGGCTTCGGCCTGAGGCGGCTCGAGCCAATTGGCCTTCGGCCTCGCCATCAATTCGGCATTCCTCTCGCCTCGCGGCCCGGCGAGCGGCGCCGGAGCAGAACGAGCTTCCGGCGAGCTCTCGCCTGTGGTCGGTCGCCGGCCACGGTGGCAAAATAAAAAAAAAAAAAAAAAAAAAAAAATAATTAAAAATTCGATTTTAAAAATAAAAAAATAATTAAAAATTCGATTTTAAAAATAAAAAATATTAATTTTTTTTTTTTATTTTCTTGGATAATGACTTTATGGAAAATATTTTCTAGAAATGTCACATTTTTTCGTAAAACAAACAGAAAATTTTAAAAAAATTATAAAATTTTTCACTAGTTTTATATTGCATAAAATGTTTTAACAATATAATTTAAAAAAAAATCATAAGAAACAAGTATTCCTAGATTAGGTAAAATATAAAAGTGTTTTAGCAATATGGGTCGGATCGGGTATGGGTTGGGTATGGGTTGGGTCTGGGTGTTTACACTAAATAAATGGGTCACAAACGGGTTAATGGGTCAATTTGGGTCGGACCATTTATGACCCGACCCAAACCCAACCTGACCCACCCATTTAACGGGTCTAGACACAATAAGAAATCAATTGAAAATTGCCCTGTCAAAGCTAAGACAGCCCTTTAAAAGGGGCATTAATGTACTTATTTTGCTAGCTTAGAATAAATCTAGATGTGACACTTCGTTCAGTTAATTGATATAAATATTTGGATATATCTGTCAAAGTTTTTAGGAGTCTTGCAAATGTAATATCAACGCTGTAGTATTCCAAAGCAATGGACAGTGCTCACTGATACTGGATAAAGAGTTGCCTGTGGTAGTGTCTGAACATGGACAACTGAGTCACGATGGGTCTGGGATCCAGCGTTGAGTGTGTATAGTTCTTGTATTGTCTCTACTGTTAGTGTCTAGCCGGAAAAAGGCCAATGTGGATCTGGGACTGGGATAGCTTTCCTTTTCAGGTAAGAGTGTACTAGTTCCCCATGTTCTCATTATAAGGAGCTTCCATAGATCTCATTCATGTTATGATAATTAGATTTGTAGTGAATTCAGGATATTCCTAATATCTCATTTAGCCTGTCTGAAGCTTGCTCTCCTTTGAGTACAAATCATCTCATCTGAATGAATCAGCTTCTCTGGTTGGAGTCGCACATAAGTGCTTGTACTGTAAATTCACTTGGTCCATGCTCAAAAAACATGGATATTAAGGTAGTATATCTGCTGGTATGTGAATGTCACTGCTTCAGTAACTTCTTTTTCTTAATCTCTTCTCTATTCTGCAGGTTTTCTTGGGCCCAGAAGCGGCAAGTAGCGACCTTCCTCCCTGGTACACACTTGTGCTCACATTGTCTACACTCTTGTTTGAAACTAAATTCTTCCAGCACTTGTTTGAGTGGGAGGGCTTGGTGTAAACTCAGCATGCACCTTTACTATTGATGGATTGTGGATATTTATGTCCCCATATTCGAAAATTATCTAGTTGCACCGCTTTACCTAGCAGTATAGCAAGTTTAATTAGTTCCTGACTCTGCTTTCAGACAATGGGACGAGAAAACTATTGATTTTTTAAGTTAGCTGTCCGTGCGTCACATTTTACAGTAGTTAAAATCCCATTTGCATCTGAGGATGTCAGTAGCCCAAGAGGTAGAGCATAAGAAAGTAGAGATCTTAGCAAGGATCTTAAGCTGCTAGGACCATAAAGGATTGCAATTAAAAATCTCGATTCTGTGCATTTTTTAGAATGTATGAGCTCAGTTTTCTCATGAACTGGGATTACTTAAAATCCAGAGCTTACTTTACTTATTATTAATCTAGTGATTAATATATTTTGAAATTTTGGATTATGTAAATGTAGACTTAAATTCTAGGTTTATGGATGCTATCATCTTTTGTAGTTTCGATCTCACCAAAAGCTCATCATCCTAATTATTCAACTTTCCTTTGTAAGGTACAAAATTTTCCATGATTTCAAGGATCTCTCTTCTCTGGTTTCCTGCGCTGACTTTGATTGAGCAGAATGCCAGAACATGTGCTGCTTCTTGTTTCAGATGAATCAGTTAATTGCAATATAATCCTATTTGTTCCGTCTCATTTCCACCCTACCACCAACTTTGCTAATATAAATATTTATTATATCGCAACGGCATTTGCGAATGGTGACACACGCTGATGTAAAGTTACTAATCAGCTCTTTGAGCTTAAGATGGTTGTGACTGTACCACGAGTTATATCCGCATCTCTTCCATGTGCTTCTGCATTCCATATGGCCGAATTGCTTCCTGCAGCCTATGCCTCATATTTCTCTGGAATGCAGGTGATCAAATGGTCTTCTTCGTATTGAACTTGCTTCAGATGATCGGGTTGATTCTCACCTTCAAGCCTTTCTTGGCCCAACCCCGTGAGCGAAGACCAGCTTCCCTTACTTAAAGCAACGGGAGGTTCATATTCATGTATAAAAGCCTGCCCTTCTAGGCCTCAGACTTTAGTCTAGCAGTGGGCTTTATAGGTATAGCATAGCAGCAGCACACAATGTCCCAACATGTGATGCACTGGAAAATGTCTAGATTAATAAGATTTACGCATACACGAATGTGTTCATACCGGACATGCCCACTTGTTCATTTGGTGCACATCATTATGCTTATTAAAGAAACACGACTTTGGCACGTTTGTTAAAAGCTGCCTTACATTCAAAGTGTCGGAGATAGGAAGCCATGATCGACACGGTGCAAATAAGGCGGTAGACGCGTTGGCTTTCAGAGGAAGAAGCACTCGAAAATGGGTCTCTTTCGACCGGGTTTCGTGGTTCCGTTGACTTTACATCCCTTCGAGGGCACGCGCACGCAGCCACTCGTGCTGGTCAATTTGTTCATCTCCGCCCTCTTCTGCCTTCTCCTGCCATTAAAAGTTATAGAGATCGTTAAGGTGAGTGAAAAAGAACAAAAACCAAAGGCCATCTCTTTTCCTGCTTTCTTTCGTTAATTTTTTTTTTTTTACTGTTTTTGCATCGAGGACGAAGATTGCCTTGGTAGATTTCACGAGGCATTACGACGCACAGCAAACAGAAAAGTGAGAAAGCAGATGTGGAATGACGCGTCAAGTAGCTTCAAAGTATCAAATTCCCCAACCATGAAAGTGGAGAACACGAGAAGCATGAAAGCCGACTGCAAAAGATAAAGACTCCCTTAGAAGAATTCTATTCGGGCGAACAAAAATGTCCTCTCGGATAAGAGCTATCGTATCCATCAAAAGGGGCGTGTCGTGCAATGGCTCCAGGCACCCCTTTTCGAAAAAAGGGGCGATTCTATACCAAGTTTTGATATAAGAAACACTGGATCAGACCAAAGAAAAGAGCAATAAAATATTCAATTAAAACATAAGAAGAAATATGAGATATTATATTCGAATAAATACTACTTACAGAGACTTTCGTCACAATAATTTGCATCCATATCTCTGCACTCAAGTGATTAAACCGTCCTATGCTTAGATTGTTAGGCCTCTCGACCATGGGTTTACTCGGGAAAATATTTCTAGCCTATATGCAAAACATCGCCAAAAAAAAAAAACCCTTGCTTACGTCAACAGTTTTGGAAGAATGACATATTGAAATTTTTCTAACACTAATGTAGGACATAACAAAAATCCCAAAACTTTTAAATGTTTTTTCTCCATTTTCCACTTCCAAGGTTTTTCTTTTGAAGTGCGAACTCCACTGGGCCAATCAAGCTTCTTGTAACCAAAGTGGGCCCCGTCCACATAAAGATGCATTGATTTCTAGCTTATGGACCCCTTTCTTTGTTAACGACACTGATCTTATCACCAAACTTATCATCTAAAACCAAAAAATCACGTCCGCATCATCCCACTATATCCGCAAAGAAGGCTTATACTACTCACATAGGACCCACAAGGACAACACAAGTCTTAGATGTGCCCCCCTGACATCAGAAATGGTAAGAACAGCTCATAAATTTCTGAGGAAGGCGAAACGGTTCCTCGATCCCTTGCCATAGATTTCCCTGGAAAATCGTACTTAGCGCCCACAGGGAACAAAGTTATGACGAGATCCTCTATCTTCACTTTCACTTCTTTGGATCAGACGAATTGCAATTTTATTTGTATTACCGACTCTTTTTGTTTATTTTGTGCGGTCACTGTAATTGCATGTACAAAAGTTAAAACCATCCTTACAAAAGAAGAAAAGAATTTCTAAGGCGAATTAGAATCTCCAGGGTTGGCCAAGATTCACTGATCTTGGTACGCGAGAAAGGGTTACGAACAAATTCCCCAACGGAATTTTTTACGACAGCCCAACGAGGCCGAGAACAAAGCTTCATATCACCAAAGGACATTGTTAAAAAGCAACGGAATGAAGATTTAAGACCAGGGTAAATGATGCAATGCATCATCTCGAACGATGTGGCAAGTCTTTAGAAAGATTGGAATCCACGAGCCAGTGTCAAATAATGAACCAATAGTGATGCGCAGATAACTGTACTCTCCCCATTCCCACCTTCATACGCCAGCAAGACCAAAAACATTCTGAATGACAACTTACCAAAGTGCGCAGAAGAACAGAATTGCCACGAGCCGATGACCGTATTTCCTCTGAATGGCTGCCTCCTTTGTCTCGCCTCTTACGCTACAAGCAAGAAGATGTCGTCTAAGCGGCTGTTCTATGCGATGACCGAATATCCTCTGAATGGTTGCCTCCTTTGTCTCGCCTCTTACGCTACAAGCAAGAAGATGTCGTCTAAGCGGCTGTTCTATGCGATTAACTGGACCAATGCTTCATCTCATCGGAACTACGCATGATAATATCGATTTCCTTCTCATTGGTATCCCACTTTGGTTTTTCATTTTCACCTTTATGTAACTTGAAGGAGACCAATTCCTTCTCACTAACATATTCAACCATTGCTACCCAACGAACACGTAAAGTCCCTACTCAGCCCAAACGAAACTTACATGCACCTCCATTACTCCACAGAACAAGTAAGCAAGTATCTACTCAACAGAACTCGCGACAGTTCTTGGTTAAGGAAATCGATATTTCGGTTACAGTAATTGGACAAATATAACCAGGAAGAGGATGATTTACTGTCTCTCCAGCCCTCTATAAAGGTTGGGTGGATCTTGAAACTGAAGGGAATTTCCTTTTAGCAAATAATGTGAGCGCGCAAGATACGGGAGAATTGTGAATGGAACCAATTCTCCATTGTCATGTAAAAGAAGTGGCGAGACATGAAGAGGCAAAAGGTAGCAACCCAAAGTACACAGTCGGACAAAGAACGAGTGATACGTATACCAAATGATGTCAGGTATCACCAAAAGGGAATAGGACGATCAAATAGAAAGGAATCAAATCCAGCTTTCTGCATTACCTTTACCCAAAACCTGCTATTGTACGGCACATTTCCAAAGGAAATCCGCCAACAAGTGGTCAACTGTGAAACCTGTTAGATGCCACACTACCACTGTCGATATGCAAGCAAAAGATCAAGCCGCTGATGGAGAACATGAAACTCCAATTTCCTATAAGACAAGAAGTATTCACGCAAAAACTGCAAAGATCTAAACTAGCAACCAGAAGTGCCATAGACAAGTGGGAAAACATACGGTTCTCCAATTGTTCTAGATTCATGTACCTAACTAAGGGGCATATAAGAAAAGGAGAAGGAAACTAAAGGTCCGACTAAACTAACATAGAAAGCAGACCAAACAAGTAAACATACAAACAAAGAGTGCCACTCAAGGATGCAAAATAAGTAAGAAACAGCCACCCAACAAAAGCTACTGACACAATTCATGAGGCCCTAGGAAATAAAGTGTCATCAACTTATCTGCCCTGTTCCCTTATCATTCAATCATACGCAATGAGAAGACTGGTTTAGGTGTGTTCTCACTTGGCCATCATGACTCTGACGAACTCCTCATAATTGATTTGGCCATCACCATCCACATCAGCCTCACGGATCATTTCATCAACTTCCTCATCAGTCAGCTTCTCACCGAGATTTGTCATGACATGGCGGAGCTCAGCCGCCGAGATGAAGCCATTCTGGTCCTTGTCAAAAACTCGGAAGGCTTCCTTAAGCTCCTCTTCGGAGTCGGTATCCTTCATCTTCCGAGCCATTAAGTTGAGGAACTCTGGAAAATCAATCGTACCGTTTCCATCAGCATCAACCTCATTAATCATGTCCTGGAGCTCTGCCTCAGTTGGGTTCTGTCCGAGTGACCTCATTACAGTCCCAAGCTCCTTGGTGGTTATGCAACCTGCAATGAAACTGAACATCAGGCAGGACATCGGTGGAAGGTTCACCATGTAACAAAGAAATTATCACTAGAACTATTTCCTATTGTTGCTCCCATAATCTTCCCACGCATTCACTTACTTCCAGCTCTGGACATTCCAGACTACGGACGTTCTGACAAAGAAATGTCATTGAATGACGAGAATGAAATGAAAGCCCCCTTCCTAAGCAACCAGGTTTGCAACAGCAAGTACTAAAGAACATGGGAGTGATGAACAACATGATCAAGCACCCAGCTACGCTTTTTAACATCAACATGAACGTGTCGGCCAAAGAAGGAAATCGTGGAACATGACAGAGGCTGATGGCCTTTTGGCAAGAGAAGATAACAAACTCAAGTATGGCGGGCACCAAACTACAAAATCGACAGTCAAACAAATTAATTTTACCGCTAATCATCGCTAATAGTTTAAGATCCTACTCCTACTATGTTGTTTTATCGATTTCTAGTCAAAGCACGAGAAGGGCCTACGATCGTCAATTTAGAGTAGATGAACACGTTTTTCTTAAATGGTATAGAGAGATCTCGACGCCATGCCATAAAGCAAAAAAAAAAAATGCTTCCTACTCCAGAAGATCTCCGAGAGCTAACACAAACAGGGAGACGGAGCTGAAAAGGAAAACACAGTTCGCACAACTACGTCATAAACAAATGCTACAAGAGAACCCCACACACCCCAAAAGTCCATCTATGCGCGTACTGGAGTACCTAATTTTCCAGCTCGTGTTTCTGCCAATAATTCACGGCACGGAATTCAAAGCCCCGGAAATTTTACTCCATACAGATCGTGAAAGAAAAAGAGAAAGTCAAACTGCACAGCAACGCATCAAACGGGAGCCAAATCCAATCACATATTGACCGAACAATCGGTAGACGAAGCGAACAACCTCCCGAATCCACCGTAAAATCACCAGAGATCATCGAAGCCCCAACACATCAAACGGAGCAGCGGGACCTGCCATCCCCTCCCCCCCCGCGCCCCTTAAAAGGACATCAAACGAGCTCAAACACTACAAAAACTTCAACCAAGAACAAACAACAGCCAAAAAATCAGACGCCGCCGCCCGCACGCCACGCCACGGCGCGGCGCGGCGGACCAAGCCGAGACGGACCCCGAGGAACCAAAAAAACCAACACCAGAAAACGGATCCATCGACCACCCGAACTGCTCCGAGAACCGGAATCGAAACAGTCGAGAGCGACGCAACGCCACAGAACAGCGAAGAAATCGAACCGGCCGCGAGCCGGCGAATCGAACGAGAATCAAACGCAGCGAGAGAGAGAGAGGGGGGGAGAGAGAGAGAGAGAGACCGTCGCCGTCCTTGTCGAAGAGGCTGAAGGCCTCCTTGAACTCGGAGATCTGATCGTCGGTGAGCTGATCCGCCATGCTTCCCCTGGTCCCGGCGGCGAGATTTCTTTTCCCCTTCCCACCCCACCCCACCCCACCGCACGCACGCACGCACGCACAACCGCGCGTCGCCGCCCGCCGAAAACGGGAGGAATTCCGAAAGGAAAGAGGCGAAGAGCGAAGGAGGAGGAGGAGGAGGTCGCGTCCGCGTCTGGCTCGTCTCGTTAGACTAGACGACGGAGAGTTGAATTAATACTAGTCGCAGCGGCAGCGGAGTGCGCGCAAATTACTCCTAAAAACATAAAATAAAATAAGATAAAGTAAAGTGAAGTGAAGGAAAAAGAACAAATAAATAAAATAAAAATAAAAGATAAGGAGGGAAAAAGCTGCCCCCCGGCCCCCACAGCTTCTCCTTCGAGGAAAAGGCATCTCATTCTCTCTCTCTCTCTCTCTCTCTTCACGGAATCTTATTCTCAATTCCCTGTAATTTTGCTTTGATCCTTTTCTTTTCCCTAAGTGCCGCCGGCGCTGGGCGGGTGAAGCTTCTTCGCTTTTGCCCTTCTTCTTTTTTTTTTTTTTTTTTGGTTACTATTTAATATCACGAAATATCTCAAATTAGTACACTTACGATAAATTTACTCAAGATTAATTTTTTAATCACCAAATATCATAAATCAGTATACCCGCGATGAGTTTGCCCTCTGATAATTTTCGTTAAATTTTACCGTTAAATTGCTATATTTGATGACACGTGGTTATCAACGGGTGTACCGGATTTAAGGTTTTGCCCTCCGTTTGTCATAGGTATACCGATTTGTGATTTTTCAAAAGGTAAATTTATCACAAATGTACCAGTTTGGGATTTTTGATGATCAAAAAATGAGTTTTAGGTAAATTTGTCACATGTATACTACTTTTGAGTTATTACAGGTCAAAAAATTAGTTTTTGGTTAAATTTATTGCAAGTGTACAAATTTAGATTTTTTCACGGTATTAAGCTTTTTTTTATGCCTTTCCTATTTTCCTATAAGAGAAATTTAAATTTCGATATGCCTGATGAATTTTCCTGCATAATTAGGAAAAATATCGATCATGAAAAAAAATATACGGATCAAATTTATAAAGAGGGAGCGCGAAGCCCAGCCGAGAAAAAACCCTTTGGTTGATTCGGAATTTACTCGAACTCGATTGAGTTAGGAGTTAATTAGACCGAATGGATTGCTTTTTTTTTTTTGTCTTAGCTCCATTTATATCTTGAATAGGTATTTAATATGGTTTCGTTCGCGCCTCGAATTGCACTTAATAAAAGCTCCCCCTCGCACTCGTAAGCTTACCGCACTGTGCCGGCTCCTCGTCCATCCAAAATCCGTGATGCATCTATCGGCAGTAGCATTTTTCAATGGGATCGACAGTTTGTTACTGTAAATTGCAGTACCAAACATTACATAAGTCGCACTTTTGTTTCTTTTTTTTTGGTCAGAAAACATTATATCATATTCTCATTCAAGTGAAAGTCCGTGACAATATACGGGCTTCGAAACAAAGCAATTCCAAGAGACAAGTAGGGGGATAATCAACCCAATTAATTGGTAAACATTTATTGCGTCGGGCTTTGGCAACTCAATCCGCAACATGATTACTTTCTCTTCGACAATGGGGCAGCTTTAAATTGCTGAATAACTTTGCATGGGCTTAGGCTTCGGTGATCAGTGCATAAGCTTCCCAACTCACTTGATCTGCTCTCTCGCTTATCATCTCCACCAGATCAGTTCGATTTGTCTTCAACACAATCTTCAGTTCACTTTTTCCTTCAAAACGTTTTAGGGTTTCAAGCACAGCAGCGGCCTTTGCCTGGATCGCTGACGAGACTCTTACCGATCGAGCAAAGCCATCTATTAAGATACCTTGGTTGTCTCGGCATACACAAGCAATGGCCTCATGCCCTGTTTATGCAACAAAAGACCCATCGACGTTAATTTTAATCACCCCGAGGGGAGGAAGGGTCAAAATCGAAGGTAACTCTTTCCGTGGTTGCAGTTTTCCATTCATTTTCTCTGACCATCTACTGAAGTTTTTCTCCGCGGTGATGACTAAGGTGACGATGTGTTGGGTATTTAACCTCTGAGCTCTAAACACCAAGTCGTTTCAAGATTTCCGGATCTGCCATGATAATAAAGCAAGGAGCTCAAAAGATATAGAGGTATGTTTAAAATTCAGCATCCATTCCTCTATTGGAGTCACTGAGCAACTATCAACTTCAATGTTACTGATGGGTTGTTCCATATTTGCTGAGTCTAGGGGCACATAAGAAAAAGATACTCGATGGATTATGGATTTTGTTGACATATCAAGCAAGTGGCTTCAGGTATTATCTGTCTTCGAACTAGATTCTCCTTAGTTGCTCAGGCATTTTGGCAAACTTGCCAAAGAAAAAATCTGATTTTGGGTTGTGAGTTTGCCTTTCAAATTCTATTCCATAATTCTCCGGGGATTTGGTACGACGATGATGCTTGATTCTGATTTGGTGTTTCTTTCTGTGCTTCGAGGTTGTTGTACACACTTTTCACTATGAATTGCGCTGTTTTGGTTGGTATCCACATCAATTTGTCCTCTGGAAGTTTGGGGTTGATGGGAATAGCTAAAATTTCCTGTGTTGTTTTAAAGTCAAACAACTCCCTCACCCTGTTTTCATTGCATTTGGCTTTCTCCCTAATCATTAGTTTGGATACCTGAGTTGGATCCTCTCTGTTTGCAGGCTCTCCAATCAAACCTCTAGACAACCACTAATCTTCTCTTATGTTGATTTTCTCACCATTTCCAACCACCTATCGAATTGACTGACTAATGACATTACGGTTAAGCTCTACCATCCACGGGAGGGATGTGAGCCTTTTTTCTGCATGTAATAAATCTGTATGAGGATAATACAATCCTTTAAAAAGTTGACTCAAGAGAAAGTATGGATTCTGGATTAATCTCCATGCATATTGGCCCAACATTGCCTCACTAAATGTAATTAAGTCTTGAAAACCTAGGCCACCTTCATCCTTTCTTGCTTTAAGAGTGTTCCAGTTTTTCCAATGCAACCCCCTCCTATTTTCAGAATTTTTCTACCAAAAAGTTAGAATTTTCCCTTTAATAATTTGACAAATGGATAGGGGAATTTTGAAGATAGACATTGAATACTACCGTAGAGCTTGCACCACTGTTTTAAGGAGGATTTCTTTCCCTACCTTAGATACAAAAATTTCTTTCCAACCTTCCAATTTCTTATTGACTCTATCAAGGATCCAAGCAAACATTTGTTTTTTTGAGTAACCCTAGCCGAATGGTATTCCCAAATACTTCTCTGTCTTCTCTATCTCATGAACTCTCATCTCATATGTGTGATTTATTCTTAATTCACTAGGGCAGTCTTTGCTAAAAAACATACCCTACTTGTTCAAATTTATTACTTATCCGGACGCAAAACAGTATTTATTCAAAATCGCTACCACATTTTGACACTCAACAATCTTTCCTTCAAGGAAGAGTATTAAATCATCTACAAAAAGTAGGTGAGATAAAGTTCGGCAAAATTGGTTTAATTTTGATACTTACATTTTCCACCGCTTTCTTTAGCAAAACAAATAGCACATTAACCGTAATGATAAAAAGGTAGGGAGAAAGGGAGTCACCTTGTCCTATTCCTCTAATAGGTTGAAAGAAAGGCAAAGGTTCCCCATTCATTTTTACACTGTATGAGACTGTGGAGACACATTTCATAATCCAGGAGACCCATGTTTTATAGAATCCCATTTTCAACATACTCACTTCCAGAAAATGCCATTCCACCCGGCTATACGCCTTTTTTATGTCTAATTTGAACATTGCATGAAATTTCTTTTTTCTCTTTCGAATTTGTAACTAATGGAGTACCTCCTGCGCTATTAATATATTGTCTTGAATTTGTTGCTCACTAACAAAGGCACTTTGCTCCTTAGCTATCAAATCCAGAAGCCATAGTTTTAATCTATTAGCCATAACTTTTGAAATGATTTTGTAAGCAAAATTGCACAAGCTTATAGGCCAAAACTGATTTAACTTCTCTAGATTAGGAACTTTAGGAACGAGAATGATAAAGGTTTTATTTAATTCAAGGTTAAGATTTCCTGAATTAAAGAAAAGTCTTACCTCTTTGAATACTTCTTCTTGGATGTCCTTCCAGTGATATTGAAAAAAAATTTCTACTCAAGCCATCTGGTCCAAGGGCCTTTAAGGTGCCTAGCTAGAAGGTTGCCTCAGTTACCTCCTCAAGAGTTGCTTCCTCGGTTAAAGCCTGGTTGACGTCCTCACCTATAAAATATGGAATTTGATTAATTACTGTTTTGAAAGCTCTTTGAAATAATTGATTGTCATGTGTTTCAATTGGCCGGGGTTTCACCTCCATTCATCATTTTCATTTTTCAGCATTGCTATTTTGTTTCTTTGCCTCCTTTACACAGTAGTTGCATGGAAATACTTCATGTTTTTGTCCCCCTATTTCAGCCAATTAATCCTGAATCTCATTCCCCAATAAACCTCCTCTTGCCTCCAGAGTCTTTCCACCTCCATTTTCAGCCAATTCAATCTTTCTTTATCAAAGTTTAGGTTTGACTATTTGTAATCTCCCTTATCGCTTTTTTCAACGTTGAAATTTGTTTTTCTGCATTTGAATACCTCCTCTTACTCAATTGCACTTAAAATATGTTGTAAATTGAATCGCGATGACAATGAATCTCCCCCAACAATCAAGACGGTAATAAGAGATTTTTTGTTGGAATACAATATCCACTATATCAGACATAAACATCTAGAGTTGTGGAAGTACAAAGGAAGGCCCCCGACCTTCAACTTGTTATCATACTTCATTGAATCAAAATTTACTTGGAAGTTTTAAGCCATCGAGTTGAGAGCTAAAAAGATGTATCAATTTCTCTTTCTTTTTTCAAACTTCAAACGCATGACATGAGATTGGTCATTTTACTCACACCTAACGTGTAAGACCTACACTTCAGTTTATATGATTAGTATAATTGGTGGAATGAGCTCCAATAATTAACTGACGTGGACTTTAGGAAATGAAGTGCATGTGTGACCTCAGCTTATCAATGAAAGTCCTTTAAACTTTAACTACTCACTTATTTGGGGAAATTATTCTATTAGCCTAAAATTTATCATGCGGACGCCAATTCAATCAAATTTTTTTTTTATTTAGTCATAAAATTTGCGCGAAATTTTGACGTAATCCTTTCCAGCAATTTTCATGAAATCACTAACATGGCGGTGTATCATGAAGAATGGTCAGCGACAGCTGGACTGCCACTTCAACGATTTATGGAGAAAATTTACCGATAAGACTACATTAGAATTTCATGCAAATTTATGACTAAATTGATCAAATTAAAAAGTTTAAAACTAAATTAGCATTCATACGATAAGTTTAGGACTAGCTGGATAATTTTCCTCATCTATTTCCACTTACAAGGATATACTTTATAGGTTGGATAGCTCTAGCTAAAAAAAAGTAAAAACCCTAATTTTTCTGTCTAGGCCAAGGTTTTATATAAAGTTTTTGCACAATTAACTATGTTGTTTATTTTGTTCTCCGATGGTTAGAATTTGGAGCAATATTTTCAGATGAACGAGGCATTGAGTTTTATAATTTATGTTTTACATTGCATGTTTGAACCTTTTTCCGTTTATAATTGTGTGTGGCTACGTGTTCATCTTTTGGATTGCTGCTCTTGGCTTATAGGAATTTCTATTTTTCATCTTTTACGTTGAATCGGTTTATTGCTCATATTATTTTGCCGTAAATAATGAAACTAGAAAAACATATCATCGGGTAAACCTTGAAATAGGATCGGAAAACAGAGCTAATTCCAAAATCGGTTCCAGGGAAAACATAGTAAGTTAAAGGTTTCAAAAATTGAGATCCAATTCTAGTAAAGTAGGTTCCGGGTTTCAGTTCTGGAATCTACCTACCTCGAAACCGATAACCCCTAATCTCTCTCTTCCTTTCCCTATCGCGATTTCGCAATCTCCATTTTACCCCTGTTCTTTCTCTCCTCGGAGCAAAGAAGACACAAGTTTTCTTTGCCTGTGAAAATAAATAAAGGCAAAGAATATTGAAAGAAACACACGTAGCTGTCGATTGGATGTCATTTCCTTGATAGATTCGATGTCCGTCGCTCTCGCTCGTGAAATATCTCCCCAACACGGCACCCGAAGAAAAATCGTATAAAATAAGAAGATTAAGAAGAAGAAGAAGAAGAAGAAGAAGAAGATCCAGCCCATCTCGAAAGGGCCAAACCCGGGCCCGCCCGCCAAAGCCCGATTACCCGACAGAGATCCGCAAGACGACGTGCCGTTCAACAAAATGGCGCCAAAAATCGGAGTCGTCTTCCACGGTCGTTACGGTGCAAAAGAAGTTGCGTACTTACTTTCTGTCGTAGATGCCGTCGATATGACCGACGAGCTTCGAACGTGGAGTTTCTGTTCCTGTCCGACTGGACAAAGCCACGTCGCACGAGTAGTCGAAGTACCGAAATCGGACGTATGGAATGGAGGAAGGAAACTGACTAATCTAGGGCTAGGGGGTTAAAGAGGCCGCCGATCGCATTCTCAGGTCCCGCTCGTCGCGAACTCTTGAAAGCCCGGTGCGGCGATCCTCGTTGCGGATCGCACGAGTCTCATGTCCCGTGCACCAAAAAACGAACAATGTTTATGATGGCAAATCCGAAAATAAAGCTCCGGCAAATTTTCAACGTGAATGGCTAGTGAAAATTGACCGTTAAACTTTTTCGGTCAGGTGACCCTAGAGATAGCACTGATTGAAATGATTGGACGAACTATCTGTAATCTACTGGTGAAAGAACGTTTTTACCATCTTTCCAAACTTAGTACTCCGTAGTAGATTTACAAATGTTTTAATAGTCCCTTCCAATAAGGTAATGATTTTACCACACCCATATTGAATATAATTGATTTCCCAGTATTTTGGAATTTACAAGTAAGCACGTTAGTTATTTTGCAAGTTACCATTTAAAAAAAAACACAATTTTAACGTCCTAAAATTTTGTGATAGATGGCCAGATGCTGTAAAGGTTCGTAATTGACCTGTCAAGCAATGAGTAAAATAATATCGAAATAGTGATTTTATTAGCCAGACACCCGGTGATAGATCACGATTTACTTTTAGATTTTGCGAGTAGGATACATCAATAAATTAATTCACCATTTATTAACGGTATAATAACTTTACCACTCCCGCATGTAACAATAAATTACGAAAAAACATTGAAAATTTACAAAGGGGTAGAAATAAAGTAGTAACCCAACCCCGAAGTAACAGTACTACTGTACTCAAATCTAAGCGAATGTGAATGGTACATGCAGAGGAAGACTGGAAACAAGGAATAGAACTGTGCCCACACAGAAGGCAGTGGTAACACCGGCTGATGAAGTGAGGACTGCTCCGTTTTAACTCACTCATGTGTCGGCCAGTCGGTCATCATGAACCCGAGGAATTCCTCGTGGTTGATCTTGCCGTCGCCGTCCACGTCAGCCGCGCAGATTAGTTCGTCCGCTTCCTCGTCAGTCAGCTTCCCCCAGAGAGTCGTCAGGACCCGGCGGAGCTCATCCACGGATATGAAGCCATCCCGGTTCAGGTCAGAGCCCCGGAAAGCTTCCTTGAGCTCCTCCATCCTTCGAGCCACGAACCTGAGGAAGTCCTGGAAATCGACGGTGCCGTCCCGATCAGAGTCGAACTGGTTTAACATGTCCTGGAGCTCCGCCTCGGTAGGGACCTGTCCAAACGCCTTCATTGCGCTCCCTAGGTCTTTGGCAGTGATGTAACCTGTAAAACGGGTGGAAATTATTGTTGATTGGTTATCACTTGCGACCATACCCATTGATCACCTATGCAGTTATAAAAATGAAAAATCGAACTGTGGATAATGAAGAAATTTCTCCGAAACAGTGAGAGCGATTCTCGCAACGAAGACAGTGGGACTTAAGAACGAAAGTTGTTGGAGACCTCTTCGTAAAATGAAAAGAACAAGAAAGCAGCACAGGGAGAGACCATCGCCGTCCTCATCGAAGAGGCCGAAAGCCCGCCGGAACTCAGAGATCTGATCATCGGTGAGCCGATCCGCCATGTTTACCGGTACGAAGTGGACGACAAACGGGCAAAGTTGGATAGAGAGAGGCCGCGCGATCACGCAACTGTGCATGTTGTTTTTCAGTGACCAGAGGAGAGTGGACATCAATAAAGAGTGCCTCCGTGGTTGCTGAGTTCTGGTGCCTTCTCTCTTTCTCTCTCTCTCTCGGCCGGCCTCGGGTTTTTTTGTCCGACTCAAGAAGTGTGAAACCTCTCTTCTCGTCGACATTGCCTAGGATTTCTGTTAGTCTCTCCTGTCCTCTCTCGACCCCTTTGTCGCGTATCGCCCTTCGCCATTTCCGGCCACTTTCCCCCCTCTCGGGATCGTCACCTTCGTTCCCCCTTCCAGCATGCATGCGAGTCAGGGTACAGTCACTCGCGCCTGGCGTCGAAAAGCTCGATTCGCGAAAGCGACCACTTGACGAGTCGAAAGGCAAATCAACAGAACAGAACCACGACGAAGAAGGAAGAGAGAACTCGGCCCGTCTTTGCTCATCCGGCTTCGTAGTTTTTCATGCTCTCGTGTTCCCACGTCCAACGGTGCAACGGATTCTACTGGTGGATTGTCGAAATGAATATATAAAAGATTCGATCTTTGATGTCCTCGTCGTGATGGATAAAGTACAGTTTCAGGCTTTCAGCACTGATAAGTTCGGGCGATTTTGCAGTTTGGTCCTCCGATTTGTATTTTTTTTTTCAACTGAGTTCTTTAAACTTTCTTGATTTTTTGAATTCGACCCTTTGCGTTTTATTTCGTACAGTTAAGTCCTCTAGGTTTTTCAACTCATGCATTTAAATCCTTCGATCAATTGCTTCGCTAAACTGTCGGATTAATTAATGACGTGACATTATCATTGTGGCAGAAGGTATGATACGGTGCTAAGATGGCACCAAATGAGCGCCAAATTAGCGAAAAACAAGTCGGTAAAAAAATGAAAAGAGAAATCTTTGTCGCTATAACGGGTAAATGAAACACTTAATTGCACAATTCGAGCACGTTAAGGGACATGAATGAACAAAATGAAACTAAGAGGATCAAATCGTGCAAATCGAGATTGATGGAGGACTTGATTGCATAAAATAAAACTTAAAGGACCAAGTCTTGTGCACGTTGAAACTTATAGGATTGAAATTGTATATATTCGTTGCGGTGCAAGCAACTTGTATAGAACATTAAAGAGTACAATCACAACATGTAAGAGCGATACATGTAGCGTAATAAGTCAAATAAAATTAAAGTGTCAATTAAGACAAGATACGTATTACATGAGCTGGGTGATTGATTGATCACATCACGTCAATCGTATAACCAACACATTATATATGATGACTTGAAAATAGTAATCTAATTAGGAAAGCATGAATAACCACCGTCTAGACTTATTATATATGACGACCTGAAAAAAAAAAATTGCGATTTGAAAATTGTGAGAAATTATACATAATTCTACTAATTAATATTCGTACATTTTGAAAGGTTTTGGATTTAGCATTTAGTCACTTGTATGAAATGTTGGATCAAGTCTAGCTAATACCGATGGTAATTAGAGCGATTTCGCGATACCGTCAAGAAAACTTTCCTTACTTTTTATGTAACAACAATATGAATAATGCTAACTAATGCCGATTAATAAAATCGATACTTTCGACCCAAAAAAAAAAATTGGGATGCTATTGATGTGTCAAATCGTGACCGATCCTTTAATAAATAAGTGGACCCGCAAGTCTTGGATTTTTCTAGCAGCGCAATACCTTCGTAAGCAAGGCAAGACACATGAATGATTAAATTAATAAAAAAAAAAAAAGGAGGAAAAAGTAAAATGTAGCACCCTCAGACGGGCAAAACCCGGGCCCACACATGGAGAATCGCAAAGACCCGATTTCGCGAAACGGCAGGCCGCTTTCGAAATTGCGCCGGCCACAGAGGGAGCCCCCGAGTCGCGCAAATGGCGGGCCTCACGAACGCCTTCGCCGTGCTGGGGCTGGACGCCGGCGACGACCGCCTCGACGACGGTTCCCCCGCCGCTCCGACCGCCGCGCGCGAGAAGAACGGCAGTTCAGGTGAACGTCACGCTCCCTCTCCTTGCCTGATCGCAGGAAACAAGAGCTCACGATCGCTACTGCCTCGTGCTGCCTGCTGCAGTGGAGTGGCGTAGGGTTCTTGAGTGTTCCGAGCTCGACGAAGTGGCTGGGTGTCGGCGCCTAGGGCTTCGCGACTGCCGTCGGTGGTCGTCGACTAGCTGCTATAGATGCGACGGGACTGTTTGTTTAGCAGATTCAGCTTAAAAAACAATGAAGTTTCACAAAGTTAACTTTTTGATGGCGACAAGTGAGAATTCGGATACAAAATTAACACTTTACGTGAAGCAGTCGGTGTGTGTTGATGATCACTAGGATTTAGCCATGATCGAACTTCGGCAGAACGCCCTTGTTCTTAACAAGGTATCGGAAGTGGCATGAACTTCAGTCGATTCTTGTCCCACGATGCATAATGCATTTTTTTTTTCTTTTTACTTTACAACCTTTTTGGTAGCCGATAAAACTGGCAAGAGGTTCCTACAACTGGCATGAGACTCAAGTGAGTCAGTTCTAGGTGATGTGTTAATTATCACTAGATGTTTGCTAAGTTGTAATTGTTCCTACGTGATTGTTGGAGATTGGTGTCCTCACAATGTCGACTGCTGAGGGGTCCGTGTGCGAAAGTGGGGTTTCGGATGCACGCGCAGTAGCCGAAGGCAGTAAGAGGAGCGAGACAACTATTAAAGTCGAACAAGAGATTGTGGAGAGTTCCATCTTTTAATTGTCGTGATATGCAGATGAGGCAGTTTCAGAAACTCAGCACTTGCTTATACTTTTTTACACTATGTATGTATCAATTTCCACTATTATCTAAATCGAAATCGAAGATACTAATTTGAAGTGGTTTTTCGAATGATATGTAACTCTTATATTCAGCTAAGAAGAATAAAAAGGCTAACGGTTCTGGTAATGGCGTGCCAATGAAGAACGACAAACCAGACGAGGGAAGTTCAGTGATGCCTTCGACTGAGTACAGGATGCCTCTTGTGTGGATCGACTTGGAAATGACTGGTAAGTTATGGTATAGTCAATAGTATTAATAGCAAAAATCGGTTCTGCCTCTGCTGCATTACCATTTGCTTAAGTCAAGACACGTGTAACCAGAGTTGCTCTAGTTCTTCTCTAGCTTTGGACATTTGTGGTGATTATATGTTGCTAATTGTATATATTGACACAACACACTGGCTATTTGAAGAGCATGCTGAAGTTACCAGACGTTTGTTACTTCTTCCCTCTCACCCCTTTAGTTCTTCTGCTATGCAGGTTTAGATGTTGAAGTTGATAGGATTCTAGAAATTGCTTGTATAATAACGGATGGAAGTTTGAACAAATCTATTGAGGTACTTTGTTTCCCTCAAGTGGGTTTTTAAGGCTGGTGTGCTTTCAAAGATACGACTCGCAGTCCATTTTGACTTTCTTGCCGAGTTGCTTATCATCATTAGCATCACATTTGTCATCCATGTTGGTATTAGAGCCAGAGAGCAAATGATGTTTACTATATGTTTTAATCTTGACCTGCCAGACAGGAGATTCTTCTCAAATCCTTCTTTCTGACTGCTTGCATTAGTCTGATATCTATCTCTCTTAGGTGCTTCTTTTATTCTAAAGATTTCTCTCTTGTTAGGGTCCTGATCTAGTTATCCATCAAAGTAAAGAATGCCTGGATAGAATGGGAGAATGGTGTCGAGATCATCACGCAGCTAGTGGTGAGCACTTAAAAGACTGGCTTCTTTCATTGGATTTTTTTTTCAGGTTCTGAAGGGAGCTGTCTTTTTTGAGAAGTGTTGGGTTAAACCAGACTAACAAAATTAAACTTTATGCAGGGTTGACAAAAAGGGTCCTTGATAGTACAATAACAGAGAGAGAAGCTGAAATGCAGGTTAGGAAGATATACTCAAATTTATATGCGATGCAAACCTAGGAAAAATCTTGGATTGTTCGCTTCAGTATGTTCAGATCAAACTAGTGCACTCATTACAAAATAGGTGCAAACACTTCAATGCTTCACCTTATGAACCCCATAGGAAAAATCTCGTCATTCTCGAATGTTGAAGCTTAACTTCAAAATTTTAGGCTTATTAGGTGTCATTAATGTGAAATATAGCAGATTTACTGAGCTTTTTGCTCCTTATATTTGACTTTGTAATGAGAAAGGAGACCGGAGGGCATATGTCATAGAAAATCATCCAACCAACATGAAAGTGTCACACTGGTGATATTGAAGGCTGCATCCTTAGTTATAAACAGAGTTCTATCTTTGGTTTACAACTCCATGCATAAACAGGGGAAGCATGAATCCTTGTGTTGCCAACAAATGTTTTTTGGTGGTATAACTTTATTTGTCTTGAGGACATTGTGATACAAATGGCTTATGGGTGGATAACTTTGCAATTGTGAGGACATAAATATGGTCCGGCCATCTATAACAGTCAAGATTATGGCTCCCTGATTTTTTTTTTTAATTTTGAATTGCGAGTCATATGTGATTGATGGCAGAACTATGCTTTTCCCCCTTCTTTATTATATGGATAGGTGCTTAGTAATATGATGATTTCTGATGGTGCAGGTTAAAGAATTTGTGAAGAAAAATGTGGGAAGTTATACACCCCATTTAGCTGGGAATTCTGTGTATGTTGATCTTATCTTTTTGAAGGTATAGTTATGATACATGTATTGGCTTGAGTAATATGTCACGAGGCCATTGATTTCTTGCATTATGTATAAATTACTGCATAAGAACGTATGGTATAGATAGTGCTTTTCTTTGTATAATATCGGGTGCTTTTTGCTGAACTTTTTTCTTTTAAGTTTCGGCATGATAATTCTGTTGTTTAAGTGCTTATCAATATTTATTGGATGCCAGTATTTAGAAATCTGAGTGACATGCACATGCTCAAGGCTGATGCAAAGTTTTTTCAAGATACATGTTAACCTTTTAGTTGTTGACCTTTGATATCTGGTCATTGGGCTCATTTTTAAACTTGTTGTAGTAGGTGAAGAGAAAACTTGTCTTGTAAATTATTAGTCAGTTTGAAATTCTGAGTCACAACTAAATTTGGGGTGAGAGTTCTACCCAATTCCATATGACAAACCAATCATAGTCAAAAAATGCATCTGAGTGACATTTATGGATATTTAGATTCAGTGGGGACATCCTCTACAGAGGAAATTGTTCTTACATATGAAACTTTTTTTACCTAACAAAAGTGGGTTCCCCTCTAATTAACTACATTAACTTCTCAAAGGATGTGTAATAGACCATGATCATGAGCAGCACCACACAAATGACGTCTAGAATCCTCACCTCTTTTGCTGTATCCCGTCATTACCTAGTCAAGGTCTCCTTCTGCCAGTTTCATACTAATCCAGAATGACTTGGCATGTAAAATATTTCGTTCTTTTAAGTGTCGCCAATCTTGGAAAGCGGTCTAGTTTAATCTTGCTGTTGGGCTTGTTTTCTTGTTGGTTTGTTCTCGATGCATTCTTTACCTGTTGAATATCATCATCTTAAGCTCCTGTTCTTATTCTCTGAAACATCTAGTTGTTTTGTCTGCAGAAGTACATGCCTGATTTGGCTAGTCTTTTTTCCCATGTACTCGTTGATGTCAGTAGCGTCAAGGCTCTGTGTATCCGATGGTATCCTAGAGGTAATTTTGTGTGGTTCCACTACATTTTTTAAATGCATCTTGTGGCTTGTTCAGAACTTAAAAAGTGAATTTGATACTTCATACAGACCTAAAGAAAGCCCCTTTGAAAGAAAACAGACACAGAGCAATGGATGACATCAGGGAAAGCATCTCGGAGCTGAAATACTACAAGGAAAATTTATTTAAGGCATCCAGGTCCAGAAAATGACGTAAATGATGTCTGCACCATGCAGAGTGCTTCATCTAGAGGTGTGATTTCTAAGTACCTCCCGGATGACTTTTATAATTGAATAGCATGTCCTCTTTGTGATTGGCGCAACTGTCTTTCTTCAGGGGTTTTTCATATCAATGTTTTACATGCAATATTAGGTATGATCCAGTCATTTGCCATGTAAGCCGATGTACTATAGATCTTGCCAACAT
Organism: Syzygium grande; assembly: GCA_024733475.1. Classification (NCBI taxonomy): domain Eukaryota; kingdom Viridiplantae; phylum Streptophyta; class Magnoliopsida; order Myrtales; family Myrtaceae; genus Syzygium; species Syzygium grande. The sequence continues at coordinate 29,084,076 of JAMXDD010000007.1, forward strand.
TCCAGCGTCAATTATGTATAATGCAATTATTTATATTGGTGATTATTGGTCTGACAATGGGTGGATGAAGAAGGTTTCACATCCATACTCATGGCTGGCGTGTCAAACATCTTGGAGTTGAGCATCATCACATTGTAAGGAACAGAATACGATTTTACTGAAAATTTATCTACAGAGAACTCTGCACCCTTGATCGAGCGATACTTCAAAATAGCAGTAACGTCTTTAGTCATTTCATGTTTTTCAATTTAATACAATCTTCCCGTTAAGGACAGTGAATTTGAATTCTTTCAGTTGCTAGATAAGAATGAGGAGTTCCATATCATCTCTAAAAAGACCATAGGCCCAACTTATGATTGATATTGAGTGGAGAGACTGGATAATTCTCGTTAGTCATACAAACAAAACTTTTGTAATTGGTATGTTGGCGTGAAAATCTGAATAGTTTTGAGCTGAAGTCACAAATTTGTTTGAAATGATTGGTAACTTTTCAATTATGTTAGTGATTTTCATTATTCCTTTAGTAAATTTCTAAATGCGTTGGTTAATCCCGGATTGTTATAGTCGTACCTCATCGACCCGATCGATTTGTCGATAGTAAATTCATCGGATATTTGGTTATGATAAGTCCAAAACTGCTCTAAGTGGGATCGAACCAATGCCTGGACAATGCGGCAGTATCAATACCAGAATTACTGGAGAATTTCTGTCGATTTACTTGGTATAAAGTTGAGGTATACTTAAGCTAAAAGAAAATTTCAATAGACGAGCTTGACGAGGGGAAGGAGACTAACATGTTCGAAGGGGACACCTCCTCATTGCCTTGACAAGGATTCTATTCATTCTTTCGCTAAGTCGCCAGGCCAGCGAGGGCGGCTTGGCCATTGTCGAGGCCTGGCGACGGCCGGTAGAGAGAAAAAGGGAAAAGGAAAAAAAAAAAGAGAAAAAATTACAAAAATTATCCATGTTAGCGTCGTTGTGTCATGTAGGACCGTTGACGCTAATTAGATCGCCACGTGAGCGATTTGTCATCAAAATTGATTGAAATTATTAAAAGATTTAAAACTAAATGGGAAAAAACACTAAAAATCTCAAACTTTGCCCTCTGTGATACATTGACCTTGAACTTTTTTTTGTGACACCAAAAACCCCAAACTTTGCTATTTGTGACACATTTACCTCAATATATCTTGTAGAATTTAAGGTATTTTTTTAGTCTTTTTCCTTTTTTATTTTTTTTTTTTTCTATTTTTTTTTTTTTTCCCATGAGGGTGAGGGGGCCCCGGCCAGATCCAGGCGAGGGCGAGCCTCGCCAGAAAGGAAAAAAAATTTAAAAAAAAAAGAAGAAAAAGCGGAAAAGACGAAAATGCCCATGAACAATGTACATTGGGGTAAATGTATCACAAATAAGAAAGTTTGGGGTTTTTGATGTCACAAAAAAAAAATTCGGGGTAAATGTGTCACAGGGGGTAAAGTTTAGGGTTTTTGGTGGCCTTTTCCCAAACTAAATTGACAAATCATCAAAATTTTCTGATTAAATTGGTACAATTGAAAAGTTTATAATTGAATTAACCGTCATGTAAAGGATTTGTTGGACAATTTTCCTATTGAAAGGGGACGCCTCCTCATTGCTTAACAAGGATTCTATACATTCTTTGGCTAACTCGCCGTGGACTACTCAAACAATAAGACAGGGTTCGAACGAAAAAAAAGACAGGACACCAAAGAAATTGTGACACCGTTTCTTAATCATGCAACATGATTACAATGATACGGCTGACGTTTAGTTTTATCTGATGATGCAATCCAAGAACGAAGATACAAAGCAAAAGCATGACAGTTGGGAAGGTGACAAGATGAAGTTAATCTCAAAAACTGTATACTCCACCGAGCTTCTCTACTTCGTTTCTTGCATATCTTCCTCAGTTTTCCAAACAATGTCCTCAAGGCGGTTCGTAAGGCTCTTGTAGAACTGCGGGAAGTAAAGGAAAATCATGAGGATCATAGCAAAATCTAAAATGAGACCAGATTTCCAGCATCCCTCTTCAGCAATTGATATAGCATGCTATTTGCAGGAGCCATGCACAAAGAAGCATCAAAATAGCACTATGAGTGACCAAGCACCTTATGGAACTCCAAGGTGTCTCCTTTTGCCTTTCGCACTTCAACCATATGAAGTGACGGTGCGACTTGGAAGATCTGAAAGCCATGTAGATATTGGAAGTTATGATAAGATATCAGCTCCATGTGTACCAAAATTGTAGTTCAGACAACGATACCTCCGTTGCAACGTTTAAGTTCCCCTTCCTCCCAGCTTTTGTATTTTCGAGCTGCATCTGAGGGACACAAGCAGAAAGTAGATCAAAATTCATCCAACTACTTCAGGTTTTTACTTGAACCACTCTATTACTGGGTATGCTGCATTATCAAATAAATCAGTAGCATCATGAACCTTGTAATTCTTCTTGTGAACACCGAAACCAAGGGGCTTTGCAGCTTCTTCAATCTTGTTTATGATCTCATTCGCAGTGCATTTGGATGTGAATCTTGTTTCTCTTGTAAATCCCTATAGCCATTGAGATCATAGACATTCTTTAAAATAGAAAATGAAGAGGGAAAAAAAAAGAAGACTACAAATTCCACATGGAGCTAAGTTACTGTGGAAAACAATACGTCTGATCCAGTCCAGCTCAATCGTGAACAACGATCCAGTCTGCTATTTTTTATATTCCTTACTCTACCTTTCCCCATCAGGCATCGAGTACAAAATAGGATGGTGTATTTCTTCCTCTCTACTACAGAGTTTTCAATGGCAAAAGGAACTCAAGTTTCAGATGGAACCGGACTTTGTGCAACTTCATTTTTTGTTTAACAAATGTGTATTTTTGAAGCACACAGAGGATTGATGATTTCATCATTTTTATATACATTATGCACTCTGTCTTCCATCAATTTCTTCTCAGAACATGGTGGAGAAGCATAACGAATCATGTCATGGAAATTGCTTATCTGCGGACCACTTTCATCTAGTTGACACAGATTGGAAAGGTAGAAAAGAAACAAACCTCATCTCACACACCTGTTCCCCATCAAATAAATTCCCAAGGTTTAGCCCTTTAGACATCAAAATCAAATCAAATGCATTCATGGGGGTTGGCGGTTCCTCCTTCTCGGTCACATGGTGTGCCTGTATTGACAGATGCACTCCTCATCAGGCCACTAATCGAAAATGCCACAAGCACTTTGTCTAGATTATGTGTCCAACTCATAACATTTCAAAATTCCTGGAGGTCCACTCACCTCTGAATCCATAAAAACAGCTTCAACATCATCCAAGCTCGTGTCTTCTTTCTCATCAAAAACGGCAGGCTTGTAATCCTTCTTGAACCATTCATCCTCCAAAATTTCAGGAATGATAATACGCTGCAGTCAGAAAATAAAATCTTTAAAAATGGTAACCAATCCAGCAACTTAAAGTGGAGCCGGAGCTACAGCAGATTCCATAGAATTGCTGATAGAGGTAGACTACACAAAGGAAGCGAAGCATTTGGAGCTGAAGATGAGTTTTGATACTTTTGCAGAGCCTTGGTGATAAATGAAGCTAAATGGCTTTAGCCAGTTTCAACACAGTCAGAGTTCTAAGGTGTCAACTAGTGCTATGTCAAACCAGTCCAAAGGGTATGGCTTGTGAAATGTAACAGAGGCAGGTATAGTCAACCTAACCTGCCTTATAGAAAAAAATGTTCTGTTTGCTGAGCACAGTATAAAAAAATGTGATCTTTATGTCTCAATTTTCACCAAGTAATTAACCTGCCCTAGTTCTATAAATTGACCATACAATGGTAGCAACTGGCAAGTATGATACGATGGTGCTTTAATATCTACCATCAGGTATCCCCAAATCCTGAAAGATGATGGATGAGATTGTCATCACTCGTCTGAAAACTCAAACAAAGCTCATGCTTTGAGCACCATTTCAGAAATTCCTATATGCTTCATAACATGCATACAAGCCTATCCCCTAATGGATGAATCAAACAATGAAAATTCCAAAAGCATCGTTACTCACGGTCACGGGATTCGGGTCCAATAGACGAGTTATCAACTTCATGGCACCAAAAGAGAGCCAGGGGGGGACAAGCAAACTCTGCAGCCAAAATCTGCAGAAAAGGGTAGCAATAGTGAGACAGTAAAGAAAGCTGGATTCGTGGAGAGTAAAATTGTCAATTGTAAATAGAGCACAATGCTCACTTTTTTGTACAGGTTCAGAATATTAGCATCATCAAAGGGCAAGTAACCTGCAAGCAATACAAAGAGTATTACTCCACATGACCACAAGTCTGCAGTTGCCCCATCATAGCCTCTATCATTTAGGACCTAAACAGCAAGATGGTAGATTACTACAAGCCTATTAATCAAAGTTTATCGATAATACAATACACCACAGGAAAGAAGAAGTGAAGGTGAAGACCTCGGGAGCAACATAGTTTGGAGTTCCACAAGCCGTGTGAAAAAGTCCATCATCCTGTCAAGGCAAATGAATCTCAGATTGAAAGTCCTTCTAGGAGACATAAAGTGATGTCCCTAACATTGGTTATGCTCAGGAAGGGGAGAGAAAAACAAACTAAACTTCAGGAAAGCTAGAGCGCTCTTGGATTTGCTTTATAATGCATAAAGAAAGGAGCAATATAACTATACCACGGTGTCTTCAAGTACAAGGCCTCAGGTTACACTGGTAAGACCACATAGATCATACAAGAATGGAATTTTCAAAATTTTAAGAGGTCATTATTACCCTGACTTCTTGTGACAATGCACTCAGTCCAAAATCAGAAACTTTAAGATTTCCATAACCATCCAGCAGCAAATTTTCTGGCTGCAATGAGAAAAATCAACACAAGTAACATCATTAAGGTCCTTTATAACAAATTTCTGAGAAGACCAGAGGAGGCACCTTTAAGTCTCGGTGATAAACACCACGGCTATGACAATAGTCAACAGCATTAATTAGTTGCTGGAAGTACTTTCGTGCTTTATCCTCACTCATCCTTCCATGGTTGACCTTTATTGAAAGAAGAAAAGATAGTAAAGAAAACAGCAATGCAGGGCAGAAATACAATCAAATTAAGATGCCCTTTGTTTGTGTGCCTCATTCAATTAACATCCTATGCATAGAAGAATGCTTCTGCATAGCCACAATGTCGAGCATAAGAGATTAGTATAGTTAGCATGGAGGTTTGTGGAAATTGACAGAGTCGTGAACCAAAAAACAATTAATTATAAACATAGATCTTAAAATATAAAAATCACACACGGAAAGCAGGACAACTTACAATTTTATCAAAAAGCTCTCCCCCAGTCGCAAATTCTAAAATGATGTATATCTTTGTCCTGCTACCCATTACCTGCATTAGTAATTAAAAGAAAAGGAGTCTCTGAAGATCAAATTGGTTTGGATCAAACCAATCATTTGCTTTCGGATCATTTTCTAGTTTCTATTATGATGTAATCAAATGCCTTAGTCCTCCAGTGAATGCCCGTCTACAGTCATTCCCCCCCTTCTCTCTCTATTACCTTTCAACCTCGATCTAGGGATTTGAGGTAAATCTCATAGCCATATTCCAACTTAAATGACACAAACCACCCCACCCATCGCTTCCCTAGACCACCATATGAACTCTCAGGCGTGCAGAGAGAGAGAGAGAGGGACCTCATATAAGCGGACAACATTTGGATGCTTTATTAGCTTCATTGTTGCTATCTCCCTTTTTATCTGAAAACATAAGAATAAAGAATCAGAGAAAAACTGTCCAAAGATGAATACAGATACGCATTTCTGCTGAAAAAGCCAGGTGAAATAATTGAGTCACTTTTTTTCAGAAAAATGTCATCGTGTGAATGTAAGGATTAGGAAGTCTACAGATATAGCAGCGCCATTAACCTCCCAAAGAATATTTTGAGATGGATAATCATTTACAGGGATGCAGAAGGGCATCAACGAAAGAGCTAAGAAGAGCAAATGCCTTTGAAAAAAGCAACTGTAAAATAAAGAGAACCGTCAGAAATGACCTGCTCTGCCATTTTGTGTTTGAGGACCATCTCTTTGTCAAGGATCTTGACAGCCACAGCTTCCCCTGTCTCAGAATTCCGGGCGAACTTCACTTTTGCAAATGTTCCCTCGCCAATCGTCCTTCCCACTTCGTATTTACCAATCCGACGCTTGATCTTAGATGCATTCATCATTGATTTTTCTTACAGAGAGGTGGTAGTTCCACTACTCTTATTCACCGTGCAAGCAGTGAAGTTTTTATCCGAAGAATTGCTGATACTCAAATCCCACTTGATGACGATGATCATAAATGGGTAATCAGGGTGAGATACACAATCACCAATTGTTGTCGAAGCTAAGATATTGTGGTATGAACTATAATCAAAACATAGCAGGCAATATGCCAAGTCTCATCAGATGGTAACCCGAAACTGGAAGAGCAAATCAAAGAGGACTCTGAGAAAAGAGCTCAGAAGACGAAGCTCTGAACATCAATTCAACTTCATAATTCAACGCTCAAGTAACTACAACAATACGTTTTTTTGTGGTGGCAATATAACCTTCAAGGGATTGGTATTTCCGTGGTCCCCTTACCATTATTTTGATCTATATGGAAACCTACTCTGGTCACTAAGTTACCATCAACCATCGTCAGCCAAAACTACTACCGCGCGTTGCAGAAGTTACTATGACGGGATACCATCTCCTTTTTTCATCATGGTGGCGATGCATGAAAGCGAGTAAGACAGAGGATATACCTGAGCTTGGCGGAGGGAGATTCTTGATGCGGAGGAGGAGGAGGAAGCCTAAAAGCACGGCCAATAAAGTTGGTATGAAAAGGGAGAGTGAGATTATGATAACAATGAATCATTGTCGCTGAGCTGGATCTTATGAGGCCAAACCCACAAGACAAAATGGGCACCCATCAGCGTCCCTCCCGTTTCCCTGTACTACGGTCTGGACCAGAAGATTATTCGTACAGGCGTGACGACAAAAGTCCGTTCCTCCAGACTACACAGACCACCCGATTAAAGTTCCATCATCGTTCTTGAAAAGCAAAATCGAATTTGACTACCCAGTTATCCACATCGGACGCAGAGAAACTCCCGCCTTTGGCCCGGCGAACATGTGTGGAAAAAGTCACGTTCGGAAGCCCGAGGAGGCTCGAGCTGAAGTAGATCAGTCGAGCTATACCGTGGAACGCGAATTTGTGTAATCGACGTGGCAACTTTGAAGCCCAAAGAAGAAGCAGAAAACACGTGTTGGATATACACAACTGGTGTGTGGGCGGGCGTGAAAATGTGGTCCATGATCCACGTGACTGTTCTGGCGGGACTCCGTTTTTTCTTTTTTGTCTCCGTCCGTTGTTTCTTTCTTACGGACGACAGAAACTTACGTTCGATAATGACCGGGGACCAGTCGGTTCCGTGTTCCTTACGGTTCTGTCTCTTTCTCCATAATTTGGATTTGGCATGTGTTTCGTCCCGGCGAGTCCCCATCTTCATTAATTTACTCCCATCTTCATCCGAGCCTGACCCAGTGGACCGATACTTCTGTTTCGAGTGGTTATTTGAATCTATCACTGCAAATTCGTAGGCTCGACGGGAAGTATAGTCGGGAGAAAACGCTTTCGACCCGTATGATATTTATTCGAGCCCCGTCTAACATTAGTAAAAAGAGAATTTGAATCAGATTTACTCCATGAAACTTGAACTTGATTCATTCGCCGAACTGATTGGGTTCTGAAAGACCCTTTTGTCTTTTTTTCCAGAACATGTGAATTGGTCTCCGCAGCTCACAATGATTGAGGGTGGTTGTTTAAAGAGAGTTGACTGGCCTCGCTGCAGACCATAAATGTTCATGTAGGCCCGCCAATAATCTCCATCTTCAATAATTGCAGCTCTTCATTTCTCTGTTCCAAATAATGCGATTGACGTGATGAAGTTAGGCGCACCGAAACTGGGGAGAGACTAGAGAAAGGATCGAAACGACCACCTGAAACTTTTGTTGTTCGGAGACACCTTAGCCAGCTTAGAGTATAGATTAGGATGGATGGCGCCGAATAGTCATCTGAGGAACAGGAGAAAGAAAAGATACAGCGACAAAGAGTTCCCAAAAGCTTCTGAACAATGGACAGTTTTATCTGTTCTGCAAACAACTTTCAATTTTTATCACCATCAATCTCTTGCAATTAGTCATTTTGTACACATCATGTGGATGCAATTACAAGAAGAGCCATGTCAAGGGCGATATCAAAACAAGAATCCCCCCATGGCGCTATTGAACAAATCACCCGATATTACAACTCCCCAAGTAGAAAAGCAGAAAAATTCAACCTCGACTCAAGCAAAGACAATATCGCTCAAAATGCCGGCTATGCAGCAAAACTCAATACACTCTGTTGTTTATAGTGTGGTAGAGAGACTTCAGCTGTGTGTTCCACTTATCAATGGCAGCGTACTTCTTCATTCCCTTTGACCTGGTTTGGATTTTGGAAAAAGACATCCAGGAGTTTCAGATTCAAATACACAGGAGAATGGCATAAAAGACAAACGACTTGTAACATTGCGTGGTGCACCAGAAAGATGATATGGTACCTGTCACCACGCTCTAACAACCGATTTACTTGATCAATGTGCCCATCAATACGGTTGTCCAGAATTAGAGAAACCAACAACTGCTCGACATCCTTCTCTGGCACGTTAAGTTCCTGGAAGTAACAAGTTTCAGTAAGCCAGTAAAAAGGAAGGTAAAGAGAATAAAAGAGGTAGATACAAGTAAAGATATATCATTAACATATTGATTGACCAATTAAATATCACTATGGTTATCAGCTAAAAAAGGACTTGCTTACAAGTTTGTATCTACGTAAGTGAATCTGCAGCTAAATCATATTAGCAATGAAGATCTAACACCTATTCTGAAGAATAAAATAGCCAGTGAAACTAAACCTGAGCCTTTACCTTCGAGATGAAAGGGATGCGGATTCTGGTATAAGGCTTGATAAGTTTAAGCAGTACTTGAGTCCTGATATTCTTCAGAAGATCTTCAATATAATTCCGGATGAATGGGTCATCCATTATAGTTCTTCTGTTGCTCTGGAAAATGTGCCAATGGTAACTTAATTAAGGGAGAAAGGAACCGGTGAAAAACAGGCACAAATCGTTAATAAATATAGACAAAAAAGCTAAACATACCTTAAGGATTTTCTCAAATTCTAGGATCTCATTTCGTTGATATGCAGCTATAAGATTTGTCATGGCTAAAATTTCAGGGTCATTCTTATACCTACAGAGTGTCAGACCATTAAAAAAAGTGAGGGAGGAACAGAGGCATTGTTTGGCGGAGGGAGGATGTAGAGAGAAGAAAGAGCACTTACGGCTTTGCTTCTTGGCCATCAAATGGATTAACTTCAGACTCCATCAGCATATTAGCCAGAACCAAATATCTGCCACATAATGCAAATAGACACTATAGTGGGCTCAAGTTACACAAAAGCACAAACTCAGCACTCCACAAAAAAGGTAAAGTAACAGTAAGCTAAGAAAAGAGTATCTTCTGTCCTTAATATCTGATCATCAAGTGGTTTCTTCTTGCTTATATGAGGTAAAAGTTCATAGCCCACAAAAACAGCGGCGGGGTAGCCAAGGATCACAGTTCAAACTATAGAAACTTGTGAAACAAAACAAAAGACATTTATACCCTAAATTTTTAAATTTCCTCCACTCTCTTAATGGAAGACTTTCAAACATATAAGAAGGTGAGGTTCAGTTGATAATCTTGGTTAAGGTTCCCCTTCTAACACTTCTTTCAGAAACATCAATTGTTGCGTTCCTACTAATTTGTAGGGTGAAAAAAGTTTTTCCTCCTCACCCACAGGTTCCAATTCAATCCATCAACTAGCAGCGGAAGGATAACCAAAGTGCACTTTGCCTAGATAACCAAGGACACCTATTTTTCCCTCAAAAAAGCCTACCATACTTGCTCCAACATGAGCCATCCAATGGGATAAATGAAAATAATTCCTACTGAATCCATCGAAATCATCAGCAATTCAATCAAGAGAAGATGGAAGGATAAGTAACCATACTTTAGACATTGGATTCGCCTTTGGTTCCCAGCTTCATCATAATTTTTGAAGGCTTCAAAGAAATCGGTTGCCGCATCAGCCCACTGGCGCTCAGCCATATGCATCTTACCTCCACATTCCCGAATTATACCCATAATTCTTGGATGGGGTATAGCTGACTTGATCGCAAGTGCCTTCTGATACAATTGCTGCAGCCATCAACAATTTCAGTAACTTAATGTCCAAGAATAATTTATAAATGGACAATTTACAGAACGAGCTTACAAGACAATTACCGCACAAGATTTAAAAGTGGTAAAAATAATGCCAACCAGCATAGATCATTAATCAAAAGAAATATTAATTTTTCTGTTCATTGCTCGATTGCTGAAAGAGTTCCTTTTATCGGCTTGATAAGAACGCTGACATTAAATAAAGATAGAAAATCTACAGCATTGGAAGTTCGAACCATGAATAGATGAACCATTTCAGAAAAACTTTGATGCACCACTAGGAGAAAGTATAAATTACCTTAAGCTTCTTATTATTCTTAGTCTCAGTGTACATTTGGATCTCAATAGCGTACACTTCAAGAAGCTGACTTCCTTTCTTGTGGTCATCTGTACCATCCTCTCTTTGGCAAGATTTGTGGAGCTCCTTCAAAATCTAGTTGTTTACAGAAGATTATAAGCATAGCTTGCCATTGACAAATTATGTCAGCCATACTGTGCTAATACTATCCAATAAAATGGCACCTTATTCATTCTTCCATATTCACCCATATCAAACCAAATCTTGCAAAGCTTGAGATTTGTCTTGAACCAAAGTCTCTGCAGAATTATGAAAAGCATAAATTTTACAAGAAAAATGGCATTGTAGCAGCAGAGAGTCGTTAGACAAGATTGGTGACCTCATTCTTTGCCTCTTCAAGAGCCTTCAGAGTGGTCTGATAAAATTCCTGTAGAAGACTAAAATTCTGACTGGCTGATCCCGAAACAAAATCCATCACATTGTTTATACATTTTTCGCTGTAATTTCTTGTCACCGCCGATTTGATGTATGTAAGCATCACTCTGTAAGAATCCATCATTTCTTTATACTTCACCAACCGATAATATAGCTTAACAGTTTGCTTAAGAGCTTTAAATCCCCTATAAAACAAGTTAAGAGAAAAAATGATCAATAACACAATAGAACTCACGGTAATTGAGAAGCGTGAAAGGGAAATTCTTGAACTGCAAAGTTGAAAGCTATAAAATTTATGTAGACATCTCCTATCAGATCATCACTCCACTAACATCGCATACGAAATATGGAAACCATGGCTATGGAACACCTAGAAACACGTGCTTTGCATAGAGGAAAGTGGTCACAGTCCAATGCCCTTCCCTTTACCCAAGAAAAACCTCTTCAGACAAAATGACCGACAGAGATGGAATGGATCTTATATTAGAGCTTCCATTCAATTTCTAAAATCTTGCCTTAAGTTGTTCTCTTTTATTCATTCGTATAAAACCAATGATCTTCCAATTCACCAGAGAGCGGCTTTTCTCCTGTCAAATATCATTTCAAGAAAGCTGACTCGGGGTATGTAAAAGAAATTCTTTCTTCTCAGTGTTTCAGCTGTTATTTGTGGTTTGCAGGCTCAACGCTGGCTAAAAAATTTTCATCATCGTTTTATTTTGTGCATGTGAAGTTGAATATGCCTGCATCATCTCCAAACTTGATGGAAGGAACCACATGTAACTTCACTTGCAATTTGAAGTGAACTAAAAGTTTCTTCCACAGAATTGATTATGCCGCAAGTGTAAAAAAACCTACAGTACTCACCATTCAGCCTTCTCAGGTTCCATGCGAACAACCTCAGCAAAGCCTGCAAGTGCTCCTTCTGGATCAGTTTCTATGAGGCCTACATTGCAAAATCAAACAGTCAAGCTACATTAAGGAAAAACAGTTAAAAATATTTAAAAACTTTGCACGTGCTACACATTGAAGTGCATTGTGTAAGCAAATTAGATCGATTTGATCACGTATGTCTCTGCTAACAGAATAAATCTAGATATTTTAAGTCTCCTTAAAAGCAAAAAACTTTCCCGAGTTGAAAAGATGGAAGTATGCTGCTGTTGATACAAGAACAAATTGGAAACCTTAACAAGGACAATGAACGGATAATTAAATAAGAGTACAGGAAACTAAAATTATCTCCGCTCGTCACTTTTGGTGACATGATTATGCTCAAACATTAATCTAAAGAACGTTGCCAGTAAAGGGACATGGCTCTCCAACTCTCCCGGAAAATAAACAAGGGTGTTATCCGAGCTCCATCGTAGAAAGCATTGCAAATGATTTATATCCCGGAATAGAAGCTACGCGCCACGGAATCCGCTAATCCGGTCAAATGGGTGGTAATCAAAACATTCCTCTTTCGACAACAAAGATTCACCTAATCGGAAAGAACTCCCCAAACGACACAAAAACGATGCAAAGCGCAAGCCAATTAGGGACACGACTAAAGAGTGCCCAACAGACTAGGTTGCCTAAAAGATGTCGAGAATACCTTTCGAGTTGTAATACTGATTCTCAATGTCAACGTCCTGTTCCTCAGGCTCCTCATCCGAGTATTCAAAACCATAATCCTCCATATCTGCATCTGGGAATCCAGCAAACCAGTAAAATAACCAACACCGACCTTAAAACAGTTAGCTATAGCCAGAAGAACAACCACGCCAACAGGACTCCCCTTAGTTTATTCCAGTACAGCAGAAGCGCACAAATTAAAAAGAAAAAGCAAACATTCACGACACCACAGAGAACATCCGTCCGTCCCTTAAACGTCATCGAGAACGAAAGCGTTAGGACCAAACCCTAGTGCAACGATTTTTTTTCTGTTGTTCCCGTTTTGTCAGGAGAGCGATCAGACCGAGGCAGTAAAAAACCGACAATCAAAGAACCCTAGGCGTAGGGAGGCCGGACCTGAAGCCATTGCTGCTTGGCCAAGGTAGAGAGAATTCCCCCGGCAATGAACCGCGATGATCAGTAGAGCTGTATGATGATTTGATTTTCGTTTTGTTCGGGACGGTGGTGGAATCAGAAGAAGATGGAGCCAACTAGTAGAGTCGATTCGACCGTCCCGATCCAGATCCAGTACTTTCTGGGTCCATGAAGTGTTTTGGTCCAGAGATTTTCAAGCCCAACAGACCGAAGAAGAAGGCTAAGATAGCCCATAATGGATTGGCATCTTGGCCCAGTGTTTAAGAATCGTCTTCTTTGTATCTAGGGTTTCAAGAGACTCTAAATGTTCCGAGACAATATGAAAAATGTATCCGTGAGAATTCTAGAGTATTCCGAGGAACTATATGTGTAATGTCCACTTGTATCTAAAGAGATGATTAGATGTTTATAGCATAAATTAGAGTCTTTTCTTTCATTTGGATCGCCGGGGAGATAAACAGCTGCTCTGTACGAGTCTCTCTAGAATTACTAGTGTTCTAATTTGGAAAAGAGTTTCATTGCATGGTAAGGAAACGCTAGAATAGCTTGTGACAAACGAGAGACGTGATGGCATCTCGTTCTGACATGATGTCCAGCCAGCAGTAAGGTCATTGACGAACAAGGTGAGAAGGCCGTGGATCGACAAGGCGAAGAAGGGCCACGGGAGTTCTAGGAATGTGTTGTTGCCCGCCTGGCAAAAGTGGAACTTGCTATAGACAAGGTCGAGGACACGTTCGGTAGCATCAAGTGCTCCACTGCCCGGATGGAGGAGCTCCGCAAGCAGATGCAAGGCACCTTGAGCTAGGGCTGGCCACATGAGCGGAGATGATGGACCTCAAGGCAGAGCTACGTGCAAGCAGGATGATAGAGAACATTCGATCGTTGCTCAAACAATTGAGAAGCAAGAAACTAATGACTTCACAAGTTCAGCTGATAGTTCGGCTTTGAATTATCATCCTCAAACAATGTTGGAGACATTATCTTCTAGCTGGGCTTTGAATGTTTAGGTGACCGTTTGCAGTAACTAATGACTTCGCGAGTTTACACCCCCTAAAGAAAGAATGGCGAGAGAGAGAGGCCGCAATGCAAATTAAAGAAAAAGTAGAAAACCATAGGCCTCTCAGATGAGAAATCCACTTAGATGTAGATCAATCTCTGACCGTTCCTTGCAAGAAACCACCCAAAGAATTCCTTAAAAGACCATCCCTCGTACTGTCAATATCACAACAGTAAAATCATGCATTGAAAGGGTGTTGTTCATCCCATTGAATATTTAATCAGCATCCATCTCTTCCAATGCCAATCGAGCTGCAGCCTTCGCTTCCTCTAGGAGGTTGTCAGGAACCTGTGATTGGGTGGGCAACGGTGAACGACTCAGCCAGACAACATGCGAGTTTAAAGTAAGAACGGTTCTGAGAGCATCATATAAGTAGAAGGCAATGTCCTTCCGCAAATGAAAAGAAGAACGGAGAGAGATGATAATACCTTCTCATGCTGCCTCTTTGACTCATCGCACACCCAGCTCATTTCTAGTTCAAATGCCTTGTCCTTTGCCTCATCGTGCACCTTGTAGATGCTGCTCAGAGGCAAACCAAGAATATTAAGGAATTTACCATTCTTGATTTCCCATAAAACAAACTTCACATGCTCTCTTCCCAAAAAAGAAACAGAAAAGGGAGAAAAATAAACAGGCCATCTCCCTGCTTACTATTTAAACCCTCTCCCTCTCCACACACAATTGCCAAATCCCAGGTCAGCTAATTTCTCATACCACTATGACTGCATATACCTCTCCATTATATTTAGGAGTGATGTCAGTTAACTACTTGTGCTTGGTGAAGATATAGTTCCAGCCAATTGATCCTGCTGCTTCACTCAAAATGGGTAGTTCTATGGGATTCTAGTACTTCATCTGCAGTTAAGCCGCAATTTCAAATTCAAGCAATTAAACTCTAACACAGCAACTCACTAAGCCAAGCCTGAGGGGAAAAACTCAATAATTCATGCCATGGAGCAAGAGTCAAGGATGGTGCAGTGAGGTTCACTCGACATCAAAACAGAAACAGTACAAAAGGGATACATTTCAACATATTAATCAACAGCTTTAAACAACATAAACAGAAAAGAAGCAGGCTACAAACTACAAAGGATAACTTAAGAGAAACTCGAACTTAAGCACTATATGAGAAAAAAATCCACAGTATCTATACCATAAGAAACTAGGAGGAAAACTTACATCTTAGCTACTTCAATAACTCCTTCCCTGCACGTCATCTCTGCGAGCTTTAACTTTTCAATTTCTCTGTTAACACCAATTAAGTCACATTAGACAACAGAACCTTAAACGAGTTCTTTCAGTAAGATTATTAAAACAGACTAGCATAGCCGAACACAAGTGGTAACTTTTTTTTATCAGAAACACAAGTGATACTGTTGACCTGATATAAAAAATGAACTCTTTACAATATTCCCAGGCCCCCCCCCCCCAAAAAAAAAATTAAAATATAAAAGAAAACAAAAATTTGCACTATAGAGATGTAATGATAGTTTACCACTTATATATCAATTAGATCCAGGGGAATCATATGCTGGCTCCAAAGTTCTACTTGGCAAAAAGGGAAAAGCATTAAATGAAAGAGTACGAGATTAACTTCGATCCCATAATTTTGACTCTTCCATATGACATCTTTCAATAGCCAGCAAAAGTTTGAAGTCTCATTACCTAATAGGCCATAACAGGTTAATAAAATTGGCCACAATGTAGTGCAATTCGTGCTAATAGGTCACAAATCCACTCCAGATTATTATGCGAAGGGTGCTACATAGAGGCTTTCATAACAGAGGGACCAAATCAATTAAAATAAAGAGATAGCAGTGGCAGCTTTGGGATAGTTGACTCTTGCCCAAGCCCGAAACCCACTAGTCATGAATACAACCCTAATCAATTAAAACAAAGCAAGGTATAGCAGCAAGCAGGTTTGGGACAGTTGACCCTAGCCAACACATGAACCAGAACATGAGCTACACCCGCCACAAACCAAATACAAGATTTCAAATGGAGTCTCAAAACCGAGAAAATGACATGAGTGTCATAACTTTCGTACGGTACTCACTTGAGTGCCATCACATTTTTTCCAATCATTTAGTATTATATAACTTTTCAATCGATCACTTGAGTGCTATAACTTTTTGAAAACAATCACAAAAATGCCATGCCACGTCGGATTTTGGCACTTAGGTGAACCTTATTTAAAAGTTATGGCACTCAAGCGGTAAAAAAAAAAAGTTATTACACTCAAGTGAGCACCGATCAAAATTATTGCACTTTTGCTATCCTTATCCTCCCAAAACCTGTACAATTGAGTACAAGGGAAACCAAAACCAGCATAATTGTGTCCAATTTGAAAATTCTGAATTAATAGATATATCAAATGCAAATTAAATAATAAAATTACATAAACAGCCTTAGTGTACTTCTCTAGCAAGTAAACAACCTTGGGTACTTTTCGAACGAAAAAAAAAAAAAAAAAAAACCACCTAGTGTATTTGAAAAGATTATTGTATTAATGATAAGTCAAGTTTGGGTACCCGCCATCTAAATCTCAAACCTATTCCAAACCCTATCGAGTCTTGTAAAAGGAAACCAAGCACATCAATGATGCCTGCCCTAGCAAAAGTATGAAATGCTATTTATTCCAAACAGAAGTAGAGTTTGAGTGAACACATTAACATAAAACACTATAGATATCATTGCAGAAGTTAGACAAATAAAAATAAAGCCACAGAAATCTCTCTTTCATTTGCTTTTTCATTTAGTTGCTAACACTTTTCCTGCACAAATGAGCAAGAGACTTACGTCTTTGCAGCTTGTTTTCCCTTGCCGATTGCAGCCCCGAAGTATCTCTACAACAAAAGTCAAGAGTAAGAATGTTCAGAACAGAGTGACTAACAAAATGAAACAGGGACACATTTATATAACATTGAACAAGTAACCATAAAAGCAACTTGGAGGAACAACGTGAAAAAAAAAAAAAAAAAAAACGGAGAACTTGGAATGGGGCCACTCACATAGGAAATACCAGACGGTTCAATCATGTATAATTGAGGTCCGTCTCTGTCATAACCTCCGAGAATAACTCCACAACCAAAAGGCCTGCAGAAACAACAGAGAAAATCTAAATATCCTGCACTCATAAGAAAAGGAGCCATGCACAGGAAAGAGGTAGGAAAGAATACGAGCAACTCCAAGGGCGTCATTAATCTCAACCTTAGCCACCAATAGAGGGTGCACAGATGCACATAATTAGCAACACGTTCGGCGAGCTCCTTTACAGGAATGGCGTCACCATAAACACTGCACTTGAGGACATGATGATGATGAGTTAGCAAACCATCCAATCCACAAGGAAAGGCTAATCAGCGATTAATTCATGTCTACAGCTTAAAGCAACACATTCACCAGAATTTAACACAGTTAGACAACTATCCGAATCATGAGCCCAAGAAAAACTTTATTTCACTAAAGAATCCAAAGACGAGGACTAGAAGATGATTAGAAGTTAGAATCAGCACAAAATTATTCATTCATATCTGCAGCTTCATTACAATCATAAGCCAAAATTGTATATGCTCGTGAACAATCTGAAAGTCTCTTGCACTAACACAATTTTACAATATTACGCAACAAGAACATGAAAGAGTACCATAAGACCAGTATGCAGCTCAGATTCGATCATTAAGAATTTTGCACCGCTACTTGAACTCTCATCTATCTTATAGAAAAGAGATGCTCTTTGCAGCTAACTACATCATTGAGAGGAGTTAGTCTACTTCTAAGAAGCTACCACGTCAGTATGACAATGGGAAAATGTCTGAAAGCCAACAAAAGGAGCCAGAAGATTTCAATTTACTGAACGACTTATGCATCATTTTCATCCTCACTGTATTTTCGTACAATAATTGTTGCTGCATGCATTTTAAAGCCTCAATGATACATGTGCTCCGGAAATTTAAACCCTTCTCAAATATGGAGCTAAATCACACCAAAGGACCAATAAACAACTAAATACTTGCTAAAACAGGAGGTAAACTGATAAAGCTGTTTCTCAATAAATATAAGCAGCCCCACAGCGATTAAGGTTTCAGATGGGTGTGCATCCAGTGCAAACCTATCATAATTAGTTGCCTCAGACTTTGCTCGTGCAACAATTTGTCTCCCATCTGCTGCTAATCCGGCAACAGCCTGATTCAGAGAGAGAGAGAGGGAGAGAGAGAGAAACATAATTAGCAAATTACCCTGAAAACACATTACCAGTGGATTACACACAAGACGCAGGCATGTGATTCTAAGAAACGATTGTCCCAAAAGGAAACGGGCTTATGCTTGACACTTGGTCATTTTAAGTGATAGAGACTACAAAAGCACAAGGACACCTTTAAAACATTAATTACTACCAAAAAGAGGACAATTTAAAAAATGAAAGCACTCTTTTTGGAAGTAAGATCACTTGAACAGCAGCTTCGTAAAGGTACCATATGGAGAACATGATTACAAAAAATCCTTTCCTCTTGCAAAGCGTAAGCTGTTACACAAGCTAAATTAAACAACCTCAAAAATGCATTTTAATGCTTTCAAAATGTGCTCTAACAAACATGGTTTTGCCATCCGGATCAATATGGTAGCCCTTGGTCGTTTCGTGATATCATGGTAAACTTGCAAATTCCCTCTAATCATATGGGTGGAATGTGCATATGATCGCAGGAAAAATAGTGATAATACATCGAACAGGGTGAACACGTCCAAATGCATAATTTGCATCAAATCCTACATGAAAAGGCAGTCTTATAGACAGCTTAATTAGCATGTTAGAAGTCTTAAAAGTATCTTCTTGTTGTCAATTCACACAACAGAAGTCTCATCCAAAATGCACCAAACTAGATATTGAGAAGCAACGCTGAGAAACATTTTGATGTATCGAATGCTCGAACTACAGATGTTCAAACCCAGGAAGAAAGAAACAGAAACGATACGTATAGAAAAGCCATAGTGGCTGTATGTAACTAAGTCGACAGCAAGAAAGCGTAGAAAATAGGCTGTTTTGACACCTTCTAAGTCAAATAATGAAGAAGATTGAAGCATGGCTAAGAGGTAAAGCGAAAGTACCATGCCGGAATGACGATGGACGGAGTGGATGCGCCGATTGGAACCGGGCAACATCATTTTCGACGTAATCAGCTTCTCGACGCCCTAATCGAAGCCCCAACACAGTCAACCAACACCATCAATTTCCACAAATTGTACGGGATTAGCAAGAAAAATCATCAATAAAGAACATGCTTCGGCAAAGAAACCTACCATGACAATCCCGTCCTTGCACTTGATACCAATCACAGTACTGCGAACCGCGACGAAAAAAAACCCCAAATGTAACAAATCTAAACCGAAGAGAAACCGAACCACAGGATGAACAATCTAGAGAGAGAGAGAGAGAGAGGGAGACCCGCTGTTGTCGACGGCCTTGGCGGCGTATTCGATCTGGAAGACGCGGCCATCGGGAGAGAAAGTGGTGACCGAGAGGTCGTAACCCGTTCCGATGCTGCTCATGCTTCTTCCCGCTGGAGTTCAAGCTCGGCGATTTTCTTCGCTCTCGTCCGTGTTTCGCTTCGCGGAGTGGTGGAGGAAGAAGAAGAAGAAGAAGAAGCAGCAGTAGCAGCAGCAGCTGTTTATGAAGCTGCTCTTTCTTGAATCTCAAGACAGCGAGGAAGAACGAAGCTTTAAGGGCCCCCCTTTTTCTTTTTCGTTCCTTTTTTTATTTTTGCATTTCTATTTCTTTTTGGGCCTGCGATTCGGTTAGTATGGGCCTGAGGAATGTGGTGCATAATAAGAGGCCCATCTGGCTTTGGCCCAAGGATCAATAGCTCGTTTTTCGAATATATGAAAATGAGCAACGAGTCTCAAATCAAACCACCACGAGAAATGCAGATATCTATACTTCGATTCTGCCCATCGAAAAGGAACGTCGGAAACCAATCATTCAGAGTTCCTAAACCTCCTTGGAAGGCTTATTGGAAGACTCGTTGTCGGACTTGATTGGCAGATAAGGTATAGCTAGAAGTAGACATGTCAAAATGGATGATTGAATAACCCATGTTTGATGTATTGAGTTTGCTTTAATTCAGTATATAGATTATAAAGGGGTTTAAAATGATAAAGCTAGCAACGAATTGGATATTAAATGGGTTCATAACTTATTCGGACCCAACCCATCTCTATAACTCTCTCTTCACTCTCTCTCTTGTCCTCACGCGATTTCAAGCTTGCTCACTCCGCGCCCTAACCTAGATTTGGGTATGAGTTTTCCTAAATTGAGTTAAATGTTGAAGTGTGTTTAGTATTAATGGTCGGGTTAGTATATGTAAGGTATTGGTAACTAAATTTATATTGCACGAAAATTGATCAATTTGAGTCGGGCTATTTTTGACCCGACCCGATTCACGTCTTTGATGGGTTTACAAAGAAGTGTGGAGCTTCCGGTGGTAATTGAAATCAATTTCCATAAGGAGCAATGATCTCAAGATTCAAAGTAATCCTTCACATAATTGTTTAATGTAATTCTTAAACTTTTAATCTATTCAATCAAATCCTGAACTTTCTATAATAACGTCAAATCAATCATTCGATGCTATTCACAAGCTTTCATAGTTATATGATTACTCGGATTTTACAAAATCTTTTTATTTCAATCTATTTCCAAAATCAACAAAAAAAAACTATATTTTTATTAAAAGTCAAAGGATAATATTGCGCAATCACACAAATTTAAGGATATAGCGTCATTTTCCTGCCAATATTTATACTAAGTATGAAGCAAAATTTTGAATTTGATGTCAACTGCCATATTTGCAAAAACGTCCTTAGCTTTTCTATCTTTTATCATTTTGCTAAAAACTATTATTGGAATCAAACTCTTGCCACCAGCCAAATGTTCACTAATGTAAAATAAGATAATCACCCACAATTCTTGACTCTACTTATCCATTCGTTCCTCTCGTTGGCTAATCCATGACATGATAGCTGCACAAAATTTCAGGTAGGGATAGGTTGCTACCAACCTATTACTTCATAATGTCTTTTTATAAGCTTTGAATTTTGATTTACTATTTGAAAAGTTTTCATCGTCCACAAAAATAATGGACATAAATTGTTATTGATAATAAAACATTTCTCATTAACTAATTATTTAATGCAATATAAGCGATTACTTTTATAAAAACGTTTTTCGAATTATTCATTTTCGTAAAACAAACGGACTCTCAATGTCTTCTAAATTCATGCCATTCGTAGTCATTTGCTTTTAAATTTAACCGTTCATCTTCTATGTCACGCTAATTCAATTCTTGTCCAGAATCAGCGCGAAACCCATCTAACAAAAAAAAAAGGGAAAATGACACAAACAGTCATTGAATTTTGACTCAATGTGCAATTTGGTCTTGAACT
Organism: Syzygium grande; assembly: GCA_024733475.1. Classification (NCBI taxonomy): domain Eukaryota; kingdom Viridiplantae; phylum Streptophyta; class Magnoliopsida; order Myrtales; family Myrtaceae; genus Syzygium; species Syzygium grande. The sequence goes on from JAMXDD010000007.1 coordinate 29,105,682, forward strand.
TTTAATTTGTTCAAGATAGTTCATGAACTTCCAATTTGTTCAATATGGTCCTTGAACTTTTAGTACATGTTCAATATAATCTATGAACTTTATAAAAATGTTCAATATAATCATTCTATTAATTTAAGTTCATGGACTATATTATACATTTTCATATAGTTCAGAAACTAAATTAAACATATATCAAAATTTTAAGGACTACATTGAATAAATTAAAAGTTCATAGACTACATTGAATATTAGGTTAAAATTCAGAGACTACATTGCATAAATTAAAAGTTCATGGATTATATTGAACATTAGGCTAAAATTCACAAATTATATTGAATAAATTAAAAATTTAACGATCAAATTATATATTGAATCAAGTTTAGGGACTATTTGTGTCGTTATCTCAAAAACAGAAAAAGAAAATAAGGGATCAAGTTACCTATCCGGGTCAACGCCCATTTCCAGTGAAACAATGGCGGAGAAAATATTTCCCCTTTTTCGCTAAGAAGAGGCTAGTCTTGTCTGGACCCATCGGCATTGACCAGCCACGTTGCTCAACTGTCCGTTTTGACGGGGAAGCAGCGGCTAAGCTCAGGCGGGTCAGCTTGTCGGGGCACGTCGACACCGTCTGCGTCGCCGGTTCACCTCTTTCCCCTCCTTTTCACATCGATGCACGGCTTTGAATTTTCCACAAGAAGCCTCGCTCCACCCATTACATAATAATAACAGGGGGAAAACGTGCAAATTCCATTCTCTCAATAAATAATCACTTAAAAAAATGAAAGCGACGAGGAAAATCACAAATTAGTTAGATCACTATTCTCGTGATAGTAAAAGTACATTCATCGATAAACGATTATCGGAACCATCTTTTTTGGATATGCAAATACGAAAAGTACCCGTTTTCGCCATTAATATTTTAGACTTCATATTTTTCGACATTAGTCTCATGATCTTAGATCAATTGCAAAACCAATTGATAAGTATTTTTATAATTTTTAAGTGCCACATAGGACGAGAACCATATAATTCGAAAAAAAGGTGATTGGTCAATCATGTCCGTGAGCCTCGACACATAAGGTTAATCAACGCTTGTGGGGTGCTTGTGATATGCACTTTTTGGATAAGGTTTCGATTTCCAAAGCACCAATCCTATATTCTGTAGATACATTAAATTTCATGTTCAAAATTAGTTCGTTGATGCTAATTTTATTAGTTCAAAGCTTATGATTGATAATACTTGCCCTACTTTACTTAAAGATATCATTAAAAATAGTGCCGTGTGTTGGGGGTGTCAATAGGTCGGATTGGGTCGGGTTTTTATGATACTCGATTCGAAACAATAAATATGTGTGCTTGGCCCGATCTGAACATGATATAGCCGCACGATCAGATTGGGTCAGTTTGGTTTGGATTCATGTTTGTGTTTTAGATTTTTATTGTAAATTAAGGTTAAATTACACCTAGGGGTGTTAATGGGTTGAGTTGGGTCTAGTCTCCATCTACCCTACTCAACCCGAATCATAAAAGATACGTGGACTCTTGACCCGAACCGAACATGACCCGCAATGCAAAAACCGGGTTGGGTTTCGGGTTTTTTGGGTTCAAACTAATATTTGACAATGTTACAATTAATTCGAAGGTTAGTGCTTATTGTTTGTTTTATCTAAATTGACATTTCCCATGTATTCCCGATTTTTGTTGCCCTTAATTGCCTCTGAATTTGGGGATTCTGATTGTCTTTCGTCTCCGTTCTCACGTTTCGATTTCTATTTAATGCGGGTCAGGATGCTCAGAAACCATGCTTTTTATCGATTCTGTCATGGATTTGCCCGGGAATTACATAATGTTGTCCCGTCATTTGCTTGAAAGTTATTGGATTTGATGCAAGTATGCATCTTTGCTTGATGTACTTATCAAGTTATCTACCAAAGACACAAATGCAGATAAAGACTTGAAATTTTGCTTGTTGAATCGTTGATCTAGTGACACCACTTCGAGACGGACTATGGTGACTCGCGAGCTCTTCAGATTGGATGGCGGCGGCAGAGTAGATGAGGAGGACGAAGGTAGAGTCGTCGAGGAGGATGAAGTTGACGACGGCAGCGATTTCACATTCTGGAGGAAGACGAAGTTGAACGACAGTGCTACAAAGTGAACTGCATTTCGGTTCTAAAAATAAAAAAATAAAAAAATATATATATGTCTCGGTTCGGTTCGTGTTCTAAACACGAACTGAACTGAAATCATTGAGATACCCATTTGCTTAGTTAATACCCGAACATGAAGTTGACCCGGCCCGAAAATATCCAAAACTTCGGATTAGGTCGGGTCGGTTCGTGTTTTGATTCGGGTATATTGTTTGGTTTTGATACCCCTACCGTGTATTCTTATTTTGAGTTTAAAGTGCATCATAACTTTCGAGAAGAAAATCGCTCTGTCAATTAGCTTATTAATCTTGGAATCCATACGCTAGTTAGCTTACTGATCTTGGAATCCATACGCTAGTTTCTTTTCATCATCTCCTGCAGAGTTCATTCATGTTTTATAAAGTGGTAAAATAGAAATAGTAGATTTATTGTATTCGGCTTGTTAAGCCTTTTTCGCACTCAAAAACAAAAGGAAGATCGTTAACTAAAGCGACTCCTTAGCACATTCCTAGAAGGAAAATACAAAAAAGCAGTTTGTCAAAAGGAAACTTGGAAACGTCAGTCGCTTTGAACGGTCCCGAAGCGCACAGGATGCACGACCCGGTCATCGTTCGCCGCACGAAAGCAATAATCATGAACCTCCATCACCGTCGTCGTCGTCGTCGTCGTCACCGTCACCATCATCTCCCTCCCCCGAGTCAAACGAAGCCCTCAATGTCAGGGAGCAGTGGGACCAGAGATACCGTTCGGAGTCCGATCTATCCAGGAGCAATGGAATCCTCAACCTCGTCGCTTTCGATGGAGAATTCCCATCTCATCTTCCTTCACTCACAGCCCCCCCGGTTCATGCACAGGCAAAGTCCAACACTCATTATTTCTACTGTCGGCAGCCTTTATATGTCCGCTGCTCGAGCGCCTCGGTTTGACCGTCTTCGTGCTGGGAGGTGTTATTTCGTTCCGTTCTTGGAGTTTTGAGAGCAGCAGCTCCTCCTCCTCGCTGTTGGGAAGCCGCCCGGCATGGGAATCTGCGGTGGGAAGCCTGCGAAGTGTGCTCATGCTTCGTCCATCACCTTCGCCGGTTTGTGCTCGAGGTCTTTGTTTGGTCTTGTGTTTCTGTTTGCGATGGTCGCGGTCGCTGCGCGAGTGATCGAGCTGCGTTGGTGGTGATCAGTGGCCGTATAGGCATGTTGTTATGCCGTTTGATGTGTTGGAAATGCGGGTTTGTTGGGTTATTCTCGGGTTTTGATCGAGGCGCATTATTGGTGAATTAGTGCTTTTCTTGTTTTGATGGACCAGAATGTTTACTGATTTGCAAGGTGAATATAGTTCTAGGTAGGGTGCTTGAACAAGGCTATAGCTCTCAATCTTCCCGTTGTTATTCCTGAATTGGCTGTCATGTTGTGAGAGTTTAATTTTGGAGCTCGTTCTTGTTCTGTGGTTCTGCTTACATGATTAATCGGTTCAGAATTTTGCGTCTGGTATACCTCTCTGGTATTTGATAAATGCTGCAAGCACCATGGAACCGTAGAAATGTGTGACACTAGCAATACCTTTTGATTAAGGTCACGACCTCAACCGCATATTAAATTTCTATCCGATTTTAAGCTCTTTATTATTCTGTTATGTGGCAACAATATTGGGCGTCTGTTTATGTTATAACGTTGAGCTTAACTAATGGCTTCCTTGGTAATTTTGTTTCAGAAGCCAAAAGATCTCTTAGCAATGTTAGGCGGGATCCGCCCCCTCTCAACCACCAAAAAGCTATACCGGGCTTGGAGAAATCTCTGATGATTACCAAGCTTGATTCCTCGGTCTCCAACAATCTCAAGTCCTTTAGCTTCAGCGATCTCAAGAATGCCACCAGAAACTTCCGCTCTGAAACTATGCTTGGAGAGGGAGGGTTTGGTTGTGTGTTCAAAGGATGGATTGACGCGAATACACTATCTCCTGCTAAACCTGGAAGCGGGTTGGTGGTGGCTATAAAGAAACTGAAGTCTGAGAGCTTTCAAGGCCACAAAGAATGGCTTGTATGCGGATTGCTCTTCTGATGTTGTCTTCGCTATCTTTTTGAGTGTCTTGTTCGTTTCGCAGTTAACTTAGTTCTGTTTCATTGGCAGGCAGAAGTAAATTATTTGGGCCAACTTCACCATGAGAATCTAGTTAAGCTTATTGGCTATTGCTGTGAGTCGGATAACAGACTGCTCGTGTATGAATTTATGCCAAAGGGTAGCTTGGAGAATCATTTATTCAGAAGTAAGTCCATATTCTTTAAAGGCCCAGCGTTTTTTGACTTCTGGACTTCTCTTCCCGGAAAATTGTATGTACGATAACATTGGCGGGTTGGAGAAAAGACACAGAACCAAATGTGAAGGAAGGGTCTGTGAATTGTGCGCCTTCTCTTTTCTATCTCAAATGCTTATTCCACTTGATTTGTCAACAAGGCCTAGAAAGGCTGGGAAGATTCCTGCTTCATTTATGTCAAAGGATGACAGTTTTAGTTTTTTAAGGGCTGGACATGTTATATGCGGAACATAGTCACTCGATGAGGAAAGGAAACATGACTAGAGAGCACTTTGTATACACCCTGAATTGTCCACGAGATCCTGAAGACTGGTTGGAAAATTATTTGGGAAAATCCATATGATGCTGTTTAATTTCTGTATTTGGGAAAACTATTTGGGGAGCAAGGTTGAGGATTATTCTAGGAGAGTCACCAAAGACGGCTAACAGTAGATCTGAGTTACTACCACAGGAAAATTTCATACCCTCGAATCTACATCTTGAATGTGTTAGTGGATGGGATGTATTATTGGTTGAACTTAATTTGGAAACACCAAGTTTGGATGCACATAACTACTTGCTGACCTTTATCTATTTCTGCAGAATGCACTGAACCCATTCCCTGGGCTACAAGGATGAACATTGCCATCAGTGTTGCACGAGGATTGTCTTTCTTGCATGGCTTAGATGCTAATGTCATCTACCGTGATTTAAAGGCTTCCAATGTTCTGCTTGATTCGGTGAGCTGAAACTTACTAAATGTTTTCATTTGTTAATCATTTAAGTGGGTGGTTCCAGTAGAAGCTTTTGTTTATGCTTAATGAAGTTGGGATTAATTTTGCAGGATTTTAATGCCAAACTTTCAGATTTTGGCTTGGCAAGGGATGGGCCTACTGGGGATAAAACTCATGTTTCAACACGAGTAGTGGGAACCCGGGGCTACGCAGCTCCAGAGTACGTGGCAACAGGTTAGTCTAATCTTCGTGTCATGTTGGACTTTTTATTTATAAAGAATTCATGATTTCATGGAAAATTGTACAACCAGTACAGCCTGCCATGTTTGAAATGAGATACAGACAATGGTTGGGTGACTGGTCAACTAATAACAGATAAATGCTGTGTATTTTCAATAAAAAATTCTGTCTTGCCAGCTTGGCTCGCTTACCTTGAGACTTTGGAAGCTTCAGCTTCTACACCTGATTCATTCTTGCTGCTTGAATGTGTGAAGCTGTTAATGAATCAATAGTCCAGATTTTTTCTTTTTTTTGGGTTGTAGCAATTTCAGGAAATAATGATTATAGAGCGCTATTCAAGAAGTGGAAAAATATGTGTTGAATGAAGAGTTTGGATGTTATTGAGTTTTAAGAGTTCCTTGTCTATTTTTCTTCCATTATATGAGAGACATATGATAACTAGATCTGTTTGTCTAATGACCCGATTAACATGAAACAGGTCACCTAACACCGAAGAGCGATGTCTACAGCTTTGGTGTTGTTTTGTTAGAATTACTCAGTGGAAGACGAGCTCTGGATGACGAGAGGACTGGATATCTCGAGGAGACCTTGGTTGAGTGGGCAAAGCCTTTCTTAAGCGACAACAGGCGGATCTTTAGAATCATGGACACAAGATTGGGCGGTCAATACTCTAAGAAAGAAGCCCAAGCGGCCTCTGCTCTTGCTTTGAAATGCCTCCATACGGATCCGAAGAGTAGGCCACCGATGGCTGACATTCTGACGACTCTAGAAGAGCTTCATACAACGAAGGAAGGGCTGAGAACGCCACGTTCCAAGCTCAACCACCATGGGAATTGGAGCTAAGCATCTCGAGTCGTGATTGCAAATAACGATATGAGGTCGTCACATCTGTAGCCGCGTTCGCATTATGGGTTTGAATACCTGCATCAGTGTGAGAACCCAATAATTTAGGCGACACCATAATTATTCTGGACACACCATGTGATTCTTTTGTATAGGCGAAGGTTTTCTCTTCCATAAACTTGGGGTCGTCTTCAGTAAAACAGAAAGACATACTATTGGACACTTGTATATTACCGTCAAAGAGTTAGTAAGCTGAATGAAATTGCAACATCTCAAGAGACCCTGATAAATTTGAGTCGAAACATTTAGACGGGCAAACTGAATTTGGAAGCTAGAGTGCGCATGAGAACCATTCTGTGCTCGGGAATTATTTCTGAACAGAAATGATTTTTTTTTATTCTGTCTTGGGAAACAATTTCTCGAGTATTTTAAAGGCTTTGGTAAATTTCCAAAATTTCTATTCCTAGAGTGAAAAAAGAATAGAAATCGTTTATAAATTACACAAAAATTTCCCTAAATAATATTTTGAATTGTTTATTTTTTTTTTCTTTTTTCCTTTTTTTCTTCTTTGGCCAAACCCCCTGGTCGGAGGGAGTCACGGCCTCACGTTGAAGAACAACACAAAAATAAGAAAAGAAAAATAAGAAAAATAACTAATTTTCAAAATTGTGTCGAAAACAAGAATCAACTTTTTTTTAACTTCTTGTTTCTCTTCCAAAACAAGAATCAACTTTTTACTTTTTCACAAATTTTTACAAAATGTGCCCGTAAATAAAAAAGTTTATTAAAACGCATTTTTTGTTCCCAAACTATTTTAACAAAAGAATGTAAATTTTCATTGTTTGGCGAACGTTCTTGGGACGGCCCTAAATAGCTGATAATGTTTTTGTGTCTATCCCCGAAGACATTATTCATCCGTTTAGTCATGATCGGCGATGGCGGACTTATGCTGCAACAAGCCATTGACGAAGTCCGATCGCTGACCTTGTTTGGTTTTTGGGACGACACTCGTGAACCAAGTTTTGACTAGAAAATGTCTGAATGGCCCAAAAACACGTTCTTAAGTCAAGCTTCGCTAGCTTTCTGGGTTCTAGAGTTTAGGGGAGACATGTCAAAAGATCATCAAAAGTACTTCGTTTCCCTACTACGAACAGGAGAAAATCAGAACCGCGAGCTGTGTGGACTCGAATTCGCACCTCAAGAAATGCTGGACCAAGAAGACGTCATGGGACGACTTGCCCCGTTTGATTCAGCATTCCAAATGAGTATTTGGCCTCTAAAGTCCTTTGGCTAAATGCAAATGACATTTGGTAATTTTTTTTACTCACTTTGGGGAGATGCAACTGCTTTTTCAATGCTCTCCAAGGGACCTTTGGCCAATGCTCCTTCGGATATACTTTGAGAAGTTACATTTTCGGAATGCAACTTGTACTGTTCATGGACATTGTTCATGAGCGCTGAACCGAGGTTCCGACGACGACCTTACGCCGCTGTAGCTAAGCGTGACCCCGGCGACCGCCGCCCTCGTCCATAGGACCCCGGCGTCGCTTGGGTTACCGACCTGCGCCATGCTTGCCGAGGTTATGCTGACGCTTGATGCCGAAGTCGGCGACTGTGCGGGTCGCTCGGTATGCTGACCAGCGGTGGTCACCGGCAATCAAATCTAGCTGCGTCGTGGTTGGCGGCATGACTAGGTCCTGGCCGACCAAGAGTGGCGATTGACCCAATGCCGAGTCTTTTTTTTTAAAAAAAAATTAGTAAAAGTATTTTAGCCTAAGTTGATTTTAAAAAATATTTACCAAACACCACTTGCATTTTGAAAAATCCCTTTAGCCCAAAGGTATTTGCATTTCCTCATATGCATTTCTCCGAAGTTGAACCAAACGGACCCTAAGATGCTGACTCCCAAAGGGTCGTCTGAAATCTGACGAACACCCAATCACAATCGCCGCAGATCTTGAAAAAAAACCCTTTAAGCTTTTCGTATTCAAGGTCCTTAAGTATTGTAATCTCTAGAAATCTGAAATGTGAAACTAAAAGAGAGAGAGAGCGATAAGCTTTCCATTTCAAATACATGACTTTTTCGTTTTGTCTGCAAGAAAGTAATGGCCTAAATATTCAATAGGCCTTGTGGTCCAGTTCTCTCCCAAAACTCGCACGTTCTCTCCCCCTACTCCAAGTGGGTTCGACTCGGCGACCATCGAGGCAGCTAAGCTCTCCCTTGACCCTTCTGGGTCTCGGTCCGAATCAGCCGGTTGAGCTGAGTCCGCTTCGCATGCGTTTTGAGAGATCCGCAAGCGCGACTACATCCTGGTAAGATTGGTTGATGTTGAAACCAGTTGTCTCCCCATGTTTAGCGCCTCGGTATGCCGATTTTTATCTCTTTTTTTTGAGTTCTCCTCTTTCCTCTGGGTCGCTGCGTCGGCGTGTTTTGATGAGCACTCGTCTATCATTCGTCGGAAGGGGCGGTGATTTCGAGATAATTTGTCTGGGTTGTTGCCTGACTTGACACTTTACTGTGATTAGCGGAGCAAGGGAATGAGATTTGCTGCGACTGTTTTGGAAAAAACCTTGCATCATTCCTGTGATGTGATTCGCGATGATTTGTAAACGTCATCAACGTGGGGTCGAGTTTGATTTGATGAAAGTGGTCAAAGGCTCCATTACACGCCTGTCTAGAGATCTTTGATGAACAAATGAATCGGTTTCGTTGTGTCTATGGAGGACCTGGATCTCGCAATCTGTTTTGTTAAGTAGTGCGGAAGAGAGTTTGCTGAAACATTTTGAAGTTGACTTGTGCCCGAATGTGGAAATAATTTTAATCACTCGAAGCTCTTGTTCTGAGAATCATAAGCACTTGTTTTGGCAGAAACGGGTATAATCTGGGGCCTCCTCCTTATTCCTTGTGTTAAATGTAGCATGTGCATTCGATTCTTTGTTTCCAGAATGAAGACGATGGAGATTGATATGGAAAAGAACGATAATCGGAAACGACCCGCTTCTACCAGCTTGCCCCAACAGTGGAGCCAGTGGCAGCTGCTTGATTCCATCCTTCCGACAGGGGGATTTGCGCATTCGCTTGGTCTAGAGGCGGCAATACAAACCCGCGTGATCAGTGGGCCTGAAGATCTTCATACCTTTGTAGTACATGTGTTGGAGAACTCTGGCAGTTTACTTCTTCCTTTTGTCTACGCTGCAAGCAAAGAGCCAAGTGCAGATACATTGTGTAAGCTTGACAGAATGCTTGACGCAATGCTAACTAATGAAGTGGGCCGAAGAGCATCTGTAGCTCAAGGGTCAGCACTTATGAGGGTGGCTGCATCTGTGTTTTCTGAAATCCCATTGCTTAAAATGATGAGAGAGAACTTTTTGAGTTCGGGAGTCGTTTTTTTTCACCATGCTCCAATCTTCGGGCTTGTATGTGGACTTCTTGGGCTCGAGAGTGAGACATGTCAGAGAGCCTTCATGTTCATTACTTTGAGAGATATTATTTCTGCTGCAACTAGGCTGAACGTAATTGGGCCGCTGGGAGCTGCTGTGTTGCAGCACCGGATCGCTCATGCTGCCCGAAGCTATTACAGAGAAATGGAGTAACCGTGGTGTTGAAGAAGCATGCCAAACAGTTCCTTTGCTTGACACTGTGCAGGGATGCCATGGCTACTTGTTTTCGAGGCTGTTCTGCTCCTAATGACCATTCGTCCAAGTCCATAATGATCAATTCCTTTTTTATGCTCACCTGCTGATATTGGATGTTGAATTAGAAATGCTTGCATCTTCTTCAGCCAGGAGGATCCTTGCTCATGTTTGATGTCAAGTGGGGAAATGTAGATGGATCCATGTAATCATTCGATTGCTTTGACACTGAATACTTTCATGATGTTTTTGAAAGTTTAAGATGATCTCAATTTCGAATGTGGTTTCATGGCAAGTCAATTCTGTTGTTGTAGTGGACTGAAGCATCGTCTAGCTCATTAGTCACATCTCTAACTAAATTTTTGCTTGTAGAGTTGGCAGTGTGACAATTTCTACGTCATCTGATATGGTTTTACATTGAAGATACTGCATCAGAGACCCAATGTACAAAAAGAACTTCCCCAATCGAAGTTTTCCCGATTGCTCTGTGTAAACCTCGGATCTGTAGTTTGCTTTGTTCCTCTTTCTTTGGCGCCATGCCTTTCATCTAACAGCGCAGACATGATGTTCACTGAATTTCTCCGTGTTGGCCAGATTCTCCTGTTCGGCGAGGTCGCTATCGTTGTCAAAGGAATCCTTAGCAAAAATCTTGTCTTCCCCGCTTGGAAAGTTTTCTGTGGCAGTGATAACTGGTGACTGTCAAGGGGTGAGTGCTCCATTTTTTGGTACTGGACTTGCAGTACTCGTTTTCTCTTGCGCAATTCGCAAGTTACCATTTCGTTGCCTGTCTCGGCAGGCCATCGTCGCTCTCTATGTTAACTTGGTTGCCAAGGCATTGGATGGCGATCATTGACATTTGTTTCTGGCATCATGTGCATTCGGGAGTGACCTCTGCGCGCCCAAGGGAGACAATCCCGTTTGCCATTTGCCTTCAAATTTGAAAAGTTTGACACGGTCGAGCTGGGTCTGACATACCTTTTCCTATACTCGGTGGCTTGATCGAACCAAGCCTCCGCAATTTTAAAATCTCCCTGTCGAACGGCCTGTTCTCCCCCGTCGGAATAGGTGGGGTCAATTCCGCCCTGATTCTTTGTCAGCTCACATGGAATGGGTAACCTTGAAATTTGTGTTTGGGCTAGGATGCAGCTGCAATGAGAATTACCCAAAGAGAATTTATGAAGGTCTGCCGTGTTGATTTCTCCATGAATGAATTTTCCAAGCCTGATGAAACGCCTATGACAAGTCGAAGATAACGAGATTTACGTGGATCTCACTTGATCTAATGGCCGTGATCAACTATGATTGTCTCCTATTTGTGGACCCGACATAGGCTGTTGGCTCCCTTGATTTAGAATAAGAGGTGTGATGGTAACACGAGATATTACTATGAAAAAAAAAAACCACAATGAGGTAAATAGTATCTGCCCCCCTTAGGCATTAGCCAATAATTACACATTTACTACGTTGAGAGTCCATATTCGTAAGTTAGATGACGTGTGATAAATTTAAAATCATTTTTCTCTAATTTCCTAGGTAATAGTTATCTTCTCTAATTTCGAAAATTTTCGTTACAATAATCATTGACGATCACTGATTCACATCGGGGCCACCCAAAACAGCGAATCAAGTTTCAAATGGCAGGGCGAGAGGGAGTACTAGCACCATCAACTTAGGCACCTATTTTCTCATCAAATCGCCGTGAATTATATGTACTATTCATTGTCATCTTCCACATTAGTCTTTTGCTTTGTTACTTGCCGTTAAAACTCAACAGATTAAAAGATAATGCCGGCTTAGCTCGAACTAATGAAATGACCGACATTAAACTTATTAACATAATTTAGGGACTAGCTTTGAATATTTAGAAATAATCCAGGGTTCAATATATAAAAAATTCAAAAAAAGCGATAGGGATTGAGTTTTGTTTTCCTCCGAAGAATAATATCCTCCCTTCAAGTCTCCCTTTTGACTTGGCTGAGAAATCGCCGCTCTTTTTCTGCAGCTTCGGCGTACAGATAGCAAGACTCAAAACTCCCCCACGCTCCACGGCCCGCGCGTGCGCGCCACGGATCCGCCGCGATCCGCCACCTGTAATCCGCGCGGCCCACGCGCCACCTCTCTCCTCCTCCACCTGCGCCCCGCTTCATTATCGGGAAGCAAAGCGCCAGCCTCTGACTCGATCAAATGATTAGCATTCAATTTTTTCTTTCTTCTTTTTTTTTTTTTTTTGGGGCCGCTCGCTTTCGGGGATTAATAATAATCGAATCGAGGGATCATCGCGAGGCTCGAGCGCGATCGAGATCAGGTGGGGGCCAAGGAAGATCTCCATCGATCCATCACTGATTTGCACTCCCCTCTCTCTCTCTCTCTCTACTCCGCAAGACCTCCCTGCTCGCCTTCTCTCTCCTCGAGCTCGGAGAGGGAGAGCAGTCGAGAGTGTGCGCGAATGGCGCGGAGGCGACGCGGCGGCGGCGGCGGTTGCCCGGAGTTTCCGACGGAAGCGTAGATCGGAGCGCGCGCGGGGAGAGGTTTTGGCGCGCGTCGCCGGAATCCGGTGTCTCCGGTGAAGTTGCGCGGGGGTTCGTTTCTGAAACCGCTGCTGGTTTCTGTCCGCGCGCGAGGGAGCCGGCGAGCTGATTTGATTGGCGAATCGAGTTTCGTTTTTTTCTTTTGTTCCTCTGGTAATCGGTTTTCTGGAGAGGAAGTTTCGCGAGGATCGGGGTTGGGGTTTTCTTGGAGTGAGGCTCGCTCTCGCTCGCTTGCTTCCAAGATTCGAGCTGAGCGAGCTTCGAATGGGCGCGAAGGATTATTTCGAGGATGCTCTGGACGCGAAGGCCAAGATCATGAGCAATGATTAGTTCTCTCAGTGGAATCTGACCAGGCGCCATTTCCTTCTGGTAAAGTTTGTTTTCTTTCTTGATCGTGCTAGGTGGCTTCAATTCTATGGCTGACGAGAAGTGTGACTTCCGATTGCTATTGTCCAAGTGGTGATTCTGAAGATGATAGGGGATGGCTCTGATACTATGACTGACTGGAAGTATGCCTTGCATATTTGATGCTTTTGGTTACCATTGGTACTGAGGGCTGATCGTCGTGTTTCATTTCTATTTTTCATGTTGCATTAATGATCATCCAGGTACGAATGCTAGGTTGCTAAACCAAAAAAAAAAATGATTAGAAAAGAAAAGGAAACAGTCATTAGGAAGAAGGGAAGAAGGATTATCTAATGCACAAGAATTGCTAGGTCGTGTTATTGCTGATAGTAGTGGTGTGCAATGTCTCTGCTCTACTGCTTTTTCTAAGTTCATTTGTTAGTAATGTGGAAAACTTGTTTTTTGTAGGCATATTGGTCAAGATGCGAAGTACGGCAGATGGTGGAAGGGATAAAAAAGTGCGCAAGATTCGCAGGCACTCGCCATCGGGTGAGGAAGCCAGCGATGGAGGAGGGGTTCCTTTGAAGAAAGGCCCTTGGACAGCGGCGGAAGATGCAATTTTGGTCGACTATGTCACTAAGCATGGGGAGGGAAATTGGAATGCGGTCCAGAAGCATTCAGGGCTTGCCAGGTGTGGGAAAAGTTGTCGTTTGCGGTGGGCAAATCACCTGAGACCTGATCTGAAGAAAGGTGCATTTTCTCCCGAGGAAGAGCGTCTTATTATTGAGCTCCACGCGAAAATGGGAAACAAATGGGCTCGAATGGCTGCAGAGGTTCTCAAAATGTTGTTTTTTTAAAATTTTTCATGTTGACATTATCTGTTGTGGCTTTTTGGTGCTTGTCTCGTATGTCTTTTGCTGCTTCTGAAATGCTGCCATAGTATTTCATGACATCTTTGAAGGGAATGGTTGGGAACAGTATGATTTATATATCAGATAAAATGAGGAGTCAAAAACAGCAGAAAGGATTGAACCCCTGGCTAATATTTTTTTCGGGGACAAGAGATGAAATTTGGAAGTTTGAAGTTCTGTTTACAATCTAGGGAGTTATCCTTCTAGCTAGTTTAAGTTGGAGGATTAGGGGACAAGTTTTCACTAAATTGGCACGTTTGTTTTTCCTGCTTTGGCAATGGTGACTTTGTGCATCTCATTCTATTTCATGAAGTATTCTTTCTGGAAATGGTATCTTGATAAAATCTCACTGGTCCAGTAGACATGATTTTTATTTATCATGAGTTTTTGGGTCAAAAGCTTGTAAGTTTTGCAATCACCATCTTATAATTCTTGTGATATTTGATTATTTTCTGAAAATAAATCAAAATTTGAAAGTCTTATGGATTGGAGTAGGATACGCATGAAAGAATTCCCCTCTCCATGGTTCTTTGTTGCTGAATATAGGGTTAGTGGGTTAGAGATGAGGCCTGGTGTTTGATTGACTACATCTTGTCTCTTGGATGACGTGGCATTTTGAAAGTTACCATGTCCAATCTCTTGCTACCATTGTTGTAGCAGAACATGAGTAGTACTATCTATGATTTGAAAGCTAATCTTGGTCCTGTAAACAAATGGAACCTTCTATACTTGCCTTCTTGCGCTGCTGATGCATTTCTTCCTTCCCTCTTTCAGTTACCCGGACGTACAGACAATGAGATAAAGAACTACTGGAATACAAGAATTAAACGACTGCAACGGACTGGCATGCCTATATACCCAACTGAGGTTTGTCTGCAAGTGTCAAGTGGGAATCAAGAAATTCATAACATGGGTAACTTGCATACTGCAGGCAAAGATAATTGTGATCTCTCGCAGGCAGAGACACTTGAGATCCCAGAGGTGGATTTTAGAAAACTGGAACTGCATCTAGGTTTCTCGTCTTTTTGGTCTACACTTTTGGACGTTCCTCCTTGTGGCTTTGGGAGAGAGGCAATGTGTCTATCTGATGCTTACTGCCTTCCAATTCCATCAATCCGGTCTCCTAAACGCCTTCGGGGGTATGAAACCCCATTTCCTGTTTTCGATGCTGGAAGCAATGACAGTTTCTCTTCATTTGGTCAGTATGCTGACTATTCCTCCGAGATCACCCCCGAGTCCTTTGTGTTGTCATCGCCATATGATGTCAATCCTGACTCAACTAACCAGTCTCTACTGGGCGATCTCCCTGGCAGCAATGCCTTTCTAAATGGCAACTACCCTTCTTCTGTGCCCCATTTGGAGGCCATGAAGTCGGAGCTCCCTTCACTCCAATATACAGAAACTCAGCAAAGTAGCTGTGGTACTCCTGCATCCCCATGGCCTTCCCTTGAGTCTGTTGATCCTCTAATACAGTCACCTCCATGTGAGCACTATCAATCGGATTGTCATTCACCGCGGAGGTGCGGCCTACTGGAAGCAGTTATCTATGAAGCCTGCTCTAAGCAAAAATCTTGCGCACAGACTACAGGCGTTTCTGGCGATGTAGCTTGCAACTCTTCTCCAGTTCAGCTCGGGACAAAGCAGGAAATATATGCTGCCCCAGACTCTCCTTTTGGTCATAATGCTACATCAGTGCTCAATGATTGCACTATTGCCAGTGGAAAATCTTTTGAAGAACCCCGATCCGCCGACACCATGCCTGGTGTGATCACTTAATACTGCTTATAGTTTGTAAAATGATAATGCCATTGTTTCGGTGCCATAATAAATTTCAGCATTTTCTCAGTGGAGTTTTTGGTTTGTCTTTCATGCAGGATTTGACATTAAGCTTGAGGAAGATAGCAAACCTTTCACTGATTTTGATGGAAAGCAAGAGATCCCAGATCAGATGCACAATAACGATCCAGATGCTTTGCTTGATTTAGATTGGTGCCAGCACAAAAGTCAGCCTAGCGAAGACAAAATTGGACGGGCAGATTATATAGGAGCTCTTCTCGGTACCGATTTTTAGTGAGTCCCCCCGGAATACGGGTGATAGGACCGCATTGCACTGGTATACAACACGACTATGCTGTGCCTTCTCGTCAACCCTTGGGAATAGTGAGTTTTAGGAATTTGGAAATTCTGCCTCCTTTTCCGGCCTATGAATTTTGCAACTTCCCCACCTTACGTTTGGGATTTCTGCCTTCAAAATTTGAGTTCTCCTTTTTGAGTCCTCTGGACACTGTCATGTGAATTCCTTTGGATGCTTATAATTCGAGCTAATTGTCAATTTGTTCTTCCTGTGCTGTTCTTATTGCTTAGTCGCACTGGAAGCATCATGTTGGACTGGGCCCTTAGCTCTAGACTTGCAACTTCTCGTTCTCTTGTGGTGTTTTATTTGCTGGTCTTATATCAATCCATGGGCATGACACCACAGACTAGGAGAAAGTGTTGCATCGAGCAGCTGCAGCACCAACCTGGTGGGGGCGAAGGAGTCGATCTTCCACCTAATGATTCTCGACTCTTTGCTTGGACTTTAATATATGCCAGAGTCATGACAGGTTTGCTCGGTGACCGTAGCAAGGCCAGGCCATCGGGCACTTCCTCAGAGGCTCGCAACCATCACTCATACCGTCTCTACCATCAAAGAGGGCTGTATCCACGTCTTAGACTGGTGAATGCGAGGGAATGTTGCTTCTGAATCGAAGAAGAAAAATGGATGAGATCGACCAGTCTCAGGTGATAAATCTTTTTGCAGAAAGCACGAACCGTTTAGTTGCCTTCCAATGCAGCATGCCGCTGATAGCCCCTCTCCTGGTCGAACGCTGGACGTACTGATGGGTAGGTTAGTCGACCATACAATAATTCAAATGCTGCATCGACCCTAGAAGTAACCAAAAAGTAGAAGATCGGAATCAATCTGGTAATGTGAAACGGCTCGTGATAAAGCAATCACTCGTCGGGTCGGGCAGGAGCCAAAACGAGAAAAAATCGCACCCGCATAAGATTGCGAGCCTGGCCGTCAAGTCCTGATCGGGTCTAACGCGATTGATTATTGTTATTATTATTATTCTAAAAGCCATACATTTCCTTAAATCCGGATTTGAGGCGCTGTCTATTTTAGGTTAGAGTGTGCACGCTCCTAAGACTGCAATAAATATAGAGCGAAGCCACCGACTTATTACTTGCCGCCTCCATTTCGCAAGACCAACCCAAAAGAATCTCGAGTCTTTAAAAGAAAAGCCAGCAAGGACGATATTATTATTTCATTTTCCACCTGGCTCTACTCCCCACCTGATGAAAGTAAAAGCTCTCTTTTAATTTCATTTCTTGGGGAAAAAACATGATTTAAGCCTCATCTTCGTAAATTTCAGGCATTTATAAATTATTTTTCCCCAAAAAGACTCCAGACTTTATTTCAGCGCGGTGAAAATGACAAAGGGAAAAGAAGAAGAGGACGAAAATAGAAAAGAGATAACTCGAGATTTTTCTGTGCCTTTTGTCTCTCTCTCGCACTGGCTCTGCTACTGATAGACCCACTTTCTTTCTCATCGCCCCACTCGCTCACTTCTCCTTTTTTCTCCGCCTTACAAAAGTGTGAAAGCTCAGCTCTGCTCCACTGAGCTTCGTCTTTGCGGGGGAGGTGGCGATGCGGAGCTTTTAGGTGGCGGTGTGGTTCGCTAGCTTTTTCGGGGGGCGTCCGTGTCTGGAATCGGATCTCTCCTTCCCCTCCTCCGCCTTTACCTCCTCTCCGTCTCTTCGGTGGGTTTCGATCTTCTCCTTTTCCAAGAACTTTCATCTGTTGCCCCTTTTTGTAGCCCCGGCGAGATCGGATGCTGATAAGCTGTGATCCTCTCTTCTGGGTGTTGAATATCCTCTGGGCGAAGTATCTTCGCGCTTTTGGGGTGCTGACTGTTTTGACCAAGTTGATCCTGTTTATTCCCTCTCTTGTCGGCCTTTTCCGGTCGAAAATTTCTTGTGGTTTTTGTTTGTTGGGTTGAGATCGCGACTGGATCCTGAAATTCGGTTTCTTTCTGCGTTTTCGAATTGTTGTGGGATGCTAGCGACGAAGATCCTGTTCTCCGCGATTAGCCCGGATCAGGCTTTTTGTTTTGGCTTTGCAGAGGAAGAGGAAGGGAAAACTGTGTTCTTGTTCCTGGATTTTGTACCCTAGTTTCCGTGCCTATGCTTCTGCAATAAACAAAAAGAAAAAGGGCACTATCTGCGATATGAATCGGCAGAATTCGTTGATGTCCACGCACCAGCCTCTTTTTTTGTTTTTCTTTTTCTTTTTGGATAGATTAATTCGCCACTAATCGTGTGAAAGTGTCGCCGCCGATTGTTTGCGAGATTTCGTAGTAGACCCAGTAAAAGCTCTGAAGTGTGGTTGTTATGTGTAGTGTTTTACTTGTCTTTGATGAATTCAGCTGCTCTTTTCATTCCTGCTCTGGCTCTTCCAGTTTCCTGTTATTGGCTGATTTAATGATTGGATTTAATTTTCATTTTGAAAATGATGGTAGTAAATCGTTCTTTCCTGAATAAATCATAAGCTCTTGGGTACTATCGATGAAACAAAGATGCCTGCAAATGGGTTTTGTTTCCCCTTCGGACTTCTGTGAAAGAGACCCCTTTTGTCGGTGTTACATACATACTTTCAGAAATTATTTGGTGTAATGCAACTGTAAATTCTCTAATGCAGAAGGAAGCGTGTCTTTTGTTTTGATACTTGCACTTAAACAAAGGAAGGATGTCTGATGGAGAAGAGACGCATTGGTGCTATCAGTGCAACTGGGCATTCAGGCTTCAAGGCGGAGAAGTAATTTGCCCTTACTGTGATGGAGGATTTGTGCAAGAGCTTCAGGAGGTACAGGCTCTGACGTCAGCAGATGTTTCAGCGCACCCGCTGTATCTCTCTCCTCAAGTACCTCCAGTATTTGATGCTGTATATGCTCTGCTAGGCGATAATGGTCTCGACCCCCGAAGAAGATTTCTTGGCTTAGTTGACTTGTTAATGAGGGATGCAGTTGCAGGAGGCAATCCTAATTTTGATGTCAGAGGACGTCCAGGTTGGGACGTAAACATAGTTTCAGTGTTTGTACTTTGCTTTTCTTCATCAGCCCCGCCCCCTCTATCTTTTTCCAGTCACCATATGATCATTAAATAAGATATTCAACCTTGACCATAATACAGCAGGAAGAAGACCAGGGTTAGCTGAGTGGGATGGCTATTTCATGGAACCGGGACTTGAAGAATTGATTGAACAGCTCTCTGTTGATAGTAGGGGTCCACCCCCGGCACCTCAGTCGGCAATCGCTGCATTGCCCACCATCAAGATCACTCAGACGCATCTTCGGGCCGATTCAGAGTGTCCCATCTGCAAAGAGGAATTCGAGCTGCAAGCTGAAGCAAAGATGATGCCTTGCCACCACATTTATCACCCTGATTGCATTGTGCCTTGGTTGGCACGGCACAATTCCTGTCCTGTTTGCCGATTCGAGATGCCTCCGGTGGGCGCCAGTTCTGTTCGGGGGTCAAAGTCGGAGTGACCAGAGTAGAAGCAGCAGCAGCACTCTAAGGAGTGGGGATAGTGGCAGGGACAGTGGGAGGCAAAGTCAAGGGAGGAGTCGTCGATTCCCATGGCCTTTTGGTTCATCAAATTCTAATACCCAGCAGATCCCTGAAACAGGAGGAAGCCACTCGAGAACCGTACATGAACAGAATCACGAGATGAACTACTCTGGATGGCCATTTGATTACTGAGTTCCCCCATACTTAGGATAGTGATAGCGTTCCCGAATAATCGTGGGTGGGTATAAATACTCAATGATCGCTCTTGTTTGCATTGGGACTGTAGTGAAAGTTGTCTCCGGGTCAAACTATCTGTGTTTCTGGAGTGGATACGGTCTTTGAAGCCGCGGCTTGATTGAATATCAGTTCTTATAACATTTTCCTGTGCATGGTCTTGCGTGTTGTGACCTCCACTGTGCAGTCGCTCTGCATTTTGCATTGGAGCTGCTCGTAAAGTCGACGGCTACAACATGTTTTTGCATTCCTTTTTTTTGTGTGTGGGTGTTGATATAAAATAATAGCTGTTAATCTGAAGAGTGATGTATGGATATTTGGATGGAGCATTTTTTTTCTTGGTCAAATTGCTCTTGATGTACAAAAATGGTTGTGCTAACGATGCAGAGCAAGCATGTTTAATAGAGAAAAATTTTACTTTTCAAGGCGAACTTTAATTTTCAAGACACTAGTTATACACACTACAAGAAAAGCTACCATATGGGATGCTTTGGATACTCAATAACAGTGAGAGGGAGAAGTTATTACATCATCGTAGTTGTGAGTCTTATTGCGGGTCACGCTTTCAAAGTAACATCTGACCATGGGGACCATCGCTTGCTATCCGTTGTCTGTACATTTGAATGAAAATAGTAACTCGAAGGAAGACAACCTAAGGAGCTTCGACAAAACGAGAAACCTTGTTCACGCAAACACCATGAAATTAGGTAATGGTCACAAGCTGCTAGCGTTAAAAAAAAATATTTTGTGCTTGAGTTGTCCATTCAAGTGATCATTGCTTGGATATCCGGCAAAGATAAATGAATCCTTGAATCTTTATGTCTTCCCGAGGTTCTCTAGTAATTCAGATAATATCACCCATCCCGCCCCTCCACCGATTACTGCAAGAGTGAGGTGTCCACCAGGAACCAGCTTGGGTAGTTTCATTGATGTAATTGAATTCGACTGCCTATCTGACCACGACATTGCAGCAGGGAGGATTCCAAACAGCACCAGCACTAAAATGAACATGGAACAGGGGATATAAGAGAAAACAAAACAAATGAGTTCGCCAAAGCGACAATCTCTAGTCGCATGCAAGGAGAGTAACCCTGCCATCAATTTGAGCTAGAAGAGTTAGGCTTACCTCCATAAGTTCCAGCAAAATCCAAGGCTTTGAAGAAAATTTCTGGATCTAGCAATGAGAGTATGAGCGGAGGAACCAAGGTCAAGAGATAAGGTAGAGGTTTGCTCTGACCAGAGGGGAGCTTCAACACTGCAGATTCAAGATTACTAACATCAACGATGGTAATATAAATGTTTATCTCGAGATTTTGACTTAAGTCATGTCTCGAACAAAGTTTTGAGGTGATGATTTGAATTAAGATTGTACGCATGGGGTGCTATGCACACTCATATGTTTTGGTGAAAGACATTTGGGACTGGCATGTGCTGCATACTCCATTGCAACGCATTACCCAACACTGGTTTATTGTCTATTTAAGAGCTGCCTCTCGCATCTCCGCGAGGGATAGTAAAATTTAGGCTGATGAAAATTTCAGAATGTCCACAACCGTGTACATATAGGTGCGAGAGAAACTTCGCGTATGAATTCTCTATTAGAATTCAACACAATTGACTTTGGTGGAGAAAGAAGCCTACTTACAGTCAGCCAAGAAATCGGAGAGGCCCAGAACAAATCCGATATAAGATGTTGCAATTGCAAGAAGCGAGAATACCTCAACTATAGGCTGTGGAAACAACAAGAGGCGTCAAGAGCTATGAACTGAAAGTCTGCTTTGTAAGGTTTGAAACTACATTGAGATGGATGTTGAAACTTGTCTAAAGAAAGTTGAAATGGTTGAAGCCAGACTTACGCCTACGACTCCATTACTAGATCGTAATTGTTGAAGTGGGTCAATGAAGCTATCAGAGCTCACATCAGCACTTGTAATAGTTCCTAGTATGACAGCATTCCATACAAGAAATAAACCAAGAGGTACAGCTGTGCCCAGGACAATTGCAGTCCTACAAATAGTGCAATGTCATCACGGACAAATTAAGAAAGTCTAAAAATAATTTATCAAGAAAAGCAAATAGGACCAGAATTATGACAACATAAGAGAAGAAAGATGCACTCTGATTAGGGAGCGAACAGCAAAGTGACCACAAGAACCATGCAAAACTTATCTGACATTGTATTTATTTAACCAACTCAATAATCTTAAAAGTTCCTAAATTTTCCATCTCTTTTGCTAAATTCATGTGCAAAAAGTGAGACTTGAAAGGTGACATTTTGTTGGAACTCAGTTGGCCACCACGTTAAATTTAGCACAAAGGGCCGAGCCGCCATGTACACAAAGACTGCCCGTGTCTCAAACTAAAAGTAAACCCAATTCCTTGGAAGCAGGATTCAGAGATTAGCATAAAAAATAAGGAATAGGAGTGTTAACTGAGATGGACGATCTTGAGATGCCAGAAACCTGCCAGAACAGATGCATCCAGTAAATTTTATTACCTTATTTTTGTCAGGTCTCCTTCAAGATTTGTACAAACAACAGGCACTACGTTCTGCACAAAAACGATACAAATTGATCAATTAGATCTTTCCAAAAAACTGTCACGATTTCAAGTGCTCCAGTCTGGTGAAGTTACCTGGTACACAAATGATAGTGCAATAACAGGTATACTCATTGGAACGGCTTCAAAGTTGGCTTTGAGAAGAGCCTCCCAGTGTATTTCTCCGCTTGCAACTGCCTAAGGAAACACACTCTACTTCAGTAGACATGAAAAACACACCCTGCTTGAGTCACCGGTACAGTGCTCTAATTGATACGTACAAATTGAAAAAGTCAAATTATGCAAACAGGAAAAATCTAAGTTTTTTCCAAAAAAAATTTGCAGCATTGATAGAAGCAGTAAAATTTCACAGACTTTGAACTAATTATAGGAATGAATTATCTTAGAAGCAGTCCAAAGAAAATATATCTGGAAAATCTTCAAAAAAAAAGAACATATCTTGGAAGTTTGTTTATTACCATATAGATAATTCATAGTTCAGGAAAAGCATTAACATTGCACAGCTGAATCTTAACTGAAGCTTACCACAAGAGCTGCGAAAGACAATAGGATAGCAAGTACTAAAACCCCGTTTACTGCACCAATCAAGCGTTGGCTGCAATAGAAGATGATTAGAGTCACTTCATTCATCCAAGCGGTGGCTACAATGTTTATATAGAAAATTCCCCATAATCTCTCTAAAATCTACCCAATAATGAGAAACTGCACAAACAATTATAAAGGGCAACTGACTTGGATCTTAAGTGAGACCATATAATTTTAGGCGATGTCAAGGTAGGTCTGTCATTTGGCAGATAAAATGAACCAACTAGAGCACATGGAAGCAATTAAAACACATGCAGATATCGCAAAGGAGACTGGTAGTGACCAAAGTCGAGATTTGTCCGTAAATCAAGCATTCTTTCAGGCTATGCGGGCATGATCATATGGCTAAGATAACAAGAAATAACATCTGCTCGTCAGTGGATTTGACGATGAACAAGTCTTTTTAATCGGTACCTTCCATCCAAAGATCAGTTTGAACAGGAAGGACCTTCTTATAGTTAACACCAATATTAACCATTCCAGATTATCATGTCTGGCTAATAGACAAGTTACTTGAAGAAATGAAATCATAAAGCTACACCAACCTGCCAAAATAGCAGATTCCCCCCATTACCAGTGAGAACAGGGTAGCGCTCTCCCATCTGCAACCATAATGCTGCCCATCAACACCTACGAAAGTAGAAAATGCACTTAAAAATATGCCTCATAAATACTAGTAAGGAACTAATCATAAGAAAACATTTAGCATGAAAACCAGGAGGAGAAAAGCTAGAGTGATGATCCATACAGTGGAATGCCGAGAGAGTTTGTTAAAATATCTGAAGAACGAGCCACATAAGCAACGAGGAGGGCATAATGAATGAAAATGTACGACCAACTGCAGGCATGAATGTAAAAATCAGAAAAGCAATATAATAAAATCATGTATATATTTAAATACATGTTTCTAAGAATGCTCAAATCACATGGTCTGTCGTCACTTGATGCCCTCTTAATTTCAGAGCTTGTACCCAGTCGAGTTTACAATTTAAAAACAATTGTAGCATTATTAGAAATAAACCTCCTAAAACAATAGAATGGAATGGTGTGATGGCCCAAGAGATAATCCCCTATCTGAGCTCATTACAAAACATGAGTAGTGCCACATACATAAAACGTTTACAAAGACCAATAAAAGAAATCCTTCCTGGCCCATTACCATTTTGTTGTGGTATTGTGTCATTAATACAGAGACAACTAAAAATGGCGGGTGGATTTTATGTTAGTATCAAACACTTTGTATACCAAGGTCATCTAAAATACATTGACTTCACTTGCTAAGACATAACTCAAGGTGAAATCATAATAAGACAGCACTCTCACTGAAAGAGTAGCCAAAGAGAATTCTTTACCAAGCGACTTGCACTCCAAACTTCCCTAGAGTTCTCATGGCCATTGATACCTGAAAGTTTTTTCGCATGAAGTTAATTGCAATTTGTATAAAAGATCAATGTTCTGAATGCTGCAATAAAGTACGTTGACATTAAATGTCATAGAACGATCCAAGTTTAAACTTCTTCCTGGGTTTGGGATAGTCACAAGAAAATGCATCAAATAGTAGCTTTTTTGGAAGTGCAAGTGGTTACTCGAGAGCGGATTACCAGCGATACACCTCCAGATCCCAGTTCACACATTGTGTTCACATTGACTTCAGCAATGAGCAGCCCTGTTGCAACCTGCAGTGTTTCAACAACCCCAATAATCGCTGTCGTGAGCGATAGTTTGACTAGCTTGTTGTCAATGATGAATTGACAAAGGTTCGCAAAAAGAGGAGAAAAATTCACAACGTGAATACGTTTAAAAAGTTATCACACAAATTATTACCATGAAGATCCAACAGAAAACACAGGTGACTGCGGAAGCTATGAATCCAGATTCTCGTGTCACGGCAGGTATGGCTAGAATCCCAGCTCCTACCTATCACACTTGGAATCATTAAAGCGAACGTCGCAGCAAAAATGACCCGCTGGAATTCCTCAACAAATACGACCAGACTTAACAAGCAATTTGTCATGCCCAGAATTTGCACCAGGCAGTAAGAGATCAAATTATCAGAGAGTCCGTGATCCAGACAAAATTGAACATAACCTACGCACGAAATTCACTCTGCACGCAACGCGACGCGACGCTAACTTAGGCCAGTCACTGCAGAAATCGCACGCCAATCGGTAATCGAATCCTTACCGTAGTGCCTGCCACCAGAAAAACCGCACTGGACAAACTTCCTGAAAACAGCAAAACAAGAACACGAACGCCGTCACACTAGTAAAGAGCAACATCGGACAACGCAGGCACTAAGAAACGCGCGCGCCGCGCGAGGTTGGAGGATACCGTACCAGGTTCCCGCTTGAGAGTGGCCCGGTTGAGATTCGAGAACAGCCGCTCGACTTCGAGTTCGCGCTCGCTCTCGTTGGCCGATGGCCCCTGCGAGGAGCATCTGAGCCTCACCGTCCTCGAAAGCTCGGAATAAGAAGAAGACGACGAAGAAGAAGAGAGGCGGCGAGCACGCACGGACGGTCCGCATCCGGGCAACCGCGAAGCAGGGGGCGGCGAGCGAAAGGAACGGCGGTTTCGGGGTTGGACCGAGAGAGGAGGCGACGGAAGGCAAAGGGGCGAAGACGGCGACGGCGCCATCGACGGCGCCTCCTCTCTTCTCCGCTGTGGCGAGCAATGCGGCGGTGGTTTTTGGGCCGGAGGGAGAAGCTCTCGTCTGCTTTGATCATGGCGAAAATGGTGGTGGTCGAGGGAGGGATGGCGATAGCGTGGGCCCGCGCGTGCCATGCAACGCATCGTGCGTCCATGGAAATTGTTAGCACGTGACCCACCATGGATGTGGGCGTTTGGTTCGCAGAAATTGGAGGGATGTCACGCGGCGAAACAAATGCCAAAAATTAGTGTTTGGGGGGACATGCAATTCGCCCCATCTTTAATCAATCAAATCAGAACAACTCACAAATTATTAATTATTTTTAATTATATTAAATACTTCTTCTTTCTTTTTTTTGGGTCAGATATTATTTACTTCTTGATAAGCAAGTATTAAGTAGTAAATAGTGTACTATTCCATCGTAAATTATTAATTTTTTTTAATTATATTTAATAACTTATAACTTACAAAAATATGATTGATGTTGAATAACTTTTATTGACTATAACTAGAAATTATTAATTGTTACATGTATTCAAAATAATAAGTATTGACTTAAGTTTTGGTTCAATAATCTTAAAATATAGTTGATAAATTACAAATTATATGATTGATAATAAATGACTATAATTTTATATTATACTCACTCAATTGAAATTAATGAACAACGTGATTACTATTAAATAATTAATAATTCCAAATTATTTTTAAAAGTATCAATTAATATACTTATCATGCATAAATAGAATTAATCAATCTTGCAATAGTTTAATATAGTAGAATTTATCATCTAGCAAGTACGGTGTAAATTAAATTCATTAGAAGATCTTCATTCAATTACCCATATTCACAAGTTTTTTTCCTGCAAGCAAATACAATAATTTTCATTCCATTTCATTCCAACAATTTATGAAACAAAGATAGTAGAATGGTAATTCAATTCCATGTCATTCCTTTCCTATTCCATTTTCCAATTCTAATTTGTTTCGCCGTATCAAATGCAACGTAAGAATCTTTTTGGAGCAAATGCCATGCTCATTAGATATGAGTCTCAATTTTCGTGAGGATCCATGAATCATGATCATTCTTTTCATTCGTTTGTTTGGACGTTTTTAGTTCATCAATAAGAGTTACCGAATTAATTTATTAACCCATGTTGAAGAAGTACTAATACATTCAGAGTCTCACTATTCCAAGAATCAGCGTACACGCGCGAACGACTCGACATTAGAGTGTAATGATGTAGACGGAAATCGTACATCTATAAAGATTTATTCATCTGATTGTAAAGCCAACAATAGAGAACGTTGATTTGCTTAACACTACGGATATAACGGGCTAACTTTTACAGCATGTATATATCTTAGATTCTTTGTTCTGACAAGAAACTTCATTTGTCTTCGATCTTCTCTTCACCCTTGCTTTGAGCACAGAAGGCCTACGCAAATTCCTCTGCGAACCTGAAATAAGAGCAAAATGTTGAAGACATTGTCCATCTGACAAGACTAAAATCCGATCTTATGCATCTGCTCGACTCTACTAGCTTTAGTCTATTGTCGACCCGCTACAAAGCATATGCTGTAGAATGTCTTTACGATGCTCCCACCAAATTCGACATCAACATACTCGAGCAGCACGCAAAGTGGTCTTTCTTTTCCGAGGCTTGACGGGAAATCTTCAAATCAATGCCTGGACTGAGTCATAGACAGTGCCTAACACACCTATCTTTACTAGCAGGAGAGCCGAAAGTGAGTATTGTGCCTCGCATTATCATCTCTAATCAATAATCATAACTTATTTAGGCATGTGAATTGCTCATGCTGTCCTATAAGAAACCCGAATCAAAGATACTGACTACCCATTACCATCTTCCTAAAAGACCTTCTCCAGCATTATTACTTGAGATGAAAACAGAGCTGCAAATGCAAATCAATTCAATCAATTCATGCAAATGTGTACTTTCTCGGATGAGTGATCAATGGGCACTCATTTATCTTCTTCATGTTCTTCCCTTCCTTTACATCTTAGCAGTAATCGCAACCATGATGATGCACTCATCGTTTTTCTCCAATCCATTATCGAATAATCATTTCAACTTAACACCTCAGGATTCTAAGTGCATCCACATGGTCCTCAACAAGCACAGTTTTAGGAATAGGTGACTCCCATCAGGCCTCTCAGTAAATTCAGGACCACATGTTGTTCCTAGATATTGTATAACTACGCGAAGCAAGGAGTCTGAAACACTACAGTGTCACAACCATTTCCCAGGCTTTACAAGAAAATCAAGTAGAAACATCTCTAACTCATCCGCTAACATGTCCGCACAAGACAGAGCAGAGAGCAGATGACGTACCCCGAAACTAAGCACTAGCCTCAGCAGGAGCATCGCCGACGAGCTTGAACTCTTGCAACGACTTGAAATTCATCCATGGCTTCACCCAAATCTTAGCATCATACACTTTCTTGACGCCGCCATGAGCCGCCTCCAAGGTAATGTAATACATGGTACCCGAAACCACCTGCTGCTTCACATTCACCACTTTCCTAAGCTCCAGAAGATCATTCTGCACGACACATTCACTCAATCCATAAGACACAGCTCATAACTCACAAACACCAAGACCACATTAGCTAAACAAGTCCGATGAATACTTTTCACAGAATCTCAAAAGAAAACCAATTACACAAGCAACACTGATCTCCCCTGCGACAACAGTAACACCATTATCTCTCTCTCCACCTGTTCTTGGCCCAAATTTACCTATTCCTCCATCACTTGTCTTCTGAATGTCACATCATTTGCAATTTTTCTTGCGCAATCATATGACACAACCCACCAAAAAATCATGCCAATTTTTCCTCTCGCCCCGAGCTAGAAATCGCAACATATTTTTTTGCATCGCCCCACTGAGTCCTGCGTGACGAAGGAGCGAAAGAAAAGGGAAAAAAACAAGAAGCATACCTGCTTCTTGTTTTGCTCATCGACGGCGAAGCGAGCGAGGCCGTCGATCTCGGCGCTGTTCTGGTTTCCAGCAATTTGACGGATGTCACCGACCCTCTTCATTATCCCTTCCTCTCTTTTCTCCGCCTCTTTCTGCCTCGGATTTGCAGGCGACGATCGAGAATTTCCCGGTAGCTGCGACTGCGAGGTGTGAAGAGACTCTGCTTCTTGGCCGCCTTCTTATAGGCGAGGCGATGGTTATATTACCGTCACCGCCGGGGCTCTGTCAAGGAAGGAGCCTTCGCGCCTAAGTCATTTGGTCATGGGCATTGGCTTGGGCTGTGACGAGTGTGTTACGTATGCGGTTTTGCTTAGTACCTACGCTTTATGTTTGTGCACGTTCGTGTGAGTTACGTCGTGGAAAAAAAAATATTGTAAACCAAAGTGAGTCTCCATTCAGGTGGGAGCCACAACGACACTCCTATAATGAATAATTAAGGATGCGTTTATTTTATGAAAAAAAAAAAATTTAAAAACTATTTTCTTAAAAATGACCGTTTGTATCTCTTACAAAAATGAACTAAGAAAAAATATATTCATTATTAACGAAAATATTTGAATATAAATTATCGCCGATAGTTTTTATTAACTAATTATTTTAAACGATACAAAAGATTATTTTTAGGAAAATATTTTATAAATTATTCATTTTTAATGAAACAAACGGAGTGATATTGGCTCACATAATTATAGAACATGTATAGCTTCTCTACTTGTGCTGCCATATTAACAATATTTGTTGAACATGTTCCATATGAAATTATCTATCTTCAAAATATTTATCGTACTTTTTTGAAAATTGTAAATTCTATCTAATCCATTACTTATTTAATGGCTTTGAAGTGCTTTTTCAATAAAATCCAAGAGCATGTATTTGTGCATTTCCTTGAAACAAGCTTCATTACAATGGGGAAAGCTAATAATATCCTACACGGATTATGAACCGATCTAATTTAAAATGCGTAGGATAGTTATAAAAACAAGACAAATTAGTTCACTATTACATGAAAAATTATCAATTAAAGTCGGATAATACATATGTAAACCATTGAATACAATTGTGCAAGGAATACTTGAAAATTGAACCAAAGGAGATGTAAGATTGACTAGAACTTTGAAACTACTCAATTAGATGCTCGATTTTGGAAATCGAGAACCAACACTATTGACCCTGTAATAGGACTGGCTAGTTTCGAGCTAGTTACAGGGTTAACTAAGGAATCCGCCGCTTTTGTTTTTTGCTTTCAGTGACATTTAGTTGGATTGAGAGGCAACAAGAGCCAAATCTCCATGCTCGAGGACACTGACCTGTCGAGTGAAAAATCACTTTTCAAATAAAATTCAATGCAATTGTCGAAACTTTCGAGTTAGATTCAATGGACATGAAATTTTTGTCCAAATTTCTCGCGTTAGACTTTATACACTCACCATTTCCTTCTCAACAGTCCAGCGACCTCTGTGGCGATGCATCATGCTATAGTGCGTCTTCGCTTTCTCTTTGTAGCTGGGTGCAGTTTGTGAATTTCCATAAAATTCAGGGCCTTACGCGCAAATTGCGGGGTCAAAACATTCAAACGCTTCTAGTCCTCGCACTCCAGAGAACATCTTCCTCTCCGCCGCACCGCAGAGTCGCAGTCGGCTCCGTCGGTCGCGAGCCGAATCCACTTCCTCCCCATAGCTCAGACCAGAGCGCCGCCCCTCGTTCCCCGTGCATCCATGGACGCTCCGGCGCCGGAAACCGGATCGAAGGACCTGAAAGCCCTCGCCTCGCTGTACTCGAGCTACGTCTGGAACCGCCTCTTCGGTTCCTCTCCCTCCCCGCGGTTCCGGTTTCCTCGGGAAAATCTCCGGCCTGTACCGCCGGACCGCTCGCCCGAGGTCCCGCAGGCGCACGTCCCGTCTTCCTCTTCCGCTGCCTTCCAGTTCAGCCGACCGCTCCGTGTATGGCCTCTCTCTTCGTAGATTTTCTCATCCGTTTGCCGAGGAATTGCCGAGGAAATGGGAGGACCTGCGACTTTTAGGGGAGCGATTGGAAATGTAGCTTGTCGCGGTCTGCGCAGTTGATTCGGATGTTCGGTTTTGCAGGCCGTGTTGATTGGGCGAGCTGTAGTCGGTCAATGTGTCTATGCACTTCATTTTGAGTTGATCGCAAGTTGTGTGAACCACCGTGATCATGTCTTAGTGGTTAGAAGGTGTATTCGCCGTGGAAGTTGCATGGAGATTGAGCAAGTGTCTGAAAATCTGCTTTAGTGGGGAATCGATTGCTTATTATGGCTGATGTCAGTTGGAATTACTAGTTCTGGTTCGTGCTTCCAAGAAAAAGTTCTTAGCTAACTCTTGAACGGTGTAATGCAGGGTTTTGACAGAGGCATCTAGAGTTTACGATGTCCTGGAGGATATTATGGCACATATATTATCATATCTGCATGACATTCAGAAGGATTTGGAGTTTTGGCAAACGCGAGCTGAGGTTATACTTTGCCACTGTTCAGCTGTAGTGGTTGAGAGCTTGCTTCTAATTTCGCCTTTCTGAATTCAGGGTTCTAATGTTCGAAAGATGTACTTCATGATTTTTGAGAGAGGGCCTCTCGCTTTCGTAGATGAAACAGTTCGGTTGTTACAACAATCTGTCGCAGAGGGTTATTCATTGCAACACCTTTGCCGCTCTGCATCAGCACACATATCTGAGAGGATAACCATTTTGACTTACTTGAGATGTTCGCTTGCTTCTTTTCTAGCCGAGGTTTGCATTATTCGATTCTTACTTTTAGCTTGATTGGTTAATACTTTCTCACGTAAAGTTCTGAACGTTCATAGCACATTGATAGCCATTAGCTGATCACTTAGCAGTTATGTAGTAAATGGTTAGCAAACATCTCATTAGATGATCCTATCCACCAATTAGATGATCCCAAGACATCTTTTTCATTAGTAAGTCGCACTTGTTATCATGTGTTGAATTATGAAATGACTACCACAATAATTCCTTGAAGGAAATGGGGAATCTCACATGACCGATAGTGAGACCCTATAATTTCATGAGGTTGGCTATTGTTTTCTATCCTTGCTTTGACAAGTTACCAGAATTAGGCCTAATCAGTATATTTAAGTTCCTGTCTATCTCCTGTATATAGTAAGGATGCTGAACCAGCTGGCCTCGGTTGGGAACATTTGAGTTTGCTTTCTTCTAGATTTTTGTATTTGATAGTGATTTAGAATTATATTAGATTCTCATATTATGCTGCATTCTAGTCGCTTTACAATCTTGGCTGGTTTTAGAATGTATATTTCCTGAGTGTAAAGGATGCAAACAATCCTTGTTTTTTTCTGGTTTTCTTCTTGCCTCCACCTGTTACCTCTGTGAACTCAATATCTAGCTTGAGAAATGAATATTTTGAATGCTTGGAATTTAATGAAGGATGGCTTTACACAGATGAAAACATAATTGGGATTTGTGATATAAAATTTTCATCTATTTATCTATCATATGTGTCAACAATCGATCTGTTAGGATGTCTCAGGCTCTCAGCTATTAAATTCGCATCTTGTCATCATATTTGAGTCACTTATATTTTTTTGTGTCATTTGTAAGATGGCGATGAGCACAAATTTAACCAATCTAAAAAATAGGCGTGTCTGTAAGATATTCGGTGATTTTACTCATGTTTTTGTCGTGCATGTCTACAGCTTTTGCTACCATTGTTGATTAGATAGGTTGCTTTGGACATGCTTATTGTAATTAACCAAATTTTTATGCATAACAATGTCCATGGATGCAATGACTTATTTTTTAATTCGTCCTAAGGGATTTTAGGTCTATGTTGAAGTTGACAAACGGGGAGAAGAATTGGTCAAAAGCCCGGAGAAATCTCTTCCATCTTTATTGGTCGTTATGGACGGTTTATTTTCAAAGTTGGAGGAATCCATTGGCTCTTTGCCCCTGCATAATCAGGTGTGGGCTTCTGTTACTAACCCTTTCCTTCCCCGTCTTACTTATCCTTGGTCTCCAGATCCTCTCTAGAAGTTACCTTGGAATTTTGCTTAGAGTTTTCCCTTTTGTTTTACGCCAAATGCTGAAACCTACAGAGGCTGATTCTCTTTATATACCAATATATGAAAAAGTTTTCATGTATTTTCACATGCAGAATAATTCTTCTCCCGATGGAGGCTATTCTCATCGGCTTGCATTTCATAGTTTGCCCAAAGTAATTCAGGAGGGATCTCAGTGGACAGATTGTGAAATTAGTGATGCTATCAATTTGATTTACCA
This sequence comes from Syzygium grande, assembly GCA_024733475.1. Classification (NCBI taxonomy): domain Eukaryota; kingdom Viridiplantae; phylum Streptophyta; class Magnoliopsida; order Myrtales; family Myrtaceae; genus Syzygium; species Syzygium grande. The sequence goes on from JAMXDD010000007.1 coordinate 29,138,246, forward strand.
GAACATACAGAAACTTGAGTCTTACTTATCTTTTGCGGTAAGTCTTAGTTACTTTTTACACCAAATAAACTGCTTACATTACTAGAGACAAAAGAGCTGTGCTGGTAACTCAATGCTAAATATCAAGATGAATTGAAGTATAGTTGATGCTTGCCATGACAGTTATATATTATTTACTTTACATGTAATGTACTACTGGCATAGTCCTTGCCTTTACAAAAGTAGTATGTTAAATTTCTTTTTCTGTAAAAAGAAGAAGGAAATAAATAGTTGATACGGAGATGGAGATTGGAATCTTTTTGCAGGAACATTTTCCTTATCATTCTTTTGGTGAGACTGCCACAAGGTCTTAACAGTGGTCAGAGCTGTTTACAACCTCCCAAAGTCCATCTGTAGTTATCATTTTGCAGAAAGGACTGGCTAATTTATTGACATTGATTGAACGTTTTCTTGCCGATTGGAGCATTCCCCCGTGCGAATAAATCTCTCTTACTTTCGTTAGGTGGCCAAGTACAAGAAGCCCAGAAAAGTTACTCAGTACTGGATTAGCTATACATGTGGAGCAGTTGGATTTGCTGCCTGCTCTATGTGGTTGGTCAGACATAGCAGCTTGGTGGGGAGTTCTGATATTAACAACTGGATTCGTGAAGCAAGGGACTCTACACTTAGCTTTTTCAATGATCACGTAGAGCAACCGGTATAGTTCCTTGTACTTTTCTTGTCGGTTTATGTATATATTTAAATTAGTATACCATAGATATGAGGGATTTGAATTGCTCATATGGTTTTTCAAGATGATGGAGATACAGAAAATAATGGAACTAATAATTAATAATACTTCATCAGCTTTTGTCCATCAGAGACGAACTCTTTGAAACATTCAGGAAGAGACATGAAAGTGCGATGGAGCTTGAAGAAGTACATTTAACTTCCAAATCTCTCCATAGGTTAGTTTTCTGCTAATTCCTTTTTTCCCAACACGGAGAAGATTGCACATTAAAGTAAGAACTTGGTATTATATACTTCAGTTTTTTATTTATGGGAAGACTCCGATGGGCTTCAGTTTCGGAGAATGCTTTAATGAAGTTTCTTTTGGTTCTGTAGACATAACATAGGTATGTGTTAGAAAGTCCAACCCAAAAGTTTAAGCTATCAGGTGGAGAGAGACCACATAAATATAAAGAGCATTTAGGACCCGTTGTCAATCGATATGGGATTATACTTCAACACTTCCACCCACGTGCAAGCCGGATTACGAGCAACACGTGAAAAGAGACCATATGAATATAAAGAGCATTTAAGACCCGTTGTCAATCGATGTGGGATAATACTTCAACACCCCCACTCACGTGCAAGCCGGATTACGAGTAGCACATGAAACTTTGACACCGCACATTCACATGAAACTTTTACCATGCACATTCGCAAAAAAGATAGCATTGGCTCTGATACCACGTTAGAAAGTCCAACCCGAAAGCTTAAGTTATTACGTGGAGAGAGACCACATGAATATAAAAAGCATTTAGGACCCGTTGTCAATCAATGTGGGATAATACTTCCACAGTATATGAGAGTCAATGCCATTCTTTTGATATACTTGTGAAACTACACATGGAACAGGAAGGGAAACAGAACTTCAGAAGTACTACATATAGGGAGAAGCGAAGTCCATTGCTTCAAAGATTGCCTCTACCTAAGCCCCAACAACAGTATAAGCAACAATTCATATAGATTGACTTGCGAATGCCATTTTATTTGAAAGGAATACAGAAACTTACCACGTTTCTTGGCTTTTGGTTCCTGATTTGACTTCCAAATTGATTTTTCCCCCTTCATTCCTTCTTTCTTTTCTGCTAACATCTTCTATCATTAGCAGAATGTTGAAGGCTTTCAGCGAGCAGACTGAGGGCCAGAAGCTGCCAGAGGATGCATCTGATCAGCAAATGCTAGAAATAGTTATGGCCAGGTATATGATTAGTAAAAGACTATTCAAAGGGATGCCGGACTTGAAACATTGCAGTTACAATTTCATAAGTGTCAGCCTGTCAGGTCTTAAATCGATTCTCTGTGATTTTAATATCTACTGGACAGAGCTTTCATCTACTTTTGCAAATGCTGTTATTTTGATACTTTCCCTTTGGCTGATAAGCTCATGAAATTCCAAATCCCATTCTTCATCTCATTATTGTAGATATGAGAAGGAACTGATGCATCCTGTGAAGAATCTTCTTAGTGGAGAACTTGCCCGTGCTTTGCTCATTCAGGTAGTACAGATAATGCTTGGTGGTTTTACTTTTCTGGTTCAGGTGACCGTACCATTTATTTTTATGGCTGCAGGTCCAGAAGCTAAAACTGGATATTGAGACGTGAGTTCTTTTATATGCTACTTTTGGCCAGTTGATATTTATCAGCTTCTAATTCACTCACTTTCTCTTACTACTTTCGTCTCGTGATTTCCTATTGTCATCAGGGCAATGCTTGAGCTTAACCAGATACTAAGAGCAAATGAAATCAACTTTGCAATTCTAGCTGCCTTGCCAGCATTTTTCCTCTCTCTTATTCTGCTAATGATAATGAGAGCTTGGCTAACACAGGTGAGATGACCATGTGGTGTGATTTCACAAGCAAGAAATGTGCTTTTTACTTCACTTTGATGATCTATAGTGCTTACTAGCTGTGTGAGTTGTTTGCTATACAAGCAATGGTGAACTGTCGTTATATATCTCACTGTGATGGCATTTGGATTACATAGTTGGCATATTGTTTTCTAGCTGCACTTTGACCAAAGAGAGTGACTAGGAACATTTTGCAACTATTTCTCGAAATTGCCGCATCATGTATAAAGACAAGTTAGATTGCTCCAATCTTACTTTAGTCGAATCATATATAGTTGCAAAAACATTTTTGTTTTGGCATGCATGCACTCCATAAAACTCTAGTGTACCTATATGACCATGTTCATCTACTGAAAATTGCCTGAGATAAAGTTAATGCTGTAATAGCACTTCAATGTGGTCTAAACGTGAAACTTGTGTATGCTGTGGCCTCAAAAACCTCCTCTGCTTTTCTTAGCTCTTTGAGTGTCTGAGTTAGGTGCTGATTTTCTATTTAATCATTTATTTTCCAAGGCACTTTGCACTGTTTTCTCATGTCTTGCTTGCTATTCAGTGCATATGTGAAAGAAAAGGATGGTGTCAGGACTCACCCATTAGATAGAGGTGTTGTGTGGACTTATTGTCTGTGCATGTGTCCACTGTCCGCCATGTGTTTGTGTAATTGTTAAAGCTTTTTCTATTTTGTCCAGGATACTAGAGCTGAAGGAAGAGGAAGAGTTGCTCGTCTGCAAAGGAGGTTACTTTTGGTGGAGATTGAGAAACGAATTATGCAGTACCAGAATTACATTGACCAAGGACTAGTAAGGCTCTATTATTCATACATATTTACCGCCAGTATCAGCTACACAAAAGTTCCGCAGTAATAACGAATTGGATCATATTATATGCATCAGATTGAATGCAATGCATATTGCATATTTTCTGTCCTTAGTGGTGAAAGAGACGCATTTCTTAATTTTTATAAATTTCTTGATGGACTACAGTATCAAAATAGTATAAAAGTTTTAATTACTGGGATTATTATCAGTAGCAATGATAGCATCCATGGTAATATTTTTAGTTGCTGGTCATTTCTTTTCTCGTGGTTTCTCTTTAACAGTTCAGGAAAATGGAGGAAAATGCTCTAAGCTTCTCCGTAAGGAGTCAGTCAGTCGTTATTTAGATTGACATTGAACTTGTTAGTTCTCTATGAAGTAAGAGCACGGCAACATTATCTTCTTCATGGTTTTATAATGCTTCGCACTAGATTTCGCTTTTAATATTCGAGAAATGTTTATGTTGCTCTACATGCAGAGTGCATCTCACACGCCTTCACGATAAGGAAGAAAAGGGCAATTCATACACTGATTCTTATTCAATTGAGAGAAAGAGAGAGAGCTGCAGTATGTTTTTTTTCTCCATCCATCAAAAGGTGCTGATTTATGCATATACAGGAAAATGATGCACGGTGCATGTATGGCTTGATGTTGTACAGTCTAGATCGCCTATACCTTGCTGTTGAGAGGCATGCAAGAGCAACTGGGGAATGGCCGTGGTTAGTTGTTAATCTTTTCTTATGAATATATGCTCTCTAACTATTCATAGTGCCTGCTTGCTATGCACATTCACCATTTGGTACACGTGTCGAGAGAGATTTTAAGTAGAGTGCATGGTTTGGAATCTTTTGCATAATCCCAAATCATGCACATCCTACATTTAGTGTGGTTTTGTTGAGCTTGATAATTTTCTGGTCAGGACGAGAAAATTTTATTGTGCTGCGATTGAGACGCTTTTTTGCTTAAGGATATCTAACTCTACTATGTTAAAACTATAATGTGGTTAGCGAATGAATTTAAAGAAGATTGGTTGGATGCCCATAATTTGGGATAGTGTGACTATCGTAATGAGAGATAAATTGCCAACCCTAGTCTAGAGCGTTAAACTATTATCTGCAAGAGCATGCTAATATTCCCAGTTGAGCAGGTTGAGACAAGATATCATCGACTTGGCAAAGCCTGGCCTTCAGACGACGTACAAGTTCAAAGTGACATCACGGATGGAGCGGATGTATGACTGCCTGCTTCCTTTACCAAAACGCAAGTAGCACCTTTGAGCGTTCCACAGACGCAAAACTTTTTGGAGGGTTTGACAATTTTATCTTCACACAGGATAAAAGCGATAGGCAAATGTATTGAATTTTGTTTGGTTAATTTTAGGAAGAGTAAAGTGATTCGCTCGTCATTAGTTCCTTGCCTTCAATTTGAGGAACTTCTTTTTCTTTGTTTCTTTGTTTGCTTAGAAGGTGTCGGACTTCGTGGACATAGATATGAGCTCCCTGTACTGGCGTAGTCGCAGTAAATTGCGGGACATAGGGTAATAAGAGAATTTGCAAGTGGAGCACGACTTAATGCGACAGGGCTTTCCTTGTGTTCTTTTCCCCTAGTACTATGCTTTTACCACAATCTGAATGCATTACACGAAAGTCCAGTCGTCCTCGCCAGATTTCATGGCTGATGGGCATTTGTCTGACGTGCAAGGACTGATTGGCAGTGTCCCAAGGTGTCTGACCGATTGGATGAATTACACTAACAGGCACGTATTGCTTTCGGCATGTTGTTCGATTTCACAGAGAATGAAATCATTCCTTTTAAGAAGGGGAATGGAAGATTATGTCGCAGGCACGACCACCTCGAGCGTAATTTTCTTAATCCACAACAAAGAGGGGTGAATTGTGGTGACCATTTGTCAAAGCCAGAACTTGCGCCGATTCATCACTTTGTTTCAACAAGGGGAACGTAAGTTCTAAGTTGACACTAAAAGATCTCGTCCTGAATTTTGATAGTAACTTGCCGTTTTATCTAATAATTTTAACATTTTGATAGTGATAACAATCAAACTTGACGAGAGTAGATGTGAGCGATGAGTAAATTGATTATTAAAAGTGTCTATGTTAACGTTGATTATGCCACGTATGACGATTGATCTCCATATCATCAATTTTCAGCTAAAACGTAAATATGTTTGATTTAGAATTAAATTAGCAAAAGCGTACTACTTAGCAAATTAGTGGGAGACTCGAAGATAGGCCCAAAACCGGCCCAAAACGGAGGATGCGCGCTCGGATGGCGTCGCCGCTCGCACTTCTCGGCCACCCCCGACTAAACAAAAAAACCCGAAGGAACTCTCCGAGACAAAAACTGTTCTGATTCTCTCGATCGATGCTCCGGTTTGATCAGCGTTGATTTTCTTGAGAGGGGGGTCGAAGCGGAAGACAAGATGAACAAATCGAAGGTGTTCAAGCTGGCGAAAGGGTTCAGAGGGAGGGCGAAGAACTGCATCCGGATCGCGAGGGAGAGGGTGGAGAAGGCGCTGCAGTACTCCTACCGGGACCGCCGCAACAAGAAGCGCGACATGCGCTCCCTCTGGATTCAGCGCATCAATGCCGGCACTCGCATCCACTCCGTACGTTCTAAGAACCCTTCCCCCACACACCCTCTCTCTCTCCTCTTGTTCACTTGGTTGTGGAGGTCATTTGATGAAAAGCTTTGTTTACCGGTGAATGTGGGGTTGGCTTATTTGCTGCGGTCGGTTTGCCTGCCTGGATTCTCGGGTTGTCTTATCGTGGAAATGGGTTTGCAGCATGGGGAGTTGTTGTGATGGTTGGAGGCTTGCCTTGGGAGTCGCTGTTGTTTGTTTGTCCACCAAATGCTCGATAAAATGACGCTATAGCTTGAATTGCTTCGAACTCGCAAATTTTATGAAGTTTCTAAAGCCCATCGTCCCCCAAAGTCTTGAAAGCTTGGCCAGTCTGTTCTTGTTTTTGGGTTTCTGTTTATTGATGTTTCCGATGATAGTTTTCCTCAAGTTCTTCACACCTGACCCAAGATTGCAGCTATCTTTTGTTTGCAAGAATTAAGTGATCTCGAATTCATAGAATGTTTATACGACGATCTGACTTCATCCTCCTACCTGTTCTATGAAGAATTAAGAGTGCATTCAGTTGTGCTTCTCCAAATTAGAACTACCAATAGGTTGTAGTATGAATACATGGCGTTTTTCATAAATGTTGCTGCGTAATTTTTAAAACCCATTTGATCTGACGTTTATCTTGGATGTGTTGTTTCACTTGTTGCCTGTTCGCTTTTAAGTCTGATTTCCAGTATTCACTTTTTTATTTCTTCGTAGCCTGCAGGATGTCAGCACTCTGCGGTCCTTTTATTACTTTAGCGATAGTCAAGATAATTCATCTTAAACCCTCCATCCATTTACTAATGTACAGAATGGCTAGTAGTTTGAATTTCTTGCCAAAGCAATGCCCCTCTCCCTTTCTTTAGAAACCAAAAGCCCCTCGAGAATATGGTTTCCTTCTAAAAGTAGGATGGATAGTTACTTATATCTCTGTCCCAAACTTCTGATAGATGTTCCAGGCAGAGAACTGAGCCAGTTCTTGTCTCAAATGAAAGCCACAATATGTGTCTTACCAAATAAATAATAAACACAACACGGGAGCTAACTGCAATAGCTGGAGCAAAACTCCTGGTTCATCATAGTTCTTCAACATGTCTTGCTTGTGGGCATGCAGTTGTATTCATCCTTATGATTGTACCTGTTGCTATTACTTCTAAAACAAAATCGTGGTGCTTTTTTTACACCTAGAAATGGCAATGAGTCCTACTCAGGAACTTGGGAATGCGATGATGGAATTCTGGTCATACTATTATTCAATGTTAACCTAAGTTCTTTAAGTCTCCAATCTTGTCACTTTTCTTATGGACATGGAACTGTAGCATTTCATATGCTTGTCAATTTTGTGCTCTGGCACTATAGCTTGTGTCTTCTATTAGTGTCATTTTATCTATTGCTGAAATACTCCTTTTGATTTGTTTCAGGTCAACTATGGCAACTTCATGCATGGACTAATGAAGGAGAACATTCAACTGAACAGAAAGGTCCTGTCGGAGATCTCAATGCACGAACCGCATAGTTTTAAGGCCCTCGTGGACATTTCTCGTAATGCCTTCCCTGGAAACAAGAATGTGGTTCATGCACCTAGGAAAGTGGCTGTGCCACTCAGTGTCTAATAGTTGACTTGTCATTCCTGTCTTACTCTTAGTCTCTTGGAAACAAAAGGTGCTTGTTGTTCCTGATGTACCCTTTTGGGGGCAGCGGCGATGGGAATGGAAGTTATCAATTTTATTTTCGTATCTTCTTGCCGGTGCTCCTTCACTCTCTTTCTTGTATCTCATAGAAAAGATTCTTTGGTGATCCTTTCCATATATATGAAACATTTCCCTCTGCATTAGTGCCGCATTACTCTGTTGCTGAATGTGCCTGTGAGATGTGCATACCAAGATTATGCCCATATCTATAAAGGTGAAACCAAGTAGGTGATATAACTGTTCTCTCTTTTGTTTTTTTCGTTTGGGGGTCTTTCTCTAGCGTGACAGTTCAATGAGAGAAAATAAGAGGTTTTGTCTCTCCTTTTCTCATGGCATGATGTCTGGCATGGGGTGGGGCTTTGGTTTACGTTCTTATGGCAAACGGAGAGTTCACTTCCTGGTGTCTGTTATTTCGCGAGTTCAATCTGCCGTTGGTTGGCCTCTCCGCTTTGTTGTTAAAGCCGGTGACTTGATAACCTGTTGCAACTTTTGCAGGCATTATTCCTCTTTAGTTTGTCTTAATTCAGACTGGAAAAAATCCCCAGGTGAATTTGGAAATTTCATAATAGAACTAGGCATTTCAATGTCGAAACTCCACTAGATCAGAGGGAAATCCAGGATTATTGCAGCCGGATTCATTTCTAGTTCATTTGCATTAATTCTGGCTTCATATCACGAGTATGCATTTTAGAAGTTCAAATTTCATACTTTCTGTAACATAGAAGGGGGGCTTCATTTGTTATATCAAAATGGAATTAGTAGATATCTCGACCGTGCTTATGGGGCTACAAGAGAAAGATACGTGGAAGTAGATGCTAGTTCTGGCGGCGGCTGAGCAAGGAGTTTGGATGTACATTTTGATGTTTAGGATTTGGATGTGGTGGATTTGAGAAGATAGGGAGTGCGTTTTTGGAAAGTGAAATGACGGTCTTGTAGATAAATGCACAAAAATTCCTAAGTTGAGGTAACAAACTTAGGTATGTCTTTATAATAGAGTGAAATTTGAGTGCGTTTTTCATATTTTTTTCATTAAGTTCAATGGCGGAACCATAGAGTTTGTGGCATCGCTAGTTAGTAGTCACTTCTTGAAGCTAGTTGGTACATTTACGATTCGATTAGGGACCATTTAACTTCCCATGACAATAATAGTGGTGGGCCTATTACGAGTGATGTATTGTATTTATATTAAATGACGTGGCAGATTTTTATGGAACGTTATATACGGAGCACATGTTTAGATGTCTCTCTACATTAATATCGATATATCTCTTATCACTATAGAAAGTTTTTAACTTGAAGTGATGAATGCTATCTAGGATTTTTTAGCACAAAGAAGAAATTAGAAGAAAGGTCATTTACTTATGGGTAAGAATACATTAAAAAAATGAAAGGAACAACAGCACATTTTCTTCATTTCTGGTATGATTTTCTTTTTTCCTCTCTTTCATCTAGAAAATTAAATATTTAAAATCAAGTCATGGTATACTGAATATGTAAGGGTAATAATATCGGTAATCCTTTTATACTGAAGATGTTCCTTGTGTTAACATGACATGTTTATTTACATTCGGGAAATGGTTACAAATATAAATACAAGTTAAAAATTTTCATATAAAATAATTTCATGTCTTCAGGGTTCTGTACTATATTATTCCTTTAATTAACATGTCATATTTGGATCTTAATATTGCAATTGTGAGAGAAAAATAAAAATACAGTTTGGAGACTAAATCAAACAAATAAATAAAAAAATAGGATGAAATTGTACAAATATAACGAAAGGTCACACGTTCGTTATAAACAGAACATTCCGGAAATAGGATGGTGCGTAGCGTGCTGTGATCTTCGGCTGCCCCCGCACTTCTTTCCCCGGCGTGTCCCGTCTTAAACTTTTCAAGTTTTCGTCATCTCTCCCCTCCGGCGCTTCGCTTCTCGCTCCTTCGCGTTTCGCGCGAGAGAGACGACGGCGATGACGACGGCGATGGCGGTGGCGGAAGGAGCAGCTCTGAAGCTCGCTCCTCTCAGACCGTTTTGCCCTAATTCCACCCTCCTCACCCTCACCACCTCCTCTTCTTCTAGGGCTTCCTTCCGCAGGCTCTCTTCTTCCTCCTCGGCCGTGCTCGCCGACAGCCACCCCCCCGCTTCCGGCTCCCTCTCCTTGGGCCACCTCACCCGCCCCGATTTCCCCATCCTCCACCAGGTTCTCTCTCTCTCTCTCTCTCTCTCTCTCTCTCTCTCCTCATCCTCCGCTTCTTAGCTGTATCGACTTCTCATTCTGCGCTACGGCGGCGGCGATCTCCGGCGCCGCCTCGTCGCTCGCGTCGCGGTGGTCTTGTTTCGTCGATCGATCGAATTGGAATTCTATTTTGGTTGCCTCGACTCTTTCTAGTAGATTTCGTTGGCGGTGAGTGTGTGTATGTCGGTTGCCGTTTTGATTGCCGCGACTTTTGCGCTCCTCAGGAGGTGAATGGCTCGAAGCTCGTCTACTTGGACAACGCCGCGACGTCGCAGAAACCTAGCTCCGTCTTGAAGGCCGTGCAGAAGTACTACGAGGCTTACAATTCCAACGTGCACCGAGGGATTCATTTCTTGAGGTGGCTCATTGTATCGTATTGTATTGTGCGTTGAGTAACTTTTTTTGTTTTGTTCAAGCTTCTGTTTGTTAAATGATTCTGTTTCTTATCCAGTGCGAAGGCGACGGATGAGTACGAGTTGGCCAGGAAGAAGGTGGCTGAGTTCATCAATGCGGCAGAATCTAGAGATATCGTTTTCACGAGAAATGCTACTGAAGCTATCAATCTGGTCGCCTACTCCTGGGGCCTCTCGAATTTGAAACCGGAAGATGAGGTAGGACTGTAATTAGGGAGTGTGCGATTGTTCCTGAGAGTGCAATAGCGATTATGCGGCAACTCCTTTGGGATAAAATATTCCTGCTAATTCAAGTGAAGATCAGATCAATGGCGAACTAAAATTTATCGAATGACTAGTGACAGGATGATGTGTCGACATAGGTCAATTTGTCAAGTCTCTGTATCTTCTTAAATACCGTTATGTTTGTTTCTTCAAGAAGAACCTATGGAATTGCTGAACATCATGGCGCTATTGTTAATGTCATGCAATCTTCTCGCAGATCATACTCACAATTGCTGAACATCATAGTGCTATTGTCCCTTGGCAAATTGTCTCAAAAAAGACCGGCGCCATTCTTAAATTTGTGGACTTGGATGGAGGCGAAGTACCAGACGTGAGCAAATTAAGAGGAATGCTTTCAAAGAAGACAAAACTGGTTGTAGTTCATCATGTATCAAATGTGCTTGGTAGGTGAAGTCCTTGCATGTTATATAGTGATTCTTTACTTTGCACATGTTTCAGTTGCATTTAATATAGATATGGTGGTTATTTGATTGTGGCTACTATATAGCGTTGGTGAAGAAGCATTGAGATGGTTTAAGTGATAATTAAGGATGATGATAGTATCTTTAGATGCCATTATATACGATGAGTGTAACGTTGAGTAAACTTTTTTGGTGCTTACAATAGTTCCTATAACACCTGGATTGTTTCATCTGTCCAATGGAAATGGAAAAGAATCTCAAATGATTATGGTTTATCATAATTGTCTCTTGGCAGCTTCGATTCTGCCTATCGAAGATATTGTTCAATGGGCACATGATGTTCAGGCTAAAGTCCTTGTGGATGCTTGTCAAAGTGTGCCTCACATGGTGGTTGATGTCAAGGCCCTTGATGCTGATTTCCTTGTTGCCTCATCTCACAAGGTTAGGTTCCTCCCTCTGCGTTGATACATTTACTTCATTGATAAGTTTGTGAAGTTCTGGAATGAACATCCTTCAGATGTGTGGGCCTACAGGCATTGGATTCTTGTATGGAAAGAGTGAGTTGCTGGCTTCCATGCCTCCATTTTTAGGTGAGATTTCTTTATACATAGAATGTAGGATTTATTTTTCGGGGATTGCTCTTTTGTGTGTGCGCGTGCGCTGTGGGCGTGTTTGTTTGAGATGTGCAAGTTGGTGATATTTCCTCCAAATTCTGTTGTGTAGGTGGTGGAGAGATGATTGCTGACGTCTTTCTGGACCATTCCACATATGCAGAACCTCCGTCCAGGTTGGCATACTCGACCCATCATAACCTAGATTCTGCTGATGACGGGTGGATTCTTGGGCTCTGGGAACCTGTTGGGTTTCCGAGCATTGCATTATAAATAATGTGATGAAAGAACTAATCTACATACGTTCAGTTTAGAGAGATTTTGTTTCTCAGGAGCTCTTAATTTTGTCAACCATCTTCCTTAACAGTTTACCTTCTATTGCCCCCTCTATTTTTCCCCTTTTCTGCCTTATAAATGATGTTGAGTTTACATGGAATAGGTTTGAGGCTGGAACGCCTGCAATTGGGGAAGCAATTGGACTAGGAGCAGCCATTGATTATTTGTCTGAGATTGGCATGCAAAAGATTCATGATTATGAGGTGACAGTCATATTTCTGTGGCTTAGGGAAACTGGTGTTCTCTGTTTCATGATGGACATTTGTTTTTGAGAAGGAAGCATGTTTATGAAGGAGACTTCATGAATGCATTTAGAATTTGCCTGTACTGCAAGAGTAAAGTGGCCGTAGCATATGAGGAAAGGGACAGTGCTTGTTGTGTGGTGCGGGCTTGTTTTTGTGTGTGTGCACATGTAAAGTAGCTATAGATATTTTGCACGTTAATGGAGGAAGAATCTTTTTTCACAACTTGTTAAAAGCAACTTATTGGTCTCCTAAATCTGGTTGAGTATAAGTCAAAAGCTTTTTCGTGAAAGCTTTGTTGGTTTGCGATGTTGCGGTGATTAGGCACATGATGGACTCTGCGACTTGAGATGTTGTTTCCTGCTGTTCTAGACAAATTAGGACTAGAGTCAAGATATAGTTTTGGCTGATGTATTCGTCACTTGGGATGGTAAATGATTATTTTTCTCCCGTGTGTAGATGGAACTTGCAAATTACTTGTATGAAAGCCTTCAATCGGTTCCAAGTGTTCGTATATATGGTCCAAAACCTTCAAGGAATATTGATCGTGCTGCTCTGTGCTCATTCAATGTTGAGGGCATACACCCCACTGATATTGCAACATTTCTCGACCAGCAGGTACAGAAGCAGTTATGGTAGCCAGAGTTGTCGATTTCCAGTTCTACCATCTTGTAGTAATCTTTCCTTTTTCTGTGATTTCTCTTTTCACTGCTATGTTTCTTATTTTCAGCATGGGGTTGCCATCAGATCAGGTCACCACTGTGCTCAACCCCTCCATCGCTATCTAGGAATCAGTGCAAGTGCACGTGCCAGTCTCTACTTCTACAACACTAAAGAAGATGTAGACAATTTTATTCAGGCACTCAACGACACAGTCGTTTTCTTCAATTCTTTCAAGTAAAAGTTGCCTCCCTATATTATTTTTTTCCGGGACTTGTGCATAAATATGTGGAAGTCGGAGGTAGATGGGTTTTCTTTTCGCATCTTTCCTTTTCTTCCATGACTTTCTGGATAAAGAGGAGTCATGAGTGTTTAGATATTCCTTCTATCATGTCATTGTCAAAGTGCTTACTTCAGGAATTCTCTGGGGTAACGCTTTGGTTCTAAGTTAATAAAAACCTACATTGTATCCATTGTAAAATAGTGTTGGCCGAGTTTTTAAGTTTTGGTCACTTGATTCATGTATAAATCCAAGTTAATGTTTCGGGAGTATGCATGTGGTGGTCGATTGTCTGACACTCTGCATTGAAACTGTAAGTTAATTGGATTTAGCATCATGTCGACAGGGTCTAGACAGAATATCAGAAGAAAATCTGGTAAGTTTCAAGCCAAAAAATTGTATTTCCTTGCAATTTGGTTGACATTATGCCTCTCTCACTCTTAACAGAGCTGAAAACGGTAACATTTTTCTTTCTTCTCTGCCGTGTGCAAAGCGGGATGCACTTTGGACTGTTAAAGAGGTCGGTTCTCGGGTACAAAACCCGGAAGTCCGCCCCGTCCTTTTTGTGCCTAAAAAATTATGGCGACGGGGTTTATTCTTGCGCTGGCCCGGCCCAACTCTTTGGGCCTAATTTGGGTTTGGCCGTAACTGGGGCCTGGGCAGGCCCAGTAACGTGCCTTAACTTCGGCCGATCAAGGCCTAGTGTCCAAATCACTGGGCCTAACAAGGGCCTGGACAGCTCCAGTTATGGCCATAGCCTGGGGATTGGCCCAGTGTGCCAACTCTTTGAGGGCTCAAAGGTGGGCCTCGATAGGCCCAATGCCGACCATGTTGGGCTACGCCCGACCTGGCCCAATTTGAGCCAAATTTAGCCTAGTGACTGGATTGACCCAATATATAACTCAAATGGGCCTTAAATTTGGCCAGGTCGGACATGCCTGGGGTGACCCAATAGCAATCATAAGTGGGCCTGGATAGCCTCCTTATCGGCCCTTAACTTGTCGAGCCCAATATGCACAAGTTTTTGGGCTATTTTCTGGCCCAGTGGGCCTTGATGGGCCCAAAATGATCTAAGTTGGGCCAAGCCTGATATGGGCCAACTCTTTGGGCTAAATTTGGCCCAACCCAGTGGGCTTTATGATGCGACTGATTGGCCCAATATGAACCTTAAACGGGCCTTAACTTGGTTAGGGCCTGGCTAAACTCTTTGGGCCTGTTGGGCCTCTATCATGGCCCCAGTTTTGGGGCTTGAATTGTGCATGGCTAAGCCCATTATTATTCGGCTTTTTTGGGTCAAATATAATTGAGCTTAACTTGGACCTATTTTGCATTTTGGGCCTGGCCCGATCCACTGTTTGGACCAGAGAACGTCTCGGGCTTAGGCTTTCCCAGCTTCTGTGGGCTGGAAACCCAATTAGGGTCGAGCTCGATCATTAAATTCGCACTACTCGATGTTTTACCAAGAATTGAATGACACTCCCGGGGACTTAAGATAGGCATTTCCTGACCACATCATCTATTTGGGTCTGGAAATTTTAAGGTTTGCATCGAATGGCTTGACCCCTAATTTATCCCTCTGGTGATTAACAAATTCGAAACAAACACATTAATGTCTCGGCTAGAGCAAATTTTGTCGCTAGCGTAGAAAAGCTCTCATATTGAAGCATAAATCGAGAAAAGCAACTGTTGAAGCAACTATAAAGGCTTGGGCGGTATTTCGCGACACACGTCCCCAGGCTACAGAATCTTTTCATTTCCTTTAAAAGATGGGACGAGCATTGAGCTACTTTCAAGCAAGCAAGGTACATTCCCAAACATCGCGTCATGTCGAAGGGCCAGGCCCACCGGTTTAATCCCAGAAAACAGTGAGATTCCGTAATGCCTTTATCAATCGGAATCTTTACTTTCAGATTCTCTGGGAAGAAAGCACGAGAGACTGTCTTATCATCCCTTTCCATCCAATTCTTAACCTTCGAACCGCATCTCTACAGCTGCAAAAGCATTTAAAAAGATAAAAAGACATGCCAAGGCAATTAATTATAGTTCCCGGAATAAACTCTGCCAGTGGGTGCTTTTTGTTAGTGGTGAATGTAGTGGAGGGCACAACAATCACTCACTCCCGAAATCAAAAGCCTAGATCATCTTTATCCGGATTTCCCTTAAAATGGCTAACCAAATAGAAAAATCACAAGGTAAACTGAACAAAAACCTTCAGATTTGGGAGTTCAAACTTCAAATAGCAGGGAAAATATCAGCTATACTGGCTCATCAACCCTGCAAGAGTAGGACCAATAAGCATCGGCCATTCTCATTGGATTGCCACTTACCAAATGCCCCACAGTTTGAAACTGGATATAGGATAGACCAACAACAGTAAGTCAAGATCCGGACAATAAAGAGATGAGTTGAAGACAATGATTCAACAAGGCACCGGAGCAAGCCTCACTGATATTGATACTTTTGAGCATCTTCATAAAGTAACACAACCTTATTCGACCAAAAAAATAAAAAGTAAATAAAAATTTAAAATAAACTAACAACCTTTCGCTATATGTAACAAGTAAGAGATAAGAGAAACGCCAGGTACAATAAGACTTGTCTGCACAATTCGTACACTAAGTAATGTGAAAGAATGCAAACAGCAATTAAATTACCGAATCACATTTCACACTTATCAAGAGTGTCATATCACTTGGTATATCAAAGTAAATCAGCTTCCAAAAAGGCAGATCACAGAAATTGCCAACAATTGCACATGAGAAACTTTTCACAGATGCCTTACAAACAGATTATCTTTGATAGAGAGAAATTTTGACAAAACTGATCTTAATCTATTTTGATATTCTCTAATCAACGGAATTTTTCTCCAAAATTCAGTATTGGAAACTTCAATGAATTAATAACGGTCGAAACAAACGAGCAGAAGGATAGAACAAAAAGATTGGTATTTTCATCCCCACTGACAACCCTCTCTATATTGACTGCAACCACAGCAGTCATCACAAAATCTTCCCTCGTGTGGATTAAGGAAAAACTCAGATACCTCGGTTAAGTACCTCAATACTAATTGCTCTTCCTAGTTAACAAGTACCCATTTTCTCATTTCTCCTTCTTAGCCAAGGACTCTCCCTTATACTCACCGCCTGCAATAACGACAAAACCTGCTCCAACCTGGAATAAAATGCAATGTATCGATGAGTTGATTTCAGCCTACCACAGGACTACATGGCTATTAATGGACATGCAGGCTTCAGCATGCACATGCGGGCTTGCGTCCATTTGCATGCACACGTACGCATGTGAGAAAGAGACCAAGAGAGAGAGAACCTGGCAATCTTTCAAAACAACACGTTCTTGAAGCTGTACATTACTGCAAACAACAGACCCTTGTATCGAGCAACCATCTCCGATCGTAACATGGTTCATAACAATTGAATTAACAATCTGCATAGCGGAGCATAGGGAGAAGCAGAGGAGATCATCTCAAAAAAAATAATTTCCAGGAACTTCTTATATTTTTGGCTGCTTTCAATACTAAGCTAAATAAAGAAGTTACAGAAAGATGGTAGACATTGTTTAGCTTTTTCTTTATTATTTCCTTAGCTTGATCTTCCAGTTCAAGTAGAATTACCATACCTTGACATTGTAACCTATCCGGCAGTGACGACCTATGACAGATCGCTTTACGCTACATTTATCCCCCATTTGAGATCCTTCCCCAAGCATACAATGCGGTCCCACCTATCACAATAAAACCACTTCAGGACGCTCATACATAAACTTGGAATATACATGAAACAATATGATTTTCAGCCAAAAATAGGCATCTTGTAATCACCCTTTACCGATTAAAGGAAGTACTGATGTTAAATTTGCATTGGCTTCTAGATGCTAATAGGATGAATACATTGAATTAAAGTAACAACTTACAGTAGTTTTAGATCCCAGCTCTGCTGAAGGATGGATAATATTGTTATGAGCAGAGAAAGAATAGCCTGAAAGATGATTTACCTCTCCAATGACCTGAGACATTTTAAAATATCAACTCAACAAGACGAAGCGGATAATATTTCAAGTTGAAATTGGATAGGCGGAAAAAAATGAATCAAACAATAGACGCTCACATCACGATTGATATCGCTAAATGCTTGGATGGAGTTCAAGCGGGCGCAATACTTGCTTTTGCTGGCAATGTATACACAACATTTATGCGTTCTTCGAGCGGAGGCAGAACCATATGAACCTAACTCATGGAGTTCATGGAAATTTGGCCTCGATGAATTAGACAGAATTTGTGACAGCAATACTTGGTTGTTCTGGGAAGCAACCTTATTTCCAATCTCTTCGGGTTGCGGTGCACCATTTAATAATATTTCGGATTTCTAAGGTTCAGATAGGAAATGAATCAACTCTGGCCATACGTAATCATCCAACCAACTGATAACAATTTACCTAGGGATTTCAGAAACTAACCAGCTGGCTCCGCACTAGATAAGGCAATAAATCCTCCTTTAAGCTTTGGAATGTATCCTTCTGATCTAGAATCTCTTGCAGTACAGTCCTGGGAGGAAAAAAAAACCAAAGGAAGAATGAGGGAAAGGCGTCCGCTTATTTATACTCGCAAAATGATGGGCAAAAAGTTATCAAACCTTTTGAAAGCATATAAATGGGCATCAATGAGATCAGCACGGATTTCCATCTGCATTAGAGAGAAGGATGACTAGTTGATGCTAATAACCGCTAGACATTAAGAATGCAATCAATATTCCTTTTAGTTCTCATGCATAAATGCATCATGCATTACAATGGAGGCTTAAGGCAGTGCAGAACCAGAGTAGACTGCTCTTCCCTCTTTTGTGACATAATGAAGGCATGCATGAGGGTATCAGTGTCATCTTTATCAAGCAACAGGTTTCTGGGCATTATGCAATTAACCAGATTAAGCATAGGAAAAGTTAGAAGAAACATTGACTACCTCGCCTACTGCACGAAGTATACTCTTCTGAATACGAAGATCGTTCTCAAGTTCAGCACCTGCAATTAGCAAAAAACGCCGCCATATGAAGTTTCTAAGTATGCAAGCAAATGTCTCCGGAATATCCCTAATTTGTTGTTACATTATATATATATATATATATATATATATATATATATGTTGAACCTGTGGCGATGTATAATAGGAACTGCTTTGAGCGGTCCAACCCTATGAGGTTGTAGCGTCCTGCTTTCTTGGTTTTGTCCTTTCCCCCAGAGGATCCTGACTCTGCAGGACCACTTACAGGAGCAGAGCAAAGCATTGCAGTTACCACAGCATTGTGTCGTCTATGTGCTGCTGCCACAGCTCCAGGAGGCACATCAGAAACAAGATCACCACTCACGACCTGCCAAACATATGCAACGGAATTAATCATTTATGTTGCGTAAAGAAAATTTTAAACAGGTATTACCAAGATGTCTTTTGCAGTCAGATGATGTGCAATGGCTCGAAGGGCTCCAGCTGTCCCAATGTCCTCAGGTACGGCAGCGACCTGTAGCATAATAGTATATCCCTAACTCTTTCATAAAGAAGATTATTACCAAGAATTGGTTTACTTGATGCATAACTTAGATTAGGAAAGAGGAGCATAACAGGATTGTGTTATTGGCATGACACTAGTGGTCACAACTAATAGTATGTTGTCTGAGTGACTGGATTCCAAAAAAACCACATTTATATAACTGGTCCTGCTAGAAGGCCTGAAGTAGAATAAATAATCAAAAGATCATGCTATCGCACTGTTATGTACCACAAGCTGCAAGATATCTTGGTAAAACAATCAGCATACAATTCCATAAATTTGATTATTTGCTAAATTAATTGAAGTGCAAAACCTGAAGTACATAAGACAGTTGCATTCTTCCAAGTCCCAAACAAAATACGTTCCGAACTGAACAGTATAAGCCAGACATATAGGTTATAAAGAAACTAGATAGGGATATTAATCTAAATGGTCAAACTCTTCAAATCTGGGGATTTTCAAACAGTACTGCCAGCTCAAGTCTGTATCATCATACAGAACATTACTGGTAGAAATCGATTCTCAGAACTTAATATTGTGGGTGCATCATAACTAGCTATGCTACTCTACTTTCAGTGGCCCCATCCTAGATGGAGAGCCATCAGCTAAATCTATGTCACTAGAACAGAGAAAATGAGGTGACAACCTCAAAAGGGGCAGCTAATCACTTGAAGAGTAAAATCAAGGAAAGTCAAAATCAGATGATCACTAGGCCATGCAGAAGTTTTCCCAGACTTTTAGAATGATTAGGTCTTGATTAGAGTTTCCACTCCCTTATACTAGAAATATGTTTCAGAAAAAGTTTTTGCAGTACTTAACAGTACTCAGCTTAATCGGAATGTAAATCATCAAGATGCAAACTAACCTAGGATTATAATGCCCTGCTTTCAGGAAGAATTAGGACCATACATTGCAGGCAGCAAATGAAGCTGTTTTCAAGGACTCGAAACAGATGATTGAAACTTCAAGGGAAAATCTTGCAACTTTGAAATGCTTACCATCTTTCAATCTCCTGAATCCATGTACTGTACAAACAGGTAGGCGCCTATTTTCGGTTACTATAATGTGAGCTAGTGTAAAAGCATTTGCAAAAATGTTTCAGCAACCCCTTGACCCTCCAAAGCACAGCCTCAGCGCTTAAACATTTGTTATGAAAAATGTCCAACCATGTCAATTAAATTAAGCATTACATATCATAACACTATGTCTCTTCTCCTGAAAGCTATTTTAATGTTGTTTCTCTCCTCGTCATCTCAAATTGGCTAGGAATAAGTGAAGGTAAACTACCATGATTGGAACCACTCGATGCCATACTGCAGTGAACTACACTCACATACCTCAACATGCAGACGGTCCACATAAGCACCCGATATCCAGCCTCCAACAAGGAGAGCCGCATCCTCTCCTTCAACGACCTAAAAACCACAGCACGTACACACGGTAGCATCAGTACCAGAAACAATTAGAAGCACAAGATAAAAGACGCAATCAGCAATCCTGACCAATTTCACACCACAGGAACAGGAAGAAGAAACTCATAAACCTATACTTGAGTTAGATCATCAACTGCAATCCAATTACCCTTGGGAAGCCCCTCACAATAATCTCGCGAAGCAAAAATCAAAGCTAATTTCTCTTTCCGAGAGAAGAACACGAAGCACCAAAAAGTGCTCGCGAATGGCGGACCGCAACATGCCGGGAACCGCGATTAGGGCAAAAGAAAGAGAACGAGCGAGAGAGGACTTACGACGATGAGATCCTTGAGGTTACTTTGCTCCAGGAGCTCGAGGACGTAGGAGAGGACCGGGCGGTTGGCCACCGGGAGCAGCGCCTTGGGCACCTCCTGCAGCGAATCCGACCGGGGAAAAAAAGAACAACGAAGAAAGATGAGAAAAGCCTTCGAGAACGGTGAAGCGAGGAGGAGGAGGAGAAGGCATCATCAGCTCCTCGAGGGAAAATCTCCGCCGCAGGGAGGTGGGAGGGATAGACCTTAGAGACGAGAGGGACGAGCTTCTTCGAGAAACCGCCGGCTAGCACCACCACCTGGAAATCCATCGGCGGCGGCAGCGAATCGGAGAGCTCCGTCGGTCCGCTGGTGCGAGCGAGAGAGAGAGAGTGTCTTCGAATTGAATTGAATGTTCCTTTCTCTTTCTTTTCGGTTTTCGTCCTGGACCGGAGTAGAGAGAGGAATTTAACATCGCAATATTTATAGTAATATATTAAATATTGGGGAACAAAAATCAGTTGGGGATGTAGCTCAAATGGTAGAGCGCTCGCTTTGCATGCGAGAGGTACAGGGTTCGATCCCCTGCATCTCCACAAGTTTCTTAGCTTTTTTCCGCTTTTTATACAAACACGATCCATTTATCCAAGTATCATTATATCAGTTCCCGCAGATACTGTTTCGGTCATCTTTCTCGTGGTCATTGATGATGGTGTCCTCATTTGATGTCCTGAAGCATAATTTTATCGCATTGAAACAATGAATCTTCATCTCTTTTTGTTTGTGGTCTTGTTGTCGGTAGCATCGGATAACTGCTTAGAATCCATGAACTCTTTTTTTTTTTTTTTTGAGATCGAAACTTAGAATCCATGAATTCACTTGATCGGATTTTGCATACTTCCATCTTGCTTATTCAGACTTAGCAAATGGGTATTATGAAACGTTTCGACTTAGCAATCACCACACAAATTCTGTTCTTTCGCCGATATATACCTATGCATCCAAGGTAGTCGCATACAGGCCCTCTTATAGCTTCTTACTCCATTGGTTCTATCTATAATCTATCCAGCGCATCACGCGCCAAATCACTTTCAAAATACTGCACCAAAACAGATCTGGCATAGATAGGATACAGTCGCCCAAAGCCTGAAATAGTCTCATACAGGGGACAAATGCTCCACCGTGTGTAATCAGATTTGTTACAAAGAGCTCAAACGGCAGAACAACAGGATACAGGAAAGTTGGGTTAGAATCACCCAAAACAATGACAAACGATGGGAAAAGGAACACAATCCCACAAGGCGTACACGATGATCGAAAGCGCGTCAACGTACAATACGATAGACAAAGAAAAGGGCGATGTAATTACACTCTACAAAAGGCAAAGATCTGAACAGATTATCGGGTACCTATAGGTGCTCTGTCATCTGGTCCGGCAAGCATGATCTGGCAAGGGCAATTTGAATTGTTACAGAAGAAATTGGGGAGAGAAGTAAGAAATGAATCAAGCGGCATGGACTGGACAGCAGAAGGCAGCATTATAGTCAAAGGCATTGTGCAGCTAGAAAAAGTTTGTAGGACTTACATTACAGTCATAAGCAAATCTTCTGGCAAGCATTATGGCAGCATTCCTTTCTCTCTCTGATTCAAATGCTAATACAAAGGAAACTCCTTGCTTAGCTTGCCAAAACAATGCCTGAGCTGCAGCATTGCCACCACCTCTAACCCCGCACAGCTAAAGAGACAGTGAAGGACATTACAAGTGGCACCCAAGATACATGGGTTTTTAAAAAGAGAAGAAAAAACTAGCATGGCATGGGGGAATGTAAGATGTAACTGAACAAGCTTGTTTCTAAGGCATAAACTAACATACCTAAATACAGGAGTTAGGTCAAATTTTCCCGTTTAAGCCACACAGATATTTACTTTTACAGAAATACCACCAACAAAATGATATGATTAGAATTAGAATTTGGAAAGTTGCCAATCATAACACTCATAAAAATCAATAAACACGTCTGTTGAGTGCAACCACAGCAAATGTCATAAGGGTGTACCTTTCCAAAGCCACATAAGTGCATAATACAGTGAAAATGCGGAAAGACAAAAGTCCCTCACAGTAAGCGTCAGACCTTAAAGCTGATAATTACTACTCCTTGGACGGCACAAGAATAATTACTGCAAACAAAGAATAACTAGCCACACCGTTTGATACCTGCATTGAACTCGAATAATATTCTTTGGCTACGGTCGTCTTTTCTTTAGAAAGTTTCATTCTCATTCTCCCGATGTGAAGAACGTGAATAGATTCTAATGGATGTTCCACACCATTAGTCTGAGCAACCACCACCTGCAAAGGCGCAGCCACGAGGACCAATAGAGAGGTGAATGAATGAGAGTATTACATGGGCAATGATAGGCCTTTTCTATACATGTAAACTCCCTAAATATATCTAGTTGAAGCTTCCAGACCAAAATCTATTCATTCTCATGCAGTTTGAGAATTTTGTTAAAAAAGCAAGGGTGAATTTAGAAAATGAGTTAGTACACCAATTTCTAAGTTTTCTTCACAGCTGTTGAGAGAACACTCACGGTGGGCTTAGAGATTTTAAACACCTTAAATTTCTACACCTAGTTTTTCCATAGCCATTCCAATCAGATGAGGTTTCAAATCCTCAACCCAAATCTTTCCTTAGCTATTCTTCGCCCCACTTTTCAATGCATCCAAATTCAGTGTTAGTTCCCACACTTCCAAGTGCTGTAATACCATTCCTATAATGACCTAAACCAATCTCAAAAGGCCAATCCCATAAGAAAAAAGCACCCTCAAGTGGTGATATTTTGGGAGGTAAACTTTATAATACATCACTTGACAAGCCCTGTACCATTAGATGTGGGACTGAGGATGTAACAAAAATAGTTGTCCGAGCTATGGACGTTTTCACCTGTTTCCAATTTCATTAGTTTTGTAAACTTTAAGGAGAAAATATTTGTAAACTTTGTTCAAAAGTGGATAGGATGAGCATGGCATACCTTAAACTGTGTGTCATGTTTCCGCACAAGTGCTTCAACATAGCTTCCCAAACCAGCGGCTGCATGAAAAAATTAAACAATGCTGAATGAACAGAGGCAGCATGAAGCATTAAAGAAGATAAAACCAAAACAGTGACCTACATGGAAGGAAAGAAATAGAGAAACCTAATCGGACCTGGGTCAATTGGACCAGTGGTTGTCAAGGCAAAGCGTTGGTCATCAAAAACAATATCAACTTGCAGTAGTCGCCCCACATCAAAAGGCTCTGGAGCATAGATAGGTTTGGTAGCTCCTAAAATAGTACCAAATAGTGACACCAAATTCAAACAATGGTACCAAAGAGAAATGTTCTCTGAAAGGATAAGTAACTGAGTTCCAGCATACACAGTGATTATGATACATTCAACATAATCAAGGAAGCTTTTTTGCTTGAGACATCCATAGAACATTACTATTGACAAAAGATGGAGCACACGTTGCACAAAATGTAATTAAGTGGGAGAGCATCTAATTAGCACATGACATACAAGGTTAAAAAAATTAGGATTGACCATGCATCTCAAAGGAAATGCAACTCTCCCTCAACTTTTCTCCATGCCATTTTAACTTCTGTTCACATCTCAAACAGGAAGAAAAGAATAATATTAAGAAGCTTATTCAATTCTGTGACCCTCATGATAAGAGATGGGGTCAATCAACATTTTGAAGTTTCTGGGAAGTACCAAAGAGAAGCACTATTGCAAACCACATAGTACACATCTTACATTTGACACCTAGAAAAGGATATTCGCAGAATTGATCATATCCCACTTCTAAAAGTAGTCCATGAGGGAGATGTTTCATAAAGTTCACATCAAAATAGTCATTAAAGTCATAAAGCTGAAGCGAAGAGCTTGGGATATATTTAAATACATGAACAAGTTGGCCACATGCTTTAGTCCTACGCCTTATGAAGATGACTTTTTTAATAAACCAGAGACAAAGCAAAATGACCATAATACAAACCTCAGTAAAAGGCAAGCAAATTTAGATTTTTAAACAATAAAACCATGTTATGTAAGCTAAAAACCATTAAGCATGAGCAGTAGCACTATATATATACGTAATCCCAACACAACCATGTTGCATCATTTAAAGAAAAATATTGAAATTTTGAGTTCATGCTACAATTGAATCACATGATATATGCACGTCAACCTAAAGATATTCAGACATACCAGATATAAGTTCCTTACTGCCACCTTCACATGACATCCGGTGCCACTGAATTGTACATTTAGATAGACCTGGAGCACTGTCAGAGCATGGCACAATCTGCAGATAGGAACCCAGTGCTTCAGCTCCTTCTAACTCATATAGAAGCAAGCTCATCTCTCCCTTTCTCATCATTGCAAGCTGGATGAAGAAAGAAAGCAAAAGGAGAAAGGGAAAAGGTAATTGATTACTTCACTTCACAAAAACAATTTTACATTTCTACAGTGGCTCTACCCAGAGGAAAAATATTTTAGAAAAAAATCCCCACTGAATTTGGAAGTTGAGGAGAAAAGGAATTGCAATCTTTTCACATCAGATCTGCAAGAATAAAGGTAAACATTGGAGCAACCTCTTTTTGAAGCTCAAGTGAACGCTTGGACTTCTCTGCAAGTTGATTCCTCAAGGCATGCAACTCATATTCCATGTCCATGACCTAAGTCATGAGATAAATTCAATCGCCAGAAACACAAGGAATGAACATAGACAAGAAAAGGCACACTAAGAATAGCCAGATCTGTAAAATACACCCAGCCAAAGCAAAAGCAAGATCTCATCTCATATCCGAGAAACAATCTATGAACTAGTTGCGACTCCACGATCCTTGGAACTTTTCACATTTTCATAAATTAAACAACAGGTATTCCCTTTCTACTTTTATAAAGAAAAGAAGCATACTCTCCTCCATGTACATAATATAATTGCATAGAGTGGCTCCGCTTTTAATATTTTAGCTGCGGGTGCCACACTCTGCAAACTATACCAGGGTTCTATCTTTGACCTCTTAAGCACATGTGATGTGACTGGTTAATTTTCCTTTTCTGGTCCTAGCTTGGCTATGTGATCACTATTTAAGAAATCTTCTCTTCTTCTATCCATAGCATTTTAACTATATCCTCAAGTGTTTAAGTTTTCATGAGCAAATTGTCCAATCAGTTCTAAGCCTATTGTATGGACTCTAATTCAATCCTAGACTTTCCAATTTTGTCAATTTAGTTATAAATCTCTGCGCGAAATTCCAATATAGACATGGTGGTCAATTTTAATTGGAAAACGCTTACATGGCGGTGTGCCACGTAGGACGGCAAGTGATGAATAGACCACCACATTGACAATTTCCCAAGGAAAATTAACCAAAAGGACTACATTAGAATTTCATGTAAAAATATAGGATTAAATTCGCAAAATTAAAAAGTTTAGAAGTGAATTGGCATCCGTACAATATGTTTAAATTGGCACATTAAAAAGTTTAGAAGTGAATTGGCATGTGTACAATAGGTTTAGGATTGATTGGATGATTTTTCCTATTTTTTATCGTTACTATCCGGAGAAAGTTATTCTTTCTACATCACAACAACAACAAAACTGATCTTGAGGCAATCTATAGCTGTTGAGCTTGGGATATAACCATTTTTCTTTTTGTCTTGCTTATCACTTCCGATATTCCCCTTTTCATGCATCAACTGAATTTTGTTCTTTTTTCCCCTTTTTTACTTTGACCGTGACAATTAAACACAACGATGATATAGAAGATTCACTTAGAAATACAGAAAAAGAAATGGCAGATACATATATTAATGTGAGAAATCAATGTTGAAGACCAAATTCCTTCTTATGAACTTCTTCTATTGCAGAATTCATGAAGATTGAGTTAGATAGAGAAGAACGGTGGCCCATCCCTATATTCAGATCAAGAAACCCACATTCTCCATCTACACAGAGCCACCTAAAGGAAGTCTTTGCTCCTTAGAGAAATTTCCTCCTCATGATTGCATACTACCATCCAAGTTACCCATTCCTGGAAGTCATTCCATCCCTCCACTTGAGTTTCTCGGTCTAGAAGTAACACAGGCCCTTTCCTCTGGAACTCATATAGGGTCATAAATCATAATTATTTGCATCTAAGGACCACCCAAACTGAAACAAACCTACTTTGCCGCAGTTATAGCGTGAATCTCTTAAATTGCAGAAACTATTACAAAAGGGAGCACGCATCTTGCCCACATGCATCAAGGAAAACAATGTAAGAGAGATGCTCATTGAGGCAACAAATAAGTGCAGCTTGAGAGTGCATCAAGCTGGCTCATTTACCTTACTTCGCTGATGCAACATGATGATCCGCCTAGCCTCTTGAACCTCTTTCATTAATCCTTCCAAGTCCTAAAAGATCCGAAAGAGTTCTGTCAGACTGTCAGTTAGACACTGCAAATACAGTGTCAAAGGCCAACTTTCTTGAACTGCTTGGAAAAGTGAGATATGCAATTAACACTAGATTCCGAATGCCACTGGCCATTTTATCGTAATTCTAATTTCCAAGACACAAGCAACAAAAAGCTCAATTTTGGGCAATCGTGCAAAAAATATCACAGTGCCCCAAGAAACTGTTATCAGAGAACACACAGATAGCTTCTGTAACTCATACATGTTTCCCTGAGGCTCGAGATGTGCGTTCATGCTCCTGAAGGGCCTCTTCTACTCTTCGAACGGCAGCTTTGGCACTCTCAATTTCAGCTCGAGCAAAAGCCCTTTCTTCATCAACAAGTTTTTTGGCATCCTCCGAAGCCTAACATGGAAGCGAGCAGTCAATATCAGGAGGAAATTTGCACAGAATAATTACAATAAACCAATAATTTACAGACCCTGAGTCTTGAAGGTCCGATTCAAACAGATAATTTTGTTCTTGTCAATTTTGAGCTGCTAACCACTCTTACTTTTACAGAGTGTTCTTACACAATGTAGCAGCTTCTACTTGAAAGCAATTTCATCACTCTGAGACTTGACGGTTCTAAATACACCGGGCCAAATTCGTGCAGTTCCCAGAAAATTAAGGTGGTAAAGAGCAATTATGTGAAAAATGGATCTCCCACAATTATTTTCTCATAGTAAACGCACACTGTCATTGATTTCTTGCGTGGTATTCTTTTAGTGGTTTGCAGCACAGAAACCTATATCCCAAGAAAATAAAGCCTGTGTTTAGAATCATCTCTTAGGAGATCTTGTCGACAAACCCAATCCACCCTTTGGTCCTGCAAAATCAAACAATGTTGTATAGCCCGTAGCCCCATATTACAACAAGATGCACAATAACTGCCTAGAGAAGTCCCCTCAATGCGGTACCTTAAAAATCAAGCCCAAATATAACCCTGTCAACAAAAAAATGTGTCCTCAACTTTTACTTAATACCCATCACTCCTCCAAATATATACTTCATCTCTCATTCGGCAGTTTTAAATAGGCAATCTTTCCATCACTCGTCATTTTTCCCTGAAACAATTAAAACTGCAGACAACCTCTTTAAATACCGGGTACCATTATATCATGATCCTCTTCAAAAACAAAGCCCAGACTTTTTTTAGTTATGTGATGGTATCATCGCAACGTTCAAACCAATTCCCACTTAAAGCTCTCAGATTGAGTGTTCATATTTTACTAGCGGTTGTTTTTAATGGCTGAAGGGTTCACAAAACAAAATTTGACTGGAAAATGTGTAACAGAGCCTGATATTTACAAAGAGAGTATCATGTGAAAACCCAAACCTATGATAATGCAAGTAGGATCCATCAACACTCATTGACAAACGATATATAGATTGACAAACTTCTATTAGAAAGAAGTGCACCTGCTTGAGGAAATTTGCTAATTTCTTTACTTCAGCCTTCTCCTGGATTAACTCTCCTTCTCTTTGAGTCAACTGAGAAGCCAAAGACTCCACCTACAAAAAGCCAACTCCATTAAATTCTTTTGTGTTTCAGCACTCACTTTACTAAAAATATTATACTGTGCTTTCCAAAATTAGAATGGGATTACTCATTCCTATAACTAACATGTCCAACGAACAAAATCTACTGCTGAAAAGAAATTACAAAAAACACACTCCAAGAGTTAAAAAAGAAACAATTACCGAGCAACTCGACAGTGTGCATTTTAGTAATTTCCTTCCTGGTTAAGCAGTGATACAATTATTAAAATACTTAACTATATTCTACAATTTAAATTTCCACCTGTAATTATCTTTCTCTTTCATGATGGTGAGCTAATTGTGACTGGCGAGACTCAAAGAAGGGGCTGTGGGGGAGCCTAGAACCACTCATGCAGGAAACGAAAAAAATTGTTGCTACATTATATAGCCTGCAATTTCTGATGAACGGTGTGTAATAAGCTCACAGGAGTCAACGAGTCAACTTCAAATTGCTTTCCTCTTTCCAAGGGATGAATATATTTGCAAAAGAAGATAATGTTGGAGGATCATGCCATTGAAAGAGGGGGGAAAGGGGGAACGCAAAGGACGTAGACAGAGACCTTACATATACCAGAGTGACTGTTTCAAAAGGAGAATGTAATATCAGGAACAGAAATGAAAACTGACCATGGCTATTGCTCCTTCAACATCATCCTTGCTTCTACCTGACACCCGTCCTCGCAAGGATTCCAATGCATCTCTAAGCTTCTTCAAAAGAACATGTTTCTCCAAGGAAGCAGCCTCCCTGAGTCGAGCCTATTTACATGCATTCATTAATGACTTTGTTAGTATGAAAGGGCAGAGAAGAGCTCCTGTGAAGCAAATTTGACGTCCAAGTTATATATTCACCGCTTGACTGGAAGGTGAAAGTTAAAGTCACATCTACTCTATTCAGTTAGTTGAATCAGTATGACAGGAAAAATATTCAGTGAAACAACCTGCTCATGTCACCTCATTTGCGTAGGTACACT
Organism: Syzygium grande; assembly: GCA_024733475.1. Lineage (NCBI taxonomy): Eukaryota > Viridiplantae > Streptophyta > Magnoliopsida > Myrtales > Myrtaceae > Syzygium > Syzygium grande. Next base: position 29,167,738 of record JAMXDD010000007.1, read on the forward strand.
GAATCAAACAATTTCACAGAAAATAATAAGCAAGAATTCCCTCTGTTCCGTAAGAAAAAACAGCATGATGCGTTAACACCACTACAGAGGGACAATTACGACATGCAGCAAAGATTTTTAATCTCTATGAGCATCACTTGCAAAGAGGAATGTGTACATTTTAGTTTCAATTTAAAAGAACATAAGCAAGGACGTATGAAAGGGGAAATCATTGTTTCACTGTAGAGTATATTGCACATTAGTCCTGAAATGGATTGTAGTATATCCTAAATTCATCAGTTTAGATTACAATGAGAAACAAAAGGCGAATACTAAATCTGCTAAATCTACCTACCTCATCAGATAATTTAGCAGCAGCAGCCAGCCCTTTCTCAAATTTACTAGCAAGATCACGCACTGATAGACGCTTTTGCTGTTCCAGCAACTGAGCAGTCTCGCGCGCGACAACTTCTTTCAGAGACAGAATCTTTGCATCGTCTCTTGCATCTATAATCTGATTGTTGGCTCCAATTTTATACTTCGGAAACCGAGTAGACGCAAATATCACATCAGCAGACACAGCAGGGACCGGTCTTTGGATTGCAGTGCCAAAATCACGAGTTATCCTCGTCATGTTTGGGAGCGGATCACCCTGTCTAAAACAATTAGCAAGCTTTATGAATAAGGAACCCAAAGAAATTACTGAAACAAAAAGGGCTTCTCAACCTACAAAAAGCAATGTGGGACAGGGGATACCAAACCTAATCAATTCCATTAGGTGAACAACAGCAGACATTATGCCCCTGATGACCGCAATACACAGCGGAACTAGAAGAAAGAGGCCAAGTTGCCAAAACGGAGCTACTATTCCGGACTACCCTCGAACTACTCGGCAAAGAAAACGATACCCAGTAATTTTAGCCGCAATGCCCATCGGTGCTGAAGCTTAAATCCCAAAAAAAATTGATAAAAATCTGAATCTTACATTTTAGGACAAGGTTTACTGTGGCTTTATTTCCACATCCATGCACACCGGGTTTTGATTCCCAAATGGGAAAGAAGGTTATTGACCATAACAGCTAAGTGACAGAGATCAAGAGCAAAATGCCGTGAGCACAGCACAGCTATCGAATTCAAGTCTCGAACAGAGAGAACAAGCAGACGAAGCTGAATCAAATGCTCGTTACAGTAACTCCCAGAAGGGAAGCAAAAGTAGAGAACAGGCGGTTGTCGGACCTACGAATCTCGCGCGAATGACCGGAAAACGAGCCGGGCTTCAACGTCGAGATGCTCGGATCAGGAGCGAATCGGCTCGAGCTCGTCGATCCCGGAGCGGAATGACATTGCGGCAGCGAGTCGACTGAGAAATCGGGAGCAGAACCGAGCGATGAGGGGAGCAGGAAGTGTTGTACGTAGCAGTTGCTCTGCTCCGTGCTTGCTTTTCGACAAGGAAAATGACAGGGGAAAAATAAATAAATAAATAAATAAACCGCGTCCTATGTTGTAATGGAATTTTCGGACATATAAAAAAATATTTTGCGCCGCGAGCATTTTAACGGTCAGGCCAGAATCTTGACCAATCAGGAGATGACAATGGGGTAATTGGATTTTGTCCCCCCGTATTTTCAGGATTTGTCTCGATCAACCCTCGTGACGCCAACTCCTTGAACTTTACTTCTGTAAGGTACGTAGCATTTTACACGAGCAAATTTTATAGTATTATTAAAATTTAAAAGGTTGTGTAAAAAGTACTGGGGAATCTACCACCAACGCTCGGGGGTTCCGGATTGAGAAAAAGCCAAAGTGCACTAATAGTAAATTTTAGATTAAGCAAAAAATGAAGATGCAAAAAGTAAATCCAAATTGGGTCGTATTTCATCAATTTGGGCCAGTGTCCCAATTCTGACTCCTGACTTGATGATGGGCTTTAAGCACGTGACACCACATGTCGTGGTTTAATGGCTAGCGCAATTCTTATTTCCCCTATGCAAGTTCGGATTAAATCAATTTTTGCTATCCTCATCGAACTCGGAATTTATTAAAATAAAATGCCTGTAACTTTTGAATCCCTTTTCACAAGAGAAATGATATATGACAATCATTTCAATCTCATCTATTGCTTCAATCAGCTCATTTGATTCAAAGTGCTGCAGATATCATTATGTAGGAATTAAATCTCTAACATTGGGCAAAATTTGAGCCAAAAATAAATTTGTAGCAATTTGACTAGACAAAGTAAATTATAGACATTAACTTAGACAACTCCACAGAGGAGGCATCTCCATCTTTTTACCCGGACGAATATAAAGGAGAGAGAGAGCGATGGCATAATCACAATTCTTTTAGGTGAAGTTGCCACGACATCAAAGGAGGCTAAGCCAGTGGCCGAAGACATTGGTGGCGGGCGGAGGCAGCGGGACTATGATGGCCGAGCTGAGGTTTGGATATTTTACTTTGTTGGCTAGGTTTTGATCATGGATATATGTGGAAAAAATGGGTAGAGATATTTGTGAAAAAAGAAATGACAATCTATTAAATAAGCACACCATTTTGCCGAGTTGAGGTACGTAACTTATAATTTTGAAAGTAAAGATATGCTATTGCTATTGGTTAAAAATTTGAGCATGTCTTCTACATTTTCCCTTCTTTTTGTTGTCCTTTTCTTTTACTTTGATTTGGATTTCTTTTATTTGTTTTCCCTCATATCATATATAGCCAATCTGCATCGGGACCGACCCAACTCATCAAATGTCACGGTTTTTCATCATGGTTTTTTGGACACAAATTTTGGCGATTCTGAAGTCGGACACGATCCACTTTTACTAATGGGCAATAACAATCTTACATAAGCCTAGCCCGATTTCTCTATTGATTATCTTGAGTCGACTCATGAACTCCGCGTGTTGATGATGCGTGATTAACTTAATGTCCTGCCCATCCGGATTATCAAGGCAAACTCATGTATGCAATTTGATGTCACTAGGGGTGACATGCTCATCGATTCGTTTATTTTGCCTCAGTAGATGGAAGAGAAAATGATAGGGAGTGGTCTCAAACGTTTCACTCTTTTTCTCAGGTGATTGACATGATTTAAAACAAGCACATCATATATGTCAATAAACATTTAAAAGGAAATTGTATTCAGCTCGTCATGAAATATAGAGTATAGACATCATATATTCGATGCCCGCCATGAAGTAACCTATTACTCATAGTAATCTTTACGCCTTCCGATCATTGCCTAGAAAGTAATTAAGGGAAGCAGTAATTTGCTTGATGCTAATTAGGACAAGTTTAATCATGGGCCTTGATAGTCGATGGGCTTGGGCTAGGCCTGTTCTCGGAAGCTTCAAGAAGATGGATTTAGCATTTTTTTTTTTGTAAATTTTCCTTTCAACAAACACATGCTATCCTCATGATTATTAGTTGAAATTCACTTTCTTTAATATTAAAAGATAAAAAAAAATTACCAAATATTAGTATTTAAATTGAGAACCTTTTGCTTTACCAACTGTAGCACCATGTTCGGAGGGGGCAAAAGTAAAGATAGAGAGAGACAGAGAGAATGGTAAGTATCGTGAATGAGTCCAAATTCATCTACGCAAGCCTAGAGAAGAGGTCGGCCCAAAGGTTAAAAAGCAATTTGATTTCCGATCGCATAGGTATCTTGAAAAGGGACTCGCATTAACTTTGTTTTTCAGCTCCTTTTGTCTTGTCATTCGGTCAAAAAATAAGAAGTTCGCATTAATTTTTTCAATTTTTAAACGCTCCCGACATTTTTGAATTTTGAAAAAGAGCTAATCGTAATTGAGTCTCCTTGACGTCTTTTCTTGCAATCTACCTGCGCCACGTGTGCTTCGATAAATCGTAATAACAACGACAGCAACATTAATAATCATGAAAAACCTACGTACGGGTGTTGTTTTGACTGACCATTTCTCAATTCAGCTCTGCATGTGATGCGGTCTCTTCAGTAATTTAGATGGAGGAAGTTGTCCGAGTACTCAACGTGGCACAAGCGTTTTTCTTCTGAACTTCAAAAGGCATTTTTTTTTATCCGTGAGAGTATCGAAATTCTTGACGATTTATCTTGTTGGAGATAAAATAATCCTTTTGTACGCATTTGCTCAAGTCAAAAGACGTGCAAAACACGACTGTTGCAGTGGCTACTTCTCACTTTCGACACTTTAAATTGAAGGATCATATTATGGGTCGCTCGTATTTAATGGACTTAATAGGATATGATGTAACAAGATAAGTAAGTCTCGTGGTGAATAATATCGGAATACAAAGTTGGTTGACGTGATCTACCGCTGTGCAGAGTTACTATTGCGAAATGTGAATAGCAAGATTTGTATCCCTATTTCGTTTTTCTTTTTCCCTTTCATTTACCTATTGAAAATCCGACGGTCCAATGAATGAAATTGTCACTTCATCATGGTAAAATTCCATGTAAATTTTACTGGGGAAGGTGTACGTCGCACGTGAAACATGTCATGTCATGTCGGCGACCGAAGAAAAACGTAGTGGAAAAAACGATGAGAATGAAAGGAAAGTAATCCATTCGGGAATCTAAAGGAGGAAAGACCAAAAGGTGGAGAGCGAGAGAGAGAGAGAGAGAGAGTATCTAGTGACTCAATCCGGCTCCCAAAAAAAGCATATGCTGGCGGTCAAAGACTCCATTATTGCAAAGTCAACAAATCTGATTGATCTTGTAACATATTTTTGGTCGAAATTGAAATTGAAATTACACAAGACGCTCCTAATCCCTAGCCAATCACCTCCATTATCGTGTTAGTTTTCGTTCTTTATTACTTAAATATATGCAATATGTCACCTGGCGTGAAACTTAAGATTCATTTATTTTAAAAAAATTATTTTCAAAAAATTATATTTCGACTTTTCAATACGACGGAAAATTAATCGATTTACGGAAAATATTTTCCGTAAACTGAAAACAACAAATTTTGAATTAAGGGAAACCGACTTCCCTTTTTAGCAATAAGGAAATCACTTTATCTAGATCACTAAATAAACGAAAGCTAATTATTTTCCTTCAAAATGATTTTTATGAAAAAATTTTCATTTGTCTTGACATTTTTTTCTTTTATTATTTGAAGTTTATTATGAAATTTTACGGGGAAACAAACGTATCCTTATATAATTTTGCACTTCAGTGAAAGGAAATGCAGGCCTCAAAAGGGTCACGATATGCTCCTCTGTAGTGCGACGAGGGATGATCACCGTAACGTAGGAGAAAAATAAGAAAAAAAAGGCCAGAGAAAGGTCGTTTTCGATGGTTGTCTTTAGGATCTTTTAGGCTGGACAAATGGAGCGTCTCGAGTTGACGATCGAGACGTGCTCTTTTCTCCTGCAGATCTTCACGTGAACTCATCTCCTTGGCAGCATCCTCGACCGTCCGGACAAAAACGCCTCGATCTTTCAGAAGCCGGCCCAATTTGCCCGGCCGGTTCCTTCGGAAATCCTTAAATAGAATTGGTCGAAGTCGCGAATTAACTACTACCGATCGTCAATCTTGGATCTATGGTACTTTTCACTTACGAGTCAAACCGAACCGCTTGTTTTTCGTCTTGTCTAGTTGACATCTTAGTGTCCTTTGTTTTCTTGGGTAAGCAGATAAATTTATTGATAATCAAGCTAACTTACAAGAAATCAATTTCATCTTGGCTCACTATGCATTCGGTACCGGCCTGTGCATATTAATATGAACTGCTAGTAGCGGAACGGAAACAGGTACACATAAAAAACACGTAAATAACTAAAAAAGCGCTACTAAAAGATTTGATCTTGTGGTCCAATTTTAAAGGTTTCGAAGATAAAATGAGTGTTCGAGAAATTTTAAAATGAAATTGAGCGTCGTGCGAATATCTTGACACTTCAATATGCTTTTTCCTGTTAAGTAGAAAAAAGAAAGTGTATATGATGAATGGAAATCCAAAAAGAAAAAAGAATTAGGATGCTAATCCCACCTAATTATCCATGTTAGCACTATGTTCTCCCTCCTTCATTTACATCCGTGATCATTCATTAACCCCAGCTGCCAATCTGTACAGTACAACAATTATTGAGTTCCCTGAGGACATGACAAAGGCTGGTGGATTTCGGAGTGATTTAGGTTATGTTCTTTTGTTTTGATAATCGATTCGGGCCAGATTATTCCTGGGTACCAGACAAAACCACAGACAAACTCGCCCCCAAGCCCTGCCAAATGACATTGATTTCCTTATTCCACCTAACACAACCCAACCCAACCCCTTCCGATTGCACCAAAGGTGCATGGACCAGTGCTGCAGTACAACGAAGGAAAAAAAAAAAAATTCTCAAACCGATCTTAATATCCCCCCCATAATGATTCTTCCTTAAGAAAAAGCAAAGGGATCTCATCGCAATCCCACCGACCCCCACGCTGATTTATAATTTCGCTTCTGTCGCTTGGATCTGGCGCAGAAACAAGCTTCTCTACAGCCCTCACACGGAGGCAATATGGCGTTTCTCAGCATAGTTATCGAGTGTACAGAGAAACCCACATGATGTGTTTGGACATAATTGCAATGTCTAAACAAACAGAGAGAGAGAAGAGAGAGAGAGAGAGAGAGAGAGAGAGAGAGAGAGAGAGAGAGTTTCCATGACCACGAGCCAAGAAAATTGTCCGATTTGCCTCCCTCCCTCCTGAGTGTTAAGTGACAAGCGAGAAGGACCACATGGATGAGCCATTCCTCTCTTTCATTAATGCGAGATCCTGCCTGGGGCTTGGTGTTTTCTTGTTTAATCTAAGCACCATGCACTGCACAAGGCACATGCCGTGCCATTATCCAAGACACTCCAACCCCCTCTGTCTTAAAAGAAATTCGCGGTCATTACATGGGGTTTCCGAAATACTCGAGCTTTTGGTACAAGATCTATGAAGTGCAATGTTGACCCATTCGGGCTAGAGATCAAATTCTGTCTTTTTTCGTGAAAGTCGACTCAAAAGACTATCCGATAACTGAAAAATATTTATTTACTACGTGCTGATTTTCCGAGGATATATAGTTCATACTAGAGGAGTCTATTTGAGAAATTCGGAGGATATTTGTTACTAGTAGAAATGTCGCAAGATCTTTAGACATGTCAAGCTGAACAATGTACCTTGAAACTCTTTTAAGGAGCACCGGTAGTCCAAGAAGCAGCCTAGTTGACAAAGAATCGCGTTCCCAAGAGGCAAGGTCTAAGCTTTTTATCCTTGCTGTTGGGACCATGTACACTATCCCCTGATGCCTCGAGATCAAATCAGTCGTGCATTGGAAGGAAAAATAAACTCGATCATCCCAAGATCAATTAAATAGGCTAATTGCATGGTACTTGCAAGAGACTGCATTGGCTCGCTTAGTTTTAATTAAGCGGTCACCGATGGATGCATATCAAGACGAGCCACAAATCTCAGGCAAAATTCATTTTACCCAGCAATTTAGACAAATTACGTTACACTCGACAAGTTAGAAACTCTTTCACCGCTTGGTTCAGACAATGTCGTGTGCTTGCGGAGCTGTGGTTGAAGAAGAACCAGTATAACTAGGTAAAAAGTGATCACTAAATCTCGAGAATGGTCACCGTCTTGAATTTCAACAAGAACCCTTTCACAAGCGTTATCATACTGATGATAAATTCGCTTTTGATGATTACTCGGGCTTAGATAGAGACGTGTAAAGCATAATTATCAATCGAGAAACCAAATTTATACGTAGTCTAGGGAGAAACCACGTAAACAACCCATTAGCCCTAGAAGATAACCCTATCACCAGGCAAATAGAGACTTAATGCCATCATATCAAAGCTGTCCACATCCGCGTATAATAATAGCTCAATCGGTCGACCCAACGCTCCAATATCCATGGAAGTGCCTGGAAACCCCCCCTGAAGAGACTTCAAACTCAACCCTCCCAATGCCCGATGGAATTCAGAAGCTGTTGATTCACCGCTTTCAAAGCACGAATTCAATGGACCTTTCCAATCTCGTTCTCACTTCATCTTCCTCCCATCAACCTCAGCACGAATCGCCATGTGTACCAAGAATCGAAAGAGACGCTTCACCGAAGCGTGAATTTGGTGGGTCGAATTGAATGCGGGTGGGGAGTGAGGGTGAGATCTTGGGGGCGAGGGTAGTGGTTGGCAGGTCACATGGCCACATCGCCATCGTGCGACCCCACCCGTCCAGCCCAGCACTCTCCCACTCTGTCCGTCCTCTTGCGCCCCTACCCCATCCATCGTCTAAAGAAGCAAGAGAAAAATATCTCCCATGTGATTTTCCCTAGAAGAAAAGATACCAAGAATACATATATCATCTTGTTGCTTGCGTACTATTGTTTCTGAAAAAGAGTATAAGTACATCGGAAGTCCTAAAACTTATCAAGAAAGTATAATTGAGCATTGAAACTTTCAAAAAATACAATCAAAGTATAAAACTTATTATAAAAGTGCAATCAAATTCTTTTGTTGTACTTTCAGGAAAGTACAATTGAGCATTGTACTTTTTGAAATTTTTTTAATTTAAGTGTATTTTCGTGATAAGTTTCATTATTTAAATGCACTTCTTGAAAGTTTTAAGGTTTTATTGCACTTTCATAGCAAGTTTTACAACTTCAAAAAGTACAATCAACGAAATGACTCGATTATCCATTTGTGACAAGTTTTATGACTTAATTACACTTGTTGAAAGTTTTAAAAGTCAATTGCACTTCGTAACGAGTTTTAGGACTTTTGATACAATTATCCCTTTGTATTTGAGTTTTGCCACTTTGTTCCTTCGCATTAGCTCATCGAGTGGATCGATTTGTTCTTTCCCTTGAGAAAATTGATAGGGCACAAGGGAGGGGCACAGAAACTTGCGCCATGTGACAGGACATGGAACGTTGATCAAATTCTAAAATTTCTCGTGAAAGTACAATCGAGTCTTTTCATTTATTGCACTTTAAAAAATTTTAGGATTCCATTGCACTTTTGCAATAATTTTTAGAACTTAATTGCATTTCTTGAAAGTTTTAAAAGTCAATTGCACTTTCATAATAATTTTTAGGACTTCTTATGCACTTATCCTTTTTGAAAACATCAAATACTTATTTGAGTTTTACGTCACTTTATTCTTTCGCATTAGCTATCGAAATGGTGGACCGATTTGCTTTTTCCCTTGAGAAAAATTGCTAGGGCATATGGGGCAAGGCGAGGATGGGGAGAAAAAATTTGCGATGTGCGACGAGGGCGTGGATCGTTGATCAGCCTCCCATCGAGCCTTGTCCCTTCATGCCATTGCCATGTCTAGATGGGGCTTTAGTGTAAATACGACGATTTTGCCGTGTCTAGATGGGGCTTTAGTGTAAATATGACGATTTCTGGGTACTTTATATGAGATTAGTTAAGCCAGAAGTTCGGTTGTCTTTCATCCCCAACGAAAAGGATTTACAACTCATTGACTAGAGTTCCGACTGTATGCATGTTCATATATCATATGATTATCAACACATACAAGAGATTCAAATTTGATTGGTCAGCAAGATTTAAAGGGTGTCGTACAAAAAGTGATCCGATCTTAGAAAGAAAATGGGAAAATGACACAGGTGATCCTTAAACTTTACCCAATGTGCAATATTATTTCCAAACTTTTAATTTATTTAATACAACCTATTAACTTTTTGTATATATTTAATCTGGTCCTTAGACTATATGAAAGTGTTCAATGTGGTCCTTTCAATCCAATTTACGAACTATATAAAAAATATTTAATAAAATTATAATTAAAAAACGATATTACATATTAGACTAATGTTCAAGACTTATATTGAACAATTTAAAAGTTTAGAAACGATATTACACATTGAACCGAGTTTAGGGACCATTTATATAATTATTCCAAAGAAAAAAATCGTCCCTAAAAAATCCAAATCTCCTCTCATCAAATGTGCAATGGTTGTTTCCGATCAAAAAAAAAATGTGCAATGGTTGTTCATCCGTTGAGCTGCACCTTTTCTTGCCATAGGTCAGCTATCTCTCTTCGAAATAAATAAATTATTATTATTGTTATTTTGCAAATAAATTAATTACTTAACAAATCCGAGTCACCTACAGGGCACAGTGGCAACATCGTCATTTCGGTCAAGGTCACCAACGTCAACCACAGCCGAACGTCCAAATATTTCAAAAAACCAAATAATGCGCCCTCGCCAGTCCAAGCGCCATCCGCACCGTTCAAGGCGCATCATCCGACGGCATCCAGCGGTCCGCAACGGAAAGGGAGGGAACGAGCCATGGCCGTCCGATCTCACAGCCTAGCCCCCTCCTTCTCCCTCTCTCAACCCCCCTTATAAAACTCCTCATTTTTCGCCATTGTCCTCTGCAATCCCTCAGTGTTCCCTTCCTTCCTCGCGCAACCCGATCGGGCCTCGCTCTCGGTCGCTCGATCGCCGTCGCCTTGTCCGCGTTCCAGCCTTGCCTCGCCGGGATCTCGCCGGTAAGTTCCGCCGACGCGTCTCTCGTTTTCCGTCGCTGTGCAGTGCGTTCTCTGGTCCCGCCGGGATTTTGAAAAGATCTGCGTCGAACTCGATTGTCGCGGTTTTGCTTCGCTATTTTTGGCCAGTTGGAAGTGAAATGGAGAGTTTGAAAGAGATGCTGATTGTTTTGAGCGGTTTCGTTTGTTCTGATGGAGCTGTGCGAGAATGTCACTGTTTCTGGCTTTTTGTCGATGAGAAAACGGCCCGGATCTTTTCATTTTTCGCTCGATTAGGTGATTTTCTGGTGTTTGGCGCTTTGTTTCTTCCGATTTCCTGCTACATTTCTCGAGGACTTTGAGATCTGGGCTTTGAATAGGCGCCTACATGCATGGTAAGGATGTTATACTGGGATAAAGGAGGATTTTGCTGGCGAGATAGTGTCGGAATAGAGAGAAATCGCGAATGTCTTGCTCCGAGATTTTTTTCAGTTGATGCATCTGATTTTTCTCTTGAGACTCGGTTGGATTGTCGTTTGTGTTAATTTACTAATTTCTGGAACCTGCTTGATTTAGTTGCTGAAATCATTTGTTAGATTGGCTTAAGGGTTTCTATTGCCAAATTGGTCTCATCCGTGGTTTTTGAGCTTTGAGGCATGTTTTTCTCGTGATGTTCTACCAGATAAACGAAAATGAGAGAAATCTTGCACATCCAAGGTGGACAATGTGGCAACCAGATAGGTGCCAAGTTCTGGGAGGTTGTCTGTGATGAGCATGGCATCGACCCGACTGGACGCTACACTGGCACCTCTGAACTCCAGTTGGAGCGTGTCAATGTGTACTACAATGAGGCTTCATGTGGGCGCTTTGTGCCTCGTGCTGTTCTCATGGATCTCGAGCCTGGTACTATGGACAGTGTACGGACAGGTCCTTATGGCCAGATCTTCAGGCCAGACAATTTTGTGTTTGGGCAGTCTGGTGCTGGTAACAATTGGGCCAAGGGGCATTACACAGAGGGCGCAGAGCTCATTGATGCCGTTCTTGATGTTGTGAGGAAGGAAGCAGAGAATTGCGACTGTCTTCAAGGTACATCCATAGCTTTCTTCTTGATTTTAGCTGCGGGCTTATTCATTATTCGTGCTGGATCTAATCTGCTTTTGGTAAATACTAATCCTTACTGTACATGTAGTGCAGAGGCAGAGATTTAAAGTTTTGTAACGAAACTTCGTTTTGCAGGGATGTGGCATGTGCTGTTCGATTTATCCACTTTACTTGCAAAACTGTCTTACTGAGGATTTGTTTATTGTGCAGGGTTCCAAGTCTGCCACTCGCTCGGTGGTGGAACTGGTTCTGGAATGGGAACCTTGTTGATTTCAAAGATCAGAGAGGAGTACCCTGACCGAATGATGCTCACTTTCTCAGTGTTTCCATCACCAAAGGTATCAGATACAGTAGTTGAGCCCTACAATGCCACCCTGTCTGTGCATCAGCTCGTGGAGAATGCTGATGAGTGCATGGTCTTGGACAACGAGGCTCTATATGACATTTGTTTCAGGACTCTCAAGCTGACAACTCCTAGTTGTGAGTATCATACTTATATATATAATTCAGTCTAGAAGCAGTGGATTCATGTTGCTTATTGGCCGTGATAGAATTAACATTGGTTGACTAACTTCATTACCGCTTTGCTATCTAGTATTATTCTTGAGAGAGTCAATCAAGCATCTTCTGACTGTCAAATGCCTGACAACTGATAACTAAACTTGGATGGTTACGATCTCTGTTTGCTTTTATTCATTATTTGTCATTGGAGTCAATTGATGACAAATAGGGGACATAGGCTGAAGCTGAATTTGGGTGTTGTCACATGCTGACATGTATTGAAAGATTATCCTTGATTATTTGGATGTTTAGATATGTTTTGGTTGTAATTTGTTGATATTTATTTAAAATCTTTTAGTTGGAGTATGGCAGGCCATGGCAGGTCCACTTGATATGTAACTATGATTTACGACATTTGATTGGATTAATCATGGGGATTGGATAGCCATCATCAAAGCCCTTACTGTTGGAGTGACTTTGGTCTGAGAATCATGTATTGTTCTGTAGTATTTTGTGAAGAAATTGTGCTTTGGACATTTGCTTCTGAAGTATTTGATCTGCTTCTCCATATCAGTTGTGATATTTTGATGCTAAAGTTTGTTTGATAATGTTTTCTGGTGGTTATACAGCATGTAAGTATAATTTGTTTGCATTTGTGATGTCTATTGAAGCTTATACGGGTTTACTTATATTGCAGTTGGTGATTTGAACCATTTGATTTCTGCTACCATGAGTGGGGTTACATGCTGCCTCAGGTTCCCTGGGCAATTGAACTCTGACCTCCGAAAGCTTGCAGTCAATCTCATCCCCTTCCCTCGTCTTCACTTCTTTATGGTCGGATTTGCCCCTCTCACTTCCCGTGGCTCTCAGCAGTATCGTGCTTTGACTGTCCCAGAACTCACTCAACAGATGTGGGATGCAAAGAACATGATGTGCGCAGCAGACCCGCGCCATGGTCGCTATCTCACTGCATCAGCCATGTTCAGAGGCAAGATGAGCACCAAGGAAGTCGATGAGCAGATGATCAATGTCCAGAACAAGAACTCCTCTTACTTTGTTGAGTGGATTCCGAACAATGTGAAATCCAGCGTCTGTGATATTCCTCCTAGGGGACTCTCCATGGCATCGACTTTCATCGGTAACTCAACCTCAATTCAGGAGATGTTCAGGAGGGTCAGTGAGCAATTCACGGCTATGTTCAGGAGAAAGGCTTTCTTGCATTGGTACACTGGCGAAGGCATGGACGAGATGGAGTTCACTGAAGCCGAGAGCAACATGAACGACCTTGTGTCAGAGTATCAGCAGTACCAGGATGCAACAGCTGATGAGGAACTCGAGTACGAGGATGAGGAGGAAGCTGAGCATGATATGTAAATGGTACTATCGAGAGGGGTATTTCACCGTTGTTTCAGCAATTTATGGTGGTTGATGCCTAAGTACTTTATCCGGAGAGCATCTGGAGAGTGCATTTTCTTTTCAGTTTAATCTCAGTACTTGGATATGCAAAAGTTACTTTGTCACTGTTCATGCTTGCTTGCAGCTATTAATAGTATCTACTTTGCCATTACATTTAAGTAAAACCTCTAGTCATTCACATCTCTCGAGTATTGGGCCTTTAACCATGAGCGACAAATGATCTGTTCTCCACTTCTCATATTCTCGATGAAAGTGGTTTCTGATTCCAAGCAAGCGAACGGCAGTTTTCACTTGGACAGGTTGCTGTAGAAATCCGGAATTCGCTTTCTCAGCTTGATGAAAATGATGATGATATTTTAACCGCAATCAGATTTCGATTCTGATATCTCTGAACTGAGTAGCTGGCTTGTACATATGATTGCGATGCGGTACTCTTTTGGTATGAATTCGCCCAATGATTGTGGTACCGATTTCAAGTTAGTTCGTCCGTGATGGGCATGGAACACAGGTACAGCAACCACCCGCCTTCTTAATTATCTGCTTTGAAATTTGAAGCCTTCAACTGGGGTTAGAATTCGAGGAAGCTGCTAAGTAAGAACGTTTGGCGAATTAACTGGGAGATGAAATCGATGACAATCTCAATGGGACCCGGACAAAATTTGCGTTTTTATTTTTTGGGTCAGAGGACAAAATTTACGTTAATTGGCCGTATTCACAGAATGTATAACTCACCTGATATTTTTGCATTTCGTAATTAATGGAAAGGATTCAAGACGGGACGTTTAGGTCCTATTGATAGAATTGATGCAGATGAAAGGTCAAGTTCAACGTACGTTTGGCATCTCCACGTGAAATAGACCAAAAAGCTATCAACCCCATGTAATTGGACTTTGGACCCCACCCCACAGTACCGACACTAACTTTTTCGACACTCTTTTTTTCTTTCTTTATAGCAAAATAATGGAGTGAGGTGAGCCAGCTACCGACTTCTTCTAAACGTCATCGTTTAGGAAATTTTAGATTTTTTTTTTGTCGGAGGAAATTTTAGATTTGAGTGGTAATAACTTTGTAAATTTTTTATTTGAGATTAACGAGCCTATCACCATAGCCTCATATATGGCAACCCAAATATCTCTTTACTCGAGATATGTCATGTTTAGACAACTTAATACGTGTCGTTCAAAGGTTTGCTTCTGACACATATCGAACTTGTCATTTTTTTTACCGTCTGGTCTAGTTCACTGTCGAGACCACCAAAACCAACCTGCGCAACCATTCCACGACCATTGAAATTCACGGAAACCATCTGATCTGACCCACGAACATCAATCTCGTATAGCCCGTATGGACGCCTTGGTTCTTGATAAGAGACCCCAAAGTAATCAGCAAGCGCATGTGATGCCTCGCGACCATAACATGGCGTCCATTGCAAGTCGCACACCTGTCTCCTCCCTTTTCTGCAATCTTATCTTTTTAGCTCGTAACATGCAAAATGCAAAGCCCAGATCAGCCACCGCTTCAGAAATTATACCCGCACCGAAATGCGTTCCCGTCAGAGCTCACATGGCTTGTTCATCGCGGGTCGTGACAGGGAAATTGCTTGAAAATGAGGGGACAATATTTCGGATGCAATAATGGATTAAGCTCGTTATCGACGCAAGGCATCTCCCATGACCTTACTCCCTCTCTTTTTTTCTTCTTTTACGGGTCTGTCTTTGCTTTTTTTCCTGTGCAGAGGTTTTTACAGTTCAGCTGCGTTTTGGTGGGGTTACACGAAAGATCTATTCCTTGCTCGATTCTCACTAAAAATGGGTTTCACTTGCTATGATAGAACAAGATAGTAGCTGATTTACACGAGTGCGGATTGTTGGATGCTCCGTTCTTTTTTCTTTAGGCCTTCCTTTGAGTTCATGTGATTGCCGACATTATCTTTGCGTACGTGTGAAACATTCATATGAGCATATTAAAGAAAAAAAAGGTACAACCATAAGCTGAGTTACTTCTTTCGCGGGGTTATCTGCTGAATTATCTTTGTTTTTTCTTGTGAAACTCAACATGATTTGGACAGGATAAAGCATCCGGACAATTAGTCACTGGTCTTATTCTAAAAAGAAACCGAATCCTCCCACATTAACCCCTCCTGACTCCGTTGGAAATACCACAGTGGCTTGGAAGCTAGCACACGAATACGGACACACACAAACAAGACTGATTTGGTAATTTGAGACTGAAGTGGGGTCATATTAGTCGCAGGAAAAAGCTGGAAACAACTCAACCTCAACGCCGACTGTCTCTCTCTCGCCCTTTCTTGTCCTAAAATCGACTGTTCTGGTCCACACTCAAACATAACATTCAGCAACTGCGACTTCCTATGTTCCACAGATCCCAAGACACTATGGCACAGAGAAGGTACAGTTTTGGGCTTGTGACATTTTTCTTCTGCATCTCCTGTATTGCTCTCATTTCGCTCTCAGGATGTGTTGAGGCTTATCAGAACTACACTGTGGGTGACTCTCTCGGTTGGTATGACAACCAAGAAAAGCCTAAGATTGATTACCAAAAGTGGGCTTCTGGCAAGAACTTCAGCTTGGGAGATTTCCTCAGTAAGCTCTCTCACACCCACAACAATCTCAAATATCATCTTTCTTTGGTGGGGTTTTCTTGTTTGTACATTAAAGCTTCTTGTTCGCTTTAAGTCACAGTAGGCATAACTACTCCCCCGCCACTGAGGTGAGGCTAGTTTGGCTTGTGAAACTTTTGGAAATTGATTATGGTGCCACCGGAGTTGTTGCCTTTATTTGGAGTAGTTTTATTTGCAAGTGTTTGATCCCATCAGTTGTGATCATGGCTCTGCAAATTAGACAATTTGTGACTTGTCAGGATCTGCTCGAACATTAAGCAAAGGGTCTGATTTTTACTGTTCACGCCAAAATGAATTCAGTAATAAGACTCATGGTAGTTAAGCGATGAGCCCCAACCTAATTGATCAAGTGTTATTCCCTTACTGGTTTTAGCTTTTAAATATTGTATAATTGCACAGGAGTTATGTCTGAAGTGGATCTGTTCTTTCTTTTAATTATCGAACCTTTGTGGGTTATGCAGTATTCAACACTGACACCAACCACTCAGTTGTGCAAACATACAATTTCACCACATACAAGCTCTGTGACTACGACGATTCCTTGGAAAAGGACACCGTCCTATGGTCGTCCGGCGATCCGTCCAACACCGCCACTCACCCAGTCACTGTGGCTGTTCCGCTCATGAAGGAGGGGACGAATTATTTCTTCTCTAGTGATTATGACGGTGAGCAATGCCAGAACGGCGGCCAACACTTCATGATCAATGTGACGCATGGGCAAGGCCTGCCTGAAAGTCTGAAGAACCCATCGGACCAGTCGCCAGGTCCGGTGAGTCCTGATTCAGGGGATGACTCAGCACCCGACACTGTGGTTCCGTCCAATTTCAACAATCCGCAAGAACAGAGCACCGATGACAATGAGTCATCCGGATCTGTTACTCTAACAGCTTGGGGTGATAAGGTCTTCAATGGAGTGCTCTTGATGTTTTTGGGGACTACATTGCAGACCCTGATGACTTGAGTTCTTCATACACTCTGATCTATCGATCTTCTTCTTCTTTTTTTATACAGATTTTTATTCAAACTGTTTACTAGATACGCTATACAGTATTCTCGGACAACATGGAGCAAATGATTCAAGGATGATTAGATAGATAAAGTAGAAGCTCTTTGTTTCTAGAAGATAAGCAGATCAGTCAATGATTGCGACACCAATCATCTGGAGAAATTCATACGCATTGCAAGAAAGGTGAAGCAGACAAGTATGCATTAGAGTATAATGAATGATGGGCTGGTGCACAAGGAGAGTTGTTCAGGGTTTCTGTCATCTCTCCATGATTTCTCCATTTAAAAAAAGTTTTTGGGTTACTGAATTGGACTGTAGTGAAGTGCTTTGATTGGTGACTGAGGTGCTGCGTCATATTTAACTCATGAATTATGAGGACGCACCAAACAAAAACGAGTATATATATGAATAGCAGTTAATCGGTCCTTGTGGCCATGATCTTGACCTTACTATATAAAAGAGAGGCAATGATGATAATGTCAAGGAGAAATTTGCCAAAACCAGCTAGCGATGACTTGGCGGTTTGCACTGCGATAGTCAATTCTTGCAGCATAAAACATTCAGATGATAGCTCTGCTTTCATGCCTAGGAAACATGGTGAAACAACACCGTGGCTTATTACCTAGAGCGGGGATTTGATTTTGTTAGGAAAAGGCTAATCAATTGCCCGAGTTTCATTACCTTTTCCCCTTTTGATATTTAGTTTCTAGACAACGAAGAAATTTCTTCAGGCGAAAATGGTCGATGTTATGGGGTGTACAGATATCCAGCTTTGTACAGATCACGAAATTCATTGTTACCAACATCAGACCGAATACCCTGACAAGATTTCATTAGTGGACGCCTTGGAAACTCTTACAAGAGCTTAAGTTTGTTTCAGCATGAGCTGAGCTTGTGACAATTGAAAGCTACGGGGCCATCGGCTAGTCAAGTACCTATGGATGTTTATGAGGCTCGTTGCTTGGTGATGTGTCTGTTGAAAACTCTTATGAGGCTCGTTGTAGGTGAAATATACAATAAGCAAAATGAGGCAAAACTTCAGTTGTTGATACCCTACAGAAGCAAATTCCTGCCTTCTTCAGTGTCTGAGCGCCAGACACTTTTGTAACATCATGCGACATCGCCGGTTTTGCGTGCATCTCGCAAAACAGGGACATGTAAGGCAAGGTCCGGTCCATTACCTAAAGTTTGCCAAAATTTCAAGACTTGTGCTGTGCTTTTTCTCTTAAGCAATATTCTATCGACAGGTCATGCTAGGAAATGGCTGATTTCACATGCTAGGAAAAGGCTGATGTAGTTATGTTATACAGGGGTTGATGGAAAGACGCACTACGCGTCAGTTGTAGGAGGCAAGCGCCTTTAGAGCCTGATAGGACATGGTCCCAACGGTGTCTGAACACTTGACCAACTTCACACTCGAGTGATAATGTTGCCAATGAGTCACTGACAACGATGACACAAAGACTTAAGTAATGAGAATTAATGGCTTTCCATTGCAACGTAGGCTCAAGTGTTCGTGAAAGCCCAGTTCGAATCAGTTCTAGCTAAGGTTTGAAGTCTCACGGATCATTTAAAAAAGAAAATCAAGTTGCAGAACAGTAGTACTCCTTGACAGTAATTGTTTCATGCCTCTGAGAGTAAATAAAGAGCACGCTTAATCATGAAGAGTCCCCAAGATGTCTTCATCTCTGTACAGATGAAACCTGCATCATCGAAGGTGACTAAATGAGAGATGATACCTTGAAGCAGGTATTGCAAAAACAGGAGCACTAGCACGCGATTTTATGCGCAAAAAAGCAAGCCAACGAAAAAATTTCTGCCCCATGGTCAGTTGCCACTGGCTCAGTCTAGCAGCAAAGTAGACTATGATACTACCGCCAAAACAAACCTTAAAAATATGACCAGAGGAGGACATGATATAACGACTTGGGATTGGCAAAAATATGAAAGTCGTCCTAGTAGCCAATCTTTAAGGGGGATTACCCACGGAAGGGTATATTATCAGCCTCCGCCATTTCATTCATTTGGAGTGGCAAGTAGTCGATAAGGCACAATTCATGAGGGAGATCACATTGCGCAAATGAAGAAATGGGTTGTTGCAGAAATTAACAGTACAGAGGCAAGATGTACAACTAGGATACATCCAAAATGTACACTAACTTCACAATGAAGAGTTGACTGAACCGGTTGCAACTTGCAAGCAGAAAGCCACACAAGATTATGAACTTACTCTTTCTCGCCAAGCTTTACTTCAGTTCCACCATATTCAGGCAAAAGAACCATCTCTCCTTCCTTCACGCTAACAGGAATAATCTTCCCATCCTTATCCCGAGCTCCAGGACCCACTGCTATAACTTTTCCAGAATTCAGCTGCACCGCAAGCATTGGGAAGAATAATGAAACCAACCAAGAATTAAAATGTTTCAATCGCGACGACAGACAGCAACATCAATCCTAACATAGATAAAAAAGTCGGTTGAATGACAATGCCGTAGATTGAGTCATGTCAGGGCTTCGATTCCCAAAATCTTCATTTCCGTAGTCTAGACAACCCCCATCTATTGTATGCATATCCTGATATGCGTGCTCATGTGTGTATAGAGAGAGAGAGAGAGAGAGAGAGAGAGAGAGAGAGAGAGAGAGAGAGAGAGCACCTATCTTTACTCACTCTATGAATTTTCTCAAAAAGGACAGAAGACCCACGTTTTTAGATGGGAACTACGGATGACCTCAATCCTACCTGAAGAATGCATGGCAGTAGAGGTAGAGCATCGTGCCAACAGACCCACGATGTGCTCAAGTGATATGAAAAATGCTCAGTCAATGTCTTCCGACCATATTCAACTCATCAGGAATTAAGAACTCATACAAGGTATGACCTAACCACTATTCTCGCTCACAATCTTAGAAAGAAAAGCCTCCTTCAATCCTTGCTAATGCCAAAGCTTGTTCTAGCTAGGAGTTGAAGGATCGCATTCCCAATACTCGGGGAAATCTTCAGAAAAAGGGCCTATTCCGAATGTTACGATCACCATTTCATTATAACAGCAAAAGAAGGTGAGGGAGAGTTTGAGCAAACTTGGTTAATTGCACAAACAATCCTCGACCTCCTTATAGATGGTAAAAGGAGGGCCAAAAAGAAATGAAAAACCAACAGCATTGCCGCAGCAGGCACATCCGGCATTAGCATATAGAACAACTCAAAAGTGAAAACAAATATCAGCAACATCAAGAAGAACTCATGTACTCGGAACGGGCATCGAAGAGAGGATAAAGCACTTACTAACTCAAGACGTAAACTTACTCTACACAGGGCATAATTCATTCAACAGTGAAGCTGGTTTCTACACACGAAATTAACTCAAGGAACCGGAAAATAAGAGCACTAGCAGCTGCCACCGCAGCTCACGATGGCAGCGGCAGAAACTCAAAAGGACTCGTAAGCATTCGACATCCCGCGACACCCACGAACAACGTCCTCCTCCTCCATCTAATTCTAAACCGAACGTTCGGACACGATGGAGCAGCGTGCCATTGCAATGGATCCTAGCTGAAAATACCATTTCAAGAAAAGGAGGAAAGTGCGGACCTTGGTGGTCTTCTCGGGGAGCAAGATCCCGGTATTGGTTTTGGACGGAGGGACGATCTTCTCTATCAGGACGCGATTGAGGGTCGGGATCAGACGCTTCGCCATGGGAGGTGGGGGAACGGGAGCGACCAGAAGCTTCTGCAACCGAAAGCTCTTGGGAGGATGATGGGCCTGGGCGAAGGAGGAGGAAGAAGGTAGGGTTTTGGGAGGATTTATGGGCGCGTGCAAGTTCGAAAATGCCCCCGAGATGTATGACGTTGTTTGCTCCTTTCTTGGTCGCCAAAATTTGCATTTAGCCCGACCTTCGTCATTTACAGCATTTTTCTTGATTTTGCCTTTTGATTATGTGAGGATTCAATTTAGGTTAGCCGAATAAATAATCCCCGAAAATTTGCCAGCAACTACTTCCTAATTACCATACTCTAAAAAACCCTTCTCGGCATGAAATTCGACTGTATAACTTTTAAGGCGGAAGATCCCGTAATCTCATGAAAGGCGTAACTTTGTTTTCCTTGAGAAAAATCTCAAGCGCTGTTGCTCGTGCCTATTGCATGACAGGTAAATAGGATTCGTATCATGTAAGTTTGAAATAAAGTCTCGAGATACTCGTTGTAAGGAATAATCGAAAGATGATTAGATTGTTTGGTCTACTCTTACTCTTATTTTTTCTTTGGTGCATTTTTCTTTCTCTTTAAAATTTGGGAGATGAAGTGAATATATTAACCCAAAAAAATTCTGTTCTAAATTGTTACGACTTCAAAAGGTTTTAGATATTCGACGATGAAAGTCACATTTCAGCCGTCACAAAATGAAAAGAAGCAGAAGGTTTTGTTAAAAAGTGTATCTAGACATTCATTAACAAGTCATTTTAAAATAAAGTTATAATTTTTCAGATGCTTTTTTCTCGTGTTAACAATAATCGATAGTTTAAAAAACGAAATAATTCATATTACAAGTTTCTCGGGACACTCTTTAACAAGACTCAAAAATAAAATGCAGATTGATAGCAACCAGACAATGCTTGATTGTCTTGACAACGCATGAATGCCTAGGATCTTGCACACACTTTAAGGCCCAACCATTGTTCTGTCGGGGTCAAAACCGGGCCCATTTTTTATAGCCCTCGCACAAAAATTTCAGAAGGTTTAAGTCTTCTGACTTTCTTAATTTTGTACAATCGATTCATTCAGTCAATTGCTCTCACCAGACCGCCAGATTAATTAACGACATGGCATTGTGATTGCGGGAGATATCGTCACATGATGCTAAGGTGGTGTCAAACGAGTGTCAAATTAGCGAAACTAGGAGAAAACGAAAAGAAAGAACAAATCCTAATTTGATAATATGAGTTACAACGCGTAAACGAAGCACTTGATTGTACCAATCAAGAATGTTTGAGCACTCGAATGAACGAAATAAAACTTTACGGGACCAAATCGCACGAATCGAAAATGATAGGGGACTTGATTGCATAAAACAACATTTAGAAGATCAAATTGCACGCACACTAAAACTTAAAGGGAGAAATATATCTGCACTTCACCATTGCATGCCAGATTTTCTTGGGGTGCAAGTGTAAACATCAGCCAAGTGAGCATCAGGTGGTATAATTGCTCAGTTGTCTGCGAGAAAGTTCTGCTGCAACACTAATTCCAGCTTCAGATGCAGATGGAACAGGATCAGCTACAATTCCCTTTCTATTTTTTCTTTCCTTTTGTGGCTTTTTCTCCTTTTCAATTTCAAATTCACAGCACATGACTCACAGACATATTGGCATGCAGAGATGTAAATTTTCGAAGCATAGATACACCGTTTTCGAGTCTACCAGTGTCACACATCTTCTTACCTGCAGCTTGGGGACCTTTGTCTGCCAGAACTTGCCCCCACTTTCCCCCCCTCTCTCTCTTTCTCTCTCATGGAGGAAACATTCTGGCTAAGTGAAAATTCAAGAAAACAAAAGCAGTACGTTTTAATGGGGAAATATCTAAATTCTGACAGACAATAAGCAACAACCCTTGTAATGATTTTCCATTGGCGACGGTACATGGATAACATGGACAAATTCAAATCACTCAAAACAGATAAGCTCCATTCTTTCTTACCCGAGTTGCATAAGATTTTTCACTGTTTCTTTTTGTCTCTTTGTTGTTTTGTTTAGCTCGAG
The DNA here is from genome assembly GCA_024733475.1 of Syzygium grande. Taxonomy (NCBI): domain Eukaryota; kingdom Viridiplantae; phylum Streptophyta; class Magnoliopsida; order Myrtales; family Myrtaceae; genus Syzygium; species Syzygium grande. The sequence goes on from JAMXDD010000007.1 coordinate 29,190,612, forward strand.
ATGAAGCAACGCATCGATTCACCAGGAAAAGCTCGAACCGAATTAAACACAGCTTTCAGCTTCAAAAGCCTCAGAAGAAAATGACAGCTTAATTAACCCCCTTGGCCATTAATCCACAACCAGCGAAAAGTAAAAACGCCAAAACCACTCGTAACGAACACAGCCCAGTTTACTCATTACCCAACTACTCCATTTATAGCAGCTATATCACCAGTTCTTGATTCATCTTCTCTGTTGATACTTGATAAGCTATCACTACTCAAAACTGGAGATCAAAACTTTTACATGAAATTCTGGATATGCAGCTCAGGGCATATTTATGGACAGTACATACTCAAACCTCGGATATCATGAACAGAGATATCAAGAAAATATATCAAAAAAAATGAAATTTCAAGATGGAGACACCTTCAATTCAAAGCTTGATGCAGCACAGAAGGCAAAACTCTGCCTCAAGAGTTCATCTGTTGTGTAAAGGATTTGGACCTGTGTAAACTCTCCTCTTTTCATCACCAAAAGGGCCGTCACCCTCTTCATATCTTGCTCCACCGAAGCTTGCATTGTCTGGCTTCACTGGACTCAACCCGGAAGGACTGGGCTTAGTCTTGAAGCTTGCAAATCTAGCAGACCCATCAACAGTAATGGCAGTTTCCAACAGCAACAGCAACAAAAACAGCAGAGAGAAGCAAGCAAACTCCTTTCCTGAGCCCATCAACTTCAAGAGTATTGCCTGATCCGTACATGGAATGTTGTCAGCCTCAAGATACTGGAAAGTGGGAAGCAAGCAACTTTTGCATTTCTTTGGATCTGATTCCAAGAAGAAGCAAAGCAAATTCAGAGTTTTCTTTTGGGGGGGTGATAGCATGAGAAGGAGACCCTTTTCGTTTTTCCCCTTTTTGTGGGTTTCTTTACTTCGGTTTTCTGGTGATTAGCCTTGGAGTTTGAGCTTATGGGGATTGAAATGGCGGAGGGTCAATGAAGGGAGAGAGTCAACTTTTGCATAGGGCTTGGTGCCTGAAAGGAGGTAGTAAATGAGGTTGCAGAAGGTGCTTGCTTTCTGATTTCAGAGCCTGTTTTCAACTTTGGGAAGCCTCTAAAAGCCAAGTGAGTAATGGCACTGTTGGTGTTAAAAGACAATTTTGTGTTTGTTTGTTTCTTTTTCTTATTTTGTCAAGACGTTGAACAAATGTATTGCATATGCGAGAGAGAGAGAGAGAGAGAGAGAGAGAGAGAGAGATTGATCTCATGTCACTTTCCAGGTAGCAGATGCTATTACTCGTTCACTCCTCTCACATAATTATGAATCGTCTATAGTCTCTCAAGGCATGTATGGAAGTGAGGACATGAATACATTGTTAAAAAAGAAAAAGAAATTCTTAATCATTTTATCTTAAAGTTGCTTCATTTTCAGATCAAATGAGACAGAATGTTAGTGGTTCTCTCTCTCTCTCTCTCTCTCTCTCTCTCTCTCTCTAACTCTTCCCAGTATCAATCAGGGCAAGATAATTGGATTAGCATTCCAAAGTTGTTGCAGCTCCTTCTCTTTGTTAATGAAGTTAAAAAAAAAAAAAATACATTCACTTTCTTTCTTCTTGCTAGGTATCTTGACATTGATATCCAAGAGCAAACGAGCTCTTTTTCCTTGGTCAAAAGAGAGAAAAAACATATGCTCGAAATAGTCAAAATATTAGGAGCTGATAGGTGGGCCACGAGGGAGTGGGCGGCGAATATGTGAGAGCATTCATTTTTCTTAGGGCAAATGATGTTGTCTTCATTCACTCTCTCATTCACAATGGAAAAAGGAAGTCTCGAGTGTATGAAAGTCGTGGACATTTGATTTTTGCACACTCCTCAAATGGCCCAGTGACTTGTTTAACAACGCCATTATAAAATCTTACTTTAAAGATCACCTCCTTTTCTTTGCCTTTCTCGCTTTGCCTTTGCCCACTGATCTTCTTTCTTTCAATCTATTTCTGGTTTTTTTTTCCCGTCTAATTCTCTAACTTCGCCATCTCTTTTCCAAAAACTCAGAGATCTCAAAAGGAGCTTAATCTGATTTAAACCCACATGAGCCCAAAATTATAACATTGCCAGTTGTGTAGGCCACCACAAACCCAGCTGATGAGTTCTCCACAAGCAAACAAGACTTGCTTCACGCAAACGTCCCATATGATCGTAGATGCACAGAAGCCAAATAGAGGGATCATTAGATTCATGGGGTCTGCCTATATTTCTGGGCAAGAATATAGTAAATAGCGTTTATACACTTCGGGATAGGGCTACTGAATTAAGATTCAGACATTTGCGAAAATTCATCTTGCACGCGAAAGCAAAATTTAGCGTACTGATAGCATTCTCAAATAATGGTCCAAAATTACTCGAGTTTCAAAGCCAATACTTACCACTCGAGAGACTATTGGTATGTGGATTTTTAGACATGATGATCTAATATCATACAACAACCAGCTGATTTAGCAGGAAAATGCTTTAGCATCAGTCGTCGTCCATCATACTGCATGCAGTTCTTTTGAGATGTCTATCACGTTGATTTTTTTATTTTTAGTGCAGCATAACAATCCACCCAAAGAAAAGACAGAAAACCCATAAAGCTTCCTCTTTCGTACAGGATAGACGATACAGCAAAATTACAAGAAACGGTGCCTTAGTGCTCCTATTCAACGACACAAACTTGAGCCCTCCAGCTTTTTCATAATGAGTTACAACAACTGATACCACAAAAGCAAGAGGGTTTGGGGCAGATCAGTGAAACACATCTTGATGGATTTCATGAGTGCCCAAAATAGCTTTGACTGGGAGGGAAGGACACTGTTGAGATGAGACAATGTGGCTAATTGAGTACCCTGAGGCATCATTAGGGCAAAGAACATGCATTTTTGGTGGACTAGCAATTATCAGTCTCTTTTTTCACCACCTCTTTTCTTTCACCTTTTTATTCTCTCTTTTGCTTAACTGGTCAAGGTCATGGTGCCACACATCATCATTGGAAATTCAACTACTCCCATGAAAAAATTCACACCGGGGACTCTGTTGAAGTCTCAACGAGATATTGTGATCGAGTTAATAAAGGATGATGTTAACAAATTTGAACGAGTCATGATGCTATCGCTATCAAGTTTTTGGCAGGTTCTTTCGTCTCAAGTTGAATGTCACACATCCGGTTGCCGTCAGAAACGATTTGAAAATGCAACGACACATCCAAGAAAATTAGATTTGGGATATACTTTATCTCAGTTTCTAAGTCAAGCGAAGAATTAGATTATGATGTTGAATTTCTATATTGAGCATCATCGAAAAAATACACTTTCTGGTCTCTTCTATACTTATCTAGACACTAGGAGTGTACGATACTGACCGGAATACATATATAAATCATCTTGCTTTGGGCAAGAAAATGATATAGAAAACTTAGCACTTTAATTTCTTCATATCTTAGAGGTATCGGCTGTAGCACGGCATAAGGCAACGGCTGTCTTCGAACCAGATGGCCGGCACAAATGTTTGCTTATGAATTCTCCGGCCACCAAGAGCTTCGCGAGGTCCACATTGGTCTTCACGCCTAGCCCATTGAGCATGTACACCACGTCCTCCGTGGCAACGTTTCCTGTTGCTCCCTTCGCATAGGGACAACCGCCTAATCCCGCAACGGAGGAATCTACTGCGCTAATTCCCATCTGTCAAAGTTAAGTGCAAGAATTAAATTGCAAATATCATCTTGAGCACTAAGGTCTATCATTGGGCTAAACAGCAACAAACTCAATAAGATACATCATTCTGAGGTAATATTCAACCAAACAAATGACTGAATAGTATCGTGCTGGAAGGGGATGAAATTATGCATCAAGATGAGAGACTTTCAATGTCCTCTTTTGAGAAACTTATTACGAGGATAAAACCAAAATTATCTGACTCGCATTATGGAAAATGAGCTGTAAAATGGAAAAAGAAATGCAAGAAGATGCTTTAAAAACTGCAGTAGTCCAATTCAAGTGAACATAGGTATAACAAGATGCTCCTGGCATTACATTCCAATAGAGAAGTGGTTTTCCATATTCAGTGAAAGGCCATAATATAACGGGAAGATCCAAATACAAAGAAAGCTCATGTTTGCTGGAAAGAAAACCACTCAGGCAAAGCCAGCTTCCATTTTTGCCACAGACAGAATGATAAACAGATTAAAGATAGACTGTAAGCTGCTTGAGGCATGATATTTGCGCATTAGAAAGATCAAAGGCACAACAAAAGATGGTTTTTTAGCAACTTACTTGGAGGGATATCAAAATATTAGGGAGAGACTGCCCATAGGTGTCATGAAAGTGAACGGCAAGTTTGTCAGCTGGGACAACAGCCATTACAGCTTCAAGCATTGGAACAACAGTTCCTGAAACACACATCGACAAAGCGAGAAGATCAATGGAAAGTTGAAATCACGTGGACAAATGCTTCAGACTAAAAGAATGTGAATAAAGGAGACTCCCTTTTATTTAAAAATTAGCTAAGATTACTAATAGCAAAGATCAAAGAGCTTCACAAACTGTTTTTTTTTTTGGTAAGGCTTCACAAACTGTTATGTTCTCCAGAAAGTGAATGTTACTCAGGGGATTACTTTAAGGCATTTAATCAACTGAATAAGTGTCCTCAACAAACATAGCATCTTAATCACAAATCGAACTTTGAATATTCACCTAGTAAAAAGAGAGAATGATGATGTGCTTTCATCGGAGAAGACCGATGAAGGTAAGACAAATAGAAGAAAGCTCAAGTGAATAGTTGAAGGTTTTCAATACATCCCACGAACACCAAATTATCACACTTTCATCTTCATCCAATTTGCTTGTTGGAAAAGTACATCTTTGTTGATTACTAGACATAACTGAAACTCAAGATTCACTAACATCTCTAAGAGCTTTTTATCAAGATAAAACCCAGAGACCTTACTTAAATGCATCATGTAACAGAAAGAAGTTTATCCCAGGCAAAACTTTCTGCAGCTAAAAAATGAGGACCAGCACTTGTCGCTTCTGAAAATTACCAGGAGTACCAACCCCAATCGTATCAGCGAGGGAAATTTCGAAGCACCCCATGTCATGTAGCTCTTTGGCCACATAAGCAACTTTTGAAGGTGGAATTGGTCCTTCTACTGGACATCCAATGGCACACGAGACATACCTAATGTTTTTCAAAAAGCTCATTCAATTGAACAGCCAAAGCCTGATGCAGTGAACTGCTGTAACATGTCAATGTAGATGAAAGGAATTGATACGGTAACTCAAACAAACACCACAATAGGGATTGAGAGCATATTTATAGTAGCCCTGAAAAAGTAAGTCTCACACTTAATAACAGGTATTCAGGACAAAATCAAGAAAACAGGATTTTAGGACAAAATCTAGAAAACTATTTCCACTACTTCTCCCCTTTTTAATCATACTGCAGCCAAAAACATTTTCAGTTTCCAGCAACCTCCTTCTTTCACGGCTGGAGTAAGTAGAAAACCAAAGCAATCCATAAAGGGATTCACCAAAAATCCTAACAAAGAAATTCGCTTTTATTATCATCTAACAACATAATTCACAGACAGCAAAATTTTCTTTGCTACACCAATTTTGATACCGGAGTTTAGACTCTAGCAATCTTATAAAGCTTCATAAGGTTGTATCTAGTTCCGATAGAACAAAACAGACACAAGCATATTTGTAGAGAACTGCTCACAACATCAGCACAGTTTAATATAATAACAGTTAATACTCTGTAGATCTGGATTGTGCTGTTTGGCTTCTCACTCACACACATGAGAGAGAGCACTTACCCACGGACAGGGATTGAGAGCGCTTTAGCAGCTTGAGTAACAGCACGGTAACGTGCAAGACTCTCTTCAATGCTACAATTAATGTTCGACTTCGAAAAGGATTCCGAAGCAGATGCAAACACTGCTACTTCCTTAGCACCAGCTGCTACAGCTGCTTGAAAACCCTGAAACAAATGTGCTAATTTATATAGGAAAAATATCCATGATGCATCTTTGCATTCAAGTAGCATAATGTTAAATAATTTCATGATTCGGCCCACGACTACCTACTTTCATATTAGGAGTCAGAACAGGCAATCTGGCATCCTCCAAGTCACGTACTGCTTCCATTACATCCTTTGCATCCACCAGCTGAAACCGAGTTCACAGATTAGACAAATATAAATAGGCTTTCGGGAAGATGAGTAAGAAAGCTTCACAGAATTGAAAGTCGATGAGCCCTAGACATTTTGACTGATCTTCATTCTAAATATGTAGTATAATAGGTAGGCATAAATGCTGAATGGAATTTATGGACTAACAAGCAACTAGAACTGTAGATAATACCGCAGTAATTCCTGAAATGTGAACAACGAGGCTCTCAACAAGGAACACTTTGAAATTATGGCATCACTTGGAATCTAGAAGCCTACTAACCTGGGGAACCCATTTAGGTGATACAAAGCTTGTGGCTTCAACCACAGGCAACCCACAGGACACTAATCTTCGTATCAATTCCACTTTGATTGCGGTAGGCACCGTATTTTTCTCATTCTGTAATCCATCTCTTGGACCAACTTCCACAATCTTCACAAACTTCGGAATACCTGTCAAAAACTGATCAAGCACGACAATGTTCAGATGACCAACACTTGACAATAGAAAGAAAGATTCTCTTGAGCTTAGATGCTAAGACAATTTATAAGCATGTGGGCCGCCAGTAGGTCACCTTGTTCGATGTGGTGCGTGTGTCTTTTTCTTCACACTTGGATCGATACTGATGGTCCGGGAAGCACCAGGAAGTGCATATACTCCCAGCCACTGAGTCCTTCCTGCCTCCATTTGAAGATCGGGTGTAGGAGTCATTTTTGGACCCATTTCGGGTATACCTTTTCCATGGGAACGAATCTTCTGTATACTCATCATAGTCATCGCTGAATGGAAGAAGAAGAAGTCAGCTTTCGATATCAAGAACCTATTTTAGAAAGAACGACTATCCCAAATTTCAGCAGGATTTTCTTCCCAGATTTCCTAAATAGGAGGTGTTTCTTCTTCCTTCATGGTTGATACTCCCAAGCCATTAGAATCAAGCTCCCATAATCTAACATGAACTATTCTAGGCTCCTTAGATATTACCTAAAATACAGGAATGCACTTCTCACTCTCAAATACAGAAAAGAGGACTTGGGGGTCGCACTAATTCTTTGCTCATGATCTAATTTTTGTTAAGCCCTCACCAAGCCGAAAAAGGAAAAGAAAAAGATGTTACAAACCCTTCAAATACAAGCAAGTCATTTCCTAAATCAATTAAAAAGTTCCTGTTTAAACCCTATTCCTGATAAGAAAATACAGAAGAAACAGAGAAGACAGCTTAATCTTGTAGGTCATCTTCAGCAATTTAAAAGAATACCTGCAACTGTTGGATGAGCTACAATTCCTTCCTTCAATCCAGCAACTCCCCATTCCCATATCATCCATTCTTGGTCGACACGCACCGGATGAGAACCTCTGAATCCTATCAATAGTACTCATGCTGGGCAACTTGTCAAGACCAAGTGGCTCCTCCAAACTCGACATCGTACAAAAGTAATTGGAAATCCTGCGTAATGATTACAAGTATCAGATACATTTGACCCATTAGAACACTGGATTTTAGTTCGGGCAATGCAGTTTCAGCACTTGAAGTTAACGCACAGATTACAGTACATGTTGTTCAGCTTACCAAGATAACAGAGTCGGGCAACACAAATTTCGGTTACTCAATACATTGAGTTCACATGTAAAAAGGACCACATTATGCTCCTCTTTGATATCATTTTAGCTCCCTCTAGTTACCATCCTTTGTTATGATAAACAGCTTTTAAACTTTCATGCAGTGTAAGCATCAAACCTAGTGACTGATATGTCGTTGAATCTATGCCACCCCTACAGGATTAATGCTCGCAGATCAAAGTATAGATACATTCTGGTAGAACGGCACTGATGCGAAACATAAAATCCTTGACCAATAATGTGATAAACAATGTTTACATAGATGGTGCGCAGACCTTCCTTTTGCAAAAACTTAGGTTCCTGCTTCCTCTGTAAATTCAGCAATTCATTGAGACACGACTGCAGGTGACTTGATAAACAACGAGCAAGTGCATCTAAAAATAGCAACACGACATTCACCGATACGACTTCTGAGCTACAACAGATCACACATTACTCCTAAGACGCAGGGTTTCGTCAAAAGGATCAATAAAATCAGCCAAATTGGACTGATCTAAGAGCATTGTTTCTCACTTATTACTTTAGCTTCCAAGCGTGGATCACAAAGCCCCAACTAGCAATTCGCTCTTGTTTTCCACTAATTACTTTAGCTTCCAAGCGTGGATCACAAAGCCCCACGCATCGAAGAGAACTCAAATCAAAAGCAGAGCAAGTAAAAGTTCGCAGACACGACAGAGCAAAGAGAACTCAAATCAAAAGCAGAGAAGACCAAGAAAAGTACCAGATCAAGACGAGGCAGAGCAAGGGGTTTCTGCTGGACAAATAGAAACCCCGGAAACAAGATTTAACTTTTCTGGGAACCCAATCAAGGGGACTCCGAAGGTGCAAGGAAAAGTTCCTAACTTTTTGGTTGGGCGCGGTGTTAGATGGAAGAAGAAGAAGAAGAGAAGGTCAAGAAACGTGACGGAGTCGTTCAAAAAGCCTTTTTGTTTGTGTTTGGTGGAAGATGTCAATCTGGGAATTGCCTGTCTTAGATTTTCCTTCCGTTTTTCTCTTTTTTAGAGAGAATTAATTCTGGAGTGCGCCTGCGTCAGAAAGGCAGAGGCCAGAGAGACATGAATTGAATCGCCCGAAACAGAGAAGGTGGAAGGTGGGAAAGATGGTGAGAGAAGGGTGGTAGGTAGTTGTCCGTTGGCAGTTGGCCTCTCTCTCTCTCTCTCTCTCTCTCCACAATATATTTTTTTCAATTCTTTAATGAAAGTTTTGCTCTCTTTCTCTCTCCACACATTTTTTTTATAATTCTTTAATTAATTTATTGATTATTTTTTATTTCCTCTCGAGCAAATTCTTTTTCAATTTTTGTTGGTACAAATTTGTTCGACCGGTTCCATTGTTGAGCTGATTTAAAAAGACAAGAACTTTACCGTTCGCGTTCTGTGAAAGGATGTCTTAGGAGAATTTGTAAGGTGGTGTATTAAGAAAACTTTGAAGCTTTCAATGGACCGATTGTTCTCGTGTCGTGGACAATCAATATATTGAAAGTTAAATTATTTCAAATAAAATCAATATAGACCGGAATGAGCGAGCTCGCATGATAGAGTTTGAGGTGGCCGTGCAAGCTTTGTTATAGACTTGTAGGTTTGCCGTGGGAGACTAGGCCCCAATCTGGACCACATTGGATCACCCAATCTCGATCTAGACCAAATGTGAGGCAGCAATTGTAGCTGACCTCGAGTATGAGGTTGGCGACCGTTAGAGACGGGAGAGGGCTAGGCCCAAGGGTGGTCGGCGGTCAGTGATAAGATGCAAATTGATATGAAAAATCATAAAACTCGAAATGCAAGTTACGAGTGGATGGCATTTGACATGCGAGTGCAATGTTCGGGAGATTTTTAGCAATCATCCTCCATCTTAGTTTCAGTTTTAGACTTGCAAATAGAATTCGACCGATGCTCTGGCCAATCATTTAAATCGAATTTTCGACTCAATGACAAAAGCTATACGGGAATTTTTTTTTTTAAAATAATCGATAAAATCTCTCGAATTACTATTAATGGTTCTTTCTTTAAAATGCATGGAAAATACGCCGAACGTATGTTTTGTTTTTCGTGTATTCCCAACAACGAGAAGTTCCTAGCCCGAAAAATAGAATGGGAAGTCCCGTCCTTTTGACTGGCATGCGACGGAACTCGCGAATTCCGTAGATTTACCACGTGTTTTTTTTTTAATTTTCCAGCTCCTGGGAGAAAACAGGAAAAGGCGAGTTCGATCAAAGCAGGTTCGTTAAATTAGTTGAAGGAAATTTACATCTAGTTGAATGCCGTTGACCGCGGATGTAGGAATTCACATGTACATAAGACAGTGATCCTAGAAATAGATTCTTCTAGGATCCCCGTGTCCTCCTAATTTGGGAGTTTCGCTGGCTCTAAATGCCAAGTTTCGCGCCGGGCATATCGCTCTTACATGGTGGTAGACTTAGACTTAGACTGGTTGGTAGCTCCTTCTCTTCCTAGTTTTCATCAAAGCTTTTCCCGCTACAAGCCACGGTTTCCTTTTCCTTTTCCCCTGTTTTTACCTTAACCTTTTCCCCCCCTAATAAATGGGTTTCGAGCTTCCTGTTAACTTGTTTCTCAAGTTTGAGCCTATATACAAAACTCAACACACATAAATCATTTGTGGCTCAAAGTCTCGTGCAAAATTTTGACGATCGAGAAGCGAAGCATGAACGTCCGTCTCTGCAATTGCACATGTTTGTTTTAAGTCAAAGATGCGCACGTCTTTCAAGTGCATCAATTTCCACCTTGCATGCACATGTTCCCGCAGACCCAGTAAAAGGACGCAAGGCCAAAGTAAAAGTTTGTGGGCTTATTTTGTCTTCGTTCATTGACTTCCTTTGGTTTTGCTACTTCAACGGGCCAGACTGACAACACGAAAGAAAGGGTGAAGCTACCATGTGCATTAATTGAAGCAGCAAAACGATCATGGACAAGACCTTTGAAGACGGCGATTATTTTCGAAGATTATGGGCGCACACTTGACTTTCTTCGTTCTTGAAACATGGCTCCTCGCTTCTATAAAAGCTTAGAGAAGGAAGAAGAGAGGAGCTACACTCTAGAGAGCTCCAGAGACGAAACGGAGGAGACAGCTCTCAACAGAGGGAGAGATTTGTGCCGAGAGTGAGTCCATCGATGCGAGTTGTTAAATACCGTGGATATTGGGTATATACTAAAGTTGAAAAATGCTTGAGCGTTAGTGATTGTAATTCTGTAATTCTCCGATTTGTTAGTGAATTATTTGTCAGTTCTCTCTGTGAATTTAGGTTTCGACGTTCGGACCGAACCACGTAAATTTCTCGTGTCCTTTTTTTATTCCTCGTTTTATTTCTCTATCGAATTTCTACAGCTCTCGACTTAATTGCAAAGTTACTATCCGCTTCCGCCGCGTCGTCGATTCAACAACACTTCCCTCGCGTTTGATTGATTCGCGATTTTACGGATAATTTCCATCCCAGACATTATAGATGACGATACGAGATTTGCATTGAAATTGCGCAGTTCGCCAGGCTCGTGAGTTCGGTTCTATAATGTCTTCTTCTAAAGACAAATTATATATATATATATATATTTCAATGAGAAAAAGTGCTCATCGTTTTCAACTTCTTTGTGTTCGATATTAGTCTTCTTCCTTTTTGTTCTTTTCAGACATAGTGAGCGAATGTCCTATGATGTCCGGTATTAAAATAGGGGAGAGCCACACGAAAATAGAGTCCATGTGGGACCCTGATTTGGAGGGCGCGTGGGAAGAAGCCGTCGTCGTACCACGACCGGTTCTCTAGGAAGCTGCCGCGTCCCACGTTCAACCAAAATCGGCGGTCGACGTCAAGAAGGCCGAGACGTGGCAGCAGAAAGGGCACAAGCAAGCGCCTTCCAATCGGGAGGCGACAGGTGTGCGAATGGCCGTGCGCCTCCGTCCTCTTGACGTGGACCCGGTTCCAAACCACAACCACCACACGAGCTTTCCTTCTTCTGTTCACGTCACAGTCCTCGGGGCTTTATCGTTTACTCCATTTCAAGGGAGGTTTTGTACGAGACTGACAGATGATTGAAAAACTCGGCAAATCATCGGAACGAGTAATTTGGAGCGAATTCGGACCATCCGTTTCGGGAAAAGGATGACCCACTTTCGATGCGACTTTGCTGAGAAATGAACCCGTTTCTATAGACTTGGAGACGTACCAATGCCACTCATTCTCCGGTCTCGAATCAGGTCAAGGCCTCAAATGCACGCCTCACGAAATGTGAGGCTTCGTTCCTGTTCAGCTACCAAATTCCGAACCATGTGAAGTGTACAGCGCGGCCTAAATTCATGTGGAGCTGTCCTGATCGATATGTCCAAATTATGAAAAGAGTTGTGGTCGTTTGGCATCATCAATGCAAAGAGCAAGGGGGTTAGCTTAGCTACACATCCGCGGTCGACAGACACCCGCACGATCATCGTTCGGGTATGTCTGTGCCAAGTGGCTGGTCACCGTGTAGTTTTCTAGTTAGTTTGTCCGTGTTTCTACGAAAGCCCGTGAATCTGGAGACGATGGGCTTGAGCTGTTCACCCCCACTCAACAGCCCATTGACCTCAAATTCAGGGATCTAATCGAACCTGTCCCAGGCACTAGCTCTCCTCCTTGTGCATGAGCCACGAACCGAAAGCCTCAAGCAGCTTCTCTACCTCCTCTAATGTCATATTTTACATCGTGGGCTTGTTAAAAATGAGAATACGACCTGGAACAATTGCTATGGTGATCAAAATCCTTGCAAGTTATGAGACGAACTAGAGAAGCGGTGTGTTCGACCGGCTTTCTGGAACCAAACCCTCATTATCTAGTCTTTCGCCTCCCGATGAAGTTTGATCTTTGGTGCAGAAGTTTGGAGCTTCTTAAATCATGCGTGGATGAAGCTCTTGGCTGGTGGAATATGTTAACCGGATGCTCGTCAAGAGTATTCTTTGAGGTTAGAGGTCCCCCGAGAAAAATGAATCGGTGAAAACAAACGGAGCGATGAAGAGGAGCTAAGAGACCAATTCCTCAACAAATGATAATGAATCTGACTTCAACTTCAAGCCTTTTCCATAGGCGGCAATAAGAAGAGCCTCAGCTCTACCTGCATCATGGCAAATCAAGAGAACACTTGAGACAAATCCAATCAAATATGCTCAGTAGGTTGCTGCGACTGAATCCACTCAATTAGTCTCAGCTATGGGAAAGTAACTACTAGTGTTTTATCATGATAGTATTGGTAGAAACGAATTTCTCCAATGGTGGCCGAGACTAGATAAGCTTTCCCATGTTTCAAATTACCCACGCCTTAAACTAACTCTATTTCCATAATGCATGGTCCGTGGCTCCAGCTAAGTTAATATTACGAATCGATTCCCATTTGGCATATCTTTGAAAGCATTCATGTCACTCAATGCAGTAATATGATGCGAAAATTGTAGGGCACAACCAAGAAGAAACAAGAAAATAAGGAAAAGATCACATACCGTGGTCTTTCTTCCTTTTAAGTTGATCATCCAAAGAAGGAAACAAACTTGATGCAACCCTCCGACTGTCATCCTGTCCCGATCAGCATCTCAAAGGTAAACATCTAACTAAACAGCTCGATAATATAAAAAGCTGCAATACTTTCAGGTTGACTATCACAAAAGAGACTCAGTCCACCAGACGAAGGGATGATGGGGGAGACATAATATTCCAAAGTCACAGGAGTATTGATTCACTATGGGAGTTCCATATAATATAGCAACCCATCCACTGGGGCCGCAGCTAATATGAGCTGTGATTTCATCCATGTGGAACACTAGCCGGGGGGCCTATTTCTCACAAGATAACTAGCCAAAACTGAACTAGCAGGGAAGATGATTTTACGAATAAGACTTGCATCTTAGTGGAGAGCCATAACCATTTCAACCAGTAGAGTCACCATTCAACATTACAGAAACTAATAACTTTGCAGATAGATTTATCTAAGTGTCGAAACCTGGAACACCAAACTAGAACACTCTTGAAAAGAAAACTGGACACTTTTTTGTAGGCTTGAATTCCCAGAACAAATCTAGCATGTAATTTATGTCAGTGATAGAGTCAAAACCAAACCTACCTTTGTAGAGCCACTCCCAGAGAGCTCAAATACATTTTTCCACAGTGAAGACGCAACTGGAACCACGGAAAATCCTGACGAAACCAAGGTTCCAATCCACAAGCCATACCCAAAACCTCCACTCCACCATCCCTGAAAAGTATAAAAAGAGAATCCTTAAGAAAAATCGCCTTACTCCTCTATGCCCAAACAACGGTCACTCTAACAACATCGCCGGTATGAACCGAAGCAATTAAAGAGGTATTCAAGATAAATATACACACCAAAAACTACTTAGAATAAGTGCATGCCCTAGATTAGAAAGAAACAAAATAACTGGAAGAATTGGCACATATACCTTTTTCCAAATGACAACAAGCAACTTGCTTACAGTCACGAATTTCACAATTGTTTACAAACTCAAAGCCCTCTAGAATAAATTGCTGAACTACGGATCATTCTTAATCAGATTGACAGAGCATGTTTAAGATGCACTTTTTTTTTATCTTTAATGCAGACTTCCTTGTACTGAACAGGTGCACTATATTCATGTGAATGATCCCAAATGTCATGACATGACACAAAGTCGGTACATATTAGTTCACTTCAACTATTCTCCCACGGTGGAAATGTAGCCACAAGAGAAGAATGAAAGAAGAGACAGATGATATGTGGTCAGTAGGCATGCATATGAACATCACAAAAAGTTCAGAAAATCAATTTTATTCAAACCTACCTGTTTACCATCATTAGGAAATGGAATTGACTGTTCTATGTATGCCTTTGTCCCTAATTTAAGAAGCTCCGAAAGTTAGTAACGTTAAGTAAAAGGGATAAACCAATACATATAGGAAAATGAATGTGCTCCTTTGTGATGGCTTAAAACTGAACTCATAATGTTATGGAAAAAAAAAAGCAGAACATTTGCATTGATTTCCCAGCACCAAAACAGAAGAAACATGATAAGCCCTGAAATTTTACTTCCAGAGTACCAACAATGCAAGCTAAAGATACTCACTTCAAATAGACCCAGCCACCATGCCACAATACAAATGCCAAAAAGTTTCAACCCAAGTGGAAGCATAAATAAAAGCTCATATGCATTTTCCATTCCAATTTCACCAATCTGCCTCCTAACATTTTCCATTTTTTTTCCATAGTATATATCAAGCAGATTGACTACCTATAAAGTCCAGAAGAAATTACGTGCAACCTGCAGCCAGCCCAAGACCAGCAAATTAGAAGACAGTGAGGATAACCTTCACCAACAACAACATGACCTAGTATGACAAGTTAACAACTACCACAACACCCAACAAAAAGCTGGCACAACGAGCTACAACTTAATCTTTACATCACAACACAAACAATGAGACGCAGGATTCACTGATAAAAGAACGTGAAACGCAGGATTCAAACTTCAAAAAATTACCAATTGGAGCATCCAAGCTCCGAAGCAACTGAACGATAGATTTGGGATCCAATCGCCTTCGAGTTCTTTTACCAACCAGTACTGGAACAGCAGGACAATCAAACACCTATACCGATTAAATTTTCTAGCTTAAGAACAAGGATCTTGCAGTCCTTAGCAGATAAGAATGACAAATAACAACAAGAGTAACAGAAACAAAAGATGAAACGAGTACTGAAATAGTTCACCAGATCAGTATAAGTTTGAAGAAGTCATGATCAAGTGCAGTCTCTATCTCTAGTCTAGGATAGACAACTTGTGCACGTTTTGAAGCTACAGAATTGCATATAAAAGGGAAAAACAAAGTAGTTCAGATAGGCAAAATTATTATGCAGTTGACAGCTTCTCATAAATTGCCCCATTATTTCTACTCTTAAAGCTTGTCATCAATAGCCTCAACATAAACACTTTGCCTCCTACAGGGGCCTTTTGCCCGTGCTTCACAATACTGCTTCAACCGATCACCAACAAAAACAGACACCCCCTTTCTTTCTTGGATAAGGAAGGGGCCATTCCAGTAAGACATCATTTTCGAATACGTAATAACTTCAAATTTAATGTCTAATTGTAAGCTCGATAACCTGATATTTACTACCGAAATTCCAGAGAAAAACCCAATATTGTCCATCTATCAAACACCTAGGACCTCAAAGAGCACTCTGTTCCGCGGCCAAAACTACACTGACTACCTACTCAGCTGCACATTCAAATTGGCACTCAGTAAACGAGAAAAGAACTCAACACGCACAAAAGACCACAATGAAATGGCCATTCACAATCCCAGACCTGAGCTGAAAACCCGGACTCGTCGGATTTCAAGAGCGCCAACGCACCCGAGAGATCCGGATCGATGCCGATAACCCAATCCGAGCCAGACCCACTTCCATCACAATCCACCTGCCCGGAACTAGCGGCGACAGGGCAAGTGAGCGAGTCCAACCACCTCTGCTTCAGCTGAGCATCGGCGGACTTACCCTTAACCCTAATTCTTCCATTTCCACTCCCATTCCCATTCCCACCAACGCCTTCATTCCTCTTAACGGCACTCCGCGAACCGGGCTCGTCCAAAATCAGAACTTGAGCCTGCTTTGCGGTCGGGGCGGAAGAACAGAGCAGCGAGGCGAAGCGAGGCCCGGCGAAGGAGACATTGGGTCTGAGAGCGAAGCGGAGAGGGTTCATGAGATGGGTTTGGAACTGGAACGCTTGTCGTTGTTGTTGTTGGTGAGGCTGGATTTGGAGGGCTGCCATTACAGTGCCTGGGAATGCTTGTGGTTCTTGGATTGGGTTCGCATGTCTGAGAAAATCAGCTCGGAAGTACGAGGAGGCTAAAAATTAGCGCGGGTTTCCGAAATTTCAACTGTCTGTCTCCCTTCCGCTATAGCTGGTCGGAGAGATCTTTTCGTGCACTTGGTCTGTCGCCGGGCGCATAGCCTCACGTGGCAGTCACTGATTAGTCGAGCCTAAAAGAGATTCATATTTATCAATGATTGAGATTATATTACTTTATATGATTTATGGATTATGCAATAATTTCTCTTAATGGTGCGAGATTATATTCGATTCGGGATATGTATAGAAAGATCAATACGGAGAAAAAATTTTTGCCCTCACTTTATCGATTGAGACGGTAAATCGAGCTATTGCGTCCAAAAAAAGAAATCCATCGTATGGTGACGTTAATGTAGAATTCATCTTATTTATAAGGGTAAATGTATGTATCCCATGCCATGGCATCCTACAACAATTTAACTAAGTTTTACCTGGTTCTTCGAGGGAAAAAAAATGGGAGAAATCTCTATAGCACCCTTGACTCCTCGGGGTGTTAGCCTTCGCGTGTTTATCAAGCTAAGAAGAGAAGCGACACTCATTGGGAGTAATTTGTTCTTGTTTCAAGAAATAAGTAGAATTTGATAGCTTGCTCGTTTAGACTTTTGATTATTCAATATGGTATAGGAAATCACTCATATCTCGTCTCGCATCGTCAATACACACGACACAATCTCCTTTTTTTTCCAGTAAAATTGCTCATGGTCCACGTTCATGAGATAGAATTCCATGATGGTCATTTCTCAATATATTTGCACGATCAAATTGGTAATTTTTTATGTCCAGAAAATAAAAAGTTGTTAACTTTTTCAATGGATTATTAGATAATGATCACAAGCCTGTAACAGAATCTCATCAGGACGAATTACTTTGATGGCTTTTCTTGAACCTATCAGCTGCAATCTCAGTGGTCTGAAGAGGGCGTTCATCCGTTCTCTCTTGAAGTCTGCCTTGACCAACTTTTCCATTTTTTTCCTGGCAACCTTTTGGCTCCAATTGGTAGGACTCGTCCCGTGGCATTTCCTGCTTTAAATCTTGCGTCCTCTGCGAGAATTACAAGGCCTCGCATCTTCAACCTCTCCGGCATATACCCCCCTTTTGAAACCCATCAGCAGGTCACAACACTACAGAGACCAATAAACAATCACGCACGATCCGATATGAAAGAAAGGAACCGGACAAGAGCATGTGGCGTGAACCATTCCATGTCGTTTCCCACCCACAAAGTCTGAACTTAACGCACAAGGAAGATCATGCGACACCCGCGTGAATAAGAACAAAAACAGAGACCTTCCATCCCTTACTTCCATGGCACGGAGGAACATGAACCCCCCTCCTCCAATCAGGAGGAATAGTATCAGCTGCATTGAACCGGCCTACAGAATAAGCTTAAGACCGAGGAATGGGACAGATTGCAAGCGGACTTGGATCAAATGAATCTTGTTCTGTACCTAGTGAAGATCCGGCTTATCAGATACCTTTTTGTTTTACAAATCAATCTTAGTATTCGGAGCACAAAACATGATTTTATTAGTAATTTAGTAGCAGCTTACAATGCCAAACTTTGAAGATTGCTTTGGCCACAAAAGCAGGCACACGAAACTCTCTCTTATATTAAGCCAAGATTTCCCCTGTATTCAGGATCAAGAAAAGGGTGAACCGCAAGGTAGCCTCCAAAACCAAAGCTCCTTACAATACTCGGCGCACACATTTTCCCTCCTTATTTTCTCAGCCGAGAAAGTTTCGAGAAAATCATAGCGATGGAGATCATGGTTTCCCACAACGTCGCCGCCACCAACATCCATCTGAGCGCTCCCGGAAGCCCAGACAGCTGCAGCTTCGAGGGTCTGCTCTTCTACAGCGCCCCTGGCAGCCCCAAGACTGAGCCCCCCACTCCTAGAGCCTCCTGGAACGACGGCGGCGACTTCGAGTTCGAGACGAGTCGCCGGTTCGACGATGTCGTGCTCGAGAGCCCCGCGAAACGACAGCAGCATCCGCAGCGAGAAGAATCACGACCACGAGAGAGGCCACGCGAGCGACCTTGCATGGCGTTCGCGGACGAGCTCTTCTGTGACGGGAAGGTCAAGCCGCTGAAGCTCCCGCCGCGGCTCCAGAACGACGGCGCCGACGGGTCGCGGGCTCAGACGCCGGTGGCTTCTCCTACGTCGTCGCCGCGTTATGCTGGCGCGAGGAAGAGGCTCGCGAGGCAGAGGAGCTTGTGGGACGACGAATTCGACCCGTTCGAGGTCGCGCTGGAGCGGGTGAAGGCGGAGGAGAGAGATTCCGGCTGCCGGAGGAGCAGGTCCTCGTCTCCGTTCAGGGGGTTTGGCGGCGGAGGTGGCGACGGCGACAAGGCGGTCGGGATGAGGTCCAGCGAGTCGACTCGGTGGACTCGGCAGGGGAGCGTCAGGGAAGAAGAGCCGACGCCGGCGTGCAGTTCTGGCGGGCTAAAAGAAGGTGGAGCCCGTGGAGAAATTCGACCCGGCCCGTGACAAGAGCACCCAGATGGGCTCCCTTGAAGAAGAAAAAACAGGTATTTGTCTTTTATTTAACCAAATTGAAACATCGAGATTTTTCGTATTGGATGAAGATTCGTGTCTGAGCATTGCTAGCATAATCGAGTCACGACATTGCCTGCATCTACCATAATCGGGCAATTCCGACCGTTGAAAGCCCCTAGCAATGGCATAGAAATGTTGCATTTGTAGAAGCTTCGAACTCACACGATTCCTCAAAAGAATCGGAGCCACGGGTCTAAACCAACTCGGTTAACTCTTGAAGTTTATGGATGATATATTTCATCACGGAAATGTGATATATGAATTAAAACATAAATTAGGTGTGTTTGGATCGACTTTTATTAGTAATTTATCGTTATATGTCTTACTTTAGCTTTGAGATATGAATTTCGTTCAGTACTAAACAAACCATATCCTTGCTGCCTTCGAAGTAACGTGGGAAAGTGATTTTATCCCAAATCAAAAGAAAATAGTTATGTAACAAATCTTCTCTTTAGGAGTGTAATTACCCAATAGTGCTTTTGGTCGTATCTTTGCAGAGGCAAACGAAGCTGGCATTGGCAGAGCCAAGAGGAGCGGACTTTGCAAGGAGAGTGAGGCCAGTGAAGATGGACAGCCATGCAAGTCCACGCAAGCCGACCTTGACCGCCATCTCAGTACCTGAAGTCACAAGCACACCAGATCAGGGGAAAGAAAATGGAGGGTCTGTCAGCATCACAAGAGAATCGAAGAGGCAGAGGATGAAGAAGTTCATCCTAAGGAGCACGTCCCTGGGGAGAGAGTTCGGGACGAAAGAGAAAGGGGAGATTCTCCATCGGCTGAATCAGCGAGGAAACCGAACATCTTGACAAGAATGAGCTTCAGGTCAACAGGGTCGAAGCCATCAGGCCAATGCAGCGAGGGCAAAGAAGTGAGCACAGTGGGTCAGATGACACCTCTGCGCTACAGCCCAGGATGCTGCTTTGTCTGGGCTTTGGGGTCAAATGCTTCATGCATGGGAAGTGAAGTTTTTGGGATGTTTTTCAGGAGCACTCGTTGCTAAACAGTGCTGCTAGTTCAGCTTCCATGGCGTTTGTTCTTTTGGGTGAATTCATATTCATCTTGGACGTGCTCTTTTTGTTGTCAATTCCACCTCAGTTTAAGGTAAATATCTTCTGTTCAGTAGGAGCACGTACAGCGGTTGATTCGACAAAATGCGTTACTTCTCTCGCTACGAACTGTTCTGAGAGGTATTTTTCTGTGTCGTTGTATGAAAATCCCAGCTATTACAATGGAGGAATGAAAGGTGTTACAAAACTTTCGTCAATTGATATATGTTCAAGCTTCACTTCCCCTACTGTTCATTTACTTTTCGTTCAATTTTTGCCAGTTTGATTCGTTTTTATAGGATTGAAACAAGCAAATGTTCAAGAGTAGGGAAAAGTCACACTTTATACCTTCATTTGTCTATGATATATCATATGTACATCAATGAAGAAAGCAATTCGTCAGAATTGCTGAGATGCAAATTATTCTTCAATAATACGTGGAGAGGGGGAAAAATGCTTTCTCATTCATCCAACTGACAGAGTTTCAGCTTCTATCGGGCCACTTTTGCCGAGTAACAGATGCGACAGACCTCTCCTTGAATGGGGAACCGTTCCATGACTTATTCTCGCCCTGTTGCTCGAAGCAGGCAGTTGGGAACAAAACCTATTCTTCTAATAATTCAGTTGGCCAGAACCGCCTCCACACGGAAATCTCATCGTCGGTCCTGAGCTTTCTGATTCCTCCATAGAATCCGTCCGCCCTGTTTCCTTTCTCCCCGTGGTTTCTCCTGTCTATGGTTGTGCGACTGCACCACGACCCTGCTGAATACTGATTAAATTCCAGAACCACAGCATCTGTTTGCCAAATCATCAACCGTCAGTTCATCCGTAAAGAGCTAACAGATGAAGCGGTATTGTTTTATGGAGCATCACTGTAAGCAGATTGAACTAATTAAGCATGGTTTCTGAATGCATTTTAATCCAGAATGCACCCTTTGTTTATTGCGACCAAAATTCTTACAAAATGCCTAGCAAAGATAGCGAATTGGTCAGCTTTCTTATGTTCTTATCAGTTTATTGGATCTTATGAGAAAGAATCAGTTCCTTAGGATCTGTTTGGATGACGTATGACGCTGGTACATCGAAGAAAACTATGCCGATCATTATAAAAATATCAGCCCCACAAAACCACGAGATTCCAACTTTGAGTAGAAACAAGAGTCTTAAAGAGAGAAAAAGGTTGAGATCTTTGGACATGGTCGGCCATTGATATTCCACTTAGACACAACTTATCGCGTTGTTGGTGGAAAGCATGGCACACTGATAACCATTTGTCTAGAGCACCAATCAAAACTCGCCCAAAATGGTGGGTGGTCCATACATTGGAAAGATGGGAATCAAGAAAGCTACTGAGGCAGCTGAGACATCGGTCTATTTCTCTGAAAGTTTTAGCTTTGTGATCATCATCTCATCCACATCTTTGAAAGCTTCTCACATTTAATGAAAGATTTCATTGAAAAATTTTTCCTCCTCTAATAGTTTCTTTCTCTAGATATTGTTTTCAAAGCAGTCATTTGAGAAGTGGTGGTGTCTGGTGCTGATTTTGCCAACACATGGAATCGGGTTCCACTGCAGAAAAAGAGGGCTAAATGATGAACTCACCGCTGCTAGGACAACGACAGTAATTTTCGTTCCTGTCACACGATTCCAGATGACCGACGACGCCGTACCACCAACCTGCAGTATGTGTTACGACATACAGTCATGTACATTGCCATTCAGAATCTGTCTCGGTAAGACAAGATGCAGTTGAATGCTGTACTGCATTGACCAAGTGTGAGGATTTAGACTTGAGGAGCCTGATGGACCCAATCCAATTAGAGCAAGTATCTCAGAATTAGGTATAATGAATTCGAATTTTAATTTCAACTATTAGGGTAGTGTGGTACCATGATGAAGGTTGAATAGCTCCTCTTTGATAGAGTTTGGCACAACATAGACATGCATTTAGATCGTCTGTCCTTGTCTTCTCATTAAGTATACTAGCTAAAAATAGGATTGCTTTTTTCTTGTTATAAGTTTCTTCAAAAATCCATGTTTACTTCAATTACCAGTGACAAAGACCCAATCAAGAAAAAAGAATGAATGATCAAATGAAACGAGCCCAGGCAATCTACTAAAATATAGATTGAACTTCTCGGCAGAAAGTTGATGCAGCGAGATTGAAAAACTATCACTTTTGATGAAACAACATACCGTCGGAAGCTTTTTGTTTCTCTTCCACTGAATCTCCACGTGGTCACCAGGGCACAGATCCTTCAAACAATCAGACGGGTGAAGGTCGTGTGGAGAAGTATCGACCGGAGGGGACCTCAGCTTTTCCCATGTCACCCCGGTCTCCAGCTCAATCGCCCTCCTGCCATATGGGGGATACCTGCAAGAACCAAAGTTCAGATGATCCAGACATTCAAGCGTCTAAAAATGAACTAAGGAATTAAATCTTCCAGGAACACAAGAACCAACAAGATTGTGATAGTACCCATACTGGTATTATACAGTAGGAATACGTCGATTAAGCCAGCGTTGGAACGATTCATGGACATGTTTAAAGGAGGTATCTATCATCAGCAATAATATACCTGGCTGTGAAGGCATCGGTTCGAAAATCATAGCTGAGCACAGCATCATAGCAAGACAACATAAACCTAGCATCCCCATTCTGCATAAATTGCACCAACAAAAACTCTAAGAGAAGATCACAGAGAAAAACAGAACAGAAGATTCAACTGAGCTGCAGGGCAAAATAGGACAGCAGTTTGCACAGAAGAATACTTGAATGAGCAAGACGACTGAATCTAACAGACTTGCATAAGCAAACCCAAGTATATCAACAACCTTGGATATTTCTAAATCAAAACCAGAAGGATACCATATGGAAAAGCAGCATCCAATACCTCACGGTTATAGACTTGAGCAGGGAACCAGAGGCTCCCAGTCTCAAGTGCAATATACTGAGACATGACCGATGAATCATGTGGCAGAGACCATGTCTGGTCTTGACCGATATTGATTTTCTCACCAGCCCATGAACGAGGCCAAACAAGAGAAAACAACCTCAACAACCCCTTTTGCATCCCTTGATTTGAATCGCCATTATCCCTTCTTGAAGCAGGGCACAATCGCCACACCTTATAAGCTGATGGACCAATCACTCTGTCCCACTTCTGCTTCATGTGCTTGTCCAAGAAATAGTCGCTCCTGCACCTATCTCTCAAAGCTTTGCACACACCAGACATGCTCACGAGCCCTTTTAGGGGAGCTTCTCGAGAATGCATTCCAGAGCAAGCTCTGGCAAGTCCAACAGCGATGGCGCTCCTTCTTTGGACTCCTCTGCATTGTCTGCTTCCGAAGCTGGACTCATCTTCTCCTTCGTGGACAATCTCGGGGGCTGAACAGGAGCAGGACTAACTTTGTTAAAACTGACACGTGGAATTTTCGGCATCATCATGTCAAGTGTCAACTAGAAGGAAACGCGAGCGCCGTTCGTAAAAGCGGATTTCCCCGGAAACGACGTCGTCCGGGGCGAGTTCTCGAACGGTTGCGAAACGATCGCGTCCGACGAGACAGATCGGAGGGAACGAACGAACAGGGGAAAAGGGGGCCCGAAATCGCGGGAATCGATGCGCCGCAGATCAAAGCGAGGGCACGAAGAGCAGACAGACAAGATCCGATCGGAGAACGGGAGGAGGGAGCGAAGTAGTACCTTCAATTTGATGATGTACTCCTCCTCCTTCTCGACGAAGAAGGAGTTGAACTTCTCCAGCTCGTCCTCCAGCAGCCGGATGAACTCGACCACCTCGTTCGTCATGCCCTCGCCGGCCCTGGCGGCGGCGGGGGGGGGGGGGGGGGGGCGGGGCGGGCTCAGCGCCCCGGCGGAGGAGGAAGAGGAGGAGGAGGGAGCGGGTGGCGCCGGCGCCGGCGGCGGAGTCGGCTCGTCGAGGCGGGGGCGCTTGGCGGGGCGGTCGCCGCCGCCGCCGCCGCCCTTGGGGTCGATGAGCTTCAGGCGCTTCATGGCTGGTGGCTTCCTGCCTGCCTGCCCGCCTGGCCCCGGCGGCCGCCGGTGGAGGACAGGTAGACTTTAACGGCGGAAGAAGGCCAAGAATATTCGTTAATTTGTGCCAGGAATATCCGGCCATTTTGTTTTCCAAAGTGTTAACATCTCCTCCCTGTGGTGACCGAGGAAGAGAGAGACGCAGACGCGTGTCCATGAAGAGAGAATCTTGAGAGGGTGGGACTTCAATAATAGAGGTGTCAAAATGAAATCATAAACTCATATATGATCCATTTAAAAATGATCACTTTAATTTTAAAAAGTTAAAACTTAAATGGATTTTAAATTTTAAAGTTTAAAAATAAATGGGTTAAAATGGGTTGAGTTTGGGCTAACGTGTCCAACCCACCTACTAGACTCATCCACATACTCTCTCTTTTTAAAAAATATTTAAAAAAAATCAAAATTTAATTATTTTTTTTTTTATTTTTTTTTTGTTCTTTCTTTTTCTTTTCTTTTTTTTTTTTTATTTGTTGGTGGTTGGCCACCACCACCCAACCACCGGGTGGGACGACTGCTCGGGCCGGGGCCGGCTCACAGCTTGCCCATCATGTTTGTTTCCGCTTCTTTTACTATTCTGTTAAACCCAATATCGTATGTGTCATAAAACAAAAGAGATCCGCCTCGAATCAAAACGATTTTTCTCGGTTCTTTTTGAAATCCGCGGAGTGAAAGACATGAGACATACATAAAAAAAATCGTTTAGATCCTGATCAGCTCCTTGATCTTTCTCAGATCCACCTTCGCCTTGCTTGACTCGCCTATTGACTTGAACTCGGTATAAGGTACCAAAGTAGAGTAAGATAAGAAATCGAATTAAGAAGGAAAAGAATTCGACACAAGATTAGCCCCTCCGCTTCAATAGGAAGTGATGATTGAACCAAGAGAGGAAGAGGTAAGAGGGCCGTTATGGAGAATGTAGTCGAAATCCATGCTTACACGGCTAAGCATCGGGCTTTCGGATCTTATCACTACTAACCTAAACTCTTTTCTTAGATACCTAGTTTAGCAATTAATGATGCTTTTGACAACAATTTTATTCCTAAAATAATTTTACGCTGGTCGGGCGAGCTGCGACTGCCGAGGCTCGGCCGGCCTGCGGCTTCGAGCTCCTAGCCTCGTGCAAGGCTCCACCTCGCCAGATTCCGGAAATGAAGCTCACTTTGAGGGCCGGCGAGCTTCGAGTCTCGCCCGGATCGGGCGAGAACGAGCTTTGCCGCCCTCCCGTGAGCTCGCCCTTCACTGTGGTGGGTCGGCCGACCCACGGCTGACCGGCGATCGGCCAAAAATCTGAAGTTCTCAAATTCGTCTCTCACTGCAATGACCGCATGCCATGTGTCTTAAAATCTGAAGATTGGATGGTGGTAGTACGACTTCAACCGTTTTTAATGGTGTGAACGGAGGGCTAGACGAATTCCGGGGGCAAAGGACGGGGAGAGCAGGAGGACGGTGTCGTTGTTGTTGATGTTGGGAAGTTAACACCCGCGATCTCATGACTAAATATATATACATATATAAGTGATTTGCTCCTTACGTTGGGTTCGGATCTGGTGCGGACGGGCGCACGGTCGCTGTGGTGGAGCCTCGCCCCCGGGGGCGGGGAAAATAGAAATGGATTTTATAAGACCTTTTATACGGTACGAATTACCTTCCTCTTTTTTTTTTTCTTTCCACCGGGCATTGGACGCAATGAAAATCCAGACTAAAAAGAGCAATTTCGTTTTTTTTTTTTTTTTTTGGGTTCCTCCCAAGAAAAATTCGGCGTACGGCATGATTCGTTCTGGAGTTATTTCGGTAGGCCTCTCGAGTCATCACATTCGATTTGTTTGGAGGAAAATTACCAAAAGTCCTAAACCTTTTTGCAATTGTGTTAATTGAGTCCTAAACCTTTTTTTTTTTGCCAATTCGGTCCTTAAAGCTTTTCTGAAATGGCAGATTCCAGGATTCGTTTACGGTCGTGACGTGGCCATTGTTGACTGACTGTCAGCATTTGGGCGGCGTGACGTGGCACCGGCCGGCGACCCGCCGTGACAATATTTTAATATTTTTAATATTTTCAATATTTTTTTCTTTTTTTCTTTTTCTTTTTTTTTTCCTTCTCCCCGGGGGAGGCTGTCCTAGCTCCGACGAGGCGGAGGTTTCCTTCTTTTCAGGCGAGGTTGGGTCCTTTCTTTTTGGGCGAGCTTGCCCGGCCCGGGCGAGGGTGGCCTCGCCCAGCCCATGGCGAGCTTCATGGCCCGGAGCCAGGCTCGCCAGGCCATGTTGAGCCGCCCGAAATGGATCCTCGATTATTTGTAAAAAGGGGCGATCTCCCCGTGGGGAGAAGGAAACAAGAAAAATTCAAAAATATTAAAATGTTGTCACATGATCGCGGCCGCTGCCACATCGGCCACATCGGCTGCCACGGCCGCAATACCGGCCGCAAAATGGACCGAATTGGCTTATTTGTAAAAGGTTTAGGACCCGAATTGGCAAAAAAAAAAGGTTTAGGACCTGGACTGGCACAATTGTAAAAAGTTCGGACTTTTTGGTAATTTTCCCTTTGTTTGACGGACGGGCACGCCGACGTGTCCGAAACGCTTTTTCCTTTCCTGTATTTTCCGGCCAAGAGATGGATTTCTTTTATTTCCTCTCCCTCCCCCTTTTTTTTTAACTTAGGAAAAAACCACCAAAAACCCTAAACTTTGTCCCGTGACACATTTATTCGAACTTTTTTTCAGGACACCAAAACCCCAAACTTTCTTATTTGTGACATTTTACCCCAATGTACATTGTCCATGGGCATTTTAAGCCTTTTCCGCTTTTTCTTTTTCTTTTTACTTTTTTTTTCCTTTTCTACGGGTCATCCCTCGCCGGGCGAGGTCTCCCGGGCGAGGGACCCCGCCTCACTTGCTGGAGGGCGAGGCTGCATCCTGCTGGATCTGGCTTGGCGAGGCTTCATGGGGTGTCGGCGAGCCAAGCCCCTCTGAGGGGGAGGGAGGCGGGCTAAACCTACCCCAGATCACGGCGGCGAGCCTCGCCGGCGTCGGGCGAGCCTGCGCCGGCGTCGGGCGGCCTGCGCCCTCGGTCACCCAGGCGGCGGCCCTGCGCTGATCCTCCGGCGGGGTAGCCCTCGCCGGGGGGCGGGCGGCCCTCACTGACGCCGTATGCAGGGCAAACCCGCTTGGGGGCAAGGGTCCCCGCCTCTCACGGAAAGTAAAAAAAAGAAGAAAAAC
The DNA here is from genome assembly GCA_024733475.1 of Syzygium grande. Lineage (NCBI taxonomy): Eukaryota > Viridiplantae > Streptophyta > Magnoliopsida > Myrtales > Myrtaceae > Syzygium > Syzygium grande. The sequence continues at coordinate 29,218,151 of JAMXDD010000007.1, forward strand.
GGAAAAGATTTAAAATGCCCATGAACAATGTACATTGGGGTAAATGTGTCAAAAATAAGAAAGTTTGGGGTTTGATATCACAAAAAAAAGTTCGAGATAAATGCTGTCGCACGGCGGGTTTTGGTGGCGCTTTTCCCCAACTTTAATGGGTCCTCGATCAAAGTTGGCAAATGTAGACCCGGAGACGGCCAGGTCAGCTTGCCACCGCTATGGGGCCCTGGGGTGGGGCCCGCGGCGTGGCGGTACCGGATTGGCTAGAGGGCGCGTGAGGTCTGTGGGGGCGCGTTGCAGGGGATCACTTGAGGCTGATAGAGGTTAGAATAGAGAAAGCGGACAAGGACGAGGAGGAGGAGGCGGAGGAGGAGGTGTGAACGCGGTTTTGTTGTGCGGGGTGGGTGGTGGCGGTGGTTGGTGCTGGACGGTGACTGCCTTCTCTCTCTCTCGTGTTTTCAACACGTGGTTTTTGGATCCCGCAAGATCCCCCAAAAAAAAATTAATTAATAAAAAAAAAACTCCGACGACTTTTTTTTTTTTTGCTCTGAGATCTCGATCCACCTCCCCACACCCCCCACACAAATATCTGAACGGTCCCGAATTCTGACTCAACACGCAATGTGGACTAATTTTGACTTGGCATATAATATGAACCTTGACTCTCAATTTATTCGGTATGGCCCCCAATTTTTAGTCCGGTGTCAGAATGCGATTCATAAACTTTTAAACTTGTTCGACACGGTCTCGAATCTTAATGAAAATGCTTGATATTATCCTTCCATTCATTTAAGTGCAGGGATAGCATTGAAGATTTTCATATTGTCCGCGGACCTCACCGGCGAGGTGGACCGAAAGTTCATTGACCATCACCGAATTTAAAAGTTTATAGGCCACGCTGCACATTGGGCTAAAGTTTTATGAATCATTTATGTCGCTATCCCTTTCACGAACGAGCGACTTGAAATAGATTCTTGGTTCGAAATGAGAGTCACCGAATTCAAACCCGCTCTGCACCAAAACGATGCCAGGCTGCTGAATGTGCGTGACGGGCAATGTTGATTCCTAGGCGCGAGCCCGTTCTCTAATTTCTTCTCCGTTCACTTTGAAATCTCGAACGGATCGGGTTCGATTTTTAGATTTTGAATTCGGGGGTTAGCTCCACACGATTGATTGGATAGCGGGGAGGGAGGAATTCCTCTTGGATCTCCAGATGAGGGGTACTTTTCCGATGTGGGGATGGTCCATAATTGCGCTAGGCGCAACTTGTGCAAGAAGCTTGGACAATCTGACCTTCTCGTGGAGGCCGCAATCTTTCAATTTACAAGACAACAACCGCGAAAAAAAAAAGGTGAACGTGAATCCTAATGTCCGGCGTACGTCGTTTTTTAAAAGACTTCGGACTAAGACTTTGGTGCGAAAGCGAAAAGTCCATAATTTAAGGGGGCCACGGGGCGGCACTTTACGAGTGGAGTCCTCGCCCGATGCATGTGGATGAGACGAGACGATCTCGGAGTCCATATGCAGGGATTCAATCGATCAGAAAGCTCAAATGTCCCGTGTTCAGAAAACCGATTAGGCCGGAAGGCCGAATTAGATCTGGAAACCCTAACAAAGCTCGATCCTCTAACTATAATTCACGGGGCGAAGCCTTGATAGATGCATGGTGGGCAAGACGGAATTTCAGTCGGTTCGAATGGTCCGTGCTTAAAATAAAAACTGGGTCATAAGTCGAATTAGATCTCGATATCCAAAACGAAGCACGAAATGCTGACTACGGGAGGCCGACAAGACAACGACTCGTGCCTCGTCACGTAATGCCTTTTGCGGCATTGAATGTCTTCGATATTTAAAAAGAACACATGGCGAAGTCGATTTCGTAGATAGGTGTCCCCTTCAAAAAACGGTTTTGACGAAGCATCATGAGTGCGAAGAGGAGTGAGAGAATCTCTTTTGACTTTCGCCTCCTCGGTGTGTTCACACCTCCCTCCACTTCCCCCAAAACATTTGTCTAACACGATTCTCCTTGCACGACACGCGATGATGGGCCGGAAATCGCTGGAATAGGCAGTTGGCCGTCCGACCTAATACAATCATTAAGTCAGTAATTTCCGATCAACAGAAGATCAAAATATTTATGATTAAATTGATAAAATTAAAAAATTTAGATCTAAATTGACCGTCGTAAAAGTTATATATGATTAAATTGATAAAATTAAATAATTTAGATTTAAATTGACCGTCGTAAAAAGTAAATTTAGGACTTTTTAAACAATTATCTCTACTTTTCTACTCTTAAAAATGGGTTTTTTTTTTTTTTTTTTAATTTAAGGCTACTTGAACGGGTCTTTTTTAGCACTACAAGCCAATTGGTTTTCAGATTGGTTTTTGCTATTTTTTTTCCACTTAAGATACTGATTGTTTTGACCCTCAAGCTCATTTCAATCGAAACGTTTTGTTGAGTTATGTCGGCCAAAATCGAAAGCGGACATGACCTCGATTCGTTAAGATGATTACATAAATGACTAGATTGCATCTGAAAGGAGTAGAAACTTTATTTAATATGAGCTTCCTATAGTGGAACTGAGTTAGCTTAATCTGGCATTACACGAATAAATTATTATCTATGGATTCACATTAAGGCCGGCGTAGCAACTAGACATTGGATCTCAAGCCACGTGATGAAGTTGATACTTTCTATGAATTCCTTAATAAAAGTGATTGTCCTTAGTTGCAATTAATTAAGATATTTTGAGTAGGATTATCATAATTAATTCAGAAATAATAATGCTTCTTGCAATTCCTACAAAAAAAAAAAAATGAAAACAAAAATATGCTGCTCGTAATTTGGACCTCTCTTTCACATCGATGTACTTTGAGGTAAATTTTTTACTCTTCTTTTTTAACCTTTTTCTTTTCCCGGTAGCGTTTAGGGTTGGACTTTTGTTTAGCACCAAACCTTTTCAAACATAAAAATATTGAAACGCCGCGTCTTTAAAACTTTAATATAATTTTTTGGAATTCGATATTTTTTTTTTTTGAATTTCAGATAAAAAGAGAAACATGCCTTTTAAGACAAGACATACGGACCATGTATGGCGGATAAATCTAAAAAATATAATATTACAAGGATATACTCGTGCGTTTCCAATGACATTACATCCGGTCAACGTCATCATATTGCGCAACAAGAAAGCCAGATCCCCCGAACGAATAAACAAATGGATTAGAGTATCATTTAATCTTGATCGTGATTAGTCTTAAACGCGTACAGATGATGCCTGAACAAGATCCGCGTTGTATTTCTCTAATTAATTAATTAATTAATTAATCGATCAAATTCTGCCTTTGATCAGGACACCATGTTACTTCCGAACGATGCCCAGATTACAATTAAAAAAAAAAATAAGATTTAAAAATTTCGGGTCTTTTTCGGGCCGGGCGAGCTGGGTGCTGCTGCTGCTGCTGCTGCATAGAATTCAACGTTTTACGCTGCTTTTGACGTTTGAGCAGCAATGCCTGACAAGCAGGAAAAGAGAGAGAAGGAATCGTGGCTTTCCTTGTGGAGCGATGTTTTGGAGCAGCAGCATCTGGGAAACTCAGCTGCTTGCTTAATGGGAGGGGACTCAAGTCAAAGCTTTTAATCATTCCTTACTCGTTCGTTATCGTTGTTAACGTTAGACATGATGCCACCCCTTGCTGTCTAGGGGCCCTCCTCGGTGTATAATTTACCCTAATCGATCCGAACCGGTACGTGGGTGGACAAGAACATCGCGCGTAACGCACACGAAAAGGATTAAGAAAAGATAAAAGGAAAGGAGAGGATAGGCTCACGTTTGGAGGCTCGATTCTGAGTAACACTGCACGTTCACATTGATACGAGACAAGAATTCATGCCCCATATGTTAGCGGTAATTACTTGTATCGCTTTACGAAAATGAATGAATGAGAAATATTCACATCGTCCCACGTAAACATTTAAACATAAATTATTGTAAAAAATAAAATATTTTTATCGATTAATTATTTCAAGCAATATAAGCGATCGATTTCAAAAATGCTTTTAATCATTCATCTTCCGCAAAAAACAAAAGGAGCCTCAATGCGAACCTGAACCAAAGGGTGGCCAGTAGAGGTTATTGCTCCCCGGCCGCCGGCTACTCGACATCAACTTTTTGCTGTAATGTATGGAAATTTCAGTGTTTTGGGAAGAGTTAATGCGAATTTGTCTTGAATTGAACCCAAAATAAAGCTCTTCTTTCGGAAATCTAAAGCATCACCAACTTCCAGAGGGAGGCCTTCTAGGGTCAAATTACTCCAATTCGGACCCAAGCTTTCACTCCTTTGGTTCACCTTCAAACAAGCAAAAAGAAGACAAACCCAATTTTCCAACCCTCAAGACCTCCCAAAAACAAAGATAAACTAAAAAATCCTAAGTAGTGATTGGAAGAACAAGGAGGGTCAAATTTCCAATTCTCATGATGACAAACTAATGCGAGAATGATCAAACACTCCAATGGGAACCTGTCACAGCCAGCAAAGACCATGTGACGCTTCAAGAAAGCCAACAAAATTCTCAGCAGGGCTTCGACTCATTGGTGGCTTCGAAAAATGTCTTGGACAGGTCTGTTCTGTAGTCACCCCCTAACGTCAAAACGTCTAGAAGAAATCGAAACATCAGGGTGGGGTTTGGTCAGAATCCAACGCCCTCATGCTCTGTCCGTGTTAGTGGACAAGAGATGGAGACCCCCCCTAGTTTTTTCCTGGTCATTTCTGGCCGCGCCCTTCTTCCAGAAGTGATTCAATTCAAATAAGACCAGCCAAACATAATCTTGAGAGAGACCCAAAAATAAGAAAGAACTAAAAACTCTCAGCAAGAATTGTACCGCTTCAAGAACAGTGCTAGTAAGATGATCCCCCTCTCTCGAAAGGAGAGATTATGTACATGTTGATTTGTGTCCTAATGATACAGGGAGGGATGTCAATAGATCAATCTCTTCAATGAAGAGAGCTACCACCTCTAACATGCACTTCAAGAATCACTGGTTTAGTTTGTCCAAGGGTGCATAGTAAGTAAGTTTGGAGGAAGTTTGTCGATCGAATGGCTCAGCAGGCATGAACCTTGCACCATCGCCCAGCTCATGGATTCAGGTTATATTCATGAGATATGTCAGTGGGGACAAATGGGATCAAGTGAGAGATTTGCCCGCCCATTCCCGTCCTCTTCGTTTTCTTTTGGCCTGCATCCTGTTGAACTTCTGTTTTCCCTTCTCCAAGAGAGGGTCCACAACGACATAATCACTTGGGTCTTCATTACGAGACATTCGGTCCTGCAGATATATTAGCAAAACTATTTTAATGTATGGGACATTCCAATGTTCAACAAGACGAAACATTTACATTTTAAAGTGCCATTTGCAATAAAAATATCTCTCAGTTGCGCATATTCCATCTTATACCCATACACGACAGCAGACTGCTCAATACAACTTAAAGGCCCAACTCGTCATTACTAACAGAACTAGTTTCACACTGAACTTCTTTCGGGAATGACGGTGTAGTTTCAACTAAAACTTCCATCAAATACACTATCAGATACCGGTTGTCCATTGGAAAAATTCTTTCTTGAGTCTCCAAAAGCTGTTGAAAGTTTTACAGAACTCAACATATATAGCCATAGACATTGAAAAAGTTAAGCTCACCTTGCCAGGCTCAGGAGCAAATTTCAACTTAACTGACTTCCAGTCAGATAAATCATCATCACCATCTCCAGCCTTGGCACTTGACACCAAAGGTCTTCCCAATACTGACGCCTTGAACGTTTCAAGCTTAGCTAGTACCTTGATAGTGAATAAAAAAATATATTAACGACAGCACACACAGCAAGCACAAGAATATGAAGTAACGAAACACAAATAATTAATCTGATGCAAACTAATCTTTTTTGAAAGTCATATATTATCAAAACACGAATAGAAGCGTTGGATGAACTCAGCAGGTGAAAGTAAGTTAGAAGCCCACAAATAGGAACTCAAGTCATTTAGCAAAAAATGCATCCTGAGTCAATAAATAGTGACTTTGAGCATGAATCATTGGCTCTAGATCTTTTGCTTGTTGATCCAATTCTCTGCAACTATCTGCAAATTTCCTAGAATGGTAACATTGTGAAAATTACAGCTTATTAAATACCTCATCTTCACGTCCTTGAAGCCGGCGCTTTTTCTGTTTTCGCAACTGTCTACCTCGCTCAGCATCATTCAACAGCTGTAAATCTGCATCAGCATTAGCCATTCGCTCAGCTCTGGCTTCAGATCCTATTCCTTTCTTCTTCAAGGAGAGCTTTTCCAACCTCGGTTGATCATCATCATCATCTTTGTCCCTGGTTAGATAGAATAGATACACCATCAGGTGTTGAATCATGGGTTGATGCAACAATTTCTGACAAATCATGAATCAGAATATAACTTGCTAGACTTCAATTATAAGGCAGGCCAACCCCCAATTCTAACATATAGTTCTAAAAATTCCTCTATGAATGGCTAAAACTTAGTTCCCGGATGAGAAACTTGCTTTAGGGACCAGATTTTACTAGCTCAATTTTGATCCATTATTTTGCGGGAAGAGGATAATATAGTTAAGATTATCTGGAAAAAGAAAAAAAACCAAGCTGGAACCTTCCACATAAAAATACTAAGAACGCTTAAACATGAATGACTTTAACCCCGCAACTTTGTTAAGGTAGTAGATGCATCCTTCGGTCACTAAAAAGTGAAGATGTAAAATGAGAAATAGCATTAAGGTTACTTCAATCTAAATTACGGGTGCACCTAGGCCCAAAACCGGCCTGTAAATGGAATCAAACACAAAAATCAGGAATAGCAGCAATTTGTATTGACTAGCAACAGGTGAGAGAATCAGTTACTATTGAAATTTGCAGCCGATTACATCTCTGTTCCCACATCACCAAATGCAATTCGCCTCAAAGCATCTTAAGCACAGTGACATTTTTAGTCTAAAGTCAAAACACTAAGCCACAACTGTCTTCTAATAAACATAATGCACTAAATGTTGAGGTAAATCTCCTGATTATGAGTGAATTAATTTTTCTAATCATGAGCATCTTCTCCTCAAGAAGGAATCCAGATAGTAAATCACAGGATCTACACCACTTTGTCTCAGCAAACAACAAAAAGCCTAGTCACCTAAGGTTCTCAGCCACGAATATCTAAATTAGCACTTTGCAATCACATGTTGTTATTATAAGCAGAGTATGGTGAATACTTGATCCTATAACAGCTTCTCTTTTAAGATATAGTAAAGTCTGTGCAAAGAAGGAAGTATGACGAAACCACTGCTCACTGGCAGAGCAAGGTTAAGTAGGACAGACATTTTGAATTATAATGGATAAACATCTACAATTTCCTTAATTTATGAATTAGGTTCTCTCTCTTTACCTTGAAATAGATGTCTCCCGCTCCTTTCTGGCAGAAGTCCCTGCATTTCGAGCAATATAGCACAAGTAAGTCGGATTTGAAGATGAACTGAGTAAACAACCATGCAAAGGAGCACCTATGCATAATTTCAATTATCTTGTCCTGTCAATGTCACCAGGTAACTTTTAGCAATAATAAGCAGTTCTTATTCTTTATGTCAGTTGACGATAAAGCTTCTCTCGAGAGTCAAATACCTCAAATTGAGTGTAAAGCTCCAAGCAAAATGTGACAAGGAAGAAAAAAGTAAACCAACTTCAAAGGACCAGTATGACAATTATCAGATAGGTATAACCTTTCTCTCTATAATAACGGTGCGCTCCGAGGTGTGAAGTGGGAGAGAAGGGATTTCAGAACCCTAAAAGCAGAGCTGCACCATGCACTTGTTTCAGGACATTTCAAGAATGTCCAAAAAAAACTCATTTGTGAAATCTCATGATTATAATCGTTAGTTTTTGTCCCCTTATGATTCTCCTAAGATATCCTCGATACAAACTACTGAGTTTGATCTTTCTCATAATTGACTCTTGCTTTTCCTCGAATCATTTCCTAGAAGAAGTATGTGGCTGAAGCGAGACTCGTCTTCCTAAAATGTCTAATTTGCTTCACACTAGCAATGTTGTCTACATTTTGCACTTCACAACAATGACTACACTACACTGCTTTGGTTATAGCCATTGATTGATATAAGTGATTGTTTTTAGCAAAATATTTTCTCAATTATTTATTTTTCACAAAATAAAATAAAGCCTAAGAATCACGTCAAAGTTGTTTTAGGTTCATCCTCGCGACACACACGGAAAAGGCAATGCCAATTCATGTCTAAAAGTCTAATATATGGACTTAGGATTGTTACTTAGCAATTTGCAATCGCTGTTTCTCTACGATTGAATGAAGCGATTACACACTTAGGCTCCATTCGTTTGGCGGAAAATATTCTCCTTTTGGAAAATATTTTTCCGGAAGTCATTTTCTTGAAAAATGTTTTCTTGGAACACAATTTTCTGGCACTCAGCTAAAATCTGAAAAAGTTTCGAAAAATATTTTCTTGTGTTCGTGATCGCCGATCCAATCGATGTCCGAGAATCGGGCGGGACGGACGGGGACGACGACGCGTCGGCGGCGGCAACCGGCGATAAGGCGCGATCGGCGTGGCCATGGCGGCGTGGCGGCGGCGGCGGGCGGCGGCAATCGATGGTGACCGATGATCGATGGCTAGTGGCGGCGATCGGTGGCGGTTGGCGATTGGCGGCGGCGATGACCGGCGGGCGGTCGCGGTAGCGATCGGTGGTGGTCAGGCGGTGGCGGTAGGGAACGGCGGCGTGGCGGCGGCGGCGGCCGGTGACCAACGGTCGACGGCGACAAGCGGTGGCTAGCGATCGGGCGACTACCGGTGGCCGATGGTGGTGACCGTGACATTAACTTCCTTTCCCTTTCCGGACAGTTTCCCTTCCATGGGCAATTTTGCATTCACTTTGGGGAAAATGATTTTCTCTTTGCGAAAAGAGGAAATCATTTTCCTCAAAACAATGAAGGATTTGGGGATGGAGAAGGAAAAATATTTTCCGTCCCCCCACCGAAAAACATGAAAAATATTTTTCGAAAAATATTTTTCCGAAACGAACACAGCCTTAGATCTCCCAACTCTCCCCATCTCCAGTTGCAAATCCAATGCGGAAACAGAGGGAACTGTTGTTTTGTGCCGAGTAACATCTTCAAAGTCTTGAACAGCTGGCATTAGATGATTTTTTTCACGTGAATACCTTACTAAGGAGTAAATGGATTCTCAAGTAACAAAAAACCAACAGAAGCAATAAAATCCCCTTCTGGACGTTGGCGCTCCGGTGAATGTCAAACAACTTTGGTAACAAGAAAAACCGCCGGTCTTGCTCGTCTGGTCACGCGTCAGAAGCTCGTCAATAAGCATTGTCAAACCTTAATTGCTAGACTCTAGAGAGCTCCAGAGACGAAACGGAGGAGACAGCTCTCAAGAGAGGGAGAGAATTGTGCCGAGAGTGAGTCCATCGAGGCGAGTTGTTAAATACCGTGGATATTGGGTATAAACTAAAGTTGAAAAATAGTGATTGTAATTCTGTAATTCTCCGATTTGTTAGTGAATTATTTGTCAGATTTCTCTGTGAATTTAGGTTTCGACATTCGGACCAAACCACGTAAATTTCTCGTGTCCTTTTCTTATTCCTCGTTTTATTTCTCTATCGAATTTCTACAGCTCCTGACTTAATTGCAAAGTTACGATTCGCTTCCGCCGCGTCGCTGATTCAACAACACTTCCCTCGCGTTTGATTGATTTTCGCGATTTTATGGATAATTTCCATCCTAAACATTGTAGATGACGATACGAGATTGGCATTGAAATTGTGTAGTTCGCCAGGCTCGTGAATTCGGTTCTATAATGTCTTCTAAAGACAAATTATATATATATATATATATATATATATATATATATATATATATATATATATTTCAACGAGAAAAAGTGCTCATCGTTTTCAACTTCTTTGTGTTCGATATTAGTCTTCTTCCTTTTTGTTCTTTTCAGACATACTGAGCGAATGTCCTATGATGTCCGGTATTAAAATAGGGGAGAGCCACACGAAAATAGAGTCCATGTGGACCCTGATTTGGAGGGTGCGTGGGAAGAAGCGGTCGTCGTACCACGACCGGTTCTCTAGGAAGCTGCCGCGTCCCACGTTCAACCAAAATCGGTGGTCGACGTCAAGAAGACCGAGACGTGGCAGCAGAAAGGCCACAAGCAAGCGCCTTCCAATCGGGAGGCGACAGGTGTGCGAATGGCCGTGCGCCTCCGTCCTCTTGACGTGGACCCGGTTCCAAACCACAACCACCACACGAGCTTTTCCTTCTTCTGTTCCCGTGACAGTCCTCGGGGCTTTATCGTTTATTCCATTTCAAGGGAGGTTTTGTACGAGACTGACAGATGATTGAAAAACTCGGCAAATCATCGGAACGAGTAATTTGGAGCGAATTCGGACCATCCGTTTCGGGAAAAGAATGACCCATTTTCGATGCGACTTTGCTGAGAAATGAACCCGTTTCTATAGACTTTGAGACGTACCAATGCCACTCATTCTCCGGTCTCGAATCAGGGCAAGGCCTCAAATGCACGCCTCACGAAATGTGAGGCTTCGATCCTGTTCAGCTACCAAATTCCGAACCATGTGAAGTGTACAGCGCGGCCTAAATCCATGTGGAGCTGTACTGAACGATATGTCCAAATTATGAAAAGAGTTGTGGTCGTTTGGCATCATCAATGCAAAGAGCAAGGGGGTTAGCTTAGCTACACATCCGCGGTCGACAGACACCCGCACGATCATCGTTCGGGTATGTCTGTGCCAAGTGGGTGGTCACCGTGTAGTTTTCCAGTTAGTTTGTCCGTGTTTCTAACGAAAGCCCGTGAATCTGGAGACGATGGGCTTGAGCTGTTCACCCCCACTCAACAACAGCCCATTGACCTCAAATTCAGGGATCTAATCGAACCTGTCCCAGGCACTAGCTCTCCTCCTTGTGCATGAGCCACGAACCGAAAGCCTCAAGCAGCTTCTCTACCTCCTCTAATGTCATATTTTACATCGTGGGCTTGTTAAAAATGAGAATACGACCTGGCACAATTGCTATGGTGATCAAAATCCTTGCAAGTTATGAGACGAACTCGAGAAGCGGTGTGTTTGACCGGCTTTCTGGAATCAAACCCTCATTATCTAGTCTTTCGCCTCCCGATGAAGTTTGATCTTTGGTGCAGAAGTTTGGAGCTTCTTAAATCATGCGTGGATGAAGCTCTTGGCTGATGGAATATGTTAACCGGATGCTCGTCAAGAGTATTCTTTGAGGTTAAGAGGTCCCCGAGAAAAAATGAATCGGTGAAAACAAACGGAGTGACGAAGAGAAGAGCTAAGAGACCAATTCCTCAACAAATGATAATGAATCTGACTTCAACTTCAAGCCTTTTCCGTGGCGGCAATAAGAAGAGCCTCAGCTCTACCTGCATCATGGCAAATCAAGAGAACACTTGAGACAAATCCAATCAAATATGCTCAGTAGGTTGCTGCGACTGAATCCACTCAATTAGTCTCAGCTATGGGAAAGTAACTACTAGTGTTTTATCATGATAGCATTGGTAGAAACGAATTTCTCCAATGGCAGCCGAGGCTAGATAAGCTTTCCCATGTTTCAAATTACCCACGCCTTAAACTAACTCTATTTCCATAATGCATGGCCCATGGCTCCAGCTAAGTTAATATTTACGAATCGATTCCCATTTGGCATATCTTTGAAAGCATTCATGTCACTCAACGCAGTAATATGATGCGAAAATTGTAGGGCACAACCAAGAAGAAACAAGAAAATAAGGAAAAGATCACATACCGTGGTCTTTCTTCCTTTTAAGTTGATCATCCAAAGAAGGAAACAAACTTGATGCAACCCTCCGACTGTCATCCTGTCCCGATCAGCATCTCAAAGGTAAACATCTAACTAAACAGCTCGATAATATAAAAAGCTGCAATACTTTCAGGTTGACTATCACAAAAGAGACTCAGTCCACCAGACGAAGGGATGATGGGGGAGACATAATATTCCAAAGTCACAGGAGTATTGATTCACTATGGGAGTTCCATATAATATAGCAACCCATCCACTGGGGCCGCAGCTAATATGAGCTGTGATTTCATCCATATGGTACACTAGCCGGAGGGCCTATTTCTCACAAGATAACTAGCCAAAACTGAACTAGCAGGGAAGATGATTTTACGAATAAGACTTGCATCTTAGTGGAGAGCCATAAACATTTCAACCAGTAGAGTCACCATTCAACATTACAGAAACTAATTACTTTGCAGATAGATTTATCTAAGCGTCGAAACCTGGAACACCGAACTAGAACCCTCTTGAAAAGAAAACTGGACACTTTTTTTGTAGGCTTGAATTCCCAGAACAAATCTAGTATGTAATTTATGTCAGTGATAGAGTCAAAACCAAACCTACCTTTGTAGAGCCACTCCCAGAGAGCTCAAATACATTTTTCCACAGTGAAGATGCAACTGGAACCACGGAAAATCCCGACGAAAACCAAGGTTCCAATCCACAAGCCATACCCAAAACCTCCACTCCACCATCCCTGAAAAGTATAAAAAGAGAATCCTTAAGAAAAATCGCCTTACTCCTCTATGCCCAAACAACGGTCACTCTAACAACATCGCCGGTATGAACCGAAGCAATTAAAGAGGTATTCAAGATAAATATACACACCAAAAACTACTTAGAATAAGTGCATGCCCTAGATTAGAAAGAAACAAAATAACTGGAAGAATTGGCACATATACCTTTTTCCAAATGACAACAAGCAACTTGCTTACAGTCACGAATTTCACAATTGTTTACAAACTCAAAGCCCTCTAGAATAAATTGCTGAACTACGGATCATTCTTAATCAGATTGACAGAGCATGTTTAAGATGCACTTTTTTTTTATCTTTAATGCAGACTTCCTTGTACTGAACAGGTGCACTATATTCATGTGAATGATCCCAAATGTCATGACATGACACAAAGTCGGTACATATTAGTTCACTTCAACTATTCTCCCACGGTGGAAATGTAGCCACAAGAGAAGAATGAAAGAAGAGACAGATGATATGTGGTCAGTAGGCATGCATATGAACATCACAAAAAGTTCAGAAAATCAATTTTATTCAAACCTACCTGTTTACCATCATTAGGAAATGGAATTGACTGTTCTATGTATGCCTTTGTCCCTAATTTAAGAAGCTCCGAAAGTTAGTAACGTTAAGTAAAAGGGATGACCAATACATATAGGAAAATGAATGTGCTCCTTTGTGATGGCCTTAAACTGAACTCATAATGTTATGGAACAAAAAGAGCAGAACATTTGCATTGATTTCCTAGCACCAAAGCAGAAGAAACATGATAAGCCCTGAAATTTTACTTCCAGAGTACCAACAATGCAAGCTAAAGATACTCACTTCAAATAGACCCAACCACCATGCCACAATACAAATGCCAAAAAGTTTCAACCCAAGTGGGAGCATAAATAAAAAAGCTCATATGCATTTTCCATTCCAATTTCACCAATCTGCCTCCTAACATTTTCCATTTTTTTTCCATAGTATATATCAAGCAGATTGACTACCTATAAAGTCCAGAAGAAATTACATGCAACCTGCAGCCAGCCCAAGACCAGCAAATTAGAAGACAGTGAGTATAACCTTTACCAACAACAACATGACCTAGTATGACAAGTTAACAACTACCACAACACCCAACAAAAAGCTGGCACAACAAGCTACAACTTAATCTTTACATCACAACACAAACAATGAGACGCAGGATTCACTGATAAAAGAACGTGAAACGCAGGATTCAAACTTCAAAAAATTACCAATTGGAGCATCCAAGCTCCGAAGCAACTGAACGATAGATTTGGGATCCAATCGCCTTCGAGTTCTTTTACCAACCAGTACTGGAACAGCAGGACAATCAAACACCTATACCGATTAAATTTTCTAGCTTAAGAACAAGGATCTTGCAGTCCTTAGCAGATAAGAATGACAAATAACAACAAGCTTAACAGAAACAAAAGATGAAACGAGTACTGAAATAGTTCACCAGATCAGTATAAGTTTGAAGAAGTCATGATCAAGTGCAGTCTCTATCTCTAGTCTAGGATAAACAACTTGTGCACGTTTTGAAGCTACAGAATTGCATATAAAAGGGAAAAACAAAGTAGTTCAGATAGGCAAAAATTATTATGCAGTTGGCAGCTTCTCATAAATTGCCCCATTATTTCTACTCTTAAAGCTTGTCATCAATAGCCTCAACATAAACACTTTGCCTCCTACAGGGGCCTTTTGCCCGTGCTTCACAATACTGCTTCAACCGATCACCAACAAAAACAGACACCCCTTTCTTTCTTGGATAAGGAAGGGGCCATTCCAATAAGACATCATTTTCGAATACGTAATAACTTCAAATTTAATGTCTAATTGTAAGCTCGATAACCTGACATTTACTACCGAAATTCCAGAGAAAAACCCAATATTGTCCATCTATCAAACACCTAGGACCTCAAAGAGCACTCTGTTCCGCGGCCAAAACTACACTGACTACCTACTCAGCTGCACATTCAAATTGGCACTCAGTAATCGAGAAAAGAACTCAACACGCACAAAAGACCACAATGAAATGGCCATTCACAATCCCAGACCTGAGCTGAAAACCCGGACTCGTCGGGTTTCAAGAGCGCCAACGCACCCGAGAGATCCGGATCGATGCCGATAACCCAATCCGAGCCAGACCCACTTCCATCACAATCCACCTGCCCGGAACTAGCGGCGACAGGGCAAGTGAGCGAGTCCAACCACCTCTGCTTCAGCTGAGCATCGGCGGACTTACCCTTAACCCTAATTCTTCCATTTCCACTCCCATTCCCATTCCCACCAACGCCTTCATTCCTCTTAACGGCACTCCGCGAACCGGGCTCGTCCAAAATCGGAACTTGAGCCTGCTTTGCGGTCGGGGCAGAAGAACAGAGCAGCGAGGCGATGCGAGGCCCGGCGAAGGAGACATTGGGTCTGAGAGCGAAGCGGAGAGGGTTCATGAGATGGGTTTGGAACTGGAACGCTTGTCGTCGTTGTTGTTGGTGAGGCTGGATTTGGAGGGCTGCCATTGCAGTGCCTGGGAATGCTTGTGGTTCTTGGATTGGGTTCGCATGTCTGAGAAAATCAGCTCGGAAGTACGAGGAGGCTAAAAATTAGCGCGGGTTTCCGAAATTTCAACCGTCTGTCTCCCTTCCTCTATAGCTGGTCGGAGAGATCTTTTCGTGCACTTGGTCTATCGCCGGGCGGCCCAATTCCGAAAAAAACCCTCAAGTTTATACTTTTCTCTTTTTTTTTTTTTTTTTTCCGGAGGAGGGTAGATTTGGGACTTATAGAAAGGTTGGTGGTTTTTCTTGAGACAAAAAAAAAAGTTAGGGTATATTTGGGACAAAGTATAAAGTTGATGGTTTTATTTGGAATTAGGCCATCGCCGGGCGCATAGCCTCAGCGTGGCGATCACCGATTAGTCGAGCCCTAACGAGATTCATATTTATCAATGATTGAGATTATATTACTTTATATGATTTATGGATTATGCAATAATTTCTCTTGATGGTGCGAGATTATACTCGATTCGGGATATGTATAGAAAGATCAATACGAAGAAAAATTTTTTTTGCCCTCGCTTTATCAATTGAGACGGTAAATCGAGCTATTACGTCCAAAAAAAGAAATCCATCGTATGACGATATTAATGTAGAATTCATCTTATTTATAAGGGTACATGTACGTATCCCATGCATGACATCCTACAACAATTGAACTAAGTTTTACCTGGTTCTTCGAGGGAAAAAAATGGGAGAAATCTCTAACACCCTTGACTCGTCGGGGTGTTAGCCTTCGTGTGTTTATCAAGCTAAGAAGAGAAGCGACACTCATTGAGAGTAATTTGTTCTTGTTTCAAGAAATAAGTAGAATTTGAGAGCTTGCTCGTTTAGACTTTTGATTATTCAATTCGGTATAGGAAATCACTCATATCTTGTCTCGCATAGTCAATACACACGACACAATCCCCTTTTATTTCCAGTAAAATTGCTCATTGTCCACGTTTCATGAGATAGAATTCCATGATGGTCATTTCTCAATATATTTGCACGATCAAGTTGGTAATTTTTTTTGTCCAAAAAATAAAAAGTTGGTAACTTTTTCAATGGGATTATTAGATAATGATCACAAGCCTGTAACAGAATCTCATCAGGACGAATGACTTTGGTGGCTTTTCTTGAACCTATCAGCTGCAATCTCAGTGGTCTGACGAGGGCGTTCATCCGTTCTCTCTTGAAGTCTGTCTTGACCAACTTTTCCATTTTTTTCCTGGCAACCTTTTGGCTCCAATTGGTAGGACTCGTCCCGTGGCATTTCCTGCTTTAAATCTTGCGTCCTCTGCGAGAATTACAAGGCCTCGCATCTTCAACCTCTCCGGCATATACCCCCCTTTTGAAACCCATCAGCAGGCCACAACACTACCGAGACCAATAAACAATCATGCACGATCCGATATGAAAGAAAGGAACCGGACAAGAGCATGTGGCGTGAACCAATCCATGTCGTTTCCTACCCACAAAGTCTGAACTTAACGCACAAGGAAGATCATGCGACACCCGCATGAATAAGAACAAAAACAGAGACCTTCCATCCCTTACTTCCATGGCACGGAGGAACATGAACCCCCTCCTCCAATCAGGAGGAATAGTATCAACTGCATTGAACCGGCCTACAGAATAAGCTTAAGACCGAGGAATGGGACAGATTGCAAGCGGACTTGGATCAAATGAATCTTGTTCTGTACCTAGTGAAGATCCGGCTTATCAGATACCGTTTTGTTTTACAAATCAATCTCAGTATTCGGAGCACAAAACATGATTTTATTAGTAATTTAGTAGCAGCTTACAATGCCAAACTTTGAAGATTGCTTTGGCCACAAAAGCAGGCACAAGAAACTCTCTCTCATATTAAGCCAAGATTTCCCCTGTACTCAGGATCAAGAAAAGGGTGAACCGCAAGGTAGCCTCCAAAACCAAAGCTCCTTACAATACTCGGCGCACACATTTTCCCTCCTTATTTTCTCAGCCGAGAAAGTTTCGAGAAAATCATAGCGATGGAGATCATGGTTTCCCACGACGTCGCCGCCACCAACATCCAACTGAGCGTTCCCGGAAGCCCAGACAGCTGCAGCTTCGAGGGTCTGCTTTTCTACAGCGCCCCTGGGAGCCCCAAGACTGAGCCCCCCACTCCTAGAGCCTCCTGGAACGACGGCGGCGACTTCGAGTTCGAGATGAGTCGCCGGTTCGACGATGTCGTGCTCGAGAGCCCCGCGAAACGACAGCAGCATCCACAGCG
Organism: Syzygium grande; assembly: GCA_024733475.1. Taxonomy (NCBI): domain Eukaryota; kingdom Viridiplantae; phylum Streptophyta; class Magnoliopsida; order Myrtales; family Myrtaceae; genus Syzygium; species Syzygium grande. The sequence continues at coordinate 29,235,620 of JAMXDD010000007.1, forward strand.
AGAAGAATCACGACCACGAGAGGGCCACGCGAGCGACCTTGCATGGCGTTCGCGGACGAGCTCTTCTGTGACGGGAAGGTCAAGCCGCTGAAGCTCCCGCCGCGGCTCCAGAACGACGGCGCCGACGGGTCGCGGGCTCAGACGCCGGTGGCTTCTCCTACGTCGTCGCCGCGTTATGCTGGCGCGAGGAAGAGGCTCGCGAGGCAGAGGAGCTTGTGGGACGACGAATTCGACCCGTTCGAGGTCGCGCTGGAGCGGGTGAAGGCGGAGGAGAGAGATTCCGGCTGCCGGAGGAGCAGGTCCTCGTCTCCGTTCAGGGGGTTTGGCGGCGGAGGTGGCGACGGCGACAAGGCGGTCGGGATGAGGTCCAGCGAGTCGACTCGGTGGACTCGGCAGGGGAGCGTCAGGGAAGAGAGAGCCGACGCCGGCGTGCAGTTCTGGCGGGCTAAAAAGAAGGTGGAGCCCGTGGAGCAATTCGACCCGGCCCGTGACAAGAGCACCCAGATGGGCTCCCTTGAAGAAGAAAAACAGGTATTTGTCTTTTATTTAACCAAATTGCAACATCGAGATTTTTCGTATTGGATGAAGATTCGTGTCTGGGCATTGCTAGTATAATCGAGTCACGACATTGCCCGCATCTACCATAATCGGGCAACGCCGACCGTTGGAAGCCCCTAGCAATGGCATAGAAATGTTGCATTTGTAGAAGCTCGAACTCACACGATTCCTCAAAAGCAATTAGAGTATTGGGTCTAAACCAACTCGGTTAACTCTTGAAGTTTATGGATGATATATTTCGTCATGGGAAATGTGATATATAATTTAAAACATAAATTAGGTGTGTTTGGATCGACTATTAGTAATTTATCGTTATATGTCTTACTTTAGCTTTGAGATATGAATTTCGTTCAGTACTAAACAAACCATATCCTTGCTGCCTTCGAAGTAACGTGGGAAAGTGATTTTATCCCAAATCAAAAGAAAATAGTTATGTAACAAATCTTCTCTTTAGGAGTGTAATTACCCAATAGTGCTTTTGGTCGTATCTTTGCAGAGGCAAACGAAGCTGGCATTGGCAGAGCCAAGAGGAGCGGACTTTGCAAGGAGAGTGAGGCTAGTGAAGATGGACAGCCATGCAAGTCCACGCAAGCCAACCTTGACCGCCGTCTCAGTACCTGAAGTCACAAGCACACCAGATCAGGGGAAAGAAAATGGAGGGTCTGTCAGCATCACAAGAGAATCGAAGAGGCAGAGGATGAAGAAGTTCATCCTAAGGAGCACGTCCCTGGGGAGAGAGTTCGGGACGAAAGAGAAAGGGGGAGATTCTCCATCGGCTGAATCAGCGAGGAAACCGAACATCTTGAGAAGAATGAGCTTCAGGTCAACAGGGTCGAAGCCATCAGGCCAATGCAGCGAGGGCAAAGAAGTGAGCACAGTGGGTCAGATGACACCTGTGCGCTACAGGCCCAGGATGCTGCTTTGTCTGGGCTTTGGGGTCAAAAGCTCCATGCATGGGAAGTGAAGTTTTTGGGATGTTTTTCAGGAGCACTCGTTGCTAAACAGTGCTGCTAGTTCAGCTTTCATGGCGTTTGTTCTTTTTGGGTGAATTCATATTCATCTTGGATGTGCTCTTTTTTGTTGTCAATTCCACCTCAGTTTAAGGTAAATATCTTCTGTTCAGTAGGAGCACGTACAGCGGTTGATTCGACAAAATGCGTTACTTCTCTCGCTACGAACTGTTCTGAGAGGTATTTTTCTGTGTCATTGTATGAAAATCCCAGCTATTACAATGGAGGAATGAAAGGTGTTACAAAACTTTCGTCAATTGATATCTGTTCAAGCTTCACTTCCCCTACTGTTCATTTACTTTTCGTTCAATTTTTGCCAGTTTGATTCGTTTTTATAGGATTGAAACAAGCAAATGTTCAAGAGTAGGGAAAAGTCACACTTTTATACCTTCATTTTTTGTCTATGATATATCATATGTACATCAATGAAGAAAGCAATTCGTCAGAATTGCTGAGATGCAAATTAATCTTCAATCATACGTGGAGAGGGGGAAAAAAATACTTTCTCATTCATCCAACTGACTGAGTTTCAGCTTCTATCGAGCCACTTTTGCCGAGTAAAAGATTCGACAGACCTCTCCTTGAATGGGGAACCGTTCCGTGACTTATTCTCGCCCTGTTGCTCGAAGCAGGCAGTTGGGAACAAAACCTATTCTAATAATTCAGTTGGCCAGAGCCGCTTCCACACGGAAATCTCATCGTCGGTCTTGAGCTTTCTGATTCCTCCGTAGAATCCGTCCACCTCGTTTCCTTCCTCCCTGTGGTTTCTCCTGTCTATGGTTGTGCGACTCCACCGCGACCCTGCTGAATACTGATTAAATTCCAGAACCACAGCATCTGTTTGCCAAATCATCAACCGTCAGTTCATCCGTAAAGAGCTAACAGATGAAGCGGTATTGTTTTATGGAGCATCACTGTAAGCAGATTGAAATATTTAAGCATGGTTTCTGAATGCATTTCGACCTAGAATGCACCCTTCGTTTATCGTGACCAAAATTCTTACAAAATGCCTAGCAAAGATAGCGAATTGGTCAGCTTTCTTATGTTCTCATCAGTTTATTGGATCTTATGAGAAAGAATCAGTTCCTTAGGATCTGTTTGGATGACGTATGACGCTGGTACATCGAAGAAAACTATACCGATCATTATAAAAATATCAGCCCCACAAAACCACGAGATTCCAACTTTGAGTAGAAACAAGAGTCTTAAAGAGAGAAAAAGGTTGAGATCTTTGGACATGGTCGGCCATTGATATTCCACTTAGACACAACTTATCACGTTGTTGGTGGAAAGCATGACACACTGATAACCATTTGTCTAGAGCACCAATCAAAACTCGCCCAAAATGGTGGGTGGTCCATACATTGGAAAGATGGGAATCAAGAAAGCTACCGAGGCAGCTGAGACATCGGTCTATTTCTCTGAAAGTTTTAGCTTTGTGATCATCATCTCATCCACATCTTTGAAAGCTTCTCACATCTAATGAAAGATTTCATTGAAAAATTTTCCTCCTCTAGTAGTTTCTTTCTCTAGATATTGTTTTCAAAGCGGTCATTTGAGAAGTGGTGGTGTCTGGTGCTGATTTTGCCAACACATGGAATCGGGTTCCACTGCAGAAAAAGAGGGCTAAATGATGAACTCACCGCTGCTAGGACAACGACAGTAATTTTCGTTCCTGTCACAAGATTCCAGATGACCGACGACGCCGTACCACCAACCTGCAATATGTGTAACGGCATTCAGTCATGTACATTGCCATTCAGAATCTGTCTCGGTAAGACAAGATGCAGTTGAATGCTGTACTGCATTGACCAAGTGTGAGGATTTAGACTTGAGGAGCCTGATGGACCCAATCCAATTAGAGCAAGTATCTCAGAATTAGGTATAATGAATTCGAATTTTAATTTCAACTACCAGGGTAGTGTGGTACCATGATGAAGGTTGAATAGCTCCTCTTTGATGGAGTTTGGCACAACATAGACATGCATTTAGATCGTCTGTCCTTGTCTTCTCATTAAGTATACTAGCTAAAAATAGGATTGCTTTTTTCTTGTTATAAGTTTCTTCAAAAATCCATGTTTACTTCAATTACCAGTGACAAAGACCCAATCAAGAAAAGAATGAATGATCAAATGAAACGAGCCCAGGCAATCTACTAAAATATAGATTGAACTTCTCGGCAGAAAGTCAATGCAGCGAGATTGAAAAACTATCACTTTTGATGAAACAACATACCATATGGAAACTCTTTGTTTCTTCTCCACTGAATCTCCACGTGGTCACCGGGGCACAGATCCTTCAAACAATCAGACTGGTGAAGTTCATGTGGAGAAGTATCGACCGGAGGGGACCTCAGCTTTTCCCATGTCACCCCGGTCTCCAGCGCAATCGCCCTCCTGCCATGTGGGGGATACCTGCAAGAACCAAAGTTCAGATGATCCAAACACTCAAGCCTCTAAAAAATGAACTAAGGAATTAAATCTTCTAGGAACACAAGAACCAACAAGATTGTGATAGTACCCATACTAGTATTATACAGTAGGAATATGTCGATTAAGCCAGCGTTGGAACGATTCATGGACATGTTTAAAGGAGGTATCTATCATCAGCAATATACCTGGCTCTGAAGGCATCGGTTCGAAAATCATAGCTGAGCTCAGCATCATAGCAAGACAACATAAACCCAGCATGCCCATTCTGCATAAATTGCAACAACAAAAAACTCTAAGAGAAGATCACAGAGAAAAACAGAACAGAAGATTCAACTGAATCGCAGGGCAAAATAGGACAGCAGTTTGCACGGAAGAATACTTGAATAAGCAAGACGACCGAATCTAACAGACTTGCATAAGCAAACCCAAGTATATCAACAACCTTGGATATTTCTAAATCAAAACCAGAAGGATACCATATGGAAAAGCAGCATCCAATACCTCACGGTTATAGACTTGAGCAGGGAACCAGAACCTCCCAGTCTCAAGTGCAATATACCAAGACATGACCGATGAATCATGTGGCAGAGAACATGTCTGGTCTTGACCGATATTGATTTTCTCACCAGCCCATGAACAAGGCCAAACAAGAGAAAACAACCTCAACAACCCCTTTTGCTTCCCTTGATTTGAATCGCCATTATCCCTTCTTGAAGCAAGGCACAATTGCCACACCTTATAAGCTGATGGACCAATCACTCTGTCCCACTTCTGCTTCATGTGCTTGTCCCAGAAATAGTCGCTCCTGCACCTATCTCTCAAAGCTGTGCACACACCAGACATGCTCAAGAGCCCATCTGGGGGGAGCTTCTCCAGAATGCATTCCAGAGCAAGCTCTGGCAAGTCCAACAGCGATGACGCTCCTTCTTTGGACTCCTCTGCATTGTCTGCTTCTGAAGCTGAACTCATCTTCTCCTTCGTGGACAATCTTGGGGGCTGAACAGGAGTAGGACTATGGTGGTGACTGAGGAAGAGAGAGACGCAGACGCATGTCCATGAAGAGAGAATCTTGAGAGGGTGGGACTTCAATAATAGGAAGAGGAAGGAGAGGGAGGAGGTGATTTAGAAGCAATCAAGCATCACAGAGAAGGTTGAATCGAATGCCCCCTTGTAGGGTCAGATATCAAAAGTTAGGCACAAATGATGAGCCGGAACAAGATGAGTGGAGAGAGCAAATGGCTAGGAGGAAACTTGCTCTCTTTCTCGTGCCGTGATGAGTTCCTTTATCAAGAGAAATTACAGTATGATGATCTTGCAAAAACGTGGAATCTTATTGGATGATCTTGCAGATATGTGGGATCTTATTGGCTTGATGACACCCACCCACCACACAAGTAGGGCCTCATTAGTATAATAACTTCAGAATGTGTCAAACGTTGGCACGCGTTTGGCACATCAAAGAAGAGAAACTTATGTAGGAAATTGCCTAGTACCAAGTCCAGAATCAAGGAAGCTAAACTAGAAGAGGTCCTTCCTTTATAATAAAGCTAAATTGGCTGCGGTCAAAGCAGCCAACTTTCAAATACAAAAAGAATTTTATGGTCTGAAATGCTGGTGAGCAGTATCATTAATCAATTACAGCCTACAAAACGTTCCATAATCACGATTGTTTTCTGTCGGACATGGTCTAAACAAGAGGTGATCATGTGCTTTGCGGCTTCCAAGCCCTTCCAAGCTCGTTCGTCCAAACCCGCCCAGACCTATTTAATTCTCAAGCCCGACCTGTCGAAAACCGCTTAGGATATACGTGTGTGTATAGTCTTGGAAAAGGGTCTAAATACCCACCGAGTCGCATATGAACCGAGGCGACGTCAACAAGTGCGTAAGTCGTAATCGATTCGGACCTTTACATCGGCAAGAAATCCATACGAGGTGCAGTAAAGATCCGACGGGCTGCGATTGAGTGAATCCATTGGAGCATATGTTGATAGAGCCGACGTCCTTTTCTAAGCACATGAATAATCTCGGGAAAATGTAAGATGAAGTAAAAGCGAGTCCAGGTGCAGAGACCCGTATCTCCCTTGTCTCCAAGATCTTTGAATTCCTAACGTGGGACTCCCCAAAGAAGTGCTTGGAAGCATCATGGCGAGGCACAGTAGAATTTAGGTGCAATCCCACCACCGACCGTCTTTAATATTTTTGCAAGCTAAGAACCAGAGTACATTAATGCAATACATACATACATACATACATATTTAACGCGTTGCCGACATTGCAAGATGGGGACCGGTTCCTTGGACGATCGTATCTCGAGAGAATCTTTTGGGAGGAAAATTTCTGTCGTGGGTCGTGTATTTTGTTATTATTTTTGGAGCACTTTATACCTTCCTTACTGCTGAGAGAGGTAGGAAAATGGCACAAATGATACTTGACTTTGACTCGTTATGCAATATGGTTCCTGAAACTTTAAATTTGTTTAATGCGATATCTGAACTTTAGCCTAATATGCAGTATCGTCCCTGAACTTTTAAATTATTGAATGTGGTCCATAAAATTTTGATACGTATTTAATTTAGTCCCCGAACCATATGAAAACGTTCAATATTGTCCCAAAACTTAAATTTATGGAAGAATAATATTGAACATTTTCATAAAATTTAAGGACCAAATTGAACATATGCAAAAAATTCATGGACCACATTGAACAAATTAAAAGTTTCACGATCATATTATATATCGGGGTAAAGTTCATGAATCACATTAAATAAACTAAAAATTCGGAAATTACATTGTAAATTTCGTGGATTATTTATGTCATTGTTTATCTAGAAAAATACGAATATACATTGCCAACGATTGAGAGGGCGACGGGGTGGGAAATTGAGACCGCTGATGGCAGGCCCACTTCGACCGTGGCACAAAAGAAGCGTGCTTTCAATTTTTATAATTATTAGCGATTGACACGAAGAAAGGCGACACTTCGTGCGATCGTTTTGAGTTGGTGGGCATAATGGTGGCGACGTGGCTCGACGACGGCTATGCGGAGGGAACGGCCCCCACGGGTGGGCGATCGCCGCCAGCCCAGATGAATACCGCCCCGGGTCATGTTATTGGATAATTTGATAGAGGGACCATCGTTAAGAACATGGACACTAATCAGAATCACTTGATAAGCACCTTTTTTTTATTTCGAAATACCGTCGATACGTGTTATCTGATCGGGATTTGTTAATGTTTGAAAAAGCTAAAAGAAGCTTTTCTATTCTTCGACTGTTGTTGCGATCGCTCCGACTGGGTGCGCTCCAGATAGTGGCTGACAGTGCATTTTGTCGATGTCACGCAAACTCTCTTGGTGCATCCCCTTGTACGGTTATAACTTTTTAAGATGTGATTAAGAGGTCATCTTTATCGTCCAAATTCAAATCTCTTAACCTTCCATTTTCCTAAGAAGTGATCAGGATTATATTGTTATCATCGGGCAATTTCATAGATCTTTAGGGTCATAATCCTCTTCTTCTAAGGCGATGATACCTTAGCTAAATAATAACGGTACGACTTCAACCGTTTTTAATGTGGAATCAATATTTCAAACAAAATAAGCTTAAAATCGGGAAAATTATCCAAAAAAGTCCTATACCTATAGTACAATGGTTAATTTAGTCATAAACTTTTCAACTGTGCTAATTTAGTCATAAACTTTTCAATTATGCCAATTTAGTCATTCCGATCAATTTTGACCGGAAATCGCTTACATGGTGGTCTAGTCAGTGTCGGCGTTAATGTGGACAATTTTTAAAATTTTTTCCTTTTCCTTTTGTTTTTCTTTTTTTTCCCTCCACCGACCTTTGCTAGGCCAGGCAAGGCTATCCTTACCAGCCCAAACCCGGTCGTCCCTCACTCGAGGGCGGCCCTTGCATGAGACCAGTAGAGGTAAGGCTTGGTGATGGGCGGTGGAGGACAAAAGGGAAAAAGAAAAAAGACAAAAAAGAGAAAAGGAAAAAAATTTGAAATTATAAAAATTGTTAATGTCAAGACCGGCTGTGCCATGTAGGGCGATCATCACTGACTAGACCGCCATATTAGCAATTTTTATTCAAAATTGGCCTCCAAGACTATATTGACAAATCATCAAAATGTTTAGGATTAAATTGACATAATTAAAAGGTTTTGATTAAACTAATAAGTTGTCAAAAGGTTTAGGACTAAAGTGTCACAATTAAAAAATTTAGGATTGAATTGGCTGCCGTACGATAAGTTTATGACTTTTTAGGTAATTTTTTTGCTCAAAATCGCTTTTTTTCTTTGGCAAATGATAAGATATGAGCCACAGGGTCTATTTACAGAATTTAGGAAGCCAATTCCAAACGTTCTAGATGACATATAGTCTCATGAATGTACATGTGATCCCTAGAAATAGGTATATACTGTTATTGATAGACTTTGAGAAATGAACTTCGCGTGATATTGCACAAGGAGCTAACTATAAAATCGAAGGGTAATGACACTTCAAGTATTTAAACTTTTGGCCATTCTCTAATCGAGTTATCCAAACTTTTTTTTTTCAATCGAGTTCCTTGACTTTTCAAGTGTGAGTCAATGCGAGACATTCTTTAAAATCCTTAAAAGGAAAATGCCGAACTAGATCCTAAATCCGCTAAATAGACATCAATTGTTTTCTGTCTATAGTAGCATCGAGTGTCGTCTCTTATAATGATCTCTCTTTCCTCATCACCCAATATCAAAACAGAGACTACATAATTTTCTCTTGGCAAGTGAGTCATGCCAGCAATCGAGCTTAACCCTTGCAAAGTAAGCGAGCCACGAACAAAATCACACGACACGACAATCCATCCAACGGAATGCCTCGCATAGAGCCAAATTTGAAAAGTCGAGTTACCCAATTGAATCAAAAGAAAGAAACTGAAAACTTCTTATCATCAAACGGATCAAAGTTTAAGTATTTGTGATGCCATTGTCCCCGCCAACAAAAACATTTCAAGGAAAATTCCAAAGAAAGACTTTAAGTGCTCTTATTTTTTCAAATAAGGGTCTGAAGTGGACATTGTCTCAAATAATGACTTGAAATGGGCAAATTGTCTCAAATAAGGATCTCAAGTGGCCAAATCATCTCAAATAAGGACCTTTAGCCGGTTCGATGACTATTCCATCGTTGGAGAATGGGTGTTTTAGTAAAAAAAAATTATAAGTATATTTATTTATTTATTTTTTACTTTCCTTTTCCTTTTCCTTCTTTTTTTTTTTTTTTTCATTTTTTCTTCTTCCCTCCTAGCCGTCACTGCACTTGGCCGGCAACCTTCGCCAGGCTCAAGCAAGGGCCACCCTCACCGGCATTAGGCGGGAGCCAACCAATCCGTGTCAGGCAAGGGTCGCCCTCGCCAAAGTCGGGCGAGGGTTGCCTCACTTGGGCTAGGTGGGCAAGGGTGACGCTCGCCCTTGTTGGTGTTGGGCAAGAGCCACCCGGCCCATGTTGGGCGAGGCCACCCTTGCCTTGGTTGAGGTAGTGAGGGCAACCCTTGCCAGATCCGATGAGGCTAGCGAGGGCAGCTCTCGCCCGACGCCGGCGAGGCTGACCCTCGCCTGAGGCCGATGGAGGTCGCCGGCCCCGACCAAGAGAGGAAAAAAAAAGAAAAGAAAAAAAAGAAAAATATTCAAAAAAGTTAAAGACAAAAATACGTTTTAACCAGTGAGGTTAAGTCTTTATTTGAGATTGATTTGCCCACTTTAGGTCCTTATTTGAGACAAGATCCACTTCATGTCCTTATTTAAGACAAAATTCACTTCAGATCTCTATTTGAGAAAATAAAGACACTTTAAATTTTTATTTGAGAAAATAAATGCAATTCAAGTTTTTATTTGGAATTTTCCCAAGATTTCGTGACATGGTGTACAACTCTCTCATTCTCTCTTAACAAAAAAAAGTGGGGAGAAAAATAGCTAATAATGCCCCCAAATTCATGAGCTGACCAGTCGAATAGATGCTTTGTCTCCTAAAGTGGAGGCAGGCTTTTTAATATATTTATCTCCAACCCATTTTTTTTCCTCTTCGAAATTATTAGTTCAAAGCCATGTGATTTGTACTTATAATTGGCTCCATTGATAGAAAGACTCTTGTTTTCTCTCAACTCTTGTTTAGGGGTCCCAATGCCCCATTCGTCGCGTCTCTCACCGCATGCCAAGCGTCCCACTACCACCATCCAATCTTCAGAAAATTACTTACGTTTCATCAAATTTTCATGACAAGTGACCACATAATCAAGCTGTGAGAATTTGGTGGAAAAATAAGAAAAATATTTTTAAAAAAACCACTAAAAAAACTCCAGACTAAAACTCACTTAACACAATTATAAAAAAAATGATGTTGTTTTGGTCGGAAAATCATCTAATGAAGGTTGAATGTATTTCACAAGTACAGAATTTGAGGTTTTTGATGTCACGAGAAAAATGTAGGTCAAACATGTCGCAGCATGCATTGTTTAGGACTTTTGACGTAACAAAAAAAGTTCGTGATAAATTCAAAAAATTCAAAGTATTTGACCGCTTTTTTCCTAAATCGTAAAAGAGCAGCCCACTAAAAATATTGAATTATACCACGACTATAAACTTTTGGACTGGACCCAGATGGGTTTCGTTTCATGGGCCTCGCCAGTCATGTGAACTGACTGGCCATGTAAATGCTTCAGAAACAGCCCAAGTTCTCAAATTCGAGGTGCACTTCACAAGCCATTGCTTTCATCATCTCCATAGTCGTTCAATCGATGCATTTGCGCCTACTGCATATCATGTCTGAAGATGGATGATCTCTACGAACCATTTACGTGGGTAAACAGACTCGTGGACCACACCGTCTTTGATCAGTTTGAATCGGTGAAATACTATGATTCATGAACTAAATCGATCCTATGAATTCGAACCTTGGTATGAGGAGTAAAATCGGGCACAATATGCAATGTTGTCCACAACCTTTTAAATTGTTCAATATGATCTCTGGACTTTTAATACATATTCAATTTGAGTCCTCAAATTACATGAAAATGTTCAATGTTATTCCCGAACATAAATTAATAAAAGAACAATATTGAGCATTTTCATATAGTTCAAGGATCATATTGAATAAATGAAAAGTTCAGAGACTACATTACACATTGAAATAAAGTTTATAGATCGCATTGAATAAATTAAAAATTTAAGGATCATATTACTCATTGAGAAAAAATTCAGAGACCATTTATATCGTTATCCCGATGAACAATTGAGAAATAGAAAAAAGGAAATTATCCGTTCAAATGAATTTGGGGACGAAAGTAGACAAAATCGCCAGCTTTTTCGGGGGGAAATTTTCCTTTTCCCGGAAGGGAAAGTCATCTCCGATCTTTGGATTAGGCAACGTACGATTCGGTGCCGCAAAAGGCAAGCAGGCAACCATCGCGGGCAATCTCTCGCGCAGGCACGCACGATTCGAGCTCGATGGGGCGCGTGTACATGTACGATCTGAACCGATACTGCGAAAATCCCACGAGCATCGTTTCGCCATCGCACTCGTACGCAGATTGTACTGCAACTAGCGCGATTTCTTACATTATTTGCATACGAAAGCTTCGTTGATTTTCCAGTACAGTGGTGCTGGAAAAGTACACAGTTGTACTCGTGACTTTGCTTGCACGCGTGAGAATCCGCACCGCAGGCGGTCAAACTTGCAGTACACTTTGGCGCAGTACCAGTTCTTTTTTGGGTCCTCGCCTATTAAAGTTCGAAGGAATCCACCACCGGAAAAGAACAGCGTCGTTACGCGGTGCATCCTCCGGCGGAGATCGCCCGGTGGGGGGACTCGAGTCCGGAGTTTGGCCGAGGGCCCTACAGGAGCGACCTGAGATCACATGCGGGCGCGCGTGCGTCGGTCGGCGCCCGGTGCATGCCGTCGCCTCCGTGCATTGCGTTTGATGTGTGTTCTCAGGTCGCCCCTGCTGGGCCGTCCTCAGCCATCGGCCACCGGAGCGCTCCGGGGGGACTTGGTTGAAGTTGGGGCTTTTCTCCGGCAGGTAACCGTTACGCAATTTCTGATGGTCAATATTGGGCTTTGAATTCGTTGAATTTGCTGTGTCTTCAGATGTGGAGGACGATGCTCCCAGACTTGTGGGGGGTTTTACGTGGTGATGAAAACTCGTGAGGATTTTGTTGACCAGTGGCCCGAGACAATATATCTATTCAAATATATTATAGTGGTGTCGGTCATCAATAGTTGGGTAGTACTTCCCGTTACTCTACCGAGACGTATTGAAAATGTTCACGTTGAAATCAATCGTGTTAGGTTTGGAATTGATTGGGGAAATAGTTTTTGCTTTTCGAGATTAACTTGACATGAGGCGCGACCTTTCAAAACCCGTTTCACTCTTGATCGCAACAAATGAATTCGGTGAGGTAGGCGTTCAATCAATTTCAATCCCGGCCCACAAAATAAAATATAATAGAAGGTTAATACTGATAAAAATTCTGAACTGGTATATTCGAGTCACATTTACTACAAATTAATTTTTTTGACACAAAAACTCTCAAACTGATATGACGATGTCGCATTCACTTTTAAATTGATGCACACATTTGTTTTTAGTGTTACAAAAAATTCCAAACCATTTTATCCGTGCCATATTTAACCTAAAAATTCGAGAATTACCACATTTTTTTAGGTAAATGTGGCACATATGTATTAGGCCACATTTCCCCGAACCTGTTTTGCTCTTGATTACAACAAATGAATGTGGAGAGGTAGGCGTTCAATCAATTTCAATCCCGGCCATCAAAATAAAAAAATAGAAGGTTAATACTAACAAAAATTCTAAACTAATATCTTTGTGTCATATTTACTCCAAATTAATTTTTGTGACACAAAAACTCTCAAACCGGTATGTCAATGTTGCATTTACTTTTAAACTGGTGCACTCATTTATTCCAATCTATTTTTTAAGTTACAAAAAATTCCATATCGGTTTACCCATACCCATATTTTCTCCAAAAAATTCGAGAATTACCACAATTTTGAGGTAAATGTGGCACACATGTATCAAGCCACATTTTCCCCAAACCGATAGATCCATGCTTATGGGCAAATGATTTTTGCAACACAAAAATTAATTTGAGGTAAAAAAAATTAGTTTGGAGTAAATGTGACACGGATGTACTAATTTGAAGTTTTTGTGGCATTAACCCTCAAATAAAATGATATCATTGTTAAATAGTGCTAGCTCTGTTAGCCATGGACGGACGAAAATTAAACAAGTGCGCGATACGGACGGATACATATTACTACTTTTCTTACAAATGCGTGAAAAAGAGTTGCGTAAAATGTTGTTGGTGCGGGTTCATGCTGATCCTCTCTCTCTCTCTCGCTTTTTCCTATTTTTCTCTGCCTGGTCGATGCGGCCTGATTGGCAGAAGGAAATAGGAAAAAAAGAAAAAAAAAGGAAAAGAAAGAGAAGAAAAGGAAAAAAAAACTGCACAATTTGTCCACATCAGTGTTATATATGCTATTGAAGATCATTAACGCTCATGCTAGTGATTTCCTATTAAAATTGGCTGAAAGAACTATATTGGTAAACCGTAAAAAAATTTAAGATTAAATTGGCCAAATGAAATATTTTATGAATGAATTGGTTATTGTACAGTAAGTGTGAGACTTTTCAGATAACTTTTCGTGGTTATTCTAATAACAACAAGAAGTCTGACAGCAAGAAAATCTAATAACAAGAAGAGACAACATTGAAAACAGGAAATTGCACATCACGCCATAAACAGACACGACGGCGAAAAAATATTAGGTATCACAGTGATACCACGTCATCAATGCACCTGTCCGCTCACCACACGAAGAGGAGAGAGAGTAACGAAGGAGAGAAAAAAAATAGGCCTAATTCCCAAAAAATCCCAAACTTTATATTTTATCCCAATTATACTTTGAACTTTTTTTTCAAGAAAAATCTCTCAAACGAGTGCACCATCGTCCCCACCATGTACTCGACCAACACGATCCCCATCCTCGTCCCGGGGCAGATCCTCCGCCTGGCCCCGAACGGGATCAGCTCGAAGTCGTTCACGTCCGGGTCGATCCTTGCGTTCCTCCCGCTCAGGAACCGCTTCGGGGCGAAGTCTAGGGGATTCTCCCACACGTCCGGGTCCCGCCTGATCGCCCACATGTTTGTGAAAAAACTCACGAACAGGAAGGAAAGGAAACAATGAGGAAGAAACAGAGAGAAGAAACATAGTTTTTCTGTACTTTCATTTCTCTGAATACAAAGAGAATCTTCATCATCTAGAGTTAATCTCACGTTTTCTCTGGTCTCTTATTTATATTGTACGTAACTACCAAAGGTGGTTTTACAGCTCATCTAACAAGACTAATAGACTAAACAGCTCATCTAACAAAACTAACAGCACTAACAGACTAACAGAATAAAGAGAAGTAAATTCTGTTGTTCATTCGATTAAATGCACAAAACAGAATAACGGTTCTGCAGGGAAGAGTTGAACACGTGAAGCTGGAAGTTTTCTTGTTGACTTCATCTCTTACCTTCCTGGTTGGATCAGCAACATCTTCATTTCTTTCCTTTGTTGAAACAGAGTGAAAGTTGTTCTTAACATCCCCCCAAAATTGGGAAGGGTTCGAAAGCCCAAACCCAATTTGGTTACGATAGTAGTAATATGAGCCAAGCGTGACAAAAATTTGGTAAAAATATCAGCAAGCTGATGAGTGCCGGGAACATAAGCGCACACTTAGAGAACACGAGGAAACTTTCTCCCGAACAAAATGGAAGTCAACTTCGATATGTTTGGTGCGAGCATGTAGAATAGGATTAGCAATAAGAGAAATGGCAGACTGATTATCACAAAATAAAAGTGTGGGGGAGGAGAGACATAAACCAATGTCACGTAGAACAAAACTGATAAGATCAGCAATAGTGGATGCAAGTGCTCAATATTCAGCTTCGGTGGAGGAACGAGACACAGT
This sequence comes from Syzygium grande, assembly GCA_024733475.1. NCBI lineage: Eukaryota > Viridiplantae > Streptophyta > Magnoliopsida > Myrtales > Myrtaceae > Syzygium > Syzygium grande. The sequence goes on from JAMXDD010000007.1 coordinate 29,250,637, forward strand.
AGGCTGCTTCTTAGCTGCCCACGAAATGAGATTAGAACCAAGATAAGTGCATAACCCAGTAGTTGAGCGTTTTGTATCAACACAACCAGCCCAATCAGCATCGGAGAATTCATATAATGTCATAGAGCTGTGAGAACGAATAAAAATACCAAGATGAATGGTTCCTTTAACATAGCGAAGAACCCTTTTCAGCTTATGAAAATCTCCAACTGTTGGTTGCTGCATCTTCTGACATAAGAGATTTGTGGCATAAGCAAGATCAGGGCGAGTGATTGTTAGATACTGAAGACCACCAACTAGACTTCTGTATTCAAGTGGATTAGCGAGTAGGAGCGCATCATTTGTCATGACGATTGGTCTTAGTGACAAAGGAGTGGAGACAGGTTTACATTCTGCCATGTGAGCTTTTGTCAGAAGATCAAGAGCATACTTGGTTTGACATAGGAAAAGATCATTAGTGGTGCGTTTGGCTTCAATCCCTAAGAAGTAATGGAGTTGCCCGAGATTTTTCATGTGAAATTGAAGACTGAGTGAATGAATCAGTTTAGTGAGAAGCTGATCTGAGCTGCCAGTCAATATAATATCATCTACATAGAGCAACAAAAGCATTGTGTCTGGGCCATCACGAAGCACAAAAAGTGAGGGATCAGTAGTGCTACAGAAGAAACCAGCTTCAAGAAGAAAATTGCTAAACTTGTCAAACCAAGCACGTGGCGCTTGATGAAGACCATATAAGGATTTCTTGAGAAGATAGACAAAATGAGATTTTTGAGGATGTATAAAACCAGGTGGCTGCTCCATATAGACTGTCTCATTTAATGTTCCATGTAAGAAAGCATTTTTAACATCAAGTTGCTGTATTGGCCAGCGTTTCATCATTGCCACTGAGAGCACTATACGGATGGTGGCATGTTTGACAACATGACTAAATGTTTCTGTGAAATCAACTCCCTCTTCTTGATGAAATCCCTTAGCCACTAACCGAGCCTTTAATCTTTCAAGACTGCCATCAGATGCTAGCTTAGTTTTAAACACCCATTTGCATCCTATGACATTCATTTGGTTAGTTCGAGGAACTAATATCCATGTCTGATTTTCATGCAAAGCATCCATTTCATCCTGCATTGCTTTATGCCAGCCTTCATCTGCTAAGGCTGATTTAACAGATCGTGGTTCAAGAGGAACTCTGTATTCAGCCAGACATGCATATTTGGGATTTGGCTTAACAATGCCAGATTTTAGTCGAGTTTGCATAGAATGGGTAGAAAATGTACCTTGTGAAACTGGTGGAGGATTTTGCTGAGTTTGGTTGATAAAAATTTCATATGTTGTATCAATTGTGTGAGGAAAAATTGCTGGTGCATCAGTAGCTGCTAGTGCATCAGGGATTGAGTTAGGCTGCAATTATAAGTGAGATGAATGCGATGGCATTTCAACAGGATGAGATGGATTTAAGTGACCAACTTCCAAGATTCCATTATCATGTAAATGTCCTAGATGTCCATTTGAGTGATACTGCACCTGTTCTGCACTTGTAGAATCCAGAAGGTTAACTTCTTCTACCCATTGTCGTCTGAGTAGTTTATTGATTGTACTCTGTTGATAGTGTCCTAGTGAAAGGAAAGAAATTTTCGTCGAACAACACATGTCGACTAATGTATATACGACCAGCAGCAGGTACAAGACATCGATATCCTTTATGACATTCGCTATATCCCAGAAAAACACATGTGAGTGATCATGGATCAAATTTATGTTGTGCATATGGTCTGAGACAGGGGTAACATGAACATCCAAAGACTCTCAGATGTTCATATTTGGGTTCTTGTTGATAAAGTTTGCTTGTAGGGTGAGTGCATTTGTAACTTTGATGTAGGAAGTATGTTGACAATGTATTTAGCTGTCATGAATGCATCAACCCAAAGACTTTAATGGAATTCTAGCATGATAGAGCATAGCTAGGCCCAGTTCAACCACATGGCGATATTTTCTTTCGTAAATCCCATTACATTCTGGTGTATAAGGGCAAGAAACACATTGTTTGATGCCACAATTTTGTAAATGAATCTGAAATTTGTTGCTAGTGAATTCTCCTCCACCATCACATTGAAAAATTTTGATTCTACGATCAAATTGATTCTCTACTTGCTTCTGAAACATGACAAAGATGTCATAGAAATCTGACTTCAATTTCATTGGATAAAGCCAGCTATAACGAGAAAAGCTGTCCACAAAGATGACATAGTATTTGAAATTCTGAAAAGAATTGACTGGTGATGGACCCCAAATATCACAATGAATTTTCTCTAAAGGAGCAGAAGACACAGATTCAGATAAAGGAAATGGTAATGCACTACTCTTGGCAACTTGACAACTTCTACATATAGTTTGAGTTCTTGTAGTACAGTGAATCAATTTCTGAGTCTGTAGATGCTTCAATGTTTTTAAGTTGGTATGAGCTAACTGCTTGTGCCACACATCTTCTCCTACAGCTTTATATCTTTGAGTGAAGAAAGCCGTTGTGATTTGTGGATCCACTTGGTAAAGTCCTCTAATTTTCCTTCCGAGCATCACTGTTGTGTTGGCGCGATTGTCCTTTATATAAACCCCATTTTTATCAAAAACAAATGAGCGAGGATAATCATCTGTTAGTCTTGATAATTTGAAATGAGATTCTTTTTAATTTCGTGAACAATCAAAGACATCATTTAGAGGTAAGGAGTTGATTTCGGTATGTAACACAAAGATCACCAATATACGTAATAGGTAGACATGAGCCATTCCCTATCATAACCATATCGGTCCCATTGTATTTAGATGAGTTATGAAGAATACCCGAATCTGCAGTGATGTGAGCAGCACACCGGTGTCCGGATACCACTCACTACCTTTAGAATCTTCAAGATGCATTGCTGCTAAGGCTGTTGGTATCTCCTCACCTGGTATGAATTGTCAAATCGATACCAAAGAATGAAGTGCATCATGTCCGGGACATTTACTGATTTGACATTCCAAGCGAATAGTATCTATTATTTTCTCATCCTGCACATGTTTATTAGATGTTAAACTTGGAGAGGGATATGATTTGGTATCTTGATACCTTTGTGAAGAACCTGCATATGACCGAAATCCTTGACCGTAACTAGAAAAATTATTGAACCGCTTAAAATGCTGATTCTCCGATTACGATTCAAGCTATTTGGCTTGTAACTTTGATTTCTTCCGGGATATCCATAACTATAATTTCTCTTTTGTTAAATGGACGTACTCTTAACTACGTCCTCCACGATTACTACCTCTTTGACCTCCAAAACCAAAGTTATGCTGAACAGGTTCTCTCTCGATTCCTCCTTCTCTGCTGCACTTCAAATTTTCTTTGTCCATAGTAGGCTAGATGAGGATTGTAATTGGCTTGAGGAATAGCTTTGTAATCTTGCTTCAACCTTTCTAATTGTGATATTACTTCATCATATTCTGGTTGAGGTTTTAAGCAATACATGGTGGTTCTGAAATTTTCATATTCAGATCCTAATCCCTCAAGAACACCAAACATCTTGGTTATTTCATCTACAGGCTTCCCAATAGCATTTAGCTGATCACATATTGATTTGTATTCTCTGAGATACACAGATAATGCTCGATCCCGTTTCTGACAAGCTTGTAGTTTTCCTCGCAATTCAAATTCTCTTTCTACAGATTTACGTGTAAATCTATTGAGTAAAGTTTGCCATACCTCATATGAAGTTTCCAAACCAATGATCAAGCTCGAATATTCTCGATACAGCTCCACCGATCCATGATGATATAAGTTGATCTGTTCTTACCCAATCTGATAATCGGGATTCACACTTCAACTTCTTCATTACCTTCAACTTCAACCTGTAATGTTTGAGTAGGTGATGAAATTTCACCACTAATGAATCCAAATAGTTCTTGGCTTCGCAAGAATCAGGGACTCAAGGCCAAAAGAAGAAAGTTGTCTTCACTAGCTTGATCGTGACGGTTGAAGATGTTAACATGAATTGGAAAAGGATATTTACGTGTTATGGCTGCCATTCTCGTGCTCCCGGATGAAGCTCGATACCATGTGAAAAAACTCACGAACAGGAAGGAAAGGAAACAATGAGGAAGAAACAGAGAGAAGAAACAGAGTTTTTCTCGTACTTTCATTTCTCCGAATACAAAGAGAATCTTCATCATCCGTAGTTAATCTCACGTTTTCTCTGGTCTCTTATTTATATTGTATAGAACTACCAAAGGTGGTTTTACAGCTCATCTAACAAGACTAACAGACTAAACAGCTCATCTAATAAAACTAACAGACTAACAGACTAACAGAATAAGAGAAGTAAATTCTGTTGTTCATTCGATTAAATGCACAAAACAGAATAACGGTTCTGCAGTGGAAGAGTTGAACACGTGAAGCTGGAAGTTTTCTTGTTGACTTCATCTCTTGCCTTCCTGGTTGGATCAGCAACATCTTCATTTCTTTCCTTTGTTGAAACAGAGTGAAAGTTGTTCTTAACAATGTTCACGGCGAGCCTCGTGTTCTTGGGGATGTAGTAGCTGCCCACTCGGCATGCCTTGGTCGAGACTCTCGGCACGTTGAGCGGCATTGATGGGTGTTTCCGGAAGATCTCCTTGCATATGGCTCGCAAGTACGGGAGCTTGGGGAGGTCAGAATCCTCATGGCGGCACCGATGACTCGGTCCATCTCTTCGTCGGCCAGCAACCACTCGATTACGCTCGACGTGGTATCGAGGCCTGCAGCGAAAAAATTCTGGGGAAAGAGACAGTATAGTCATAGTCATTAGTCAGTAGTCAGTACTAATCAAAGATCAAAAGCCATCCAATGTCGCAAGTTGATGAAGAAGCCAATAATTAACATGTTGAATTCACTTAGACATGTATATGCCAAGAGGAGCCTTAATGTTGATCAAACTAAGCTTCTCGCCCTCGGAGTTCTCTCTGTTGGCCAGGGGAACATCGAGGAAATCCGGTTTTCCTTTACGCTTATGAGCAGGTACTGAGTGCTGTTCAATCATCTTCGTCAACAGCGTGTCGAATTTCTGGTGCAAGCGCTTCATTCTGCCTTCAATCCCTTGTAAATCCATCCAGGCAACTGACGGGATGAAGTCGCCAATGTTGAAGTGCCCTACATCAATCAAGCGAAAAGGGTAACCCCTATGAGAGTGCCATAGATTCTAGCATTGACAGCTTGTTGCGATAGCTAAGCGTAGAGCGGTTATGTTTCGAATGTTTGCTGAATCCCCCGATGCCTGCGCTTCCCATAAACTCTACCACCATGTCATTGAATTCCTTCGAATCGGAGCCCTTCTTCTCGAACACCCTTCGGCTTACGATGACTTGCCCCATCATGTTCGCCATTGGCGAATCGCCATGGCATAGGTCAACATCTCCGGCACCACCACCGGCTCACATTGGTTGCTGCACTCGCACATGAAGCGGGACCATGTACTGTAGCTGGGCCGACCTCGCATTAGCCCAGTCCTCGAGGGCCTTCCATCCGAGCATGTGAAAATTACTCAGCTTCCTAAGCAACTTCCACCTCGGGCCGTAGTCGGTGAAGACCATGTCCTGACCATTATAGGTCATTTGGACTGCGCCCAGATCCAGAGGCCTATTGGAGACGTTTAGGTCTAAGGTTTTCAAGAAAGCTCGGGCGGCGTCGGGGGTTGACACCAAGACCATGTCGCGCGAGCCCATTTTCAGGTACATCATCGGCCCGTACTTCTTGGCCATCTTCCATAGGGTTACGTAGGGCATGTTCCCCATGAGCGGGAGTGCGCCGACGACCGGCCACCCCTTTGGCCCTGGCGAGACCTCACGGGGGTTCAAGCGAAGTAGGAGGGACCTAAAGAAGAAGTGGGTGACAAGGAAGAGGAGAGCTGCCAAGGCGATCTCCCGGAGCAGGATTTCGTCGCCGAGAATGATCATCTTTGTGTTGCCGGTGTTGGGATTCGACTCCTAAATTTGTGAAGAGAGCCGACGCTTCTTGGTGTGTAGTATGCTGTATGAGAATGAGCATACTATGAATTTATAGATATATAACGAGATGGATAGACAGGATTGTAGATGGAGGAAGAAATAATTAATCTTGGTGGGTCGCATGGACACTGACTTCTCACCAAACCAAGGTCTCATCGAGCAATATGACAATCTATCACGAAAAACATCACGTGTTCTACTACCATTTGTATGATTCTACAACTAGTCTAAAGCAGTCAAGAAGAGGAATGAAAGGAAATGTATGATAGAGAAGCGATTAATCTAGCTGGCATTTGTGAAAAAAGAGAGAAAAATAATCACCAAGTGAAGAATATAGGAGCCTATTTTATATATTTTATATAATGGCTATCTAAAGTAACAAATTATTAAATACAATCAAGCAAGACCAATCAAGGAAAATATATAGAATCACATAATATCCTAAATATGTCCCTAACATCCCCCTCAAACTTAAGATGTTTGAAAGATGTCAACTTTAGAGAATAGATTTAGAGAACGCCCAGGTGGATGTGTATTGGTGAAGACATCGACCATTTGTTCAATGGATGAAGTAAAATCAAGTCGAATAGAGCCATGAAGAAGGTGATATTAGATGAAATGACAATTTATTTTTGTGTAGTTGGTGCGTTCATGAAAAGTATTCCAACTATCAGGCAATGAGAATAATAAAACTAAAACACCCACCTCATTTTCAAAGTCAATTTCCACTAAATTTAATTGACTAATAATCACACCAAATTCATCAATATAATCAGTGAGTGATGCACATTTGCACATCTGCACATCTTCAAGTTAAAACATTAAAATGGCCATGATTTCAAGCTTCACTAAGCGTATCCTAAAATGGCCCAGCCCGCCCCGGATTTTTTTTTTTTTTTCAGTTTCATATATTTTCTACATTTCTAGTATTATATCATTAATATTCCTGTCAAACTTTCAGTTCATCTCGTGAGCGGGAAAAAAAAGAGAGCATAATTCATAAGTAATTGTCCAGTTACAATCACTTAGATTAGAACGTACAAATTTCGAATACTAGTTATCGTGTGAATATAATACCCAGAAACATCTCGGACCACATAAAAAGATAGAACACCCTCATTTACCAAGTTCGATTGGACGGGGTCGGTTCCCACCTCCAACACACTGAAATCCGATCCCGGTCGGGTTGGTTCTGAGTTTCGGGACGGGAACCGATTGCTCCCGGAAAATACATAGATATCTTCTTGTCCCTAACCGGCCGGGGCCCGGCCCGGATCCACCAGCGCACCGATCCCTCCGACCCGGCCCGAGTTCGCGCCGACTCGGTTGGCTAATCTACGGAAATCGCCCCTCTCTCCTCCGCAGCCTGCCGATTTTCCCAAAAGCCAAACCCTAACGCTTTTCCCGCACTTTCTCGAGCCCCCGCCGGCCCCCCCAATCGACCGGCCTCCGCCCCCGCGAATCCGATGACGACGATCACCCTCCGCAAGGGCAACGCGCGGCTGCCGCCGGAGGTGAACCGCGCCCTGTACGTCCGCAACCTGCCGTTCAACATCACGAGCGAGGAGATGTACGACATCTTCGGCAAGTACGGCGCGATCCGGCAGATCCGCATCGGCACCAGCAAGGACACCCGCGGCACGGCGTTCGTCGTCTACGAGGACATCTACGACGCCAAGACCGCCGTCGACCACCTCTCCGGGTTCAACGTCGCGAACCGGTACCTGATCGTGCTCTACTACCAGCCGGCGAAGATGAACAAGAAGTTCGACCAGAAGAAGAAGGAGGAGGAGCTCGCCAAGATGCAGGAGAAGTACGGGGTCTCCACCAAAGATAAGTAGACTTCGTTTATGAATTGTCCGGTTTTCCTTGGCAGTGTTAGGAGGCTTTCGATGTGTAAAATTACCATTAGTATCGGCATGCTTTGTGGTGTGAATTGGTGTAGATGTATGACAGATTATGCAATGAAGCCCCTCATTTGACTTCTTCTGTGGATATGGGAATTCTGGTGGTCGTGGTTTAGCTAATGTCTGTGCATTTGAACGATATGTTGAAATTCTCTGAAAGAATTCACTAGCGACATCTCGATGAAGCGATTTATCTGGTGATTGGTCATTGTAAACTGCCTGCGCTGCACTGTGCTAATGCTGAGAATTTTGAATTTTCCTGAATTCAATAGAGTAAGGGTGTAAGCTGCGTAGATGCCGATATATTTGCTGTTAGGAGCTAATCTGTGTCATGTGTCATAGAGATTGCTGTACGTCGGAATGTGTGTAAGAGCCGAGAACTAGCCAATGTCTGATTTCGATTTGTGTCTGTCAGTGAAAGAAGATAATAGGTGCTGTGCTGTTATTTGCAGTGTCTTGCTTCTGCAGGAGGATCTGCATTACCCAGATGACTTATTTGCTGTCTCTATGCTAGAATTACGGATGAGATTGATGTCTTACCATAGTGGTAGTAATAGGTTGTTGATCTGTTGTGTGCTAGTGAGAGTATTGTGAAAGATTTAGAGATTCAACAACTGCCAGAGAAGCGGATTTGTGGAGGTTTCTTTGCAGTGATTCCCTTTTGGTAGTTAAATGATCTTGAATGTGTGCATGGCTAACATTGTCGAGAGTTGTTTGTTGGAGCTGTCCTGCTACTGTCGTTTTAGGGTTTGAAGCGGGGAATTGCCATATTTACGAAGGTACTTGGGGTAATGTACTTTTAGGTAGTCTAGGTGGATGTTGTGAATCTTCCGGTTCTGTTTTTGGTATTCAAGTTTCCTGGAAAGCTCATTTTTTATGAGCTCATTCTGTTTGATCTTGGCCGAAAAATTTTACTGGTTTCTCCAAGGAACCTAGTCTACTGAATCAACTCTTTGATAAGAATACCTCGGGAGTTTTAGATGTAATTATCATCCTTATCAGAACATGTAGATGTTGTGGGTCTGCAACTCAAAGCCATTCATGTAGAGATGTAATTCTCATTCTTTCAAGTGGTGATTCTTTCTGGGATGAGTTCTGGGGGATACTACCACAGGTGTGCCCCTCTTGGTTGCCCTTCACAGTCAAGTGACTTTATTGGAATGTGGCATAGCCATTTATTTGATATACTTTTCTAAATCCTCCAATTCATTGACTTGACTGATATGAAGCTATATGATATTTCAATTCGGTAGTTGAATCTACATAATTAAGGGAACATAGATACGATCCCTCCAATCACAGCCCAGTCTTTAAGAGCATTGCCTCTGAGCATGGGTAGCTTGCTGAAATTTGCAAGCGAACAAACTTGTTCCATAAACATGAAGCCTTTATCCTGAGCCATTATCCCCCCTGTACATGCCATCTGCATCTAGGTTTGTGTTTTAGAATTCATGTCCAGAGATTTATAGAGGTGGTGAGTGGATGATTCAAACCCTCTTTTTTTAACTTCAATTCACCCCTTGTAAGCAAAAAAAACTCGTTTGGTCATACAGAAAACAACTCAGATTATATAAAAACCATTTTACATTTGAAAAGAAGAAAGATGAAGTCTGGAGCGTTTCTAGAGTACACTTTTGCTAACGTATGTTGGCCTTCCATATTGTTTCCTGAAGTATCAATTTGATAACTTGAGATCATATGATTTCCTGCTCGTATAAAAGTTTCGCTTCTCTTTGCCTTAATCTCTTCAATTTTTCCTTTCTTTCAGTTCTTTTTTAGAACGAAGCCTTCATTTTCATTTGCAGCTTACCGTGGCTGCAGAGTTCCATAGCTCTTTTGTCTGCGTGTTTCTTCTCTTACCTTTCTGCGGGTTTCTTGTCGAGTCAGGGTTTTTCCTCTTGCAGAGTTCCATAGCTCTTTTGTCTGCGTGCTTACTTAAAGCTATTTTGTTCCTTCGCATTCTCTGTCCATGTCTAAGCCACCAGCGAAAGAAAACGGAGCACGCTAGAAGTCGTCTGGTTTAATGTCCGACAGAAACATGGTTTCAAGGGCACGGGAAGTGTTAACATATAATTCTAGTTTTTCATTGGCTAAAACCCTTTCTAATGACGCCAAAAATCATAGTAACAGATTAAATTATACCAACAGAAACCAAAGCCAGGTCGATCCGGTGATTGGGTAGCACACAAATGCGGCGTCTCTTGATCGCAATCATTTCGTGCCGGTCCTGGTGACACGATGTTCGCCTGAGATTAGTGAAAGGCTGGTGCGCGTCAATCATTTCGTGCCGGTCCTGGTGACGCGATGTTTACCTGAGATTAGTGAAAGGCTAGTGCGCGTCAAGCTTAGAGCGGACACCAAGATTGCAAAAGCATGGCGGAAAGTTGTAAACTCAATAGCGAAGACACGAGCCATCCAATCGGCTTGTACTTTGTGCTCGCTAAACTTTTGAAAGCGGTTCTATCATTTTTGGTATGTTGAAGTACAGTCGTTGGACCAAAGAAAAAAAAGTACAGTCGAATTTCTTACATTTTTCTTTTTAATCTTATGAACACAAAATGATCTAGTAAAACTGTGGCTGCTCCATGACCCAATTCGTAACTGTGGTCGGGAGATTCTTAGGTGCTCGTGTAAGGTCACGTCGAACTTTTAGTCCACTAATGACGAAACAAGGAATGGGACATCTTCTCATCGATCTTCATGGTACTTTAGTACTTTGCAATTGATCAGGGGGTAGCGATGATGCGGCGCGATACGAGACCGAGCAAAACATATCAGCAAGGACGAAGAAGATTATAGCAGTCGTCTTCCTCGGGACCCCATTTGGGATGATGCTTGGCGAGCGCATGGGCGTCGTCACTCAGGACATCATCTTCTTCTTAAAATCCGTCTGCTGTGGTCGTGATTTCGACCATGCACGAGAAAAGCCTACTCGAATTGAAGAGCTTGTTGTCCTCAGCGTCTTCGTTCTCGATCGGGCCATCGCGAGTTTTATCCCTATCCTCCAGACGCCACCGCACTGTGCTTCGGGGAGCCGGTGTTGCCTGCTCCCATCTCATTGGAATTCGACGAGATGGGGCCTCCGAGGCTCAATCATGTGAACCATCCATGCGATTCATGTTTTCACATGTTGGCAAAGGTAGGATGTTTGTCCTTTATTTGATAAAAAAAAATGACACAAGCAGTTCCTGAATTTTGTCACAACTATATTGTGGTCCCTGAACTTTTAATTTGTTCAATGTAGTCCTTGAACTTTAACCTAATATGCAATGTAGTCCTCAAACTTTTAATTTGTTCAATATAGTCCTTGAACTTTAATTTTTTGAGATAAATCTTTATTATTATTAATTTCTTAAATATAGAAAAGAGAAATGGGACATGTTAACATTATTCTTTGATCTATAAAAAGTTCAATGTTCTTTAGGATTAGGTGAGCTGATTGGATATTTTGCCTATAGTTTGTTAGTAGGAAATGATCAAAATAATTAGTGTTGGGAAAAATTAAAAGTTCGATTGTCTTGTTGAAACATATTAGGCTAAAAGTTCGATCAATGCAAATACATTATGCAAAAGGCCGTCAAACTTATATCACCGATCGTTATCCCATTTCATAAATGAACATATCCGTTGCTGTCATAAATTAAGTACCGCTTTGCACTTGAGAGTTCTTGTTAGTGTGATCCGGGCTCAAGTTCTAATAAACAAGACGATGGCAACTCGAGACCCTTGCTCACTTTCAGGAGTTCTTGGATCTTGTAAATTACATATTTTTCTGCTTACAAGTACGAATGTGCGAGAGAAAAAATATATAGTTTCTTGTTCGAAAGTCACTCTTGTGCACCTCGATCCATCGATCTAAATCTTCTGTTATTTCCGCGAATTTGAGTCGATATTCGACTCTATCTAGCGGGCAAATTTGAACTTTTGAGCGGATCATTGTGAGACAATGCCGACTCTAGGATGGGAAAATCCGTGCATGGACCGGGCGCCAATGCAATGAGGGGGTATACACGACCGTGACGCCTACCCCTCGTCTACTTTCAATCGGTACATGCTCTAGTTTTCATCACTATTCGATGTACGAGATGCATCGCTTTTCGGACTCTGGGATTCCTCGCGGACCTTGTGATGTGTTTTGAGCGATACAATGCTCCGAGAATCAATCATCCGCAACAATAGCCGACGAAATGCCGGGATCCTCGAGGCCAGTTCATAAAAAAAAATTTGCTCATTAAGCGCGTAATAAATCACAACTTATTCGATCAGCCGCGGTCCTATATCCGACCGTCCCGGGAATTTTGCCAAGTCGTTTCGTGAATTAACTTTTACTATTTTATGCGATTCATTCGCAAAAAACATCTCTGGACGCGAAAGCTTTTGAGATAAATTCTTTATTATTATTATTTCTTAAATATAGAAAAGAGAAATGGGACACGTTAACATTATGTTATCTTATGCGTAAGATTGTTCTTTAGGATTAGGTGAGCTGATGGGATCTTTTGCCTCGACTTTGTTAGTAGGAAAGGACATAATAATTAAATATGATCATGGTTTCACATTCCAACTTTTCCCATGGGAGTATGTAGATTTTAAGTTCCAAAATATCAGACATATGATATTTTAGGTTCTAAAAATGTCTAATCTATTTTCATAAATCTATTTCTATTCATAGGTAGGTGGAACTCATATCTTGAAACCTGAAATAGGTAAAGTGAAATTTTTGTGTTTTTCTTTTCGTCTATATTTTCTATATGTCCTCATCTTAACATTCATGGCGTTAGATGATATCCATAATTCAAGCTTGAAATCAATCATTTGAGTTTTGATTTTAACACTTGTTAAAACTGTTTCATCTTTTTTCAATCTAAATATAAGTTGAGGTTATTGGATCATGTGAGTGGTGGTCATTAAAAGGTCTCATCTATTCAATTAATATACCTTTCAATATAATCTAAGTAATCGAACTTGAAATCGATCTTGGAAACTTATAGGCATTGATTCCAATAACAAAAAAATTATTAATAGTGAACATCATGGGCAAAATCTAATATGGAACATGTACATCATATTCTACACTCCTCCTAGAGATCTCACATGATCATGGTTTAATTGTCTTTAATTGAATTGTAATGCTTAGGAAAACTAGTCTCATCCTTTGTGTAGATATGTACTTTAGTTTACTTCCTTTTCGTTCAACTTTGTGTCCTTAACTAAAAAATAAATAAAATAAAATCTATATGTTTGGTCCTTTCCATGGTACTTGGGATCCTTAGTGTTTGTTATTGCTACTTGGCTATCACATAAAAAATGAGGGTTTGCAGCATTCTAGATTTCACCTTTTAAGTGATCCAAGAAAAATCTAAGCCAAATAGCTCCTTGTAATAATAATAACGGCAGAATCGCTTTCGCTGTCACTTCCGTTCATTGTCAAATTATAACAAACACTTGGTTGTTTTTACGCTATCCAAGATATGGCACCATTATTTAGGTAAGAAATATCGAAATAATCTCGTGCTTCGCTTTCTTTTAAATCCCCTCTCTAGTCATGTCGCTTAGTATAGCCTTCAAGGTGTAGTTCACTTCCTTGATAAGTCAACGCATAGTCGGCACTTCCCTTTAGATATCTCAAGATTCTTTTGACGGCGATTCAATGTGCTTGACCAGGATTGGATTGGTATCTACTTACCATTCCAATTGCATAACAAATATCAGGTCTTGTACACATCATAGCGTACATCAAGCTTTCGACAGCACTAGCATATGGAACTTGTTCCATTTGCTCCTTTTCTTGTGAAGTCTTAGGACACATTCTGTCGCTTAATGCTTCGCCCTTTGCGATAGGAGTATCTATTAGTTTACAGTCTTGCATACAAAATCGCTCAAGGATTTTATTCACATACGTCTTTTGTGAAAGGGATAGGGATTTCCTTGAGTGATCTCTTGAACTCTTAACTCCAAGAATGTATGCAGCTTCACCCATATCTTTCATCTCAAAATTGGAAGATAACCAATTCTTGACTGTATTAACTAACTCCATACTACTTCCGGCAATTAGTATATCATCAATATATAATGATAAGATCACAAATTGATCTTTGGATATTTTGATATATACACAATTGTCTTCACTAATCATTACAAAATCATATGCCATTATTGCATTGTGAAAACGTATATACCATTGTCTCGAAGACTGCTTAAGGCCATATATCGACCTCAATAGTCAACACATTTTGTGCTTCTGGCCTTTTGTAATGAAACCAATAGATTGTTCCATATAAATTTCTTCCTCTAATTCTCCATTGAGGAATGCAGTCTTTACATCCATTTGATGTAATCCTAGATCCATACTAGCTACTATTGTCAAAATAAGGCGAATAGAGGTAAATCTAATCACAGGAGAAAAAGTTTCTTCAAAGTCAACTCCTTCCTGTTGATTATATCCTTTCGTCACAATGCGAGCCTTATACCTCTCTATTGAGCCATCAGCCTTACGCTTTACTTTGAGAACCCACTTGTTCCCAATGGCTTTGCGTCCTTTTGGAAGGTCAACCAATTCCCAAACTTGGTTTGATCTTAATGACTCCATTTCCTCTTCCATTGCATGTATCCATTCTTCCTTATCATGGCATTTTAGGGCATCGTTCACATTCTTCGGCTCATCTTCATCTTGTGGGGCGATCATGAAAGTTTTTCCTTCAATGTCAAAACGTCGACGGGGAATCCTATTACGACTTGACTGTCGTATGGAATACTGTGCTCCTGATGATTCATCACGTTCCATTGCGCTCCCACTCGAATGAGATAATGGTGGTGTCGTCTCTTTAAGTGGTTGCAAGTGAGACTAGGTTGCATTCAACTCTCCATTTGTTACAATACTCCCACTAACTTCACTATCACGATCTACAGATTCGTATAGTGAGTAATTACCACCTACTTTGCCCTTTTTAGGAAATTCATTCTCTAAGAATGTGACATCCCGTTATTCAAATTCAGTTATACTTCCGCTTTCTTGCACACTTATGAATACATATCCTTTTGAGTGCTCTAAGTATCTTATAAAAATACTCTTTTTGCCTCTTGGGCCTAATTTTCCATACTTGTGAGAAGACTCACGAGTATAGGTAGCACAACCCCAAGATTTTAGAAAGCTTAAATCAGGTTTTCTCTGTCTGTCCATAACTCATATGGAGTAGAAGCAACTGATTTAGAAGGCACATGATTAAGTATGTAGGCAGCAGTCAACAAAGCATCACCCCAAAAGGTGATGGACAAGTTAGCTTGTGCCATCATTGATCTAACCATTTCCATTAAGGTTCTGTTTTTTCTTTCTGCAACACCATTTTATTGAGGAGTATATGGAATAGTCAATTGTCTTTTTATTCCCTTTTCATCACATAAATTTCTGAACTGATCAGACAGATATTCTCGACCTCGATCGGATCTTAATGCTTTTATTTTCTTGTCTAATTGATTTTCTACTAAGCTCATAAATCTTTTAAAGCAATTTAAGGCCTCAGACTTATGAGAAATCAAATCGACATGTCCGAATCGAGTATAATCATCAATGAATGTGATGAAATAAACAGACCCGTGCCTTTCTTTTACATTCATTGGATCACAGATGTCAGTATGGATTAACTGCAAAGGAAATTCAGCTCTTGTTCCTTTTCCAAATAGTTTCCATGTTGTTTTTCCTTCTAGGCAATGCTCGCATATGGGCAAATCAACCCTTTTAATATTTCCCAATAAGCCATCTTTAGTCAATCGATTCATTCTTTATTGGCCAATATGACCAAGTCTAGCATGCCACACGTTAACATCATTCTCATAAAAAATCAGATGATGTAAATAAGGAATAACTAACATTAACTTCATAATAGTCAATATCTAATACAATGAAACCATCTAAAAAATATCTGGAACCATAATAACTTGTACCTAAACACAAGTCTATACCATTATTATGGAAGTTTACACTAAAATCAAGTCTAACTAAAACCAACACCGAAACTAAGTTCCGACGAATCTTTGGAGCAAATAGCACATCATGTAGGAACAATGTACGTCCACCGCACATAAGTAGTTGACAGGTGTCAATGCCTCTGACCTCTACTCTTGAATTGGTCCCCACGTATATCCACTTCGTTCCTTGTGAAACTCGTCGGAACTCCACGAAAGCTTCTCTGTCCTTCGCTACATGGTCTGTGGCTCCCGAGTCTATAGTCCATAAAGGATTAGATTCGATTAGAAACATTGAATTAGACACATAAGTAGCATTTTCATGAATGCTAAGGGTTTCTACCTTCTTTGGCTCGCTACAATTGCGAGCAAAGTGACCCTTCTTGCCACAGTTGAAACATTTCACTCTTGAAATGTTTTTCTTGAAAGGACGCCTTCCTTTCTCCCGTTGGTTTCCTTTCTCCATTGGTTGAGCCTCGGCTTCTTCCCTGAAGGACTTGGCCCCTTGCCTTTCCACTTCTTTGATCCAGTAGGGTGCTTCCTCTTGGAGCCCGAAACTCCATGCAAGCTAGAACCAGCAAAGTAAATATCAGTTTCTAGCTTAGTTGCCATGAGGCGATCCTCTTCCGGCTCAAGATGCCACATAGCATCCTCGAAGGTCTTAATACCCTCATTGTGGGTCAAATGGATCTTCATGTGTTCCCAGCTTTGAGGCAAAGAGCGGATTCTGCCTGCACCTTCTGTTCATCAGTGAGTATGTGCCCGGCATCCTTTAGCTCACTAATCATATTCTACATCTGCCTCAAATGTTGTTTCATGGTCTTTCCATGAGATATCTTATATGAGTCGAAACGGATAGTGAGTTGTCTTAGTTTGGTCACAGAAGTTCGACCAAATCTTGATGCCAATGCAGCCCACATATCTTTGGCGCTCTGGAAACGTCCAAACTTTCGCATGATGTTATTGTCAATGCTGCTTAGCAACGTAATGCGAGCAAGAGAGTTCTTTCTTTTTCAAACGGCAAAGGCATCTTTGTCCCTCTTGTGTTGGGCAGTTGTCCCATCCTCAGGTTCTTCCATAATCTGGTTAAGAGTTTCGAGTGCCTCTTGTTCTTCCAGCACATATTGAATTTTGAGACTCCAAATCTCATAATTGTCGCCATTCAATTTTTCTTCCTTATTAAATTCAGCCACTATGTTCTTAGATGCTGAAGCCATCGTATCTGAACATTTCAGACACATACGCACGAGTTATTAAAGCCTATCTAAATGCTTCATTAGCATCATGATTACATAAATTAATCATATTAATGAATAGTTTCACTAAAGGTCTTAAAGTCGAAAGTTCACTATGTTCCCAATCATCGTCTAAAAAACCTAATTTGAAATTACCATTAACATAATCATTTATGTAATGCAATTGGTTCTTCAAAAGTTATACAAACTTTGAAGAACTTCCCACATAAAACATAACACATAATATGACAATATAAAATGAAAGATCACAAAAAAAAAAAATTCATAGCCATATATATATCATAACACATTCACAAATGTTTAAGAATATGTAATATCAACTTGAAACATGTACAGAATTGATTCCAAATCCTAAAAGAACAACATCAAGTGTACCAATCCAACACATAGACAGGAAATGACTTATAAAATTCTTTAGAAAGTTTTATTTTCTTTGAAACATAAATCAGAGGCTCCCGGAAAACCTCTAGATCCGGGCCATGGTTTGCGCCAAGACCCATTCAATGCAAGGGTTGATGTTCTTCTTGCCCCGACCCTTATGTATTGTTGCAAAAAATTCTCCATAAGCATCTTATAGCTTGGACCCTTTAAGGTTTCTCTAACCTTATCAAGCATTCTTCCCAGCTCATCAGGAATAGTGCATTTTAGGGCTCCGACCAATACATATTCCAACATTACAAAACCGTTCAAAATGATATCCTGTATCATTTTGTTGACCTTGATGATGTGTGTCATCATATCATCTCTAGCGTCCCATCGATAAAGAGCTAGTTTGATTCTTAGGTTCCCAAGCTTCTTCTTTTGAGCTGTCGTTCTTAGGATTATCGGAATGCCTCTCAAATGTACCATTGTTCCTGCAACGAATGCAGAACAAATGATTACTTATAATCCATGATACATTAAGATAAGGAATACTTTTTCATATACATATGAAAATGCCATGGAATATACCCCTAAGTACGTGTACATAGGGTTTATCATGCATTTTCACATTCATAAGTGCAACAAAAATGTAATATGAATACACCATAACGTAGAGCATTCTGATACGAGCACGTCGATACCAATAACGCCCAAATCGGAGCTCAAATGAGCTCGAACAGGCCGAGAGAACACACAGGGGTATTCTGCTCGGTCTGAACCGATCTGGTTCGACCGATCCGACTGGGTTGATCGGTTCGACCGTTGATCGGTCAACGGTCTAGTCAACGGGTCGAGTCAACGGTCAACGGGTCAAGTCAATGGTCAACGGGTCGGGTCTCGGTCGCGCTCTAATGACATCACGCTGACGTCATCGTCGGCAGTTGCGGGCTGATCGACGCGTCGTTTCGCAGGGCTGCGCGTGGGTCGCACGGGCCGTCGCGCCCACGGCCCTTGCCGACATGTGAGGGCGCGTGCGGCATCCTCTGGCAACGCGCCACCCATCATTTTGCTCATTTTGATGAGCACTTTCTATTTATGCAATAAAATTCAAGTTTTGATGAAAAACAAAAATCGAAGCATACATGAATAGTTCGGCGACGCAAAGAAAACGAATAAAAACGAGACCAAAAACAAAAAACAAGCAGTACACACTTCAGACGATACATATGTATGATCGGGAAACAAGTAAACAGGCTCTGATACCAATGTTGGGAAAACTCAATCCCCGATCGTCTCATCGAAACATATTCGTAACGAATTCGATCAATGCGGAAAACGTGCTCGAAGATCATTAAACTTGTATCACCAATCGTATAGACATATCACACAATGAACATACCCGGTATTATCACAAATTAAGTGCCGCTTTGCACTTGAAAGTTCTTCGATCGTCTTTTCGTACTCATGTACCTTTCAAAGGAAAAACAGAGAAGACGTCATTCTTGAAGGAGTGTGTTTGCATATGAAAAATCGCATTTGTTTTCCAAGAGGTGCCTTCTATTATAGATAGGCAGATAACTATCTCGAGGGCCCTTGTGGCTCACGGGCCGGGTTTGGCCCATCTTAGGCGATTCACCCATTATGTCTTTCAATTAGAAATGAGCATGGTTTCACATTCCAACCTGACTGGTGGGAGTATGTAGATTTTAAGTTCCAAAATATACAAGGTAGATTCTAGATTCTCAAAATTAAGGAATCTATTTTGACGGATAGGTTTCAAGTTCTAGGTAAGCGGAACCTAAAACCTGAAATCTAAGCAAGGTTTTTGTGTTTTTTCCTGGTCTATATTTTCATGTGATCCTGCGATATTTCATAGCGTTAGATGATGAGTGTATAATCTGGAATTACTAATTTGAGTTTGATTTTATGACTTGTTAATGTTTCATATTTTTCGTGAATCTAAATATAAGTTGTGGTCAGTGGATCATTGTAGCAAGTGGTGGTCATTAAAGGTAATGATTCAGTGAAATTATTCAATTAATAATACCGGTGGAATCTAAGTAGAACTTCAAACCGATCCTGGAACCTGTGATAGGGTAGGTTCCAAGTTTCAAAAAATGAGGAACTTATTCTCATGGGCAGGTTCCACCAAGTGGAACATGTAGAGAATATGGAACCGCTCACTCCTAGTATCGATTCACGCAATGACTTCTCGGTTTAATTGTATTTATTTGAACCGTAATGCTAGGAAAACTAGTCTTTCGTATTTTTTTTGGTGAATGACAAGCTTGTTTAGTATTGTTGCGTTCATTTTCGTTTTGTTTAACTAGAAACGAAATAAAATAAAAAAGAATTTGTTAGACTCTAGAGCCTATCCTAGAACCTGTTATAGGGTAGGTTTTAGATTTCAAGTTCTAACAGGTAGGTTTTAGATTCCAAAAAATGAGGAATCTGTACCCGATGGTAGGTTTCAGGTTCTAAGTGAAATCTGTAAAAAATCTAAAACCGCTCACTCCTAATAATAATAATAACGGTAAGAAACGCTTTCACTATCACTTCCGTTCAACGTTGTCAAATTATAACAAACACTTGGTGGGCATTCACGCTATCCATACTTGCCTAGGGTTCCTATTTCTAGTCAAGAAATATCGGAATAATCTCGTGCTCGCTTGAATTCTCAACCTTTCGTTTCACTTTCGACTATATGGATATTGGACAGCTTATATTATTTAAAACCATGTACGGGCGGGCTGCGCCTTTTTTTAAGGGAGGGCTCTTTAGAAAATTGGGGAACTTTCCTTTTTTTGTTTTTGGAAAGAGATTAGGACATTCTCTTATTTTGATCACTACAAAAAAACTGGATTTTTGCCACGAAAATTTTCCAACGAAAAAATTTTCGTCGCAAATTTGACGACAAATTTTCCAATGAAAAGTAAAATTTGTTGGAAATTTCTGACAAAAACTTTTTCGTCGGAAAATTCGTTGGAAATTTCCAACGAAAAATTTTTCGTGAGAAAATTCATTGGAAATTTCCAACGAAAAAATTTTCGTAACAAAAAAAAATTCGTTGGAAATTTCCAACGAATTTTCTCACGAATTTCAATTTTCGGGCAATTATTTTAGGATGTACAATTTTTTTGGAAAATTCGTTGGAAATTTCAACGAATTTTCCAACGAATTCAAAAAAACCCGGTATTGTTCGGCATTTTTTGAAATTCGTTGGAAATTTTTTTTTTCCAACGAATTTCAATTTTCCGGACGATTATTTTAGTGTGTACAATTTTTGTTGGAAAATTCGTTGGAAATTTCCAACGAAAAAAAATTCGTTGGCAATTTCCAACGAATTTCAAAAAAATCGATCTTGTTCAAATATTTTATATTCGTTGGAAAATTCGTTTTGAAATTTCCAACGAATTTCAATTTTCTGAGCAATTATTTTAGTGTGTACAATTTTCGTTTGGAAAATTCGTTTGGAAATTTCAACGAATTTTTTTTTTTTAAAATTTCAACGAATTTTCCAACAATTTAAAAAAACCCGATACTATTAGGCATTTTTATATTCGTTGGAAAATTTGTTGAAATTTCAAATCGAAATTTCCAACAATTTCAATTTTTCTGACAATTATTTTAATATGTACAATTTTCGTTTAAATTAGCGTTGGAAATTTCCAATGAAAAAAATTAATTGAAATTTTCCAACGAATTTCAAAAAAATACTTGTTCCTTATTCAATTTTCAGACATATTCGCTGACAAAGTCAATTCCTAGAGATGTTTTCACTGGTCATGTAAAATCTCTAGGGCTAGCGTGAGATGCTCTTGATATAATGAATATTGTAATTTCCAATGTTCACATTTGAATGAAATTGTTATATCATTGTTAATGCCTCACGATATTTTATTTATGCATATTAATACTTAGTGTATTATGTCGAGAAAGTATGTCGGACAGATAAGATTAACCCACTCACACGGGTAATCGCCTCTATTTACTGTGTGATAAATAGAGATGAGACAATTTTAGGCTTATTATCTAGGTGATAATCGAGAGCTCAAGCTTAAAATATAAATGTTGCCTTAGCTAAGTGCTAAGATGAGGATATAACATTTACTATGTCCGAAAAGTAAAATAACCCACATATTTTACTTTTATCCATCTTTGATGCCAAATGTGAGTTCTAATGGATTTTTTAGTGCAGTAGATATGTGAACTCAAGTTTAGACATTGGGTATGTCGAACTATCATCAGACGGTATTGAATGTAAAGACATCGCTCCACGGGAAAGGAGTTAATACCGTGTCGATTTCATACTACGATGCATAAGACGATCGATAAGAGTGGCTAAAGTTTTTTAATCTCAACTTTATGCCATGTGAGACTCTTGAGGATATGAGTTCCTCATTTAGTGCCCTCACGACTCGGCTTATTCTCAAAGTTTCTATTCGAAGGTTCGCTATCTTAGGATGTTATCAATAGTCATGAATGATTTCTAATGGAACATTCCTAAAAAGCGAGCTGGACCAAAAAAGAGAGGTTTAATGGAAAAAAAAAGATCAATTTATCATGACGTCAAAAATTTTTGTATTCACAACGAAATTAAAAGTAAATCATAGTTGTGAATACAAAAATATTAAAAGAGATCAAAAGAGATATAAATGTGACGATTGATCTTATCGATGATACTTATATCTACTCGAAAACATTGTACCCAATTTTGAGCAGCTATGTAATTCCAAACGAAAATTGAAATTTTTTCGGAAAATTATTTTCCGATGACAATTTACCAACGAATTTTTTGTTTAGAAAATTCGAGATGAATTCCCTTTCCAACGAATTTTCCAGAATTCTTCGTTGGTAATTTTGTCGGAAAAAAATCGTTTTTTTGTAGTGGATGGATCAGTCGGTAATAACATTTTATTTTCACCAAATAAGTTATCCCAAACGGGATGATTAATCTGGTTAATGGAAAAATCACAAAAAAAGTCTTCGACATATTGCATCGGATACCAATTCAGTTCTAAATTTGGTCAATTTATCCTTAAACTTTTTAATTTGGTCAATTGAGTCTTAAGCCTTTTTTTTAACGATTGGTCAATGTAATCTTTTTAGCCAAATTTGGCTATTAGTTGTTGTCGTGGACGTTGGCCGTCCTACGTGGCATGGCCAGCACTAACGCGAACAATTTTTTTCTCATTTTTTAAAAATTTTTATCATTTTTAAAAAGATTTCTTTTATTTTTTTTCTCTTTCTTTTGATTCTTTTTTATTTCCTTCTTCCTCCGTTGGTGAGGTTGACCCTTGTTGGCCATCATGACCAGGTGAGCTTGACCCTTGTTAGCCTTGGCGACTAGCAGACGAAGAAGGAAAAAAAATTTTAAAAAAAAAAAAAGAAAAAAAATTCCAAAATTTATAGCAATTAAAAAATACAAAAAATCGTTCGCGTTATAGCGTTAGCCATACCATGTAATTAAGAGGACCGGCGTCCACGTCAACGATTATCGGCCAAAATTCTCTAGAAGAAGGACTGTATTGGTAAATCGTTAAAAGGTTTATGATGACATTGGCAAAATCGAAAGGTTTAGAACTGAATTGATATCTATACTATAAATTTATGATTTTTTTTTTTGATAATCATCCTTCTCTTTAATTGGCAGATGTATTCGTTTTTGGTTGAAGCTAAGTTACGGGAAGCAAAACATTGCTCCTCGCGCATCAAGCAAAGCAAGTAACTGGGTTGTGTAGGTTCCTTCTGGGATCCGCACGTCCATGCACGAGAGAAGTGTCTCCTAGATCCAAGGGGAAGTAATCAAGGCGAAGCACACACGTATACACAACACTAAGTTCATACTATTAGAATCACATGAACCCCAACAAGAGAAAGATGATTAAATAAAAGACAACCCCCCTCCGGCCTCGAAAACACCCTTTTATTCAAATGCGTAAGAAAGAAACTCCGCCACCAAAGGACGAGCGAAAGAGTTACAGCGCATTCATCATAGAAGACCATGTGGCGACCCATCACGAGCCTGAAGTACTTTCAAGAAAATATGATGATAACGTCGGATTCTCGTCGTGGAAAAGCTTTCGAGTAAAGGCTTTAAGATGCGTATGCGCTAGCGGAGAGCCTCGGGGTGACGGTGGCCGACAAGGGCACGGCCTTTTGCAAGGCCAGACCAAACGCCTCGTCCATGTTCAGCTCATTGACACCGCCCGGCAACTTCCAATCGAACGAGTGCACCAGCGTCCCCAGTATGTACTCGACCAGCACGATCCCCATCCTTGTCCCGGCGCAGATCCTCCGCCCGGCCCCGAACGGGATCAGCTCGAAGTCGTTCCCGCGCGGGTCGATCCTCGCGTTCCTCCCGCTCAGGAACCGCTCCGGGGTGAAGTCTAGAGGATTCTCCCACACGTCCGGGTCCCGCCCGATCGCCCATATGTTCACGGCGAGCCTCGAGTTCTTGGGGATGTAGTAGCCGTTCACTTGGCACGCCTCGGTCGAGACTCTCGGTAGGTTTAACGGTGTCGATGGATGTTTCCGGAAGCTCTCCTTGCATATGGCCTGCAAGTACGGGAGCTTCGCGAGGTCGGATTCCTCGAGGCGTCTGTGCCGCCCGATGACTCGGTCCATCTCTTCGTGGGCCCGCTTGAGAATGCTAGGGTTCTTCAACATCTCGGCCAGCGACCACTCGATTACGCTTGACGAAGTATCGGTGCCCGCAGTGAACAAATTCTAGAAAAAGAGTTAATGAGATCAGTACTAAACAGCGTCACAAGTTGATGAAGAAGCCTAGAATAAACATAATAGATTTTGTTAAATTCACTTGAGACATATACATATATATATGTACCAAGAGAAGGGCCTTGATGTTGGTCAAAGTAAGCTTCTCGGCCCCGGGGTTATCTCGGTTGGCCATGACAACATCGAGAAAATCCGGGTTTCCTCTACGCTCGTGAGCAGTTGCCGAGTGTTGCTCGATCATCTTCGTCAACAGCACGTCGAATTTCTTGTGCAAGCGCTTCATTCCGCCTTCAATCCCTTGTAAGTCCATCCACGCAATTGACGGGATGAAGTCGCCGATGTTAAAGAAGCCTACATCAATTAAGGGAGTAAGGTAACCTCTGTGAGCGTATCATAGATTCAAGCATTAACAACTCGCGCGACCGCTAAGCGAATTCGTGTTCTCGTTTCGAATGTTTGTTGAATGCTATACCTGCGCTTGTCATCAGCTCTACCACCATGTCCTTGAATTCGTTAGACTCGGAGCCCTTCGTCACGAACACCCTTCGGCTCAAAATGACTTGCCCTATCATGTTCGCCATGGCATAGGTCAACATCTCCGGCACCACCACCGGCTCGCCTCGCTTGCTGCACTCGCACATGGCTTGAAGCATGTACCCTAGCTCGGCCGACCGGACGTGAGCCCAGTCCTCAAGGGCCTTCCCTCCGAGCAGGTGCAAATTACTCAGCTTCCTAAGCAACTTCCACCTCGAGCCATAGTCGGCGAAGACCATGTCCTGCGCGTCATAGGCCAAGTGGGTTGCCCCCGCGTTCGGAGGCCTGTTGGAGAAGTTGATGTCTAGGGTTTTCAAGAAAGCCCGGGCGGCGTCGGGAGTCGACGCCACGACCATGTCGCACGTGCCCATTTTCAGGTACATCACCGGCCCGTACTTCTTGGCCATCTTCGCCAGCGCTACGTGGGGCATGTTCCCCAAGAGAGGGAGGGCGCCGATGACCGGCCACCCTGTCGGCCCCGGTGGGAGCTTACGGGAGGTCAAGCGAAGTAGGAGGGATTTGACGAAGAATCGGGTGATGAGGAAGATGAGAGTCGCTGCGGCGATCTCTCGAACAAGGACTTTGTCGAAGAGAATCATCATCTCTGTGTTGCTAGGGTAGGGATTTAACCCACTATCTGTGAATGGACACTTTCTTGGGTGCGTGGTCTGCCGCTTGTTATATAGACGGATGAAAACGTACAAGAAGTAGAATCTGGGTAGGTCGCATGCGCCCTGAGCACGAGATGTCTCACCAAACCACAGAGTCTCAATTATGTAGAGAAGGCTTTGAAGGACACAAGTGTTTTCACCGTCAGCTCTTGGATATCTACCGTTCTCCTTGAAGAATTTTGGGAATAGATCGGCACATACCATCAAATGACGGGGTTCCCGTGATATGATGTTGAGCAGAGTGGAGATATTCAGGAAATATATAATGCAGCATCTGGTGCGTCGTTCCGACAACTTAGTCCCCACCTGAAATGACGAAGAGAAACGGCCGCTAGCATTGATGATCATTTGTCAGTCTTTAAATAGTGTACCATCATCGTAAGCGTAACGTGTGGAATGCACCTCCATTTGTTAAAGTTTACACGCGCACGGTGCGAAGAAAATCATGACGAAAAGAAGATTTCAAAGCCCGACACGAATCCACCCGTGTACCCGGACTTTATTAACATAACAGTTTTTAAGGCACGAATCGTTAAAGTAACGGCATATTGTGAATAATAAATTATTGAAAAGATGGATTCTATTATAATTTATGATTATTCGTTATTTATTTTTTGTGATCTAGAATTCGCTATTAATCTTATAGTATATTAAAAATCGTTATTTAATCATTTTTCTATCTTTTCGCATGCGAACAAAAACTTTCGTCTATTAACGGAATGAATTTCTTATCCGGGCATCAATCTTGTTCATGTGATGATTAATTCCGCGGCAGTGCACCGAATAAAAGTAAGGCGTACTTTCACGAAGGCCCTCGCGGAGGGAACAATTCTTCTACTATTCTCGGTCTGATCTGAAGCGCTTTTAAGTTTATGCAGGTATTAGAATAGATGGGGATAATAACGAGCGGCAATGACAAGACAGAGAAAGTGGCTGGTCCCGAGTTAGGTGAATCCTGACTGAGATGGCTATTGAATTCATTTCATCAATAATTCCGCCGTACAACTTGCTTATCACAAAACAGATAAAAACAAAAGAAAAGGAAAGATTCGCAAAGATTTAAGAAATGACCCGGCAAACACTTTTGAGCTGTGTCCTAGATTCTTGCTTATTCGAATGAATACTCAAATCTTATAACTCGGCTAATGTCATGAACACGAACGAATCATCCCGTTCTCATGAATCGGTTGCCACGTGTTATCATAGCGCCAATTGTTAATTACTGACGATTGTATAAACGAAAATGGCTATAACATAATCGCGATCAGCTACAGTTTGTGATTTGTGCTATGGCTGCCGTGCTCGAGATGCATTCGTTCATGCGGTTTGTGGTTTGCCTCGCTCGCGCGTTTTGTATGGTCTAACAAGTAATCATTCCACTAGGGTGATGATCTAGAGAGATCGTAGTGCATCTGCCAAGTGCGCTTAAACCCAATCCAATTTTAATTAGACTTTTTTGTACTGAGAGAAAAATCTCAGTGGACCTTATGGGAAGTTTTGTAGAGGTGTTTGCGACGAAATATCTTTCACCGAATCGAAAGTCATATTTTGGTTTTTAATTAAAGGAGACGGGTTTTGTGGTGACTTTGGACAGAAGATATCACAAGTAAATGAAGAAATCAACTACTTTAAAACAGAACTGTATAAGCATAAACCGTATCCGAATTTAATCGACGACGGGGCTTGGGAAGTACAGTCACTACAATGGAACTGAATGTAAATAAATTATGCCGAAATTTAATCGACAATAAAGCTTGAGAACGGATAGATGCTATGCTAGAATATAATCGACGATGTGAATTTGGAAACTAAAGATAAGAAACACGTCGGAATTTAATTGACGACGACGCGAGTCTGGAAGATAAAAGTACAATACAGGAAAGTAAAAATAACTGAAAGACAGTAAATTTATTTGATCTGTGAATGGAGGCAAGGGGAAGGGCTTCTAGTAGGTGATCGGTAGTATTTATAGTGGTTGTACCATAACTCTCCAAAGCAGTTTTCTAGCAGTTGTTCTCATGTTCCTCCATCTCCGAAAGTTCTGCGCCTATACACTCACAATGCCATGATCTTTTCCTTGAACAGCTATACCTTTAAAAAACGTGTGCCTATTGCTCCACGACGTCAATTACTTTGTTTTTTTCAACAACTTCCCTCCTGTAATTGCAACTTGATACTCGCTATGTGTCTAACTTTCTCTTGATGCCCCGATAGCTCGCTAGTCTCATTTATTGATACCTTTGTCGACCATCATTAGCCATATGTCGCCGTATATCGATAACTAATCGGCAGTGATCATCGATGTGCATCAATATCGATATCAATCCTTGTGGTCGTCAATATGGGTCACATGCTTGACAATATTCACGCTTAGTTACATGTCTACCCATATCGACAACCTAAACATTTTTTGGTGCAAACAAGACGATACACACGTTAGATATTTGAAGCCAAAGAAAAGAATAACATATCAGCTTTTTGGGTCATTCCTGAGACTTCAATTAACCTAACTATTATTTGTCAAGTTCATTAGAAAATTCCAACTTGAGGAGATGTATACACACACACACACACACATCGTCAGTTTAAAAAAAAATTGCACGTGTAATTTTAGAAAGGAAATATTAACCTATTTATGGAATTAAACTACGTGCTAAAAATAAAAATCGTATATGTACATTGAAAGAGAGAGTACAAAAAGTACATTGAGTGAGGATAACACTAGCAAGATTTTGTTTGAAATTCAACGTAATTCTTGACCAGAAAAATGGTTTAGCTCTAGCATTATTGAATATTTATTTGCTTTATTTATTTATTTTTTTTCTTTTATTTGATTGTTTCCTTTTGTGTAAATGGCAAATGTAGTAAACTGTTAAGCTCTTCGGGAGCAAAAAAGAAGTAATCAAGGTCTTGACCAATTTGCAACAATTTGATCAGTTTTACGTGGGTTAAACTTTCAAAAAGAGTACCCAAAATAACCATTCAAGGAAGGTTTCTATAATCCCTCAAGAGACCGATGTACCATCCTAAAAACCTCATACTCAAGTGCAAATTATTGTACCTTCTATAGAAAATGTCGTATTTCATAAACACCTCAAAGGTTTTAAATGATCAATCAAGATTGGTTCTTTTGTAATCCAACGGTCACCATTTTGGCGAGATGATGACCATTTGGAGTGTTAACTAATTGATCACTCGATGTGCATTTCCCATATATTTTGGGACTTGGGACATCACATACTTGCCCACTTGAAGAATCAACGTCCTTGTTAGTGTCAATCCGTGTTACCCGGCAACGATCTCGGAATATAGTGTAATACCATCATAATCGTATGTGTAAAATGCAACTCCATTTTTCAAAGTTTACACGGCTTGCCTCTCAAAAATCTAATATATACATGTATTTGTATATATATAATATCTTTTTCGTTTTTATCGGGTCTTGTTAATAACCATTCCGGAAACTAGTTTAGTTTATCAAAAGTAGAAATAACATGGTCGAGAAGTCTTCAAATGTTTTTTTTTTTTGGTCGTGGAGGTCTTCAAATGTTAGAAAGCACATCTTTTAAGCGGCTTTTATTTGGTACGCCGATAGTATAAAGCTAATCGTGACCGAAAGAAGATTCGAGCGCCGAGTCGCATTCACCGCGTATATTAATTATCTTTCCACGCATGCAATCATGGAACGAAACCTCTCGTACTCTCGTTCGTCCAATGATTTTTCTGCGCGGAATGGATGCCGGATTAAAAGCTAATTGGACGTCGCTATCATGACACAGAGCCCCACGAAGGGGAAACTTCATCTGCCATTCTCGCTCTGATCTAAACCGCTTTTGTCTCGTGTAGTAAAAAGAAGTGGCCGGTTGATTTAGCTGAGCTCGTGATTGAGATGGCTATTTAGTTTTTATTTCATCAATAATTTCCACGGTACAACATCCCTAGTGCAAAACAATACTTTCGAAATTGAATTAAAGTGTCAGAAAAATACTAAATCAATTGTAATTGGTTTAGTATTTTTTCAACGCTTTTCCCATCGTGTAAACCATGTAACGAGAATCTCACCTTCATCGCCGTTGACATTGGTAGTTTTACTTTTAGCCGGGTTAGTAAATATATATATTGCCGGTTGAAAAGTATGGACCGTGCGAACAAATTCAATCAGGCAGGCTATAAAGCCAAATATCGAGTCGAATGAATGATCATACTTGGCCTAAAATTTTAGGACCTGATAATATGGATGACTTTAGGGGATTGAATTCGTATTTCATAATCCTAATTCAGAATCATCTGGTTTAGGTAAATCACCAGCATTGTCAATCACATGCTTGTTGCTTAATAACACCATCTCTCTGTTTGCATAGATTTCTGATCCTCTCTAGAAGACAAAACAGATGAAAAGAAGAGGAAAGGAAAGTCTCCAAAGATTATGAATGATCCTACAAGGGCTTGTAACCATCTCTCCGTTTGTAATTTGCCATTTTAACGACTTTAACTGCATAAATGTTCATTTAGACCACGATTTGGTCGGAAGAAAGGATAGTTTTACGGATGGCTTTTCCACAAAACTTCACTTTTAGTACACCCGAAAAAGTTCATTCTCATCTTTTACTAGTCAGATTTTGTTTTTGGTCGAATTACTAGTTAGATGAGAAGCCTTATCTCGTTGACTCTTTGCCGATGTGATTATCATAGCGCCACATGTTAATCCCTCACGATTATATAAACGAAAATTACTTAAAATAATCTTGATTAGCTACGGTTTGTGCTGTGACTGCCGTGCCCGAGATGCATTCATTCATGTGGTTTGCCTCGTTCATGCAGTTTATATGGTCTAACAAGTAATCATGTCATTAGTGTGATGATTTAGAGAGACCGCAATGCCTCTGCCAAGTGCGCTTAAACCCTAAATGGATCTTTATTGGACTTTTTTGTACTAAGAGAAAAATCTCAAGGGACCTTATGGGAAGTTTGCTGAGGATACACATGATAGATATTCGAAGCCAAAAAAAATTAAATAAATAAACAAATCAGCTTTTTGGGTCATTCCTGATACTTCAATTAACCTAACTATTATTGGTCAAGTTCATTAGAAAATTAGAACTTGAGGATAATACACATCGTCATCTTGAAAAAAAATAAGATTTACAAGTGTAATTTTAGAAAGGAAATATCAACCTGTTTATGGAATTAAACTACGGGCTAAAAGTAAAAATCGCACATATACATTGACAGAGAGAGTGTACAAATTGTACAATGAGTGAGGATAACTCTAGCAAGATTTTGTTGGAAATTCAACGTAATACTTGACCAGAAAAATGGTTTAGCTAGTGCTACTGAATGTTTCTTTGCTTTATTTTGTTTTTCCGCCTTTTATTTGATTGTTTCCTTTTGTGTAAATGGCATATGCAGTAAACTATTAAGCTCTTCTCGGGGAGGAGGGGGGCCGAGTTTCACGTCGGTTAAACCCTAAAAAAGAGTACTTGAAGTAACCACACACAGAGGATTTCTATGGTCCCCCGAGGGACCAATGCACCATCCTAAAAACGTTGTATTCGAGTGAAAATTATCATACCCCCAATGGAAAATGTCATATTTCGCAAACACCTTAGAGGTTTTCAATGATCAATCAAGATTGGTTCATTCATAATGCAACGGCCATCGTTAGTAGAAGTGCCCGGCTAAATGGTGACTATTTGACGGGGGTGTTAACTTATTAATCACTCTATAGGGCATTTCCCAACTGTTCTGGAGCTTGCAATGTCACAGGCTCGCCTACTTAAAGAATCGATGACCTCGTTAGTGTCGGCCCATATTTTCCGGTAACTGTCCCCTCACACAATGTGTCGGTTCTTTGAGTTCCATGCAGCTATGACTACATATCCCGAAAATTAAATTGATGAAGCAGTGAGTAGAAATACATCATCAATGAGGGAATATATCTTAGCAAAGCAAAGCTTTTGATTCTGTGCTTCGTCATCACGTAAAAAATCAGGAGCTTTGAGAACACAGTGACGCTTGATCCGATCGAAGTAAGCTTTTGTGCTGCATGTGCAGTTGGATGCAGTGTGATGTGCAGCGAGAGGAGCATTTGAATTGACAAAGCCAAATCCCACATGGAGGGACTCGCCAGATTCGCATTCTTTAGAAAAATCAGGTCAAATGTGTCGAGCGTCGAATCTCACATTAGACCGGTAGCTTCAAAACATTCACTGTCGGACGGCTGAAACCTAGCAGTAGTCCACAATCTACTGGCTGTTTGTTATAGCCTCTCTCCGAAGATAGGACACGTAAACATCTCGATGGAGCCAAAGCAAGCAAAAAAAAAAAGTCAACCGCTTTTCTCCTGGACAGCCGATTGTTGGAGATAGTTGACGGAACATGCATGCGCGTGTCTATCGACCGGCAACCTCTATGATTCTTGGTGTGCTTTGCGAATAGCCTCTGCCCGTCTCTAACGCGAGACCGCGATCGATGATGCATCGGATCAGATGGGGTAGACCAGCTCGAATTGATGATGTGGGCCCCCGTGGTGCCGACCCGACCATTATTTCAGTTGTCCGCACAAGAACCAGGCTGTCTCAAACCCTCCCTCTTTCAGCCATCTTCTTGCTCATTGCGCCATTACTGAACTTGAAACCAAAGTTTGTAGCTCCTTCAGCTCTGCCCGACAAATCTCACAACTTGTAGTGAAGATCAGTCGCTCATTATTTTAGATAGTGGCTCCATGTATCAGCATAGAGGGTTTTGTATCGTTTGACTAGCCGGTCATATGATCCCGCATGATGTGCATCCCAATTAACTTCATGTTTAAATTTTAAAAGATTCTCGTTTACGTGCAGTTAGCTTATATTTCACCAGCGTCACTCCCAGCCACTCGTTGTATCCAGTATACAAACAATTTTTCCTACCTTACAAGTGAACCTTAAAAATGTCGGACAAAACTCTTGGAGAAAAACAAGGATGAGAATGTACAGCTTTGAATCGGAAACTCCCCTAACAACGTATTTTCTGTTGAGCCCACAACTAACCACCCTGTATGCTCTTCTTCCCTTTGAGCCAATGATGTGTACATGTATTTGATGTGGGCTAACAGTGTCATCTAGAGAGGATGAATAGTTGATTTCAATAAACTTGACAAAAAATTTAGAATGAAAAGCGTCAAGTGTGATATAAGCGTGACCAGATAAAACAAACTATTAATATAAGCAAGTTCTAGTTATATCAAACAGTGCAGTGCTCTTCTATCAAGTAATAAATGTATATAAACAAAAGAAACAGAGAACGATGCACTCGGAACTTTATAGTGGTTTTAATTGGTGTAAGCCTACGTTCACTCTCCCAGATTAATAGCCTATTAACTAGATTTTACTAGAAATCTTCTTGAAGTTACAGTAGATCGTGCCACTTATACTCAAGCACTTCAACTCGAAGCTAGTGTTGCTTATACCCAAATTGATAGATCTCACTATCTCATACCTAAGTATAAACTATAACACTGCCAACACTTCTAGAAATATTACAAATTTAATGCTCTTAGAAAACAATGTAAAGATGTAAAGCTCTCTCTAACTTGGATTAAATATATATAACATATATACATTGTCAGTTTAAAAAAAAAAAAATTGCACTTGTAATTTTAGAAAGGAAATATCAACTTGTTTATGAAATTAAACTACATGCTAAAATAAAAATCTTATGTGTACATTGAGAGAGAGAGAAAGAGAGAGAGAAATTGTACATTGAGTGAGGATAACTCTAGCAAAATTTTGTTGGAAATTCAACGTAATTCTTGACCAGAAAAATGGTTTGGCTCTAGCATTATTGAATATTTCTTTGCTTTATTTATTTTTTTGTCTTTTATGTTATTGTTTCCTTTTGTATAAATGGAAAATGCAATAAACTATTAAGTTCTTTAGGGGAAAAAGAGAAGCAATTAACATCTTGACCAATTTACAATTACTCGGTCAGTTTTACATGGGTCAAACCCTCAAAAAGAGTACTCGAAATAACCATTCACAAAAGATTTTTATGGTCCCTTGAGGGATCGATCTACCCTCCTAAAAACATCATACTCAAGTTGTAATGACCTCACTTTGGGGGTTATTGATGCGATGTCCCAAGCGCGTTGCCGACCCAGTTCTTTTTCTTTTCATCTTGTTATTATGAGCATGTGAAAGCGTGTACAACAACAAACACTGAGACAACACAACAAACATGCAGCCAGGAAAACACCATGCAGAATACACTACTTCCATATTGCCTCAGTACATTTACAAGCCCCTTTTTTTTTCTACAGGAACTTCTTGTTTACCTTATTCTCCTATCCAAAAACGTAAGCCGGGAGATTCCTATCTCCTCTAGCAAGGCTGCAACTCCAAAATTGGTAAACCATGATGAAAAGGAGGTGAGACGTCTATACCTACAAGTTTGAAAAGACAACAGAGTGAGTCAAGACTCAGTGAGTAAAATCACTGATCCTAAGTTAGGAGGACGTCTCGTCGTCGAACCCAGTATGCGAACATCACTTGCACCACAGCATCAATGGCAAATCAATAGTAATACTATTGCTGTACCTCGACTATATACATGTGATCAATTTCGCTCACTTACTGTCAAGTTACAATCTACCTTCGGCTTATCAATAAACTTAATAACAACACTCATCAATGATGCATCAAAGGTTCATTAACCGTCTCACACGGTTTTTCCATATTTTCAAAGGCTTCCAGCCTCAAGCTGGGCATCCGGAATTCACCGGGCATCCCATACTCTCAAGGGCTTCTAGCTTCAAGCTAGGCATCTGGAATCCACCAGGCATCCTACACTTTCAAGGGCTTCCAGCTTCAAGCTGAGCATTCAAAATCCACCGGGCAACGTCACCAAAATCCATTAGCGATAGCTATTTCCTTTATGTGACCACACAACAAGCATTCATACTAGTCGGATTCTTATCTTTATTTCTTAGCCAATGCAAACAAAGCCTAAAGGCATGCTGATACAGGTGTGTATGTGTGTCATGGCCTATAATATCACAGCTAAACTGATGAACCGAGCGCAACATGTGACTCGTGGCTTGAGCCGACATGCATTGATGTCGGTCCGAAGTTGAACAAGGCTTGAATCGACATGCCTCAATGCCAATCTAGTGCCAAGCGAGACCCAAACCATTAAGCCTCAATGTCGATTCCCATAACAAAACAAGACTAGTTCATGACCCCAGCCGTGTTCATCCTCATGAATGCAAGACATGAGCAAACCATACAAAAGCATTCCTCATCATACATACAACAAAGTACGGATGAGCACACGTTCAAATTCAACAACGCAGCATATCGCCCTAGCTAAGGGTTAGTAATTTCACTTACTATTTGATGGAGTGGTGACAAATGACGGAGTGGTGGGTAAATGGTGAAGGTGAACGGCAAGCAAAGCCAAGAAGGAGAGAAGGCACAAGGGGAAAGGAGAAGAAGAAGTGAGCCAAGGATGGTGAGAATGAAGGAGGTGGTGCCTTATTTATAAGCCTTTCCCTCATTAAATGCCCTAACAAGTGGTCTGATGAGCTTTCTTAAAGTGGTTTGGCTATCTTGGTCATGTGGTGCCCTAAAGTCCTAGGAAATGATTAAGGATCCTTGGTATATTTTTCCTATTGGTTCACTTGGCTAATGAGTCACTAAATAATGATGACTTAGCCTAACTTGTTCTCCAAGCCAAATCTTATGGTAATGATTATCAAATCTCTTATTGATCATCTAAGAGGGTGATTCATCTTTTTTATTAAATGCCCACATTAATTGCTTGAGGTAACTTGCCACCTAAGTTGCCACCTAATTCCTTCTCACCCAAGTTCCTTGCCACCTAAGTTGGCGAGTCACCATCTTCATTTAATAACTAACATCCAAGGAACATTATGTGAGCATGAGAGAGAAGTCGATGTAAGCGCCTACATCATTGGGCGAGAGTTTCTCCTCTTCATCCATAATCGACTACCTTATTTAGACTTAGATTCGTGGCTAATTCGCGACCGGGCGTAGCCAGACTTAGCCGAGCCTAACCGACGTGGCTAGGTCCAATGGTCGAAACTGGATAAGCACATGGCTGGGTCCAGGGTCAAAACTAGCCAGGTGTAGGGTTGGATCCATGGCTAGAACTAACCATGCGCACGATTGGATCCGTGCCCCATAATCTCTCGCAAACGATCCAAGGCCTAGTTCGTGACCAAGCCATGGTCGAGCATAGCCAATCCATGATCGACCTTGGTTATCATGTAATCATGTGGAATCGATCGATCCGCAACCTATGCATGGTCACACAGAATCGGTCCATGGTCGCCCGCAACCAATGCATGACCAAGTGGAATCACCCGCGGCCGATGCATGATTACATGGAATTGATCCATGACCATCCGTCGATTGATCCGTGACAGTGCGTGATCATCCCATAACCGACCCTCATGGTCCAACTGCCAATCCACGGCCTAATAGCTTTGGTGGACTTACGTAATCAATGGATCAATTCACTGCCATTCCCTTGGCCGACTCATAACCAATCCTTTGATTGGACCATAGTTAGTCCTCAATTGCCCTTTCCGATTGGGTCAATCGGTTCATGGCCGATTGTTGGATTGGTTGATGGCCGATCCCCACTATCGACACACTGATTTCCTGATCGTTTCCCACAATCGATATAAGGACCAAAATCGTGGATGTTACTCAAGTGCAATTTGTTGTACCTCCTATAAAAATGTCGTATTTCACAAACAACTCAAAGGTTTTCAATGATCAATCAAGATTGGTTCTTTTGTAATCCAACGATCACCATCCCAGTGAGATGATGACCATTTGGCGAAGGGGTCAGCTAATTAATCACTCGACAATGCATTTCCCAACTATTTTGGGACTTGGAACGTTACAGACCCGCCCACTTAAAGAACCGACGTCCTCATCAATATTGACCCATATCTCCCAGCAACAATCCTTGAATAGAGTGTAATATCAACGTAAACGTACGTGTGAAATGCACCTCCATTTATCAAGTTTTAGACAGGTTGCTTCTCAAAAATCTAGTACATCACTATATATACACATACACAATCGTGCTTTTTCTTTTTATCGGAACTTGTTAATAGCTATTCCAGAAACTAGTTAAGCTTATCAAAAGTAGAAATAACATGGTCGAGAGAGGCCTTCAAATATCTTTTTTTTGGTCGGAGAGGTCTTCAAATTTTAGAAAGCACATACTTCAAGGAAGTTACTTTTACGCCTTTTACTTGGTACGCTGATAGTATAAAGAAAATCATGATCAAAAGAAAATTGAAGCCCCGACACGTGTCCACCAATGTATAATATTTTTCCACACATAATTTTCTTACATGGCATTTCGCCGTCATAAAAAAAAGAGTTAATATCACGAAAAACTTCAAACTAATATATTTATGATAAATTACCCCCAAACTAATTTTTTGATCACGAAAAACCCTAAATTGGTACACCAGTAACAATTTTACCCTCTGTTAATTTTCGTTAAATTTTACTGTCAAATTTTTTAGTTGAATGACACAAGGTAGTTGACGGGTGTACCAGTTTAGGGTTTTACTCCGTTTGTCACGTATGTACCATTTTTTGATTTTTCGTGATGTTAATCTAATTTGAAGAAGGGTAAATTTATCACAAATATACCAGTTTGGGGTTTTTTATGGTCAAAAAATTAATTTAGGATAAAAAAATCATAAGTGTACCAATTTGAAAATTTCTATAATAAAAAAAATTAATTTAAAATAAATTTATCATAAATATATTAATTTAAAATTTTTCGTAATATTGTCTTTAAAAACAAAAAGCCTCCTCTGGAAGGGATAACTTCATCTACCATTCTCGCTCTGATCTGAAGCGCTTTTGACTTTATGTTGTGCAGAAGGATTAGGGATAATAAATATAAGCGACAATGACAAGACAAAGAAGTGGCCGGTTGATTTAACTGAGCTCAGGATTGAGATGGCGATTTAGTTTATATTTCTTCACTGATCCCACTTTGCAACTTGCTTATTACAAAACAATAATTTCATTAGTTAGATCGATAAGAAGCCTTGTCGTTGACTCTTGACCGATGTGATTGCTACAGCGCCACGTGTTGATTACTAACGATTGTATAAGCGAAAATTACTTAACCTAATCACGATTCGCCACGGTTCTCACTGTGACTGTTGTGCCCGAGAAGAATTCCTTCATGTGGTTTGCCTCGGTCATGCGTTTTATATGGTCTGACAAGTAATCATATCGTTAGTGTGATGACTTAGAGAGACCGCAATGCAAGGGACCTGATGGGAAGTTTTGCATAAACCCTAATCCGATCTTAATTAGCCCTTTTTGTACTGAGAGAAAAATCTCAGGGGACCTTATGGGAAGTTTTGCCGAGGATACAAAAATAAATAAATAAACGGATCAGCCTTTTGGGTCGTTCCCGGGACTTCAATTAACCTAACTATTTAATTTTTCGAGTTCATTAGAAAATTAGCACTTGAGGATAATATACATCGTCATTCTGAAAAAAAAAAAAATTTGCACTTGTAATTTCAGAAAGGAAATATCAACCTGTCTATGGAATTAAATTACGTCCTAAAAGTAAAAATCGTACACGTACGTTGAAAGAGAGAGAGAGTACAAATTGTTCATTGATTGAGGATAGCTCTAGCAAGATTTTGTTGGAAATTCAACGTAATACTTGACCAGAACAATGGTTTAGCTAGCGTTTTTGAATATTTCTTTGCTTCATTTTTTTTTTATTTTTCTGCCTTTTATTTGATTTTTTCCTTTTGTGTAAATGGCAAACGCAGTAAACGCTTAAAAAGAGTATCCGAAGTTACCACACACGAAGGGTTTCTATGATCCCTTGAGGGACCGATATGTTGTCCTAAAAAACGTCGTGCTCAAATGCAATTCATCTTAACCCCTATAGAAAATGTCGTATTTCGCAAACACCTCAAAGGTTTTCAATAATCAATCAAGATTGGTTCATTCATAATGCAACGGTCATCATTTGTAGAAGTACCTGGCGAGATGGTGGCCATTTGAGGTAGGTGTTTAACTTATTAATCACTCTATAGGGCATTTTCCAACTGTTCTGGGGCTTGCAATGTCACAGACTCGCTTACTTAAAGAACCGACGACCTCGTCAGTGTTGGCCTGTATCGCCCGGCAATCATCCCCTTATGCGATGTGTCAGTTCTTTGAGATGTATGCAGCTATGACTACATATCCCGAAAATTAAATTGATGAAGCAGTGGGCAGAAATATACCAGTGAGGCAAGATATCATCGCAAAGGCAAAGCTTTTGATTCTGCGCTGAAGTAAGCTTTTGAGGTGCATGTGCAGCTGGATGCAGTGGGATGTGCAGCGAAAGGAGCGTTTGGATTGAGTCGATTGACAAGCCAATCAGGTCAGCATATGTCGGGCGTCGAGTCTTGGACGTGACCTGAAGCTTTAAATTATTCAACGGAGGACGGCAGGTAACGTAACAAGAGTCCACGTTATTGGCTGTTTTCCTAGTGCCTCTCTCCATCCTTGCGTTGCATATGATAGATTATCGTAACGATGTCGCGATATCCGAAGAAAGGACACACGATGGCGTCTCGACTCGCTGGAGCCCAAGCGAGAAGAGCCGACCGCTTTCTCCTGGACATCCGACGGTCGGAGTTAGTTGACGGAACATGCACGCGCGTATCCATCTACCACCGTCGTCCTCCACGATTCTCAGCGCGCTTTGCGAATTGCCTCTGCCCGTCTCAAACGCCATACCGCGATCGATGATGGAACAGACCAGATGGGAAAAGATCAGCCATTGAAATTCGTACGGACCCGACTGCATTATTTCAGTAACCCGCGCAAGAGCGACCGCTTTCTCGTGGACAGCCAACGTTCGGAGTTAGTTGACGGAACATGCACGCGCGTCTCCATCTACACCGTCTTCCTCCACGATTCTCGCCGCGCATTGCGAATGGCCTCTGCCCATCTCAAATGCGAGACCGCGATCGATGATGGATCGGACCAGATGGGGAAAGATCAGCCATTGAAATGATGATGCAACGCCCCGTCGTACACGCCCTACCGCATTATTTCAGTGACCTGCGCAAGAACCCAAGGCTGTCTCAAACCTTCCCTCTTTCAGTCGTCTTCTTGTTCATTGCGCCATTACAGAATTTGAAACCAGAGTTTGTAGCTCCTTTAAGTTCTGCCCAACAAATTCTCTAAACTTGTAGTGAAGACCGGCCTCACATTTTAGATAGTGTTCCATGAATTAGCAATGAGGGTTTTCTATAGTTTGACCGCTCGGTTGTTCGGCCCCTCGTGGTATATATGCATCCCAATCAACTTCATATTTGAATTTGAAAAGGTTCTCATTTGCGTGCACTTAGCTTATTTTTCATCCGCATCACTGCCAACCACGCGTTGCATCTAGCATACGAACAATTTCTCCTACCTTACAAGCGAACCTCAAATATGTTGGAGAACAACAAGGATGAGAATGTACAGCTTTGGCTCAGAAACTCCCCTAACAACGTATTTATTGCTGAGCCTGCATCTAGCCACCATGTATCCTCCCAAGTTCTTCCCTTTAAAGCAGTGATGTGTACATGTAACGCCCTGTATTATCAAAATGTCAGCTTTAATGGTCCACAAACTACTCCAGCTGAAACAAAAAGATACAATAGGGTTCAAAAGGATGAGATTTTTGTTCTTTTTTCATTACGTTTTTCCGAAATTACATCGTCAGACAAATACATCGCATTGCTTCTTCGGATTCACTTCTGGATTCCCCTTTCTCATCATTGCAACAAACTCGTCGTAATTGATTCGGCCATCCTGTAAGAATCACATGTCATAAGTACTCAAACAGAGAGCGATCGAGAGTTTTTGCATAGTCAATGCAACGATCAATGTGTTTGTTGCGACTTACATTGTTGGCATCAACTTCCGAAATGATTTCTTTGATGTCCCTTCCGTCGTGCATGCTGTATTCTCGAAGAGCTTGTTCAAGTTCCTCTGTTGTAATATACCTGTACGCATCACTAAAAGAGTTAAACTATAATCTGCGAGATTATAACCTTCTATAACTTTTGCTGCATCCAAAAGCAACATTCGATGCTTGATCTATAAAACATACAAGATACAAATGTTTTTCATTGGTTCTATAAAAGACTTAGCAGTAGTTTTTTGTGGGTTTCACTCACTTAAACTTACACATAGCAATGGGCCTGTACTGTTCTTGTGGTTGGACAATGAAATGCCCTTATATAAACCTTCTTACGACTCATACCCGCTATTGTCTTTATCGAAAAACTGGAAGGCCGTGTATAGATGCTCTTCTCTGTTCATCCGGTTCATGTGTATCGTTGCTGTAATAAACTCATCGTAGTTTATGGTTCCATCACCATCAGCATCGGCCTTATCCAAGGAAACAGAACAAAAGAGAGAAGAGAAGGTATTAGCATGTTTATGCATGCGAACATGTATTCCGGTTGCATGAATAATTGTAGCCCCCATATTCGACGTGATTAGTCTCCAGGGATGCCGAAATATTGACAACTAAAATAGAGTTGACTTACAGCTTCCATCAATTGTTTAACTTCGTACTCCGACAGCTTTGTCCCTTGCTTCAAGAGCCCTTGCTTCAACTCCTCTAGTGTTATTGTACCGCTATTGTCGGTATCCATGCCCTTGAACAACTCCTTCAATCCTCTTATCTCTTCCTCTGAAAGACATCCAGCGATTACCTATTGTGTTGCGTTTAGAGAATCTAAGGATCAGTACTAGCAGAAACATCTAGCCACTCAATTTGGTAATTTGGCACCCTCTTTCCGTCAATCACTCAATTAGTACCCGAAAAGCTACTTTCTTGAACTTGTTCATCGCTCTGAATTGCTTGAGGCGATCCAACACCGCATTGTCGAAAGGGGTATCGGGTGCTTCTCCATCCTCCTTAATCCATGGGTGATCTATTTAAATGTTTGGCGATTCCTCAGAATATAATGTCATTAGAACAAGACAGTGTCGAAATATTTCTAACCATGATTCTTGCAGTTGCAGCATATATAAACTTACTGAAAATCAAAACATTCCTTCGCAAAAATTCTTAATAAGAACTTCAAAAGCCGTTAGCCGCTGCTCAGGGTCGGAGTTCAACATCTTGCGGATGACATCTTTTGCCCCCGGCAAGATCGATGGCCACAGATCACTGCTAAAATCAATGTGGCCACGTAAGATCGCATTGAAAATCCCGGTTTCTGACTCTGTCCATGCAAGGCATCTCATTTTAAGCATCATAACGAGAAATTCTTATTCCTAGAACTGATTGCCGACTCAGTCAGACAGTCTCGAAATTAATTAGTTTAAGATGTGAAATGGACAAAAAGAACAGGAAACAATGGAAATTGACAATGGCCACCTTTACGTGCCCAAAAAGGGGGAACTCCACAAAGAAGAATATATAGCATCACGCCGACACTCCAAGTGTCAACCTCTGGTCCATATTTCCTCTTCAGAACTTCCGGTGCAATGTAATATACACTTCCAACTACATCTTGAAATGTATCTCCTGCCCAGAGAACAACAAAACGAGCTAATGTCAAACTTGCTTCTCTCATTAGCCACGCTCAGCGAATGGAAAACCGGTCATTCTAGCACTGATTAGCTAGAGGACCATCTACTAGGGCCGGAGCAAACCAGAAATTCGCTATCTTTCCCACTTTGGAAATCATTAGCTTTCATCAGGAACATGTAAAATGTGACTTAGAGGATTAAGAGGCCAACCTGGCTTGAAGAACACTGATAGACCGAAATCGGTGGCCTTAAGTGGTGAGTCCTCGTCCTTGTTCAACAGAAGGAAATTCTTGGGCTTGAGGTCCCGATGAATGACCCCCATAGAGTGACACGAGTGCACAATCTGAACGATTGTCCTGAGCAGCGACACAGCGGCACGCTCCGTGTAATTCCCCTGGGGCTATGATCCGGTCGAACAGCTCCCCGCCAGCGCACAGCTCCATCACCAAGCGAACCGAGTGCTTGTCCTCATAAGCCCCCTTCAGCTCCACAGTGTTGGGCTGGCCAGTCAAGCGGTGCATGATCCGGACTTCCCTCCTCACATCCTCGATGTCCTCCTCGCTCACGAGCTTCCTCTTGGCGATCGTCTTGCAAGCGAGCTGCTCACCGGTCGCCTTGTCGGTACACGAGTACGTGACGCCGAACTGTCCCCGGCCAAGCTCTTTCCCTACCGAGTACGGGGCCCTGACGTCCTCCATCGGCCGGTTGAGGACAGGGCCAAGCGGGGCCGGCTTGGAGGGCTTGGAATTAGGGGTTGCCAACTTTGGCGTGACCGACACATTATCGTTCAGGGCGGCTTTGCCCTCTGGATTGCTCGCATTCTCCGTGGCAGACCCCACTTTCGGTAGGTTCACCTTCGGGGCACCGCGACCAATGCCCCCCCCCCCCCTCCCGAGCAGCAGTTGCCCATGCTGGCGGCGGCGACGCGGAGACCAGGCAGGAACCGGACGGTGTCGGGTCAAATTTGGACTTTCCATCTTTCCTTCGGATAAGTCGATCAAGATTCCATTAAGGAAAGGATTGTCCAGGATAAAGAAAAAGGAAAGGAAAGAATAATCAAGGAAGGGAAAGATTGCAGCTGAGGAGAGATGGGGCGAGGGGACAATGAAGGGTTCTTGCGTGTTTGGAAGCGAAGAGTCGGGCGGTTCTTGAAGGGTAACGGTTTTTCGTCAGGGCAAACGGTCGAGAAAGCTTCACGGGGGGAAAACTAACGGTATTCTGGTAATTTCCGGGGCCGCTCATCGGCGGTTAGGACAAGCTTTTCCCCTCCGGATTCAAATCGTGTATTCGGCGAGAACAACTTCAATCTTGGTTTCCAACTTTTATCTTAATTAGTAGCGAAAGTCGAATATCTTTACTCTTCAATCCCGAATTTTAACGACCAATTATTTCGCGAGGAACTTACCGTGGGCTAAGTAGCACCGACACGCGACACGACATGCGACACGTTATTTCTTAAAAAATAGAGAATTCCGATACGTTGGGACACGTTGTATATTAAATATATATTTCTATATATACATAATAAATTATTTTTTAAAAATTTGATTCAAATAAGTAAATAAATAATAAAAAAATCCTAGAAAGAATTTACCCTAAAAAAATTATAAACATAAGTTTTTAAAAAATAATTATGTATAAATAAATATATTAGTTAAGAAACTAAAAATAAATAATCAAAATTGAAAAAAGGAAAGTACAAATGCTGCCTTCTAGGCTTCTCCTTCTCGTCTCCACCCATTCTCTCTCTCTCTCTCTCCTCCTCCAAATTCCTAAAAAACCCCCAACTTTAACCTTTGTCCCAATTATATCCCAAACTTTTTTTGTATCATAAAAAGCCCCAAACTTTTACTTTTATCCCAAATCTACCAATTAACTTTTCGACCAATTTTTTAATTTTAATTTTAATTTTTTCGAATTTTTTTTTTTTCTTTTCTTTTATTTTTCCTTTCCTTTTCTTTTTTTTTTTTCACCTTCAACCTCCCCAAAAGTCGCCAGGTCGGCGACCGGAGGAGGGGGGCTCGGCCGAGGAGGTCGGCCCCGCCGACCTCTGCAGGCTCCCTCGCCTTTGCTGGGCAAGGCCGACCTCGCCAGATCTGGCGAGGATAATATTAAAAAATTAGACGAAAAGTTAGTTAATTAGGTAGATTTAAGACAAAAGTAAAAGTTTGAGGTTTTTTATGAGACAAAAAAAAGTTTAGGATATAATTGGAATAAAGGCTAAAAATTGAGGGTTTTTTAGGGAATTGGGCCCTCTCTCCTCCAAAGCCTTCGCTTTTAACACTCTTTCTCTAGACGCTCCTCAACACCTGCAAAGGAAAAGACATGCCTTCGGACACGAGCGAGCATAGGCCGGCCCGGCCTCAGGTCTCCGCCACCGCGGGGGGAGGAGCCAGCCTGCACCATCCTCCTCCGCCGCCACAAGCAGAGGCGCTACCTTGCCCGCGCTGCTACTCCACCAACACCAAGTTCTGCTGCTACAACAACTACAACCTCTCCCAGCCTCGCCACTTCTGCAAGTCCCATTGCCGCTACTGGACCCAATGCGGCACCCTCCGCAATGTCCCTGATGGCGGCGGCTCCCGCAAGTCAGCAGCGGCGGGCGTCAATCCGCCTCGTCAAAGAGGCCTCGCTCATTGTCCCCGCCTCCGTCCTCGTCTCCTTCCTACAACTCCTCTAAATCCTTCGTGACCCACGACCCTCGGCGCCGGACATGCGTGTCGCCGGCGTGTCGCGTTGACTACTTGTCGGATCTCCAACACGCATTGACCGCATGTCCGAGCGTGTCGGAGCGTATCCGACATGCGACACGTGTCCGACACCGACTTGGACGCCTCTCAAGCGTGTCAATGCTACTTAGACCGTGGGAGGAAACATTTGCTTTATTGTTTGGCGCTTGAATTGTTTCAAAATTGACGGAATATA
The DNA here is from genome assembly GCA_024733475.1 of Syzygium grande. NCBI lineage: Eukaryota > Viridiplantae > Streptophyta > Magnoliopsida > Myrtales > Myrtaceae > Syzygium > Syzygium grande. Next base: position 29,295,594 of record JAMXDD010000007.1, read on the forward strand.
TCTTCATTCTCAATGAAAAATTGTCCTTAGATTTGGGGAAAATGATTATCTCTTTTAGCAATTCCAAACTTCAAAAAACAAAAAGAAAAAAAACAAAGGGCTAGAATGCATTTCAAGCATGACACGTGCTAATATAGCGTGACCCGTCCTCATTTCTTTATTGGTTTTCTACTTTAAACAACGTTGATAATCGAAGTTTTCATATCCTGTTTCTTGTAAATCAAGTGACTTGGCACGCGAAGAACTTCCTTAATTCGCGTCTCCACTTGATCAGAACACGTTCATTGTCTCAAGGAACCACTTCCCGGACTCAACACTTGCTTTTCCACAACAGCCTCGCGCAACATCGCTCGTTCGCTTGTTTGCGTTGCTGCTCTTGTCACTGCAAAGGCAGCAGATTTCGCAGCATGCAAGGATGACCTCGATGTCAAGCTCGAGCCCTTGATTATCGATACGGAGGAAGAGGTAGGAGATCTGGGAAAGAGCTTTATTGCAGTTGAGGAGCTCAAGCATCTCCCATCCAACCCGATCTGGCACGACTAGTTCCCCACTTCTCATAGCTGCTCAAGTCCAACCTCCGACCCAAAAAAAAAAAGAAGTCCAACCTTGTTGCTGTCCTCACTGAGTTCCAGAGGAAAGGATCGGGTCTCATGAAGGTTCATCGGTTTTTGTTCATTTGGAATTGGATTCGGAGCATTTCGAGAGTATTTTAGCCAATGATCAAGCCAGTCTTGAGTTTAGAGAGGTGGTAGCGGACGCAGATCCTTAGATTAGGGAGACGAAATAAATTATAAACCCTAGCATGGAGGGGCAAAACAGAATAGTTTTATATGAAGTTCAAATGGTTGTAGTAAATTACCACTAAAATGTGCACCGAGCTCCTAGTGGTTGGCCGCCACCACCGCAGGCAACAGATTTTCAGAAGATGCAGAAGAGAAGCAGTTCTTCACAATGAACTACTTTCCGTTTTACATCAACGCAAAGATGAAAATCAAAAGCTATTTACCCAAATGAAACTCGAGAGAGAACAAAAGTTATCGTTTTCTGCCAAACAGAAGTAGAAAATTCCAGGAAGACAATCCGTTGACACGAGTGTTAGTTAAAAGGATGAAATCAAGCACTGAGAGTACCTTAGGAAGACTCATTCTGTAAATAAGAAAAAGGAGTGATGAGTCCATAGATATATAACACCACTTCATGAAGAGCGCCTCTAATCATCTTCACTCTCCTTTATCAATTCTTCATCTTCGAACAAGTCTTCAGGTGGGTCGTACACAATCATGCCCGGAAAGAGCTCCAGGAAGTCGTCCTTCACCCTATCTCTCAATTCTGGGTACGGAATAAGCCCTTTCAATATCACGCGGAAAGGCAGCGAGAGTGGAGGATCAGGAGACTGTCTCATTTCGTCGTATAAATCCATAGCCTCCGAGGGCAGTCCGCTATCCAAGAAGGCCCTCATTATGTCCCCAAAAGTGTGCTGATCAAACAGAACTTCCTCCCTTTTCAGATCTTCCCACACACGCCTCAACTCATGCACATTTTTGTTCCTTGCAAGCATCATCAGCATGTCCCTGTAGAAAAACATGTCCGGCCGGTACCATATCTCTTTGCGCACCACATTATACAACTGAAAAAACACATAAGACATTGCTAAAATCCCAATCAAATATGTTCTCTTTTAACATGAAAAAAAATAAAAATAAACACAATGCAAACACCAGTGACGTTCGATGGTCCTATCATAGGGACAACATCGCTCAGCAATATTGTAGTCAAACAGTTATCATGGCCTGGCTAGTTCGAGGCAGTTACAATGATCAAGCAGTTGCTAATATTCCACTGACAAGTACACTGAACCTTGTATGTTTGGCCTTTATCCAGGCAACCTTCGTCTGACAACGTATTAAATCTTGCACACAGTTTCACGAGAAGTTGGAAAGACCACTCAAGTGACAAAGGACAGAATGATTCTCCAGTTGTCAAAATGAAAACTTCACCGCACAGAAAGTAGCTAAAACTAATGGTCACCTTCACAGGACACGACCATCTAGCGTCTTAGCATCTCGTTCATATTGAATCTTACAGACAATATGAAAACTAAACACCTTCCATCACTTCTCTTATCAACAAACAGGAAGTTGACTGCAGGTTCAACCACCTTATATTGTCTCTCCTCTGAAAACAGACCGAAAGGAGCTGTCAGGATTGTCATCCCCTGGTTGCAGCTCGCAAACACTAGGTGCTCGGTGCACATTTAAGTAATATATTCTACAACCATTGAAAGTTCACATAAAAGTTCTTTATTTTCCCTTCCAAGCTGAGATTTTCGGTTTGTTATTTTGGCCTCCCTAATCTATCTGCATCTGCTTTTGCCTCTCTGATCTCAAGACCAGTCCAGTAATCAACTAAAACAATGCGCCAAATCCAATACCAAGTGAACAAAAATGACGAACCTTCATGCAGAGAAAGACCTGATCCTGCCTCTGGAACTCGGCAAGGACAGAGACTAGGTCGGACTTGAGCAGCCGCGAGACATGGGACTTGATGAACCGGTCAAGCCGGACTGGGTTGGATTGGAGACGCTTGAGCTCCTTGGCCACAATCAAACCCTCTTTCCCGATCTCCTTCTTCCTCCTCCATATTGACAGGCTAGGACTGGAGGTTGTCCTCACATACTGCGATATCTGCTGTGTTTGCGGCGACAACAACAGCAACGACAGTAAGCGACGCTTCACGAGATTGTTGTGGAAAAGCAAATGTTGATTCTGCAAAGCTGTTCTTCGTCGAAGAAGAAGATGAGAAGCGAGGTTCAACATCAATGGAAGTCATCAGAACTGCAAGAGGACTGAGGACATGTCAAACTTTACTAAAAAGTGTTATGTTTGAGATATGTTTTGGGCTTTTTTAAGTTCAGGATTTGGAAAACCTCAGAAAAGTCAATCTACAATGAGATACTTCACATTAAATAATGTGAATGATACTAACAGGATCATTTTTGAAGAAAACCAAGAAGTGGTGTGAGGATAAACCAGCTTTTCCGGGACTTCCAGCCTATTCCTATAAATATTGGGCACTCCTGTCAGTACTCGGTAGAGGTATATAAGCATATGCAAAGATCAAGTTATAATACAATATTGTTAAAGAAAAAGACAGAATAAGATTATAACCATCAGATGATGAACATATTATCGGAAAAACAAAGAGTGTATCCTCACTTTACATCATGATATAGGTGATAAGCAAGTAAAAGAACCTAGAAATGAAGCGGTGCAAGCAAACTTGACAGTTGCTCGAAGGAGCAAGTAGACCATCATCCTTGTCTATTTCAATCAAAGTAGGATGGGTATAGGTGCATATTTATCCAATTACAGGGATTATTGCTAAATAATTACCAACAAAATTCGCAAGACTCACATTTGTGCCAGAACAAAATGACTTTCCTTCATGATATTGTTCTGTTTCCACTAGTCATCGTTTAGCTCATCAATTATGAGAAGTTATTAACTGATCAAATTTTTTGCTACAACGTTTATGATACATCTTCCCATGTATGAAGAAGATGCTTTTTATAATTAGTCCCACCTCAGAATAAGTATATTATTGCAAGTGCAAGTATAAACATACTTAAACCTAATGAAAGAAAACTTGTTATCTTGACTGACCTTTTGAAGATATGAAAAGAGGGGCACTCTTAAACACCTGCCAAAGCTTCAATGTAGCAGAAGTTAGAACCGAACCTACTAAACAATCAATAGCAACAGTCATTCGGAAAATTGAATTCCATATACAAATTAAAAGACCAAGAAAACTATTAACACATGAGCAACCATACATAATCTCACTTTGGTGCTTCAACAAAACTCCAACTAAACACGAGCTATCAATAGCCCTTCCAGAGATAAGAATGTGCTGAGAAAATTCAGGAAGAGATTGGATGCAATAAGTAATGGAGCAATTTAAAAGTGTCACTTGTGATTGATAAATCTACTTGAAAGCCAGTATATTCTAGGACATAGAGGAAAAACTGGTGATTGAACTTGGCAAACACAACCTACAACATAAAAAGAGAGCCTATCAATGTCCATAGATGAGTATTCTATTTCTGTTTGGGACGCTATGATTTGAATTCTATAGTAATGAGCAGCAACTTTATCTCGCAAACAGAACAGCATAAACATGCATTGCCAGCATCATTCAGGACCCTGCAAAATTATAGTTATGCGGAAGCATCCACCGGAATAGCTTAGTGCGCTTTTGAAATTAGAAGCATCAGAACTTCGCAGTAACAAAGGGCATTTTACGGGGATTTGGAAAATTGTTTTAAAAGGACAGAACAACTGAATTACTTATCACACCAATAGGCAGTAGCAATGGAACATTTTACAGATTATGTTCTTGAAAATCCTTTTTCAGGGGAAAAGGGAAAGAGAAAAGAAGAATGTTCTTTCCTGTTCGAACAAGTAATATCCTAGACAAAGATCACTGATCCCAGATCTATTTTAGGTACCGATAGATAAAATTTTGAGAAGTGAAAGACGACACACTTCACAAGAGCAACATGCCATCCTATTAAACAAAGGTCTGAGAGGAAATGAAATCAAATCTAGGTTCAAAAGCATTTGTTCTGAAAACTATCGATGCCTCTACAGCCAGCACTCATACTAGAAATATCAACTTTGCAGCTGCCATTATCTAAATCAATTAACGAGGGAAAAAAAGGACCAAATCTAGATGTTGAACAAGGAGAGTAGACGAGACCGTTGAGATGTCCAAACACCAATAAAAGCCTCGAGGTTTGTTTTGTGACATAGCCTTCGGCAAAACCTATGGAATTGGAACCTATTCTGGTGATTCAGACGTTCGACTCTACATTTAAACTGGAGATAAAGTCAAGACGGTATTCAATAGCATGCCAGAAACCCACATCCGAATCCCGCGAAAGCACAGCTTCGTGCAAACCCCAAGCAGATTTGACCGATGAATGAAGTCCCTGATGGCAGCTAAATCGGAAAAACCCGAAGAAAACCGAAGCGCCCAGCAATCGCGCCCCGCCAATATTCAGAGAACAAGCATCAATTGGCAAGGGACACGATAAATCTCTTGCCAATTCCTCAAGAGTCAAACCTAGAACTCGACAAATCTCTGCGTACGAAAGCGCAAGCGAATACGAAAGCCCCCTATTCGTTCCTCGACAACAACCCTACGGTAAGCGAGCAGAAATTTATATCCGAAGGCTCGGTGAGAATGCTTCCACCTTCTTCGACCCGGATTCAAAAAATCGCCCCCACGGGCCCAAACCCCTAACAACCGGCGTATGCAAAAACCGAACGCGACGGAGCGCGGGCGAACCGGCTCGCCGGTGAGAAAGCAACCGGAAACTCTTTAAGGAAAAATCAGGAACCGGCCACTGGGCAATCGAGCTACAGCTCCTCCCGCACGAGCGCGCGCGCCCGCCGCGTGGGCCGGCGCGTGGGGAGGGGAGAGCCCGGGGGGGCGTACCTGGCTGCGACGGCGGGCGATCGATCGACGGAGGGCGCCTCGATCGACGTCCCCAGATTTCGACCGCTTGTTCAATGGCTATTTCCGCAAAGGACGCATGCTGTTTGCCCTTTAAAAGCTTCTCATTTCGAGAAACCGACATCATCACTAGACTCGCCACCCTCGGACGAACTACGTACTAAGATTTTGTCGTGACCAAATGGCCGTAGCAGCCGCACGAACCTATTAAGCTTTTTGTTCGATGGAGAGTGTTATGCCCGCAATTTCCTCTGCCTGTTGCACAAAATAAACACCACCGGCCGCCCGGCCATCCTCCGGCGAGTCAGACCCGGATACCCCGTCAAGAACGGAGATCGAACGCCGCCGCACGCTCCACCGCCCCCGGCGATTCACTGAGCCGGAGCCTCTGGGAGCTCTTTCGTCCATTTCCGCTGCTCATTTCCACCAACGACCACCGTCAGCCTCCTCAAGCTTCGATGAGTCTCCCTAACTCAATCGCATCGCTTCTGGCGGCCGCACGCGCCGCCTTTGCTCCCTGCATGTGAGATCCATGCACCTGCGGACGCTCCCCGTGTGGCTGACATCATCCGCGACATTGGCTTAGCGGTCTGACCCGCTGACCGGACCGATTCGGTCGCATTTCCGACCAGTTCAGCCCTTTTTCCGAACCGGTTTTGCCCTTTTCCAACCGATTCGATGCTACTCTAGTTCGGCACCATTCGGACCGGTTCTAGGCAAAGTCAGGCAGTTAAACTTACGTTTTTGGGCATTATGAGTCCATTTTTCGGGTTATATTCGCATGTCGGCTCTCCGGCTCACTTATTTCATGATATTTCAAGTTATTGTGGCGGCGTTCAATTTACTTTCAATCTCAAAGTTGACTTGTTTTTAACTTGTCTTGAGTTTTCGGGTACGTTAAATGATATAGAATATTATATTAGGATTCATTGTTGATTGTAGAATTCACTCATGCTCTATATATACAGGGGTTTTTATTTCTCATCCTGTGAGATTCCCCGATCTTAATCCTCCTCATTTCTCTCTTCCCCTCAATCCATTTCAACTCTTGTATCTTTTCACCCCCCCCCCCAAAAAAAAAAACTCTTGTATCTAATCGCCGAGATTTTGTTCGAGGCAACCTCTCCATTTGCTTCATGAAAAAATTAATAATTTGGAAAGTATTTTTCTAAAAATGATTTATCACTTGAAAAATAAATAAACGAAAAATGTTTCCATTATTCTCCAAAAAATTTAGATATAAACAGTTAACTATAATGAAAACATTTTTCACGGGCTAATTATTTTAAACGATGCAAGTGGTTATTTTCAAGAAAAAATTTTCTAAACCATTTATTTTCCGCGAAAAAAATTGAGCCGCATAAAAAATGCAAAATATTTATGCCGATCCACCTATATGCACGTCAAAGGACGAATTAAATTTGGTGTCCTCCCTTTGAATATCGATGCGAGATGACTTGATGACATTTTTTAAGAAGGCATTTGGCTTCATTTTATAGTTGTTTAGGTAAAATATTTAGGAGTTTTGCATCATGTATCACTCGATTACCGGTTTGAAATCTAGCATTAAATATTTTGTACACAGTTCAACTTCGTGGTTAAAGGCTTGGTTTCATTCCTGATGTCAGTGGATATAAAAAGAAATATCATAAGTACTAAACTATCAGTACACGTTTCTTATTATATATCTCATTATAGGAATTTCGAGTGAGTAAAATTTTGAGAGGCAATATCTCATTGCTCATGCATTTTTTTTTAACGACCTTTTTTTTATTCAATTTTGTGTACACGGGAAGATTCATCTCGAAATGTTACACAAATTCAATGAACAAATCGGCAATCAAAGATTCCTTTTTTTTCGGAATTGACTAATCCTTGTTTTTTTGCTTTTTTGTTCGAATGACTAATCCTCGTTTTCGACGAGTACAATTGTCCATTTCGCAAGGCCACGATCAGTGATGCTATTCGTATCACGCGCCCAAAACAGCGCGTGTCCTAGCCCGGCATCTTATTGAGCGGCGGTAAATTCGGAGGACTCGTCTTTTATACCGTCCGTCGCGGATAAAAAGGCTTTGACTTCTTTTTACCGCGGGTAAAATCGCTCCTCTGAAGCCGCCTTCGTTCTAAGATGCGGCGGGCCGGCCAATGAGATCGCGCCAGACAAGCACGGTTCCCATCGGACGGCAGCAGCGGTAAATTCTCCAGAATTTCAAAGCTCGTTACCGTTTGCTTACTGGCGTCCAGAATTTGAAAATTAGTTACATTCGGTACACCGTAAATCACCCCATTAAATGAACCTTTCCTATATGTCGTTATGTATCTCCCGTGGCTCGTTTCATTTTGACTCGTAACTTTCAGCAAGGTTAATACCATTAAAAAGCCTCAAATCCGCGCATACTAATTTTCATTTAATTAAAAAATCTAAACCGATATCCATGACATGTTTATCCTGAATTAATTTTAACATCGTAAAAGATCTCAAATTTAAGATCATTAACCTGAATCTATCATTTGTTAAAATTATGGGTGATTAATTATCGGAAGGGAAGAACCGTCCACTAAGGATCGATTCCATAAAATGGGAACCAAAAATCTATCATTGATTTTATGGATCCACTCGAGACCCGGACCAACCGATCTACTTCGTAGGAATGGTGATTCGGTGATTCTAGTAATATGACCACTGCAATGACTAGACTTGACCTTAAATCAAGGAGCAACGAATCAACTGTGACCAAAGCAAGGAGCATCAATGAGAAGTACAAGCAATATTCTCAGCGTGGGTCCTCTGCATATTCCAAAATATGCTCAATGATGAAAACTAAACAGCTCAAGTAGACGGCTTGAACTAGAATAGAGAGCTGGAAAGTTGCAGACTGACCAACCAGTACGGCGGAGACTCGACGATCCAGCTTACGGCGAGGCGATCGAGAGGCTAGAGTGAGAGGCGAGAGGGAGACAAGTGACGTGAGAGCAAAATGAGGCGAAGGAGGGCTAGGGTTAGCTGTGCGTGAGGATGTGGAGGGCCTGAAGCGAGGAGAAACCAGACTTTCTCTCGTGATAACGACACAAAATTTCTATTCCAAAAGTAAAAATTTGTTTGATAACGCCATAAAATTACTTTCTCTCGTGACCGGCGAGTGGGTGACAGCGATGCAACCAATGCAGAGGATGTTGGCAAGAGGTGACCAACGTCGGGCAATGGCTGGAGGTGGGTGGCGGGTGGCAGTGAGTGGAGGGCAACGACGAGAGGTGGCGATTGGCGGTGGGCCGTGGCAACCGGTAGACAGTGAGAGGTGACAAATGGTAGGTGGGCGGCGACAAAAGGTGAGCGGCAACGAGAGGAGGGTGGCAATGGGAGGCGGGTGGTGGCTGACTGATGGCGAGAGGCGGCGAATGGCAAGTGGGCGGCAATGAGAGGTGGGCGATGGCTGGAGGAGGGTGGCGATGAAAGGCGATGGCCAACGACAAGAGGCAGGTGGTGGCCCACAGCCGCCTACAGGCAATAGACAATAGGTGGGCGGTGGCCAATGGCCTGTGAAGGGTGGGCGATCGGCTAGTAAGGGCGAGTGATAAGAAAAATTTTTATTTCTCATTTTTGTTCCGAACCTATTTCTTAAATTAAAATTTTGTTCTAAAAATAGAAAAATGAAATTGCGTTACCAAACGGATTTCTATTGCAAACCTATTCCTAGGAATAGAAAAATATAAAAACGGATAAATAAAATGGTTATCATTCGTATCCTAGGGCTTCATTTGTTTTGCGAAAAATTAATAATTTGAAAAATGTTTTATTAAAAATGATCGATTTTATTGCCTAAAATAATTAGTTGATAAAAAATGCTTTCCTTATTAAAAGTAATTTATTTCTAAATATCTCCGTAAACGATGAAAAAAAATTTGTTTACTCATTTTTGTAGACGATATAAATGATCATTTTTAAGAAAATATTCTATAAATCATTTATTTTTCGAACAAACGAAGCTTAAAAGCGACATGGGGTGCTAGTTTGAGAATTTTAATGGTATTATTCCCGAATCCCATGACGTGTCTAAATAAACTTTTATCTTTCACTCAATTTAAATCTTGCAATGCTTGATTTTGGCTTCGATGTATTATTATCAATGAAGTTGAAATTTAAACAACAACGATGATATTCTTCTATTAGGATCCATTTGTTTCGCAAAAAATAAATTATTTGAAAAAAAAATTTCTAAAAATAATCGCTTATGTCGTTCGAAATAATCAGTTAATAAAAAATATTTCGATATCAACAACAATTTATATCTAAATATTTTCGTGAATAATAAAAATAATTTTCGTTTATTCATTTTTGTAAGTACTACGGGTGATTATTTTTAGAAAATAGTTTATTTTTTTCGAAATAAACGAATCCTTAGCATGTCAAAGTGAATAATTCCTAAAATACAATGAAAATTGTCCCTTTCGAAGTATGCTCTCAAATAAACCACACAAACAAGGTGGCCCAACTTTTAACCAAACAACTTTTTGACCCCTAAGGCCTAAATTAGGAATCCCAAGAAGTTTAAGGGGTAATTACTTAAAATTATCCGGAAACTCCGTGATGGGGGCATGGCGCGCATGTAGAGGTCGAGGGTCTTCTGAATTTAGTAACCGATGAACGTTGCGAAACAAGGAAAAAAACGTGCAATTTCAAATGACGGTTCGTCGATTCATAAATGTAATGAAAGTATAGTTTACTGAGATTTCCACATGAATAATAAAACTCGCGACATAGCGAGAGAATCTATATATTGAATTGAAATCCTAAATAGTGTATTGCGTGAGTTGCCACTTGGTGTGTTTTTTATAGGAGTTTAGTCAATTTAACGAAGGAAGCAAACAAAAGGGCTTGACGAGGAATTTATTTTCTTTTTGAAAATTTCAGGAACTTAAAAAGTTCCGGCACCAAATTATAAGTCGCGTTTGAGTACGAAGGCTCGCGATATAGTTTTTCTTACGGGACTCCATTGCTTGAGAACATAGTCCTTCAATTCCGCCATATCAGAACGCACGTGAATTTACCAGCTTAAAACTATTCGACCGGAAAATGATTCTTGGAGCAAATTTACCAAATCACTCTTTTCTCTTTTTCTCGGTCGTATACCAAATCGCTCTATTTTGGCAGAACACACGTACTTTCCCTTTTTCACAAGATGCTATTCAATCAACACGCTCGCGAAAACATTCCGATCCACCCCGGGATTGACCCGGCGTGGCGACGATGGCCGTGGGTTCCTATCACGGGGAACTCGTATCTAAATAAAGACCTATCACAATGGGGGGTTACCGTGTTAGTTTTCCTCCTGGCAATTGGCTAACCATGCACGGATAGCTTAAACGTTATAAGTGCGGTCGTGCATTTGCATGCTAATGGGAAAACATGCGACCGGGTTAACGGGCCGTCAGCAAAACGAAAGTGTCGAGGGGGGGAACGAGCAACCGTCGAAAGTTCCGGGGCGAATGTGTAATTACCCTAAAGTTCGGGGGGGGGTTCTTGTGCAAGTTCCTCCGAATCCATGACGGGTCATTCCGTTTCCCCGCTGTTTTTCTTCTTTGGCAAGAAGCAATAGACTTAAACAGACGGCGGTTGAGATTTTTTTTTCAAAAAAAAGGACCAACGTTGCTATAAATCGACGCGGCGCTTCCCGATTGGACGACGACCCTACGTTGGACTAGAGCCGACTTCACATGACTCCCTCCTCCTCCTCCCCCTCCTTCACTGAAACAACTCTCTCTCTCTCTCTCTCTCTCTCTCTCTCTTCCCTCCTGCTGCTGCTGCTGCTGCTTCACGGCCAAAAGTAGGTGAAAAGCGAAGCCTTCCTCCTGACACCACCACCGCCACCGCATTCCCACGACAACCACTATTCTGCTGTACCTAATCCGGAGCTCGCGAGCCATTTAGAAAAAAATGGCGGATGAGCGATTATAATACTCACGCGTGCTCGGTACACGCGCGCGCTCCCCCGCGCACAACGCTCAGTCGCGAGAAAGCGAGGAGGAAGAGCGAGCACGCGGGGAGGTGGAGCGGCGCCGGTTCACGGTTGGCGTTCGCGCTGCTCCTTTCAATCCAGCCGGGGCGAGGACGGGAGGGGCGGAGGAGGAGGACCGAGGGGGTTCGCACGGGGACGGGGATTGCGGAGCTGGGCCGCCGCTCGTTCGAGCGATTGGTGCTTCGCTGCCCGTCGAATCGAAACCCTAGGCTTCTTTTCGGGCTGCTCCGGCGCGGTCCAGATCCCGCGCTCGCGGATCTGCGGGTTGGGACGATCGTCGGCTGACCCCGGGGGGGCGGGGGCTGGGGGCGGCGCGGATGTCGGGGCGAATTCGGGCGGCGTGAGATGTTCGGGGGATGTGAGGTATGGTCGGACTTCGATTGGGCGCGGGTACGGTGCCGTAGCTGCGGAGGCGCGTCTCTGTCGCGGAAATGTCGGCTTCGCTAGCGGCGTTTGACCGCCCGAGACCTGGTGTTTCGAACACGGTACGAGTGTCTAGCGTTTCCAGAAATGTCGAGTGCTTTTAAGTGTCCTGTTTTGCGCGTGCGCGTAGGAGGAGTTGGTTTTTTGTGGGTCTCAGCTTGAGTTGGGAGACGAGGAAGTTTGTGGCGGAAAACTAGGACTTCTTGTTAGAGCTCTCCGTTGCTTTTTGCGGACATCTGTCCTTTGCGGTGTTTGATCTTGCTTATACCAGTAGCTCGCAAACGACTGTGGAGGTTAGGGGGTTGGGTATGTTTGGCGATTTAATTGAGCTAGAAAAGATGGAAGCGTTTTGACCGAGCGTTCTGATGTAATTTCTGCTTGCTTAGGACTCTTTTTTGCCCTTTCACTTTCTTTTTTTGTAGCTTGTAATTGACGAGAAACGAATAGGATTTTGTTTGGCACTTTCATCTCCAGAGATTTACGACGGGGGTGCGACTTTTGACGAATTTTCGCGAGAATGATATTTCTCGTTGACCGATGCTCGTGTTCCGATTAGCGGTGTGGTGCAATTTCGTGGTGCTTAAATTCCGTTTGGGGTTGCAAATATTGTACTTTCACAGGCTACATATGCGGGGTTTTGGCATGTTAGTGAATGCCACCTTTACTTTATCTCTGGACTTAAATTTAGAGTTCAACATCTATATCACAAGGATATGTTCCGAATCCACTGGGTCGCTGAAGGCTATCCAAATACTGATAGGTACTTGATATATATGTGCAAGTTATGCTGCTTGCCGAGCCATCAATAGTTTTGACAATAAATGCTTTTGAACCTAAATTTCATTTTCCATTCCGCGCTGACCTTTGTTTAATAGGATAGAAGTGTGACAATAGTGAAATTTTTTATCTTCCACTTCTCATTTATCTATCAGTACCTAAAATAGAAGTGAGATTGGTGATCTTTGACTAGGATGGTACTTCTTCGACTAGAAAACAGCATTCCTCTTTTCTCTTATTCTTGTACCCTGACAAAACTAAGTTCTCAAGGATCATAATCTGTAAAATATACCATTGGTACTGCCTATCAGTGTAACAACTAACTCCGTGGGTATATTCTTTAAATTCATTTTCCAAATTCCTGTGAAATGCTCCTTGTTGCTGAAAGGATCTGATGCTTTTGTTCACAATTTCAAAAGCTATTCCACTGAATGCCTCCATATGACGATAATTTTGCGGGTCCTGAACTATTCTGGCAATGCATGTTACAGCGTGTTCTGCGCTGTTCTGGTTGTAAGATAAAGTTGCTGCTCATTGTCACACTTATAGGAGCCAGCATGGACGTCTTGAACTGAAATATGATACTCATCTATGGACAAGGCTCTCCTTTCATGTTTTAGGTTGCGTAAATTGTAGAATTCAGTCACCAATTTTTCCTCTATGTTCTAAAATATGATGGCTTTTGAGTAGTATTGTCAATCATAAGTCACTCTTTTAAGTTACTACGGTTCTTAGTGCTGTCAAATTCTTCCAAAATTTTCTCAGTGCACTCATATTTCTGTAAGGATTATTGATAGCTTGTGTTTAATTGGAGTGTAAGGCTATATATGGTTGGCCCTTCGGTAATAGTTTGTCTTGGTCTTTTCATTTATTATGGAATTTAATGTTCTGAATGGTTGTTGCTAGTGATTGTTTAGTGGTTTCAATTCTCATTTCTAATACATTGAAGCTTTGGCAGGTGTTCAAGAGTGGCCCTCTTTTTATTTCTTCCAAAGGTCAGTCAAGATAACAAGTTTTCGTATTGTCAGCTCATTCGGTTTGAGTACTTCTATACTTGCACTTGCGATAATGTACTTATTCTGAGGTGGTACTTCTTTTTAAACACATGTTCTGATCATCATCATACATGGGAAGATGTTTTATGTTACAAAGGACTTTATCAAAATAGATCTGTTGATAATTTTTCATAATCGATGAGCTAAATGATGACTAGTGGAAACAGAGCAATATCGGGAAGGAAAGTTAAATTATGTTGGCACGAATGTTAGTCTTGCTAAATTGCTGGTAATTGTTCAGCAATAATCCTTGTAATTGGATGAATATGCGCCTCCACTTAACCTATTTAGATTGAAACAGACAAGGATGGTCCACTTGCTCCTATAAGCAACTGTCAAGTTTGCTCGCACCGCTTCATGTCTAGCATCTTTTTCTTGCTCATTACATCTATCATGATGTCAATTGAGGATACACCGTTTGTTTTTCCTTATAATATGTTTATCATCTGCATGATGTGTCTGCTTGTTATGATCTTATTTTTACTGGTTTCCTTTTCTTTCAAATTATCATGATATAACTAGATCTTTGCATGTGCTTCTATAACTAGTGACAGAATTTCCTAATGTTTACAGGAATAGGCTGGAAGTCTTGGAAAAAGCGCTGGTTTATCCTCACACGCACTTCTTTGGTTTTCTTCAAAAATGATCCTGTTAGTATCTATTTTACGTCATTACATGTGTAGTATATCATTGGAGATTGACTTTTCTGAGTTTTTCAAGTTTTCTTGATTTCTCCTTTAGACAACATATCCACAAGAGTCTCTCTAATAGCTATTTCTTGAACTAGTGCTTTCTGGTGGTTTGGCAATGTGTGCTTGTGCTATTTGTTGGGCAATTGGATGAAGGATGTTGTAACATACTCCTAATCTTAAGTTTAGCAGATTTTTCCACCGAGCAGTAGCTCTTGAGGTTGTATCCAAATCCAGGGTACTTATGGCAATGTTAGATGTAGCCCAAATTCCAGTCCTTTTAATGTACTATATGTATGTCATCTGGTTAGTATTCCTTGAAATTGTTACCTTACAAGCACCTGTTATGCAAATTTTGCATAAATAGGGATAAGATGTGTAGATTAAAGAAATCATTAAATTGCTACTTGAAAGAACAATTATTTTTGTCTGTTGTCGAACAAGTTTTAGTTATCTGGGAGGGTAGGAGGTGCTTTGACGAATTTCACTGAAGTTCTCTAGTTTTCCAGAAGAGGAAACCAATCGTGAGATGTCAAATTTTGTGGTAATGAATTTCTATTAGCAATCATTGTCACTGTTAATTCTAATTGCTGTCAAGATTGCTATGCTTTTATTCTGGTTTTCCCAATCTCCGCATGCTTCCCCTCTGACTTATGAGATTCCTTGTAAAGGCGGCACTTGATCTAAATTCTTGGAGTTACACCAAAGGGCTCTATCGACTATTCAGATGGATCTTCATGTTTACCTGCACTACATCTTGTTTTCTGCTTCCTCTTTCTGTTAACTAGGATCTATTTGAGCACTTGCACCTCCTTCAGATTCAAAATGCTTACCCAATTTCTTTACTTGTAAAAATTTATGTATTTTCTGTCCTCCATTTGATGATTGGTCGATATTAGTGATATCAGCCTTATGTTGTTTTGTTTGGACTGGCGTGTTTCAAATTATGCCTTTCCTTGCATGTAAGGTCAGGTGTCGTATCTAGATGATTAGATACAGCATATGCTTATTATGTTGATTTTTCATGTAGAGTGCACTCCCACAGAGAGGTGGAGAGGTGAACCTGACTTTGGGTGGGATTGACCTGAACAACTCTGGGAGGTATGTTTTCCTTTCTTGGCAGCTGAGGGCTTTACTATGGTTTGAAGATATTATCATGCCTGTTATAATGGTTCATTTCTTGCACCTGCTTCAGCGTTGTTGTTAGAGAAGATAAAAAGCTGTTGACTGTCCTGTTTCCTGATGGACGTGATGGCCGAGCATTCACTCTTAAGGTGCTTCATCTTTTTTTACTCTTAACAGTAGCTCAATTTTCTCTGACACAGTGAGCATGTTCTATCATCATTCAAAGTAATTATTCTCAGACTGAAGTTCTCAGATGTTGCACCTTTTCCTCTGTTTGCTTTGGCCCTCTTTTTCCAGGCGGAGACATTGGAGGATTTGTTTGAGTGGAAAACAGCCTTGGAACATGCTCTTGCCCAAGCACCAAGTGCTGCCCTTGTCATGGGACACAACGGAATCTTCCGGAATGATGCGGGTGATACAATGGAAGGCTCTTTTCATCAATGTCTGTACTTTCTCTTATCTCTGTACATTTTGCTTGAACCTGGTTCTTTTGCATGCATAAGGAGATTCTAGGTTCTTTCTCTCTGCCTTATGATGCTTTAATGCAGGGAGGGAGAAGCATCCTGTAAAATCTCTGGTCGTTGGGAGACCAATTTTGCTTGCTCTGGAAGATATTGATGGAGGTCCTTCCTTTCTTGAGAAAGCTCTTCGGTTTCTAGAGAAGTTTGGTGAGTTTTTTGACTGTAATCTAGTCTGATCTTTAGCTTTCTGAGTTTTTAATTTACTCTTAAAGCAAGTTACCTTGTCATATTACTCCTTCAGGGTCATTTAGTATACTTGCCCTGCGATGGTCTGGCAATTCATCTTGACATGTTTCCCTAGTTGTTTACCTACTTGTGCCAAAGGAGCTCCAAGTTGGTCGCACAGTTGGGTTGCCTATGCCCCTCATGCCTTCTCTTTTGATTTTCAAAACTGAAGCCTACGCAGGATAGTTCTCCTTGGCCTATCTAGGCATCTGAATATTGCAAAACAAAATCTCAAAAGTTCTCTACCTGCGTACGCTCTGTATTGGTCATGTGGCCTGTATACAATTGGTTGGGTTTACTAATTGCTTTGCCTATTCCCTCCATTTCCCTGCTGCACTTCTCTGGATGTCTTTTCTGGTTTAAAAAGGTTGTTGCTTAGCATTTGGTTGTAAGTGTCCATTATTAGGGACATTTCTGCGGTAAATTGGCCATTTCTGGAAAATATGGACTATGTTTGCGAAACATATGAGAATGATATCTTGTTCAATTTGTTTGTGTGGAGTATTGTACTGTCCAAAAGATAACAAATTGAAAATTCTAGGCTAGACCTTCTCAAGCACTTGATGCTTGAAGAATGGATATGGACGAATGCTTCATGTGCCGTGTTAGGTGATAAAGATGGACAACAGTTCTTTCAACTACACGATTCTTCTTGTTCTTAGATTATTTCACTTTAAATAACTGTTTTCAAACAGGAACGAAAGTAGAAGGTATTCTACGACAATCTGCAGATGTCGAGGAAGTGGACCGCAGAGTCCAGGAATACGAACAAGGTACATGTTGATTCATTTGTTACAGGCAGGGTGAGATGTATAAAAGAGCTCTAGTTATTTGCACCTGCTGTTGTTCATGCTAAGTGTGGTTAATACTCTCTTTTAACTTACCACTTGCAGGCAAAAATGAGTTTGCTCCTGATGAAGATGCTCATGTTGTTGGTGACTGTGTGAAGGTACTTTTGTTGCTGCCAGTTTGGATATATGGTTATTGAGCTATTACTTCTTCATCTAAGTTGTTCAATATTCACATGCTGTTTGATTTGCAGCATGTTCTGAGAGAGCTACCTTCCTCTCCAGTTCCAGCATCTTGCTGCACTGCATTGCTAGAGGCTTATAGTAAGTTGAGCCTTCTCTTTTCTTCTCGATTCTTCAACCTATGCACAATGGATTCCAGGGTATCTCTTGTTCACTGTACTGAAGTATCTATTGTCCTTATAGAATATCGATCTCAAGTTGCCTTTCACCGAATGATCATACTTCTTGGTGTGAAAAGTACACAAATCAGGCATTTTCCTACTTAACGTGTGGATATACTGTATTTCAGTCAACTTGCTTTAGCCTTTGAGGAGATGCTGTAGACGACCACATCTTTTTCTTCTCTCATTAGCGTCAAACCCCATTTTTCGAGTGCTTATAAATGATTATTTGCTGTGCTTATGATCAATGAAATTTGCATGAAAATTAGCCTCAAGAAGAAAGTTGATATTTGAGGACAGGGGTTCGCAGCTGTCATGATCCAGCTGATTCATTCGGTTTTATGTTCATACATGAGTATTTTAGGGGCAACATGTGCTCTAAAACATGACAAACGGCAGCTTTGGATGTCAGAGCTGCTTAACTCATACTGTTTAGGACCATCCATGGTGTAATGCTGTTAGTATTTTGTGATGTTAATAGCATTTTATGGTCTTTTCTTCTCCTTCAGTTTTTGTTGTGTTGATATCTGGATTTTTGTGCTTCGTTCTAGATTTTAGCAGACATGCTGACATAGTCGCTTCATGTTGTTTAATGTCAGAAATTGATAGGAGGGAAGCTCGTGTTCATGCAATTCGGTCTGCGATACAGGAGACATTCCCTGAACCAAATAGACGTTTACTGCAGAGGTATACACTCTCTCTTTACCTCGGACATCTTTGTGTTATTACTTTTAGCTATCGAGCTTATTTGATTGGCAAAAGTTTCCACAAATAGTAAATATGATAATGAAATCACATGAAGCAGAGTGCGAGTGTAACTCATTCCAATTTTATTTAAGTCTGTCATTTAGTGAGATATCTTTGTTTTCCTTTCTGACATTTTGTGGATGTGCTGCAGAGAAATTTTAAGTGTTGCATAAGGAAATGAGATAATGTTTTCTTTTCCCCTGAAGATGATTGAGTGAGATATTTGTGTTTTTCATTTTGATAAATTCTTGGTATATGTCAATGAAAACTTAGGACCTTGACACGGTACAACCATGTGATTGAATGGCAATGTTATGTGGTTTCAGCAACCGACCACTCACGTGTCCATGTTTGTTGCACCTTTATACATGGAATAGTAGTAAACGAAGCCATGTGAAATTGATAAGACTTGATTGCCTGGTAAAATCATGTCAGCACACTTCGAACACCCCACCATTACCAGGATTACTTATATTGGTTTGTAGTGGCTCATATATGGTGAACTACATATTATATGATTAGAGATTCCTTGTTTCTAATTTGTTTTGTGAGCAAAGAGCCGTGGTAATGAATTTTTTTGTAAAAAAAGAAAGAGAAACGGAGTCAGTTGTGAATTTTCTTTTTTCATCTTGTTGCTGATCGTCCATTTCAAACTGAATTTCTACTTGCCTCCTTGTTTTGCAGAATCCTGAAGATGATGCATACTATTGCCTCTAATTCTCTTGAGAACCGGATGACTGCATCTGCTGTTGCTGCTTGCATGGCTCCTTTATTGTTACGTCCTTTATTAGCTGGTGAATGTGAATTGGACGATGATTTTGACACTAATGGTGATGCTTCTGCTCAGCTTCTAGCTGCTGCAAATGCTGCCAATAACGCACAAGCCATCATCACAACTCTTCTGGAGGAATACGAGAATGTTTTTGATGTAAGAGTCTCTCAATCTGAATCTTTTCTCTGCAGTTTTTAAACACTTGTCACTGGACATATATGTCGTGGGTCATTTGTCGTACCAGGTGCTTTTTACAATTTCATTTGTCTAGAACCGGAAACCTGAAATTATAATGTCATTACCCACCTCTAACTATAATCAACCGGATACTTGTCACTGCTGCAAAGCATTCTGCATGATTTTTTTGTTAGTTTAGAATTCAGAAAACTGTAATCGTTCAGGAGACAATACCTAGAATATTAGGGCTTGCATTCATTACAATGTGTATTATCTGCAAACCTTGCAGCTGCTGTTATTGAGAAACTTAAATCTCAGACAAAGGAACCTTCGTAAACTAACTAGTGCTATTACTTGCTGTTATGAAGGGTTCTCGTTGAAAATAGTGGGAGTGACGATTTGGAACCCTCTTTTCATTATCCTGGTGGTTTCATTAGGTGCTTATATTGTTTTACAAAATTTCAGGAAGAGAATCTTCAAAGATGCTCCATATCTGCTGATTCTCGGATTGAAAACAGTGGGAGTGACGATTCATCTGATGAAGATAATGTGGATGTAAAAGTCAATGGTTACCATGATGCGGAGAATGAAGTTGATCCAGAAACAGATGATGATCCAGAACGCACGCTTAGTGGAAAACTTAGTGAAAGCAGTGGATGCAATGGAGCGGATCTGTATGACTATAAGGTTCATATTAATCATGTGCTTGCCGTTTGTTGCTTCTATTTCTGCTTGTTGTAATATTACAACCATTGTAGCACTACATCGAGTGTACTTCTCATGTTTCTTACCAAATCTTGATTAAGACTAGCATTAACCATTTTAGGGGACAATGATTGACCTGCTTGATTTGGTAATTATTGAAGAGATTAGCATTAGTAAAGTCCTTAGCTGTGATTAAGATTATTTTTATTCTATTCACTTCCTTTTTTGCAATTTGTACTGGAAGGAATTCCAGTTCCCTTTTGTTTATCGCACTGAGAGGATAACTGATCTTAGAGATGATTACCTAGATGACTTGCTGACGTACTTTTCACGTTAATGACTCCAGCTGTGTAACTCTCCATTAAAAGCTGGACATTCATTGACAGTTGTATGGTCCTTCAAGTCATTGAATTTTTTTTGTATGTCGGTGTATGCTCCTTATCTTCTGTTTAATCTTTGTTTACATGATTATCTTATCAAGAACTCGTGACAAATCTGAAATTGGTACTCTTTAATTGATTTAGCTGTGATGTTCAGAACATGTCCGTTGACTGTTTTCTTTTATTCTGCATGCAGGCTTTTGGCACGGATGATTCAGATGTTGGGTCGCCTAGGGATAATTCTGCTTCAATTGGCAGTTCAAACTTACATACTGGTTCTCAACCTAGGGATTCCAATATTCAGTTAGTTGAGCAACAAGGACAACTGAAGAAAGAAATCGACAACTCTGCCAGTGAAGTTGAATCTTCAACTGTCGCACCTTCTGGTGAGCAGTTCCAATCTGTGGGTGAAATTTTGTCTTCAATCAGGCCAGGCCAGAGCCACACTCTTCCAGTTTCAGGGTTTGAGGGAGGTTCTGGAAGGTCCATGGGAAAAATGTCAAACTCCAATCTCAACACTAAAAGATCAACTTTGTGGGGAAGAAATGCAGTGAGCAATCTTGCAGCCTCTCAACTTTATTTACAACTTATGCGCAACATGGTTAAATTCATAGATTGACCAGCCACTTTTATTTGTGGAATTAGTGTTCTTGTTGTCGTTCCTTTTGTCTATGCAAGAAATGTGTTGATATATTTGTGTTTGGTGATTTTATTACATCCCTGTTTGCAAGTTGTTTTTTTGAAATCCAGAGCTACATGCTTCTTGCATCTTCCTTAGTTGATACCGAAAGCTTTCAAATTACAGGATGTAGAAAGTATGGTGCAGGGAACATACCCCTGTTATTTTTTTTCTTTTGGCCGGACTACTATGTTAGTTTATTCGCAGTTTTATTATTGACCTGAATATTATTTTGGATTCTCTTTTGTGGGAGTCTCTGTTTTTGTAGACTCCGTTAAGCAATGTGCATTTTGTTGGTGCTGCCCGGCAGAGTGGCTAACCCGTACTCTATGTCTGGACAGCATTTAATCATTCCATCTTCTATATGTGGTTATAAGTGTTATTGGTGGATGGGGATAGTATTGATAGATGGTCATTTCATAAGTCAAACAATTCCATAGGCAATGTGCAGAGATCACTTTGGTATATCTTTGTAGTTGAGTAGGCTTGTGTAAGTTTTATGATGAAGTTCGATCATAGTATTCCCATAACCAGATCCGCTCTCTGTCGACTGGGTAGATGTATCTTCTATGCTCTTGGCAGCAAAGAGACTAGATGTCGGTTATATAGTTGTGTAAATTAAAATGCTGACACTTGATCTGAACTCTTGTGCAGGCCAGAAAAGCACCATCAATGGAATCAGTGGATTCTTCTGGAGAAGAAGAGTAAGACATTGTCACGTCTTAGCTTCTCTTTTAATGGCCCTGACTTACCTGGTCAGTTGATTATCAGCTGCTCCTTTACCATTTATCTTATACTTTTCTTGCTTGCAGGCTTGCTATACAGAGACTTGAGATAACGAAAAATGACTTGCGGCAAAGGATAGCTAAGGAGGTAGTCTCACTCTGTAAGAGTGTGTCATTTGCATTGTAGATGGTTGAACATTACGATAAGAAATTTCATGTTGACTTTAATAGGCCAGAGGGAATGCAGTATTGCAAGCTAGCTTGGAGAGGAGGAAGCAGGCTCTGCACGAGAGGCGCTTGGCACTCGAACAAGATGTATTTTCTTACTCTTTGATTATGTCTCTGTTTCCTCTAAGGCCTCCCCCCATCCCCTTAAAATAATGGCCTTCCCCTCTTTTGTTGGGCAATTAGGTTGGAATTGGAACTCAAAACTGAAACCCTTTAGAATTTAGGTTATAGGAGTCATTGGGTCTTTAAAGGCAGTTTTTCCTTGTCTTGCTCAGATGGCAAGAGTCACCATTTCCTCGAGGGGAATATTCACTGCCATACAACCGTAAAAAATAACACATTTGCTTCTATTGTCGCCATACTGGTATTCTTATGCAACTCTATCACTGCCAAAACCTATTCTATAGTGCTGAGTTAATTGCATGTCTCAATTTATTTTCATAGTTAGACATGGTTTTTGTGCGTCTATATACAGGCGAGGAAGCTCTCCTATTATATTCTTTTTGGTTTCTGCTGAAAAGTATTCTCTTTTATGCTGTTTACCCATGCGTGCGTACTTGTGGATGAATATTTAGGTGGCTAGATTGCAAGAACAGCTGCAAGCAGAAAGGGACCTGAGAGCTGCACTTGAAGCTGGTTTGAGCATGTCATCTGGGCAATTTTCCAGTTCCCGTGGCATGGATTCTAAGGTTTGTACTGAATTCGATGGGGCATTTTCCTTCGCAAGTCTATCTTTTTCTTTGTTTCATGGTATGAATTGATGGGCAGACAAGGGCCGAGCTCGAGGAGATTGCTCTTGCAGAAGCAGATGTTGCTAGATTGAAGCAGAAAGTTGCAGAATTGCACCATCAGCTAAATCAGCAGCGCCAGCATCACTATGGATCTCTTTCTGATGCATGTGACCGCTATCAACAAGTGCAGAATTCTCAACAGTAAGTGTGTATAACGATGTTGCCTTTCTTCGAACCAGCTTTTAATCCATTGGTTGGTAGGGTGGGGTACATCGTCCTTAGATATCCAGGTGGCTATTTCAAGTTCTAAGATGTACTCCTCCCATTGACAGCTACTAAGACAATCTAGTGCTTTCCTGTTATCTTGCTTCCATTTTGAGGATTTTCTTGTGGCAAACTTGCTAAGGTGCATTATTTTGAAGATACCTCATAGTGGTATTTGTGTATACGAGTTTTACCTTTTGTTTTGTTTGTGCCAACTCTGTGAAAACCTAAAATTACTTATTGGGCAGAAGAATTTAGACAATGTTATCCAGAATAGTTATAAGGAGCAAACCCAACATCGCGGGACTAATAGGAAGATTGGGTTTGTTTCTAGAAAGCTTATTAGTTGCTTCTTTCACTTATTGAAGGAGAAATCTTTGGGATCTTGGTATTGTTGTCGGGAAATGAGATGAATAGCTAAGATGGAACACTAGATGTCAGTTTGAAGTCAGTACCTAGTCTAGTGGTGCTCAAGTTCAGATCATTGTAGTAGTAGCAGTAGGGAACTCATGATATTTTGATCTGCTCTCAACATGTTTGGATCTATGTGTTTGGGTATGCTATTTGATCAGAAGATTGCTGCTCCAAATAAAATATGGAAGCTATCATACTGAATTTAAAATCTCACTGGATATTTGCAGGAGATTTCCCCAGCAAGATTTTGATACTACCCTCGCCTTTTATAATCACGAAAGAAAACAGAGAAGCGAGGTGTGTATTTCAATCTGTCTTGTTAAGTCTGCTCTGTTTTTCATTAGAACAGATATAATTGATAGAACTGCTCGTCCTGCACATTGTTTTCTAATCTTTTGCTTGATCTTCTCATATCTTTACAACATTCGTGTATTTAGTCCAGTATGGCCTTTATGCTGCTATGCCTTCTACAGTCTAGACTGTTTGAATTATTTTCATGACCTTGGACTGCACATGGGCGAAAGCAGATTTCAGTTATGTTATCATCTTCAAAGTTTTGAATCTGCAGTTATGAAATTGACATTAGTATATTCGGGTGCAAAGGTGCTTTAATCCAGAGACATTTTATGTTGTTACCAAAGGTCAAGATGGTGCTAGCCATAACTCTAGTTAAAGATTGAAAATTTCGAAGTCTTTAACAAGTATCGATAGATTGCACATTGGCAGCATTGTGCATGGTGTACAACTGAATGATTTTAAAAGATGCTGCATCCAAAATGACTCTGAATATTTAATAGCTTAGCACGATGAGGCATGGATGTTTAGTTTAAATACAAAACACCATGCATGAATAATTTGGTCATCCTGTTTTACTTTGTTTAATCTTTCAATACTATGGTTGATGGTCAGGTCCTGCCTTGGCCTGAGAATTCTTAATCCAGTATGAATGTTCTTTTCCTTTTAGATTTAATCTTCGTCTTGTCTCGATCACATTAATTGTTTCTGGCGATTTATTCGATTCATCTGTAAAACATGGCAAATTATTCAACAGGAGAGTTTGCTTGGGGATTGGAGAAATATCAAAGGTCAAGCATTGGCATCTGCAAGCAGTAGCAGGTTGCCTTCAGGGAAGCAATTTATGGAGTCATCGCCCCTTAGCGATTTGAAAAGTACGGAGGCATCAACCAGTATATCTGTGGATGAGCTTGGGGCTGTTGATTCAGCATCTGTACCCTCTACTTCCAGAATAGCAGAGGTAATACACGGATGTTGGACTGTCAATTCTTCTGTGTCTTACTGTAAATTCAGTAACGGTTGTTAATTTTATTCTCTCTTTTCTATTTCTTGAAATTTCATTTACTTTATACCATGTTCACCATGTCCTGCATCCTGCTCTGTATACTTTTGAGAATGTTCCTAAACAAGCTCCAATCATCCTGTTTTAAGGTCGACTTTTTCCCAGCTTTCCTCTGAGATATTAGTGTCACATGCAGCATAATTTCCTAAATTTATAGGAACGACAACCGTATTGTTAAAACATAGTTCCACTCTTTGATTGCAGGGAATGGAATTTCCAAGGCATCCAACCGTGGCATCTTCTGCTTTGGTGGAATTAACTACGCGTCTCGACTTCTTCAAGGAGCGGCGATCTCAGCTAATGGAGCAGCTCCACAGCCTCGATTTAAATTATGGCACGGGTTCTTCGCAAGACTTTGTCTACAGACCATCATCTCCGCCGTGGAGCTGATCGATGAAAAGACGAGGCGGTGCTTATCGAAAGTAAACCGCGACAGAAGAATGCCCGTTGCCTTGTACATTCGTCGGTGCTCTTGCAAATATAGTCTCTGCCCCCTCCTCTGTTCTGCCATTTCTGTTAATAACTATTATTTGATGTTCGAAAGGATGTTCACCCTAGTGGAAATGATATTTGGGCTTCCGGGTAGCGTTCATTTTTTTTTTGTTCCTTTTTTGTATTGTTTGATTCTTGTTTGTTTGTAATCTTTTCCCTTATCTTAACCGAGTTTGGAGCTACTGTCAGAACAGACCTTGCCTTAGAGTGAAAGCTTGTGTTTTTGTAGACGTGTCAGACATAATGTATCAGTGTCCAAAGTTTCCCGATTTGTATTCTTGTATCCATCCGTTTGGTGAATACAACTCGTCCTCGGATAGATCACTCGCGTACGGGAGTTTACCTTTCCGGCAATGGGGTCGAATTTGGTCGCGATGATCGTGCGTGATCTCTAGCATCTCAGTAGAGCAATCGTGACCGGGTTCAGTGGAGGGTAAACGCCTTTTATCTAGCGAATTGCCGTCTCTAGCCGAGAAAAGAGTACGCAACAAGTGATGCTGAACGCGCCGTGTCCATAATTTTAAACACGAGTACTTTGTAACCGGTCTAAGAATCACGCTGTAACGGTCACGGCTAAAAGGAGTAGCCACGTTGATCACGCATCCTCGCCCCCTGATTTAGTTAGAAAGAAAAGCTACAAGCGAGGGCACTTCATATACAATTGACAAAATTTGAACCGACAATTAAAGACAAATCATCACTGCCGTGATAGGCATCCGCTACGTTTGATCGAGGCCAAATTATACACGAGGAACACGTCAGGATCTTGTCCTCTAGTCAACCCTGTTCACTTCTCAAACGGAAAAAGAAAAGAAAAAAGAAAAAAGAAAGAAGTCGGACCATAAATAACGGTGCAGCTTTTTTGTTAACCCAAACAACCACGAAGGAATAAGAAATTTCGGTGACGTGGACCAGGTGGTGGTCCAATCCCCCAATCCAGCGCAATCCTTCTTATTGGACTTCTCGGATTGCAGCAGAGTCGGCACGCGCACCAGCCATCCATCCTCTTCCTTCTTCTTCTTCTTGAAGTCCACTCTTTCTCTCTCTCCTCCCGAGCGTTCTCTGCTGCGCTTCGCGTGCGATGCCCCTGCTCCCGCTCCGTCACCGGCGCCAGAATTCTCCGAGCTCGTCGTCGCCGTCATCGCGTCTGGAGCTCTCGCCGCCGTCGTCGTCCCGTCTCGTCTCCCGCCGTTTCCCCGCAGAACGAGTAAGGCCTTCCCCCCCCCCCCCTCCCTCCATCCGCTCCGCTCTGCTTCCTCTCGTCGTTCCTCCTCCTTTCTGCTTTGGATAGTTGGATGGACCCCGAAGCCTTCGAGGTTCCTTGTTTTCACTTTTCCTCCCCCCCCTCTCTCTCTCTCTCCCTTCACGTCGTGGCGTGCGGGACTCGCCGAATTCGGCCTCAATTTTTACCATTCGATCGCGTGCGAATTCCCGCGTCCTTTCGATGAACCCGACGCGTGAGGTGGCTCGAGGTGTCTTCAGGAGAGCGGGCCGGGCGGCCCCGTTCTGTTCCTGGGAACGCCCGCGGGTGATCGTGCGGTTACAGTTCGGGGAATTACTTTTTGTCGCGTGATCGACTGCTCTCCCATTCTCGCTCTTGTCCCCTTTGGCCTCTCTTATTCCTGCCATCGTTATCGTGAAGCGGTAGTTGGTCGCCGGTGAATCGTGTGATTCTTCGCGATTTTTGGGTTGTAGCTGCGGCGAACGAGGCCCGTGGTTTCGGGAGTGATCTTTTCGGGGTTTGCCTGTGTTTAAGGATTTTGTTGGCAAGTCGGACGATGCACTGTGGTTCCTCTTTTTGTTGAAAATCGAGACTTGGGTGTCCGTGACAATGAATTTTCATCTACTGGTGCTTGACCTCTGTTTCATTGCGTGCTTTTTGCTGACTTTCTCCCGTGCGATTTACAGGCGGGTCTGCAGACGGTCGACGCCGTGATTCCGTGGTTTTGATGTGAATCTTCCGCGGTAGTTTTTCAGTTCATCGGCGATGAACTTCGAGCTTCTCAACCATGTTCCGTGGTTCGGCAGGGCCTATCCGGAAAAGGGTTTGGGGTCGACCTTTGGATCTACCACCAGAGTCTTAACAGAGCAACCTAAACAGAAGGATGGTTTCAATATCAAGTTGTGGGGATGGTCCATCCTTTCCGTTCTTCCATGGGCTCTTGGTTCCGAAGATGGAACAAGAATGCCTCCTACTGTGAATAGGCGGTTGAAAAGGTGTGCTCAATCTGGTGGGACAGTTCAAAACAGCAGTAAGGTCATGGTTGTCCGCTTCCGGCCCTATGTTTCGAAAGTTCCATGGCATACAGGACCGAGAGCGCTCCTCTCTCAGCTATTCCCAAGATACGGGCATTACTGCGGCCCTAATTGGTCAAGTGGAAAGGATGGCGGGTCTCCTCTATGGGACCAGAGGCCAATTGATTGGTTGGATTATTGCTGCTACTGCCATGATATCGGTTATGACACCCACGATCAGGCGAAGCTTTTGGAGGCTGATTTAGCATTTCTCGAGTGCTTGGAAAAGCCACACTACAGAACAAAAGGAAATGCCCACGTTGCGCTTTTCTATAAGACGATGTGCATCACAGGTATGCATCTTGCCGCTGTGACCTTTGCAGTCGAGTCAAGTTTTTGCGGAGATTGTATATGCAATGGCGATTAGGTTCCTTTGTACGCCATGAGAAGTGAAACTTTTACGGAAAGCTTTATGCTTCTGAGTATTTTGTTCGATACTGAGCTTTTGTCACTTCATGGCTTGATGTAGATTAACTGGTCTACTTTGGGATTGGCAGGTCTCAAGAACTTCTTAATTCCGTACAGAGCGCATCTTGTGAAGCTAAAGTCCAGGCAACCTCTAATTGATTTTGGTTGGCTGAGCAACATGAGATGGAGAAGTGGGAATATTCAGAAAAACGGAAATGAGTAAGAGTTGTGTGGCTTGACAAGTGGGATTTGTATGTTATCGCTTAGTTGACTAGCTTGGTAATTCAGCCCTGGATCTTAGATGGTATGGTTCTTTAGTTTGTCTTTTGTTCTTGTACTGAAGCTTCTCCGAACCACACCTTTTATAGTCTATGTATCACAAGTGGCTACATAAGCATGTATTGTTTACTTTTCCACTTTCTTAATTGTGCAAGCTTTGTACATAAACATCATTCGTGCCACTGCCCCTCTGTTGCCACATTCTGGAATCTGAACACAGCTGGTTGAGCTTGTGCACTAAGGCTGAGATGTGGCATTTAGCCAAATTATTGTTTACTGTACAGATTTTTCATATTGTTCTCTGTCATCACGGCTTCATATTTGACTTTTTTTTAGCTGTAACACAGGTATGTGGATAAATTCGGCTGACTGTCGAGAACTGAATTAGAACACTATAGTATTTGTTCAGTACTTCTAATACACCATGCTTATTCTTCTTCGTAGCTCTGAATAATAGATCTGGGCATGTTTTGAGAGGACTAGGCAATGCTCTTAAAACGGCCTTTGTCACACTGAGAATGTCTAGAGACCATTTCAAATTGACAGGTTCGGTTAGCAATGTTCATCCATTTTAGTCAACTTCTTTCATTTTGTCTCGAATTTCCTTCCTAGGATGATTGTTTTCTGCCTAAAGAATTTGTAGCTTTTCTTGTTGAATGGCCGAACCTCCAGCGACTTTGATGGTGGTTGCACTTTCTTGCTCTTCTGCATTGCTTTAACTGAATGCAGTGGCCTTTGCTGCTATTCTCACTGCTCACTTTGGGTTCTGGGTGGACTTCAACTTTAGGACCGTCACAAGGGTTTGACTGATCAGCTTATGAAGAAGGACCACTATTGCAGTGAACCCGACAGAATTAGTCAATTAGGTGATTGATAACTTTGTTGAGTTCAGCAAGAATTGTGAATCCAATCTGACGGTAACTGTGAGAAGCTCGAATTATGGGTGCTGGATTGGACAACCCCTTTGCATTCGTGACAAATTCGCATCCCGTATCTTTTCCGGCTTTGAGTAATTACAAAAGCAGTTATGTTACCTTCTTTACATTGAATACATTCTCTATTTGAACCCGGCACACCCAATACTGACTAGAGAAGCTCCTTTTGTTTTGTTTTTTATCTCTTTGATTGGAGAGACTAGAGACTTAAGAGAATGGACCATCTGCTAAGTTGAAACTTACCGGTCAATATGTCATCCTGCTTTCTCTCTATAGTTATCATCATGCGTGCCGCTCTCTCGACGCCTTTATGTGAACCTTTCCAAAAAGTGACACGTCAGGGGAGTCTTCGCTTGGGAGGAATTCCACCATAAAAGCATCACAAGATCCTGGTTACTACTCACTAGGTCCCCCACATGCGTGCAAAGAGTCAGCAAAAGCAAAGAAAATTTCGGAAAATAAAAAAAAGTCGATTTAGCCTGAAAATTTTAAAATTTCACAAAATGACCAAAGCTTTGTTTTTTAAATTTTTTGAGGTGCCCAAAAAAAAAAAAAAATAATAAAATAATAAAATTTTTGAAAAAACACAAACGACTTAAAATACCCGCTACCAAAAAAATAAATATAAATAAAAATTTTCAAAACTCACAAAACAGCTTTGAAATTTAAAGAAAAAGACGCCCAAAAAATGAGCGAAAACTTCACAAAAAATAAATAAAATACAAATTTTCCAACCACTTTAAGTGAAAATTAAAATTTTTGAGGTGCCCAAAAAAAATAAAAAATAAAATAATAAATTTCAAAACTTCCATTGGCTGGGTAAAAATTTAAATTTTTGAGGTGCTGAAACGGATCTCGGTTCTTTACATGTGTTTGAGTTCCAATGCCCCCGTGCATTTTTATAAGTTAAGGTTGGATCCAATGTGTGTATCGATCCAATCGGTACCTGTGTGGGAGAATGGAAACGAGGAGAGGAGAGGAGAGGGACATTGAAGCCTGAACGGATACGGGTCGGCGCATCGATGTGTCTTTTTTTATTTTGAAGCCTGGACGTAGCGATTAGCGAGCGTGCGTGGGAACAAGTTGGGTAGAAGGTCCGTGCAAGTGGACTATATTGGGAAGCTCCACACGAAAAAGAGAGAGAAAGTATTCAAGTGGTGATCAATTGAGGATTGATTTTGTTTAAAGCTTTTTGAGACGGGGGTCCGGGGTATTGTAATAGTCCTCTTGCCCGATTTCTACCTGGAAAACAAGGAGGAGAGGAGAGAATGCTTCCCCGTCCCTCAGTGCTACTGCTATCAGCTATGCCTCATCAATTTCTCTAGAGTCCCATTGCCTAGGATAGCATGGCACGACCCCGATGTTGTCTCTCCTGGGTTGCGCGACCTTCTGCGAGGGCGGTGGCTATTGCTTTGTTGCCAGATCCAAGGGGTCATTGTTGGTGTTGTTTGTCCAAGTGGCACAAGGGTTTGGAAATTTGTTTTCCCTTTTAAAACTGAAGTCCTTTGTGTAAATATTTCATTAAATTCATTCAACCTAAAGTCCTTTATATTTTACGAAAAGATGTTTTTGACAAATGCACTTTCTGATGCATCCATAATAAGATCCGTATTTGACCTTTTCTGTCTCTTCTTTAAATCTTTCTTGTGTGCAGGAGTAGCCTTGATTATTAGTACATCGATTTTCTTCAACTTTAGGGATATGAACCTCATGAATCCTGTGATGAACAATACACTAACTTAGCACTATGGCTCCATTCAAAGTTTTAATAAGCTGAGCTAATAGCACGTGTCGACCGATACATCTCTAGGGGAAAAAAAATACTTCGCTTTAGAAATAATGGGTGGATCGAGTTGCAATATTATATTATGTCGAGATAAACCTTATAAAAAAAAAAAGAGATCCAATGAGATCTGATCCGAAGAACATTCCCCCCTCAGAGCCTCGCGAATCAAAATTTAATCTTATAAAACGAGTACACCGATTATTCAAACCTTTGCTCCTTGTAGACTCAACTTTGATGAGGTAAATAGGGACGTGCAAGAGAAACCGCTCAAATTGGACGGAACTGACTGATTGTAGTTAGTTCCCAAGGGCACCGGTCCCGTTTGCAATTCAAAAAAATTGGAATCGGTGATTTTCGATCGGGCTCCTGATTCCACACTTGGAACCATCCACCCAGACTGGATTTTTTTTTTTTTTTAGTTTCTTCCGTATTAATGCTTTATAGGGGATTGCGTCTTGTCTATGTCTATTGGTTTTGTCGCTTTCCTTTATGTATGAGATCGTTGCAAAGCATCGAGATCAATTTTGAACAAAACCAGATCGTTTTAATAGCCCTGGTAATGAGCCTGTACCCCTTTTCTGTTAATCCATACGAAACCTCATGAAGGGTTTAACATCCTTTTCATAAAGAATCTACATGCTTAAAGAAAAAATAAAACATGCCATCAGTTTTATTGGCGAGACTTCCAGTTTCCAATTCCCGGATAAAATCGGACAATCTAAGAACTGATCATCCCTAATGTTAAATTTGTGTCTTGAGTTTGAGGCCGCTTAAGAAATCCACTTCCCTATTTGGTTGATTTCGGATGCAGGGATTCCCGGTTATTGGCTAAGCATAAATAGAGAAATAAAGAAGGCCACTAAAAGACAAAATTGAGGCACATTTTCTTTTATTATAGCTATTTCTTTTAGAGGGGCAGAAAGGACATTGTCCAAGAAAGAAACGAGGAAGGAAAAACTTACAAAAAAGTCCTAAACCTATTGCACTTTTGCTAAATCAATCCTAAATCTTTTAAGTTTGTTAATTCAATCCTAAACCTTTTTACTTCTTTCCAATTCAGTCCTAAAACTTTTCACTTCTTATCGATTGAGTTTATTTGGCGTCCGGTACGCGAAAAAAATTTTAAAATTTTTTGAATTTTTTTCTTTTTCTTTCGATTTTCCCTCCGGCCGGTTATCAGCAAAGCTCACCCCCTATCGGCCCTTTGGCGTGGGGGCCGACCGCCATCGCTAGGTTTCACTTGCCCAACGACGGCGAAGTCGGCCTCGCCATGGCTGGGCGAGGTCGACCTTGCCTTGGCCCGGCGATGAGGCCCGGCGGAGGTCGACCTCGTTGGCTCGCACCACGACCGGCTAGAGGGAAAACGCAGAAAAAAATATTAAAATTTGAAAAAAATTATTTAAAAATTATCACATCAAATTAAAACATCAAAAAAATGAAAATGGACTGAATTGGTAAGAAGAAAAAGGGTTTATGATTGAATTGGTAAATTTAAAAGGTTTAGAACTGAATTGGTAAAAATACAATAGATTTAGGATTTTTTGACAATTATCTGAGCAAGCAAGGGTCATTTGCTTTTGTTTCTATCTCCTGTAGAAGCCGTAAAAAGTGGCTTGCAAAAAGAGGACTCTGCCATGTGTATATATATATATATATATAGAGCGTTGCCGAACGGTAAAAAGGTTTTATTCATTGAATAGCTGCACAATCCGAGAGCTGCGTGAAGTCGCACAGTGCTCAAGACGAGCTGCACGAAGAAGAAAGGAAAAGAACGTCGCAAGGCACGTTCTTGTTACGAGCCGTACGTGAGCATTTTGCTTTGGACTTGAACATGCAGTGATTTGTGTAGTGAATTTATTTCGTGTTGATTATTCGTAAACATTTTGGGTTTGGATTTGAATCTAAGTGTGAAAAACACTCGAGCGTTTGAGCGAATTGTAATTCTGAATTTTCAATTATAGTGAATTATTTGTGATTGGCTTTTTCGTAAATATAAATATTGATATCCGAATTTAATTACGTAAATATTTAATATTTTTTTATCGTTGATCGTTTATTTTTTTAATATTTTCGTATTGATTTGATTGGTAAGATTACGTCAATTCCGCGTTTTATTCTAACACCTAATATAAATAAATGAATGCGAGGGTTGTGTGACAGAGATGGTTGGTTCGAGGAAAGGGACGATGATAGTCCATTAATGAAAGCAGGGAAGGGACTCGTCAAAGCTGAATATAGGAGGGCCTGATCAGATGATCTGCAAAAGTGTCTGTGCTTTGCTTTGGGACATCCCAAATCGAGCCCTTCCCGAGGCTCAATTACTCACCGCTTCGTCCGATGTCGAGTCCTCATTACTTTTCCTCCCTCGACTTTTACCTTGGTGGACGGATTCGAGAAGTGACCGAAGAACGAACAACAGGTCCAGGACAGAACCAGAAAAGAACAGGAAGGACGACCACCACACGTTCAGACGGAAGGGGAGTCGAGAATGTCCAATTCAAAAAGAGATTAGAAAAGACAACCGGTTCACAGGCTTCACGTTGCAGAGCACGCGATGGTCGCGCCTGGGGGAAGAGAGAAGAAAATCATCATGTGCAGGTCCATCGTAACCCAAACAGTATGACGCGAACCCTACATACATTCCCAGACACAAACCATCCATATATCTTCTTATGTTTTGCGAAGGCGCTCCGTGTGTCGGTGCATATACTCCGTTGCTTTTCTTGTTTTCGTGTGTGTAAACAAAATGCAGGAACGGTATTACTTTATTCGCTTGCTAATCATCAATTTTTTAACCCAGAAGTGCTTGCATCCTGTGCATGCTTTTTTCGTTGGGGAGATCACTGCTCGAATGGTGATGTGGAGATGGGAAGAGACAAGACAAGTTTTTAAGGAAAAGACATCGTTGGAAAGAAAACTGCTTCTACAGTTCTAGTCGTTCGATACACTACAAAAATCCCCAAACTAAAAAACAAAGAACAAATCATAGTTTACAAGTAACGTTTCCTTCCAAATTGAGCTTGAAATTTTCCACTATGTTTCTCTTTCGCTCAATAAGGAGGACGAGAGGCAGCATTCGCTGCACCAGCCCAAGGCATTAACTCGGGAGACGTCGCCTGACCACTCAAACCCCCTCCTCCGCAGTAGAGGCCGCCGGCCGCGGCGGCGGAACTAGGGCAAGAAGGAGGGTCGCTTCCCCCGCCGCGGCCGCCGCCAATACAAGGCTTGGTCTCCTGATGATCGCCACCTTCTTCGTCACCTCCAGATGGAAACCTGTGGAAGCTGGGGCTCACGAACGTCGCCGCTGCGACCACCACGGGCGTCGCTGCCACCACCTTCCCTCCCACCACTCCTCCGAACACCTGCCCTTGAGCCCCCGCGAGAGTTATCCCAAAATGGCTCGAGCCCTCCTGACGACACAGCTGTTTCGCGGGTCTGTCATTCTTGGACTCGTTATTGTCGTTCTTGTCGTTAATGCAACCGCCCAGGACAGACCCGCTCAGGGAGAGGAGGTTGAAGGGCCCGCGGAGGGACAGCGGCGGAGCGTGGGGCAGGGGGTGGCGGAGCGTGACTTCCGAGACGGAGCCGGATCCGCTGAGGACGGCGAGGCCCATGCGCCGCCTGAGCGCGAAGGACGTGAGGGCGCTGACGACGTCGGAGCCGGCGGAGATCTCGAGGACGACGGGCCTCATGGCGGAGGAGGAGGAGGAGGAGCCGGAGGAGCCTTGGGCGGCGACGACGACGACGGGTGGTTTGGGCTTATTCTTGGACCCGGGTGGCCTTCCTCGCGGCTTCTTCTTGGTGGCGGTCGATGATACGAGCTCGCGGGTGATGGCAGCCTTCTCGGGGGTGGTGGCGGCGGCGGGTGGAGGGAGGGCGAGAGGAGTGAGGCGGTGGCCGGAGGCGTCGTCCTCGGAGGAGGAGGAGGAGTGGGGGTGCGAGAGGGAGAGGGCGGCGGTGTTGCCGCGGCCCGCCATGGTGTAGGACGGCGGCGGCGGCAGCGGTCTTCAAGAGAGAGAGAGAGAGAGAGAGAGAGAGAGTGCGTGTGAGTTCGAGGGAGAGGGAGAGCGAGAGGGTGTGGAGTCTTTCGCGCTCTTTGAGGGTCAACTCTATATAGTCACGAGGCGGTATGATGGACACTTGTTCTTATGGATTAGGGTGTATAAACTATAAACGACGTCCACGAGGTGAAAAATGAATTGTGTGCAAAATTAAAAATAAAATAAAAGAGATGAATTTGATCTTCCTCGGATCTCGAATGGTAGATTATAATTGAATATGTACATTTTGAAGTCGCCGAAACTTTGTTAATTGGATGTCTAAATTTTTATCATGTGTCATTTTATGTTTAGGTAACCGTTATGATAAATATTCGATACTAAAAAGGTTGTCAATGAGTATTCAAAATTGGGGGTGATCGGTTTACAGGCGGTTTTGTTCTAATCCAGGAATCGGAAACCGAACCAGAGGGACGGTTCCTAGTTTATGAAACTGTGAGTCGGACCGAAGCCTCCAAAATCGGACTGACTAGGTGGGCCAATGGAACCGATTTCATGTTTTGTTTTTTTTTTTCTTTCTCGATTTGTTGGTACATTGCAGCCAATGGAAGTTTCGACACTTTCGTTTCATGGCCGAGCTCTTCTTGTTGCACACTCTTATCTCTCCGTCTCTCCTTCTCTCTCTGAAGCTCGGGGGCTTTTTGAAGCTTTGGCGCCATTTAGGGTCTATTTAGTAACGTTTACATTTTTTTTTTTTTTCTGTTCTTTTTGTTTCCTAATGGAAAAAAGAACAAAACCGTTTATTTAGTAAAAAAAATTTATTGTTTTGTTTTGGAATAAAAAGTGTTCTAGAAATAGATTTGGAAAATGTAAATAAGAAGAAAAAAAAATACTTTTCTTTTTAACAAAAAAAAAAAAAAGCGATTTTTTTCTAAAATTCTCCAAAAATAAGAAACAATCCATCGGCCGCAACCCACCCACCGCCACCTCTAAGCTATCCTTCGCGCCACCTACCCGGCCACCTTACGCCCCGCTATAGCCAGCCAGCTCACCGCCTCACCCCATTGGCCGCCTCTTGCCCACTCACGCCATGCGGCTTATTCGCCTCTTCTTAGTTGACCATTGTTCTCACCCGTGGCTGTCCAACCACCCGGCGTCGGCCCCACCACCGGCACGCTTCGCCACCAACCCGCCACCATCCTCCACCGTTGATCATTGTGCTCCATCGTGCTCCATCACCCAATGCCACCAACCACCTCTAACCGGCCACCCAGCCACCTTCCCAGCCAACCACCCGGCGCCATTTTTCGCCACCGATCCACCCACCACCGGTCGCCTTCCTCCGCCACCGTGGGTCACCCACCATTGACCGCCATCCTCCACCAGCCCCCCATTGTGCTCCATCGCTCCTTGGCAAGGGTCACCACCCCCCTGGATTATGCCCTAAACGCCGTTTCTAATAAAAAATTTTATGCAGTTACTAAATACTATTTTTTGCTCGACGGCAGGTCAATAGAAATAGAAAAAACTATTTCAATCAAAAATTATTTCGAGAACAAAAACGTTTTATCCCACCCTTAGTCCAATGGCAATGCCCTCAAATCAAGAATAGACGGAGCTGGGAGCTGCTGTTGCTTCGTGTGATCGAGGATCACGCGAGGAATGGAATTGCACGGTCTCCATTAGGAAGCTTTAAGGTTAGGGTTTTGCAGGTTCCCTTCCTCAGGCAATCGAATAGCTTCTTCACGGGAACATCCCGAGGCACACATCGTCATTACCATTTGTCCTCCAGCCCCCCAGTTGCTCTCTGGCTGTTGATCTTTAGGGAGAGGGAGGCCTCGTGCGTAGGGAGGCGAGTAGGGTTTTAAACTTTCTATCCATGGAATAAAATGGATTATTAGGGTGGGTGGATTCCGCCCTAAAAATCATCGTTTTCTAATAAAAACTAAATTTTCCGAACCACCTGAAATTGCCGATCCGGTTACTAAATTCTCAAACTGGGTTATTTTTTGCTCACTCGATAATTGAGACACTTTGTCAAGAAATTCTAGAAATAAAAAAAAAACTTGATTTTTAATCAAAAATTATTTAATGAAAAGTAAAAATTTTCGTTGGTATATTAACAAGTGTCTTTAAGACCTTAGTCCAATGGCAATGCCCTCAAATCAAGAATAGACGGAGTCTAATAAACCTATTTTAGTATTCTAGTGTGATCGAGGATCACGCGAGGAATGGAATTATGCACTAAGGTCTCCATTAGGAAAATTAAGGTTAGGGTTTTTGCAGGTTTCGTTCCTCAGACAATCGAATAGCTTCTTCACGGGAACATTCCGAGGCACACATCATCATTACATCAATTATTTGTTTTTTTGTAAAAGCGATACATTGATTATTTTTTAGAAAATATTTTTCAAATCACTTATTTTCTTTGAAATGAACGTATCTAGATGGGGAGCAAGAGCAATAATCTACATTGGTCGCTCTCATGACAAACCACGACAAAACATCTCACAGTTGCAATACCTCAAAAGCGATAGCTTTTATCTATTTTTTGACCTCAATTCCACACTTTGCTACTTTTCACCCAACCCAAAATCAACTTTTACCGTTGCGAATTATATTCAACGAAGTGGATTAAAATAGTGAAGAAGTGATAAGGTATGTTGAGGATTTTTTTAATTTGTTTCGATTTTTCTTTTTCTAATTATACACTTTACTTATTACATTCTTAGTTATAAATGTAATATTGAATATTTCTCTGTTTATTAAAATAATATATTACATGAATTTGAGTAGAATAAAGGTTGTCTTACCTCTTGATCAGGATTTCACAAAGATTGAATTACTTTCTTGTATTGCACTCTTTAATTAATGCGTCTTTACTCATACTGTTTCTAACCTAAAGTTTCTATTCCGACACGTATTGCAACCACATGATTTCAGTTACGACGGAGTAGGTAATATGAATTGCATTCTCTTTTTATCCTTTTTATTTTAAATATGGAAAGTGTAGAATCGGTGATCTCCCTTTTTTTTTTTTTGGTGATTTTCTCGCCAAATAATAGGGTTCCAAATAATAACGAGATAAAAAATGAATTACGTGGATGATTGATGTAACAAATAGATTGTCACGTAAAACTTTAGTTTTAATCATACCTACGTCTTCCTCCTTTTTTACATTGGGCATATTACTAGTTTCACTTTTTGCACAATTAAAAAAAAAGTCACTATATACCAAATTTCTATTATTTTGATATTTTTCCTTATCTAAATTCAACCATATGACGGACTTTACGATACATTTGTTCATTTCCCATGATTGTATAGCATACTTTATAATTCAGCTTTGTATATTACGAATACAATTCAACAATATGATTGATTACAAGTCATTTTGCAGGAATCTTAACCAATGAAAGACGACTCTTTTTTAGTAAATTGTTTTCATACATGATTCAGATAATTTTATTATTAACTTGGACGGTTAACATTATCAAGATAAAAATTGCTCAAGGTACAAATTTTGTTTGGTGGGCTTTTCGCATCTAAATAAATTATATAAGGTTTTTGCCTTTCTCTAGACAAATGATTTGATTTTTTTTTACAATAGTAATCATTGGACTTCCTTTCATAACTAATGCATCGGAACATCACACGTGGTAATATTACAGATTTTCAATATAATGCTGCCGAATAATATCCCGAGATGCTTAAAAGGACAATTGTGGCAACAGCTTTCTTAGTTTGCTCTCTGGCTGTTGAATTTTAGGGAGAGGGAGGCGATTCGTGCGTTGGGAGGCGAGTAGGGTTTTAAACTTTCTATATAAATTTTTAAGAAATAAAATAAAATAAAAAAACAATCCGGTTCGGATGGTTAGGGTGGGTGGATTCCGCACATGAAATCGGAAATCGGACTGAAGATCATCGGGTCCAATTCTTTATAACCGAGAACTGAATAGGTATTCCCGAGAACCACCCAAACTAGCCGATCCGGTTCAATTCGAGCGGTTCTCAAACTAGGCGATTCCTTTTGCTCACTCATAATTGAGACACTCCTTGTCAAGTGAATTTTATTTGAAATAAATTAATATTTAAAACATTGATTTTTTAATAAACGAAGGCAATATATGTAATGAAAAGTATAAGATTTTCTTAATTGTATACTTAACAAGTGTCTTTAAGACACTCATTAACAAAATCCTCTATACATGAAATGTGCATTTTTACACCTACTGATTGTTTTTAAATAATTATGATAAAGTAGTCTAATAAACCTATTTTAGTATATCTAGCATTATTTATTTTTTTCATAAGCAACAGTTTTTCAGATATGCAGAAATATAAAAAATTATGACACTAAGGGTGTGTTCGTTCCATGAAAAATGAGTAATTTGGAAAATATTTTCTGAAAAACTGATTGCTTATATCGTTTAGAAAAATTAGTCAATAGATGATAGTTTCATTATCGATTATAATATATGCCTAATTATTTTCGTGGACAATGAAAAAAATTTCAATTATTTATTTTTATGTAAGCGATACAATTGATTATTTTTTAGAAAATATTTTTCAAATCACTTATTTTCTTTGAAATGAACGTATCTAGATGGGGAGCAAGAGCAATAATCTACATTGGTCGCTCTCATGACAAACCACGACAAAACATCTCACAGTTGCAATACCTCAAAAGCGATAGCCTTTATCTATTTTTTGACCTCAATTCCACACTTTGCTACTTTTCACCCAACCCAAAATTAACTTTTACCGTTGGGAATTATATTCAACGAAGTGGATTGAAATAGTGAAGAATTGATAAGGTATGTTGAGGATTTTTTAAATTTGTTTCGATTTTTCTTTTTCTAATTATACACTCTACTTATTACATTCGTAGTTATAAATGTAATATTGAATATTTCTCTGTTTATTAAAATAATATATTACATGAATTTGAGTAGAATAAAGGTTGTCTTACCTCTTGATCGGGATTTCACAAAGATTGAATTACTTTCTTGTATTGCACTCTTTAATTAATGCGTCTTTACTCATACTGTTTCTAACCTAAAGTTTCTATTCCGACAAGTATTGCAACCACATGTTTTCAATTACGACGGAGTAGGTAATATGAATTGCATTTTCTTTTTATCCTTTTTATTTTAAATATGGAAAGTGTAGAATCGGTGATCTTCCTCTTTTTTTTTTTCGGTGATTTTCTCGCCAAATAATAGGGTCCAAATAATAACGAGATAAAAAATGATTGACGTGGATGATTGATGTAGCAAATAGATTGTCACGTAAAACTTTAGTGTTAATCATACCTACGTCTTCCTCCTTTTTTATACTAGTTTCACTTTTTGCACAATAAAAAAAAAAGTCACTATATACCAATTTTCTATTATTTTGATATTTTTCCTTATCTAAATTCAACCACTCCTGATGCTTTCTCACGGACTTTACGATACATTTGCTCATTTCCCATGATTGTATAGCATACTTTATAATTCAGCTTTGTATATTACGAATACAATTCAATAATATGATTGATTACAAGTCATTTTGCACCAGTTCGTGAATCTTAACCAATGAAAGATGACTCTTTTTTAGTAAATTGTTTTTCATACATGATTCGGATAATTTTATTATTAACTTGGAACGTTAACATTATCAAGATAAAAATGCTCACGAGTACAAATTTTGTTTGGTGGGCTACTCGTTCGCTCGATCTAAATAAATTATATAAGACTGCTTGACAAATTTGCCTTTCTCTGGACAAATGATTTGATTTTTTTACAATAGTAAGATCATTGGACTTCCTTTACATAACTAATGCATCGCGTGCATCACACGTGGTAATATTACAGATTTTCAATATAATGCTGCCGAATAATATCCCGAGATACTTTTTAACACGCATGCCTTTATACCGTGCATATAATTTCAAAGGATGCATCAGAAAGCCTTTGAAGTGTTACATTTTCCTCGAACACCCATCGAGAGCGGGGACTATATCAATATACTCACGTAGTTGGCGATTTCATCTCAATTGACCCCTTATCACACCGGCTGCACAAATCTTTACCACGTCCCGCGCTTTATCAAGATCCCCTCGAAGTTGATGACTCCGTTGCCGTCGTTGTCCAAGAAAGAGTTGCGCCGGCCCGTGAGATGAAGTCGTGGACTTCATTGGGTACTTTGAAACAAGCCCTACTACTTTCTCCCGCATTTTTCGAAGGTCTTGCTTGAAATCATTTCTAACATTCGATCGTGAACGCCATGGAAGCTTTCGATGCGCTGTTAAAAGATGTTCAATTTTAAAATACGTGAATAATTAATACGCCGAGAACGATACGGCGGTTTTTTTTATCTTATTTTATTTTAATGGTCATCGCGCAAGATTTTCACCTGTACGGACCCTGGCTCGAATTCGAAAGTACAGACGAAGCATGTTCGGCTACTCAACTCGATCAAAATCAAACGAGCGGATATGTCCAATATCCAATAAAAAAAAGATTTCTTCTTCTTCGTCCCCAGTTTTTTTTTTGCAATTTCTCGAAAACTAAAAAGTGATGACGTGTACTTTGGTCGGCACATGAACCAGGCCTATGGCTAATGCCTAGCCTAGCCTGGCGGTCTAGGCTCTAGCAAACACTGGCCCTGCGTGGCCAATTTAAAGGCGCGGGACCGGGGACCACCCGCCTTCCCCGGTGTTGACCGGTCAACGGAAATTGATTTTCTTAATAACGTTAAATATTTTACATAAAATTTCAATTCTATTCCGCCCTCTTTTTCTATAAGGAAAGCTGTCAACTTTCTCTCTGGTATGTCCATTAGAGCTCGCGCCGTGTTGATAATATCGTAAGATGCCGGCGACAATTTTTGGACGCTTGAGCAGATTTGGGAGTTTTGAGTGAAAGTCGAGAATTTTGTTGGACGCATAAAAATTTTGGATCAGACTTGAAAAATCTCGTAAGCTGAAGACAAAATGAAAATCGATCCCGCTTCAAATCTCATAAAACCAAGCGATATTCATTTATAAACGGTAAAAGCAATTACGAAATAATTAGTAGTTTCGCAATATGATCCCGGTTGGTTTAGGTTCCGAGAAGGCCGAAACCGAACGGAACTACCAAAAAGGGTGTGGCTTAATTTGTGAGCCGTTGATTCCCGGAAAAAAAAAAAAAAAAGAGTACCGTGGATCCAACTCGGTTCGGTTCGGTTTAGTGGTCGAACCGCGATTTTGTTTGCCCTTACGGATATTATAAAAGCGAATCTAACGCTTTGGGCGCTTCTCAAGATCAATTCCTCAATCGTGCCGTACTCATCACGTTCGTTTCATCGCGGTGTTCTTGTAAAGTGATGGTCTTTTGGAGCTCGGATCTCGACGAAGAGACGGCGCGACGAAGCCTCGATCGGTCCTTTTCCTGTTTTCGCCAACCCAATACGAATGAGTCCATGATTGCGTCTGTTCTTGGCCCATCGGACCAAGATGGGTTACCCTCGAGGCAAAGTGTTCTCGGGGCTTGAGTCCGCACCCGATGCACGAGGACGAGATGGCTTGCACGCGTTTCTGAGGATCGGTTGGGCCGCCGAACGTTCGGGCTACATGTCCGGTTTCGCCGGTCGGGGGTGGTTTCGGCCCGCCGTCTCAGGGAGCTCGATCTATCAACGGCGGTCGATCGCTTTAATGCCCCCCCGTTCGATTGCAAAGCTCCCGGTGCTGGACACTCGGCACTAGCGAGCCGAGATACGTGGCCGGAGAGATCCGAACGCGGATGGGCTCTTGCACACGTCGTGGTTCGCCACGGGCCCGTGCTCCGTTTCGCCCCGTTTTAGTAGCGTTTATCCCCTCCAGCCCCCTTTTGGTGCGGTGGCGTTTTTGGGTTGCTTTCGGCCTAAAAGAAGTCTCTCTCTCTCTCTCTCTCTCTCTCTCTTTTTGGGTACTCATTGCGACGCTGGCTCGCACGACGTGACGTCGTGGAAATACAAAGAGGCATTGGGAAGATGGAGAGAAAGGACGACTGGTCCTCCTCACCAAACTCACTTCCACGGCAATAGAGCAAGCAAGAGACATCACATGCATGGGCGCAATTGGCCCCCCCCCCCCGAATTGCCATCTCGCACTTCCCCCTTCTCTTTCTTCTCCTCTTTTTCGCCCGCGTCGAAATACCCCGCGTCACTGAACTTCTTCACGTGCCGATCCTTCGATCACGCGAGGCGAGAGTGTAGCAAGCGAGATTCGGACTCGAGACCCGCTACCGATCGATCCCCGTCATCGACGTCCGCTTCATCAAAGAACGATTCGCGAAATATCGTACAACGGGCTTTCTCACGTCGATCAAAAAGGAAACAAGGGAGGATAATAATACAAGTCTTCTCATCCTTTTCAAATTTTATCTCTTCGTCCACGGCAACGGAGCTATTTGGTTTAGCTTTTGGAAAATGTATTTGGCAAAATGCAAATACCTTTGAGCTAAAAAGGTTTTCCGAAATGTAAATGGTGTCTGGTAATATATATTTTAAAGTCACATTTGAAAGCAACTTTGGCCTAAATACTGTTTGGTAAAAATTATATGTAAAAAACTTTTGTTGATATTAAAAAACAAAAAAAAAAAAAGCTAGCAATCGACCACCACCGCCACCACCATCGGGCCGATCCGGTCGCCGACGACCTCAGGCGGCGTCGTCCGACCTCGGCGACCGCCGCCTGAGGCCACGCGACCCCAAGCGGTGGTCGCCTGGGGCTCAGGCAACCCCGGCGACCACCGCCTAGGGGTCGCGCGACCCCGGCAACCTCCGTTGGACCTCAAGCGGCGGTCGCCGGGGTCGCGCGGCCCCCGAGCGACGGTCGCCGGATCAGCTCCTTGGAAGACGATGAGCAGTGCGTGATGAATAGTGCTCGATTACATTCCGAAAATGCAACTTCTCAAAGCTCCTCATGGGCTCCATTCAGCCAAAGGCCCTCGGAAAGCTTTGGAGATGCAGTTGCATCTCCTCAAGACTTCCCAAAAAATTTGCCAAACAACTTCGCATTTGCACAAAAAAACTTTAGACCTCAAAAGCAGCATTTGAAAGCTGAACCAAACAGGCCCAACGTCCGATTGCAAAATTGGGTTGTTCCTCGGATTCCATTTTTGCTCACTGCAGGCTTTTTACGTCTTCTTGTGGGAGGTTTCGTGTCCTACCTTGTTTGAAATGCCAATGG
Source organism: Syzygium grande (assembly GCA_024733475.1). Taxonomy (NCBI): domain Eukaryota; kingdom Viridiplantae; phylum Streptophyta; class Magnoliopsida; order Myrtales; family Myrtaceae; genus Syzygium; species Syzygium grande. Next base: position 29,339,703 of record JAMXDD010000007.1, read on the forward strand.
CCATTCGACAGAAAATGTGGGGGGGGAATGTACCCCACCACCCACCACGGGGCACGAACTCCTCCCCCGATTGTTTCTTGTACATACTGGGCTTTTAAGTTTCAAACATTGGATCATGACTTTGGATCATCCACGGTCCTTCCCTTTGACAACGGGTCGCTCCCTTAGAATATAGAGGACCTAACTTTTTCTCATTTTCGCCAGCGTCCCATCCTAAACAAATCTTTCGAACTTTGGGTCGAATCTCAATTCTGCCTCGAGAAATTCTCGACTTTCAATGTAGTTCCAAAATCTGTCCACGCGTCTAAAACCCGTCGTTGTTTCCGTACGAAAGTTGGGTGTTGGTGAGGACACGGGTTCCGATAATGGATCTCGAACCGGCACCGATGTTGTCAATTTTGGTGAAACCAGTGGCGATATTTCGATGCGTGGGTAGATTTTGGGGCCAGGGTGAAAGATAGGATCTCTTTTTTTTTGACAAAATAAAAGTTCGTGACAGAGTTGGGATTGAACTTGATGCGTTTGTTTCACGAAAAATAAAATGATTCAGAAAACATTTTTCCTAATGATGATGACCGTCACGTGTCGCCCGGATCCGGGCCCGGCGGGGCCCTCGCCCCGCGGGTGAAATGGGCGAGCTCAAGCTCGCCGGCAAGGGCTATTTTTCGACCAAAAAAAAAAATATTTTCGATGGAAAAAAAAATTTCCATAATTTTTCGACTAAAAAAAAAATTATAGTTTCAAATGAAAAAAAATTCGTCGGAAAAAAAAATTCGTTTCCAACGAATTTAGCCACGAGTTTTCCAATGAAATTTTTCAACGAAAAAAATTTGTTGCAAATTTCCAAATCGAAAATTAAAATTTTTCGTTGGAAAATTTTCCGACGACGAATTACCAACGAATTTTTTTTCGTTGGAAAATTCGTTGGAAATTCCTTTCCAACGAATTTTCCAGAATTCTTCGTTGGTAATTTTGTCTGAAAAAAATCGTTTTTTTGTAGTGGGACTTGAAAAATCTCGTAAGCTGAAGACAAAATGAAAATCGATCCCGCTTCAAATCTCATAAAATGAAGCGATATTCATTTGTAAATGGTAAAAGTAATTACGAAATAATTAGTAGTTTCGCAATATGATCCCGGTTGGTTTAGGTTCCGAGAAGGCCGAAACCGAACGAAACTACCAAAAAGGGTTTGGCTTAATTTGTGAGCCGTTGATTCCCGGAAAAAAAAAAAAAAAAAAAAAGAGTACCGTGGATCCAATTCGGTTCGGTTCGGTTTAGTGGTCGAATCGCGATTTTGTTTGCCCTTACGGATATTATAAAAGCGAATCTAACGCTTTGGGCGCTTCTCAAGATCAATTCCTCAATCGTGCCGTACTCATCACGTTCGTTTCATCGCGGTGTTCTTGTAAAGTGATGGTCTTTTGGAGCTCGGATCTCGACGAAGAGACGGCGCGACGAAGCCTCGATCGGTCCTTTTCCTGTTTTCGCCAACCCAATACGAATGGCCCATCGGACCAAAGATGGGTTACCCTTGGCCCAAGGACCAAGGCTTGGTCCGCACCCTCGAGGGACGAATGGCTTCGTCCCGCCGCCTCAGGGATCGGTTGGGCGCTTTAAATGCCCCCCATGTCGATCGGAAAGCTCCCGGGGTTGCCCGGACACTCGGCACTCAGGAGCCGATCCATCATCCGCCGGTCGATCCGATCCCCCGCTCGACGTCCCGCTTCCCGATCCCGGACACTCGGCTCTGGCGAGCCGAAATATCGCACGGCGGGAGATCCGATCCCCGTCATCGACGTCCCGCTTCGTCAGAGAACGGCTCGCGAAATATTGGTTTCGTCCGCGACAACGAGTCTTCTCATCCTCTCCAAATTTTTTACGATTTCGTCCACGACAACGTCCAATTGCAAAGCTGGGCTGTTCCTCGGATTCCATTTTTTGCTCACCGCGGGCTTTTGTACGTCATCTTGTGGGAGGTTTCGTGTCCTATCTCGTTTGAAATGCCAATGGCCATTCGACAGAAAATGCTGGGGGGGCAATGTACCCCACCACCCACCACGGGGCACGAAACTCCTCCCCCGATTGTTTCTTGGCTACGGATCATCCGCGGTCCCTTCCCCTTTGACAACGGGTCGCTCGCTTAGAATATAAAGGACCTAACCTTTTTTCTCATCTTCGCCAGCGTCCCATCCTAAGCAAATCTTTCGAACTTTGAGTCGAATCTCGATTCCGTCTCGAGAAATTCTCGACTTTCGATGTAATCCGAAATCCGTCCCACGCGTCTAAAGCGAGTCGTTGTTTCCGTACGAAAGTTGGGCGTTGGTGAAGACGCGGGTTCCGATAATGGATCTCGGACCGGCACCGATGTTGTCGATTTTGGTGGAAACCGGTGGCGATATTTCGATGCGTGGGCGGATTTTGGGGGCCACGGTGAAAGATAGGATCTCCTTTTTTTTCGACAAAATGAAAGTTCGTGACAGAGTTGGGATTGAACCTGATGCGTTTGTTTCGCGAAAGATAAAATGATTCGGAAAACATTTTTCCTAAAGATGACCGTACGTGTCGCTTGAAAAAAAAATGAATGAACGAAATATATATTTTCAACAACCATGATAGTATTAAGACATAAATGGATGTTGAAAACAAAACACTTTTCGTTAAATTATTTTATCATTTATTTTTTGCAAAATAGACGGAGTTTAAAATAGTATTTTTTTTTTAAGGAAATTAGGTCCATTTTCATGCGCCACTGCCCAATTATTGCGCTCTTCAAAGCATTTTGGATGAAGAGAGAGAAGGGAAAAAGAAAAACGAAAAAGAAAAACTTTAGTCAAACGAACTTCATAATAATTTTGACCCACACCAACCCCCCAAAACAGTTAAAATAAATAAAATAAAAATAAAGGGCGCGGGTAGATAGCGGGCGCTCCTCGGCTTCCGTCCTGTCCTCGGTGTCATCATGACACGAGGCCCGTTTAATATTTAATTTTTTTTTTCAATTTTTCAATTTTTTTTTTAATTTCAAGTGGTTTTTGTTAACTTTTCCATCTTTAATATCCCAATCAATAAAGAAAAATAATTCTATAACTTGGCCTTTTTAGTATAGCACACAAATTAGATTTGTTTTAGCAAACATCGGGTGTCGTGTATGATAAATTGAAGCTTCCTAATTAGCATAAGTATAAGCTATGTAATCTAAAAGTGTATCATACCGTGACATTCTCAAACAATTCATACCGACAAAATCCATAAAACCGTTACTAGTTAGTTAATTAAAAACCATTCATACGTAACTAAAATAAAAATTAAAAAACGAATTCTCAAAAGATAAAATCACCGGTCGAGAAGAGACGGTTAGCTTTACAAGCAACGCGATGCTAATTCATGTTTTTAGTATTCCTGATATAATAAACTAGATGCTTTATGTGGCCTGAGTTGTTCTTACTATGATATGAAGATACGCATCATGAAATATTTTTAAGTGCCAATACATGCAAAAAAGGAAAAGAAATGTCGATTGTTATTAGCACTGAGAAACTAACAAAAACAATAACTTAAAATGCCAAAATATTTACCGTGCTATTTAGTAAAATTTTTGTATATAGATTTACAATCATTAAAATTTATTTGACGAAACAACCTATATCGCATTTTTTTTTCTTCCACTGCAGTCTTTTCACTACTTGGCACAACGCGTGCAAACAACACAGCACAACACGGTATACGTATATGATTTTTTTAATCAGCATCCCTACCCTAGGCACTTGCTAATTATTCAAATAACGAAAATTCTGTCATTCCCAAAGCATCTCAATAATCAAGATCAATCTGGCTCTTAAGACAATTTGCTTCCTTTTAATGTCCATTTTGTTTCAGGGATTTAAATTCTTAATTTACGTGACTAAAACAGTATGTTAACTAGGAAAGTTTTTACTACATCATGCACAATATCCAAATATTGCTAAAAAAAAATTTCTTTTTTTAACGAGAAAGGGCAAGGTTTTAGATTTTTTTTTATATTAATTCATATATTAAAAATCGAAAAATCAAGAAAAGCATATAGATGCTTACATGACACAAAGCACTCTTAATAAGAAAAAAAAAAAAACTCCCTTTTCAGACCCTAGATTACAAAAAAAATTTATAGCTGCATCCTCAACCAGAAATGTGTCAGGTTTACCTCCACCTTTGTTTTTTCCTCTTTTGACGGCAAAACAAGGTGGTAATGGGAAGTGGTGGTTGGTGTTATGATATCTCGAACATTACCATACAAGTTTTCACAATGTCCATTCGAACCATGCATGCTTTGCGAATGCGCCACTTCGCTGTAAATCTCGAACTGTGTCATCAGCAGGATCAAGAAATTTTCAAGAGAATTTTAGCGGGGGTTTTCTTATGAGCTCGGTTGTTTTCGCTTGTAAGGCACGAGAGCGGCAGCACCGAAGAGTCGAGGGAAAGATGGAAGAAACAAACGGACATCGCAAGTCATCAGTCCAGGGAGACAGAAAGCGGCCGCCCCGGATTAGACATTGGAACGGTTAACTTTGTGATTTCAGAGGACGCCCACGATGCAAGCTGGTCCCGTCTGGCTATTAGAACAGCACCGGATCGGTCGGAAGCGATCGAGGACTGGAACAAGAAGCAATAATCACCCAACACTTAAAACTTTCTTGAACCTGGAATCACGATACTTATAGCACGATGGACACAACCTAGACAATCACTCTGTCTGTTGTGGTGGCTGGTGGGCGACCATTAGACTTGACTTCAAACTCAGAGGACATATGCTCTGGGAGGTTCATAAATTAATTCAAGCACTATTGCAACAGCACTAACAAGTTAATATCCTCGCGGCCCTGCTCGACAGGATCGACGCGTGCGAAAATCGGCATCCTATTTGCGGTTACTGATCAGAAGAATGCGCGGCTACCGTAGAAAACCCGCGACTGATCCTTCCTGTTGCTGTTACTGTTGTTATTGTTCTCCAAATCCAATTTGCCTACTTGAGTCCGGATCTCGCCGGCGGCGGCCAGCTCTTCTTTGATCTCGGGCTTGTCGATGTCCATAGGGAGCTTCATTTTAGCCAGGGACTCCGTGAATTGATGCATGCTTCTCATGTACATGTCCACAATCTGCTGTTGCATCGCCGATTGCTCTGCCTCGAGATTCATGTTCGCAATTGGCGCAGAAAACACCTGGTGATGATGACCGAACTTCGCACGATCCGTGTTCACTTTCACATCCGCATCCCCTGCTTCATTGTTACTTCCCTTGATCGCTCCTTCCTCGGAATCACACTCCTCGTTCTCATTTTTCACGATCTTGATGATCTCGCACGCCTTCTTCGAAGTCGGAGTGTCAGGGCAGGCTCCACAGCCCTGGCCGGCCTCGGGATTCGCTGAATTCAACGCGTCGATGCCCGAACCTGAGCCGGACCGTGCCTTCTTCTCGACCGTTGACTCGGCCGAGTTCCGATCGTCGCTCAAGCTGGTGGTGGTCGAGCTCAGGAACCCGGAGTTCCGGCAACTCCCGTCCGGCGAGATGGAGAAGTCGGATCGCTCCAAGGCGTGATTTTGACCCATCTCGCAATCGTCGATCGCGGTCGGGGACGAGCCCAGATGGAGAAAGGACCCGAAGAACCCGCCATTGCTGTTGGGCTTCGAGCCTGAGCTCGTCGAGCCCCGACTCGCCAGGTCAAAGTACTCGGACACCATCTTCTGATTCTCCCTCACGACGCTGATTTCGGGGAACTCGATCTTGGAATACTCGACCGGGTCGGGGATCACCTCCGAGACTTTCCGGTCGAGCAGCACCACCTCGGAGCTGATCGACGAGTTGGCCGCCGAGTCGACCGGGGCCGACGCGGTGAGCTGGAGGCCGAGCCGGACCGTCCCAGCAGGGGAGTGGAAGAGTTCGGTGGACGAGAGGCTGTAGTCGCGGGTGACCTTGCCCTTGCCGGCGATCTGCGACAGCGGGACGAGGGCGAACCCGAGGAGCTGATCCTCCATGAAGTGCCGCGCGCGGCTCAGCATCCACACCTCGCACTTGAGGACCGAGTCGGGCTGCGCCACCTCGAGGACGAGGGTCTCGTTGAATTCCGGGTTCTTGCCGCCGCCGCAGGCGACGCGGGTGGAGAGGGCGTCGTCGGGGCTGTAGGTGAGGGAGAACTTGGCGTACACGTCCTGGTTGTCGTAGATGCAGATGTTGTGGATGTTCCTCGCGTGGTGGACGTGGACCTCCAGGACGCCGGCGAAGCTCGCGTCCCCGTCGCCGTCCCCGTCGCCGTCGCCGCCGACCATGCTAAAGGCCGAGGGGTGCGCGAACGAGTCCATGAATCGTTTTCTCTCGATACCCGGAGACTCAAACGCTTCTTAGGGACGGAGTTGACTCTGAGACGTCATGGACATAGTCCGATCAGCTCAGCTCAGCTCCGCTCTCGCAAGGAGGAGGCAAACGAAGTAAAAGGGTCTATTTGTGGAGCTGGCTCTCAATGAGTGGGTGCTTCCCAGGAGTGCTCGATCGCCATGATTGGTTTGATGCGTGCGTGAGAGAGAGAGAGAGAGAGAGAGAGAGAGAGAGAGAGAGAGAAAGGACTTCCGGTGGAATGAATGGCAGAAGAATCAAGAATTCGAGCTGTGTTTCACTGTTGAACTTTGGACTTTGAGAGACACAGAGAGAGAGAGACAGAGAGATGGTGGGTAGGGTAAGGTATGGTAGTAGGTGAGAATGGAGAGAGTCTAAGAAACTAAAGAAGAAGAGGAGGAGGAGGAGGAAGAAGAAAGGTGATGATGCAAATTTGAGGGATCTTTGAACATTTTTTTTTGCTTTTTTGCGTGATTATGCGTACACACTCAATATGATATTCCCTCGAAGGGCTGTCGCCTTTTCTTGCATGATGTCGAAATCTCGATTTCTCGATTTCCTTTTTCTTGATGCTGCTGCTGCTGCTACATGGGGAGGGAGGGAGGGGTGGGTGGGTGGAGGTGGAGGTGGAGGTGGAGGTGGTTTTGCTTGGCTTGCTTCCACTTCAAGCGACTCAAGGCAAGCTCTCCCAATGATTGATATCGAGTCCCTGTTGGAGGCCCCACGCTCGGGTTGGATGCTCTTTGTTAGTGTATCTCTTCTCATTTGCGTTCATGACAAAAACATGGTTTGGGTTACTATTGCTCCCTCTCGCTAATGTGACGCGACCTAGTTCAAGGGAAAAAAGCATGGTGTATTTGCAACTCTATGACTTTTGCAAACACGCCTTAGAATCTAACACATTGTTTGTGTGAACGCGGATTATGTCCTCTTGTGAAAGAAATCACTAACACGTAGTCGCGTCAATAAAGTATGTTCCCTAATTCTACGTACATTGAATTGTTCGGACAAGATTTTTGTATATTAAATCAAGACCGCGGTGAAAACGGGCCTTTCAATAGCAGTTCTGAGGTGCGAGACAGTGCACTCGTCTTTACATTGGTTAGACCGTCACAAATCACTTTTCATTGACACGACTCTAGTCTGTTTGCTAATGTAATGCCAAGTCTAATTACTATTTTTATCTGATCCGCCGTTGTTCAATATATAACGCTTCTCACCCGGCTTCTTCGAGCATACTCTGCATGAGTAGTAAATACAGTAGTACTCTCTGTTCGGCCATCAAGGACAGTTCTCTCTGGGTGACCATCTTGAACACAGAGCATGCCACATAAATGGAGCTGGTCCGCGTCGCTACTAGTTTCGGACCAGACGCTACTACTCTTCTCTCGTTCTGCCTTGACTAGGACACAATCATCTTCGGACATGGACATGATTTACCCAAGACTTCCACGAAAGCCTGTCGCATGTGACAGTTCTTTTGAGCCAACGGAATCCCCTCCCATTTTCAGTAGTTAAAAATTCAACTTCGGTTGGGCAAGTTGGTATCGACCACATGGCTAGCTCTGCTCGGACAGGGTCCCACGTCCAATGGCGTGCTTTAGGCTCTCCATCGATCACGAATTCGGCGTTTGAGAGCAAGGCAGGGGGGGTCTAACGCATTCGAGATCAACGCAGTTGGTCGAGACGTGAAGAGATTTTCAATTAAGGAATCGATTGTTATCGATTCGAATTTTAACAGCACGCAAATTGTAATCTCTTGCGCAGGCTTAGAGCCCGAGCCGGACACATACCCCTTGATTATTTAAAAAAAAAAAAAAAGGAACACATTATCCGTACGAGGACCAACCCCGCTCGCACTCCGCAAGCGAAGCCAAATGTGTTAGGTAAGTGAAACTCACGAGTCGTGATGACGCCTCCTCCAGTCGCGACTCCCAGCGCGAAATTTCTCCCTTGGTCATTTTCACAAACAGTTAGCGAGCAAAGGCGGGGCTGAAAAAAGAAGCCGGGTCGAGAATCTTCAAATTGCGAGACGACAGACTTGAGAGGGTACCCGACGACTATTACAGTAAAACCCATGGAAAACATGGGCCGGAGATGTCCTCATCCTGCACGTATCAAAATTAACAGTGTTTTCAGTTCAAAGAAGCTGCAGAATTCCTTGGAAAATCACAAAATCGAGAGAGAGCACAGAGCACGCAGCTTAGCCACATCCCCTTCCCTACGGCCCAAAAGGAAAATGACAGGCTATATGTTCCAAAGCAGGGGCAAGGTCTGGGGGTGATCGGGGCGGGTCTTCATGTCCATAGGGTGCTATAGCGGGCCGCAATTTGGCCTTTGAAGAGTGAAAAAAAAGCATTGCTTGGGGAAATTTTTGGCATTGCACCGGGAACAGAAAAGGCTGAAGCATTCTCCAGCACGTGAAGTTCTCGTACATTGGCTTCCATATAAGGCCTCGCCGCACCTATCATCATCTCCATGTATTAACATCATACTACGTCGGACTACGACTGTATTCAGCAATGAGACATGTACACTTATTAGTGTTAATAGATTTGCCAACTCCAACCAAAACCATTCCATGCCGCCTGTATTTCAGATTTTTCCGATATTTCGCGTTTCCCGCTGTATTTTCGTAAACACAAACACAATGGTTCGTCCAGCTGTAAGACGTTGATTCATCAGCCAAAATGTCTCGTAGAAATAAAGTGGTGAAGCATCCCAAATTCAGAGGGAAGCATACCACCAACCAATCAAAGGGACAAAAGGGCATAAGAATCCAGATCTTCCGTGTCTGAATTGTCAAATCAGATGCTTAGAGAACTAATTTACAGCATAATCTTTTTTATCCCACCTAAAACGGTCATTATTTCACAGCAGTCTAAGCTTATGTACAAGAGTAAGTCGAAATCAGAGCTTTCTTCACATCTCCTGCTAGAGGATCGCTTCAATCAGTTCCTTCCCAGCCTCGCCAAATGCTGCTGATGCTTGGCCGCAGCTGCCTTATCAGCTGCCTCCCGCTTCAGAGCCCTCTTCGCCCGCCTCCCGGTCCCAACTGTCTCCTTCGCTGCAACCTCCTTTTTCTTGGGCTGGCGTGACGAACTGGAAGCACCCTCATCTTGAGGGTTTGCCCGATAGACTGGCCGAGCTTCTTGGCGGCCTGCCCTGACATAACCGTTATCTCCCCACCTCCTATTCCCGATCCGGACATTAGGACTGTTGAAGTAAGCTTCTTCAAGATCATCATCCTCATCATCTACTTCGTCCTCATAGGGACAGTAGTTTTCAAGGGGGATCATGCGTGTCCTCGTAATGGACCTCTAGTGGCATGAACCATGTAGCCCTCAGAAGCAGACATACGCTCTCCTCGAACATGTAATCACGGATGCTGCAATAAATGAAACAGCATGGATCAATCATCCCTCACCCCTCTTGCTGCTCACTTTTCTTTCCAATAAACAGAATCTCCAGCGAAAAAGCCACCACACCTCTTGGTACCAAAACTTTTGTCAAACAATGTCTTCCATGACACCGAACTAAACCGTTACTAGTCCCTCACTAAATAAACTTCCAGCTTCAGTTATTTTTCATAGTTACCTTACAAGTGAAACCTCTAATAGCATTAAGAGATCCCTACCTTCCGTCCAGCGAGCGATGAACGTTGAGGAAGTCAAAAGGATGTTTACACTGAGGGCAGGTTGGTCTTTCCTTACATGAGGCCCAGCGGAGAATGCATGTCACACTGCAAAAGATAACAAAGAAGATCAGGAAAGACGTCGCGCTTTTCATAAGCATGAGAACAGCAACCCATTGCTGCCTATATTTGAACTCAAGAGTCCTACCATATGTCAGTACCTCCCATGACTTTGCAAACTAACATCTCCTCCATTTTCTAATTTTGTAAAGTCTCAAAACCTAAGCCTAAATCACGTCTTTTTATATTGCGACTTCCTACATTTCGGAAAGTAAAGAGGACAGGTGCAATCCCAATACGGAAAAGAATTAGTTCCTTAAACCATTCTAATAACACCCCCCACCTGGGAGATGGTGTGAGTCATCTCCTTCTTGTCACTAAAATGAAACACAAACCGATCTTGTGGGATGCGAATGTCACACATCTTATGATGTCAATACTGAATTGATATACCCTTGCCCTACAGCGTGACCACGACCGAAATAGACGGATACAGAGGCGACATTCTTTACAAAGGTTCGGACAAAAGATAACAGCCAGGGAAACAATGTGCTTCAGCCCATAATCACAAATTCAAATGGCAAGTGGGTTTCAAACAAACCAGTAGGCGTGCTCGCAACCTTTTACAAGGGCAGTTTCTTGGAGCGCAATCTTCTCCAAGCATATCGCGCAAGCCCCTCCATGATTAGCATAATCATGGCTCATTGTAGCAATCGGCATTTTCTCCTGAATATCAGGAACACAAGAGCTCAAAGATTCAACTAACTGCTTAACACCTATCTACTATAAGGACAGAGACCCCCATGGTAGGTGCATCCGAGCAAACTCTAGGGCAAGACCATGATCTGACCATCATTTTTAAAGAATCACCAAAAATCTCCAAACCCAGAAAAGCAATCTCCAATTCCCATCAAACAAAGCAAGAAACGGACCACCAGAGCTCCCCATATCAAACCCCAGTTGAGCCAACACGGAGCACTAGAATCCCTAAGCCCAGCAAGAGTCAAATCCCACCAAACCCCCGAAGCATCACTCTTAACGTTTAGCAATCAAAACTCATCCACTCACGACGCAAACAAAATCAAACAGGAACAAGAAACAGGACCCATTTCTCCAAACCGCTCCCAGATCTAATCCGAGGAATAAAAAAGAAGAAGAGAAAAACCCAGCAACACGACGAAGCACCCCCGAATTGAACCGGAGAGAGACGTACCTGATCGGTAACCGACGAATCTTGAAGGGCGTTGACCACGCTGTCGCCATCGAGTTGGACGGCTGCGGCCATGTCGATCCGGCGGGCGGGCGGACGGGCGGAAGAAACGATTCGGGCTTGCAGGAACAAACAGGGGAAGAACAGAGCCCCGATTTCGCCCTACTAATTTACAAATCTAAAAGACCCAACAGAGCACAAAGGAGATAAAGAATAAACGAATAGGGAGCGCTCCTTCCTGTACAGAGCACAGGAGAGCGAGAGAGAGAGAGAGAGAGAGAAAGATAATGCTCTGAGAATGATTCCGATTCCAAAACCACAGACAAACAGAGGAGAGAGAAACAGAGGAGACGAGAGCTCCCCTTTAATGGAGGAGGATGCTAGGGCGTAGACGAGATGTGGACGATATAAAAAGCGGTACATCAATGGCAAAAAAAAAGATTTGCATTAAAAAAAAATGACGTTTTTTTTTTTGGTGGGGAGGGGGTCCAAACATTAAAAATGAATTTTTTATGATAGAAGAAGTCGCCGATTTTGATGATTTTTTTTTTTTTATCAATAGTTTTTCCCGGCTCCGCTGTAAATTTGAGGCGGTCCCTGTGGTTTCCCGAAACGGCGCCTTCGTTTTTTATTCTTCCTCCAATTTTTCCCAACGCGCGCTGAAATCGAACGGTGACGGATCTCGGCCCTGGAGATCGAAATTCATCGAACGGTTCGGATCTCTCCGTTGACGGGTCGCCGGTTCGGAATTCATGAGGAGCGGGGCGGGGCTCGACCTTGGGGCGCAAGGCGGCGGCGGCGGCGGCACCTATTTCCCTTTTTCTTTTCCCCTTTTTTATTATTATTCAATTCATTTTCCCTCCTCTCTTTTCTCATTTTAGATTTGAGTTTATTGCGTAAAAAATCTCAAACTGACACTCTTATGATAAATTTAACCTAAATTAATTTTTTGATCATAAAAAATCTAATATTAGTACACTTATTGTAAATTTACCATAAATTAATTTAACTCATTATGAAAAAATTACTATCCGTTAATTTCCGTTAATTGGATTAATATCACGAAAAATCACAAATTGTACATCTGTGACAAACAGATGAGTAAAATCTCAAATTGGTATACTAGTCAACTGTCACGTGTTGTATAAATCAATAGTTTGACAGTAAAATTTAACAAAAATTAAAAAAAGATAAATTTATCATAGGTACATCGATTTGAAATTTTTTATTATTATTTAAATTTTTTTCGTGGCATTAACTCTTTAGATTTTTCATTTTCATCTAAATTCAAGGGGGCAGTCGATCCCACGCGCTTGCCGTTGCTTGCAGACTTTCTTCTTTGACCTGATCCGAAACTTCCCGCAATTCGCGAAACGGTGCCGTCGTTGGAGAACAGCTGCCAGTACAATTCGTACACGTGAACGGTGCACGTGAGACGCTGGGTTTTGAATTGGGGGAACAAAGAACTTTTTGGCGAATATGCCTCGTTTCGTAAGCATGGGAGATCGCGGAATATGCTGGAGACCTTTTGCTAGGTTGCACGGCTCTATGATCTTACCTAATACTGCAAATTAGTTCCAATATTAACCCTTGATAAACAACTAAATCATCTATATCACTATTCATCTAAATTAAGGGAAAATTGAGTTTTCCCTCGGTCGACGATTAGTTTATCGAGTTCCGTCTTATTTTATTATAATTTTAAATACTTTGTATTTTTTGATTTGTACGCTCAAGTGAACTGAAAAGATGTACGGTACTTGTTATCAAGCAAGGGAATTGAACCAGAGAGAGATAGGGCGCGTATGGAATCCATTCTGGAGTAGAAATTCTGCTCCAGAATCGTCCGAATGTAAATCGTTTGTTAAAAAGTTTCCAAAATACATTCTGGAGCAATTTTTGCATTCTGGAATAAAAATGGGTTTGTTAAAAATGCTTGATTCCATAATGAGTTTTGAGCAAGAAAAAGAGAAGCTATTTTTTGTAGCTTCTCTCTTCCAGAATGCATTTTCCCTATTTTCTCTCTTTTTCTCACTAGTTTTTTTTTTCAAAAAATGCATAAAAATTGGAAAATTCTAGAAAAATTCATAAAAATTTCCAGAAAATAAAAAAATTCAAATTTCGGGAGAATAGGAAATTTGGTGAAATTTTTTTAAATATAAAAAATTAAAAAATTTAAAAATTTCACAAAATGGCTTAGAATACCTTTGGGTACTCACTTTGAGTGAAATTTAATTTTTTTGAGTTGCCCAAAAAAATAAAAAATTTCACAAAATGGCTTAAAATACCTTTGGGCACCCACTTTGAGTGAAATTTATTTTTTTGAGGTGCCCAAAAAAATAAAAAATTTCAAAACTTCACAAGATGGCTTAAAATACTTTTGAGCACCCACTTTGAGTGAAATTTAATTTTTTTTAGGCGCCCAAAAAAATCAAAAATTTCAAAACTTCACAAAATGATTTAGAATACCTTTGGACACCCACTTTAAGTGAAATTTATTTTTTTTGAGGTGCCCAAAAAAATAAAAATAGATTTCTGTTCCAGAAATCAATTTCTGGAGTAGAATTAGTTATGTTTTATCAAACAGATTTCTCCTCCAAAAATCAATTTCCGGCAAGAATTTCGGAAATCAATTTATGGCAAGAATTTGATTTTCGGAGTAGAATGGTTACCATTCGCGCCCATAGCGGCCGATGCTAGGATGAATTTAATTTGTCTAGGATTTTATGGCAAGTTCGTGTACTGTACAGATGAACTCGGGAGACTCGATGTATCGGCATTTTGCTTGAGAACGCACTGCACAGACAAATTGTAATTAGCTTAAGTTGTGTTTCAATTTTGAGGATTATATTATTTTTTATGATTGATTTCAAGAATAGTCATACCAAAAATATCGGAAATCTTGAACACTAGCGGACAAATCGCACCTCTATGCCTCTGTGGAATGTTGTCATAGTGCCCTCGTGAATAATATAAATAAGTTTTCGAAAGGTCTGGTGTGCCTACATCTTGCAACAAACACATTATTATTATTATTATTAATCTTGGTCCAATAGTCTACATGCCATTGAAGATGAAGAGGCGTCGGGTTCTATCACCGGTTGACAGTTGGTTGATGCCTACCTCTTTACTTCCCCACTTTTCTTTGTCTTTCGATTTGTCTAGTTTTAATCTTTTGTTTGCACCTTTTATATGACGTAGATTTTACACGTATAAGTCTCTCATAATTTGAATATCATCATATTATTGCTTTTGCCTTGTTTTGAAGTGTTTGTCATCGAAACAAATTCAATAGGGACTCGTAACGCAAGAATAAGTTTATGATCTTAAAAGTCAGGAATTTCATATTTGTTGATATTTTTCAAGTCATAACGTTCTGTTTAGTCGGTGTAAAATTCTGAATTCACGTGATAATTACGACACTTCTAAAAGCACCGGTATTTCGAGTACACATAAAATCACATTCTTCAATTGGTACATCCGTTGAGAACGAAGGTATCGAAACCGCGGATGGAGACCGAGGGCACCCGGGGGGCACGAGAAGCACCGTCGGTAGGCGACCCGAATGCAATTTTTCTCTAGTTAAAGTTCTACGCTAGGGGTGAGATTTCTCGAGTATTGAATTATTGGATTTGGTAGCACAATCGAGAGAATAGAATCTAATGTGCAAAGATAATTTCATGGTCAACATCGATGAGGAGCGAGGAATTTCGGAGCCACCCGGCCCAAACCAACCACCGTTCGAGTCGACTAGCAGGTGGGCTCTCACCGGAGGCCCAATCCAAAAGGAAGGCCCAGGCCCAGTACAATGACCCGGACCGAGTCCGAACCCGACCCGAAGTCCCCCCTTCCTCCTCTCTCGCCGCCGTTGCTTTACCTTCTCAACTCTCTCTCTCTCTCGCGAGCTTCAAAACCAAAAACCTCCGAAGAAATTTTGCTGCGTGAAGATGGGGGCGGATTCAAACTCGGCCGAACATGCTCCGGCAGCCGCCGCGCCGGACGACGTCGACGCCTTGCTCGATGTACACACTAGCTCCCTCCTCCTCTTCTTTTTTCTCTACCCTCCTTTTTTTGTCCTCTCGACGATTCCGGTGGCGATGAGCTCGGGCGCTCGGTACAAGTCGCGCCGAGTTCGATTCCGTCGCGTGGTTACATACCCATTATTGGTAGACTCGTGCGGGCGATGTTGGTGCTTCGTATGTTTGGGTTTTGCTTGGGGGATTAGGCACGCGGTTTCGTGCTCCTGAGGTTATGTGGCGGCTGAGGTATTCAGGAGCTGTTTGTGTTCGTGTGTGTGTCTGTGTGGTGATTGACAGGCTGCGAGATACGGTGACATGGAGGACGTCACGAGCTTAGCCACCGCCGGCGTTCCTCTCGATTCGAGGGACGAGCAAGGCCGTACAGGTTGTTCTCTTGGCTTCGGCCTTTGGTCTCCCTATTTCCATTTCACTGTCCTAGGCTCTCTGTATTTCGCGAAAAATGAATGACCTAGATCGATAATAATTTGTGTCCGAAAGACGAAAATACCTGCGTGAAAGATGAAAATATCTTCGTGAAGATATCTCTTTTTTTATTATTTTTATAAGTAATCTTTTTCATGAAAATACTTTTTCAAATCATTCGTTTTTCGCAAAAACAAATGAGTCTTGCTTACGTTAAATTTTCTTGTTTGTATCACGGCGTGACTTCCGGTAACGAATATAATTACTGTTCACCTTTTGTATGGGATTCCTTAGTAAAGTTGTTTAGATACAGGAAAGGATTACCCTGTTTGATCTGCTTCCATGGATGTCGTTTGCAGCTCTTCACATGGCCGCGGCTAATGGGCACCTCAACATTGTGGATTATCTCATCAGCAAAGGAGCGGTGAGGAAGTCATCTCTTGGAGAACATTTTCTTTCCTTCTTTATATTTCGGAGGATTTAGTCGTGTTCCCTTCATCATGTTCATGTTTTATTGCTGATCTCGGGTTTTGCCTGTTAAAGTTGGACTTAGAAAGATCCGGTCTTGTTTGCCTCCTGCTTTCCGTTCATATTCTTCCGACCAAACTGTGTTTTGCAACAATCTGACTAAATTCAATCAACTATTTTATGCTCATATAGATGCTTATCAGGAAAACTCTCTCTCTCTCTCTCTCTCTCTCTCTCTCTCTCTCTCTCTCTCTCTCTCTCTCTCGAGACATTGATGTTTATTGCTTGCTCTAGTGCTTACCACTCTCGGCTCTGACAATATTCAGCCGTGCTCTATTGATTTGAGAAACCCAGATAAGTTTTCTCAAGTGTTGGTAAGCACGTTTCTGATGATTGCTCTGGGGTCGTTCTGATTTGTGCTTGATATCAGTGTCTTATTGGAACTAGTGTTGATACGAGGTCCTGAGTGCAGCTATTTGTTGCGTAGTCACATGTAAAAATAGACATTCCTTAAAATCTGGAATCTTCCAATTTCAGGATGTTAATGCTGCTAATTTGGAGAAGAATACTCCTCTTCATTGGGCTTCTCTTAACGGTCATGTTCAGGTGATTGTTTCATCATATTGCAAAGATTCCAGTGCATCTTTATCAAATTCCTTAGCCCATTGACATTGCAGGTGGTCCACAGCTTGATTCTGGCCAGAGCAAATGCGAGCTTGCTGAACAGGTCAGTCGGTTTTTAGACTGAAGTTGATAGCACGGGATGCTGCTCGAAGCAATACCTACTATGCGTTTGACATATTTCTGCGCTCACTAATCCAACTGGGTAATGTGCAGCCACGAGCGGACGCCAATCGATGAGGCAGTAAGCAGGGGGAAATTGGATGTCGTTGATGCAATCAATGCCGCTGCAGCGCAACTTGAACTGAATGGCACGAGCATGTCATGATGGAGAGAAAATTGGGATGATATGCTTGTAGCTATCTCAATTTTGGGTTTCTTCATGTGAGAAATGCTAGGCTCATGTGGTGAGAGATTCTAGTTATATTGCGTGGTGGTTCTTGTAGTCTATTGCCTATGCCTCAATTTTATGATGTCAGGAGCTATAAGATATTCATCAAATATCGAAAGCGGTCCAATGTTGCTGACTGCAAGACATTCTCAAAAGACTAGATAAATCGAAGGAATCAATAGAGAAGATCTAGTATTTAGTGCTTTAAATTTTGAGTGACTGCCTAGACTAGATCTTTAGTATTCCATGAAAGTGAAGATCTTTTAATTTGGCGCTCATTTAACGACGTATGTAATGACAAATGACAAGCGTGACACGGATGACATGCTTGTGTACTACAACCAGGAGCACTTAGTTTTGTCGCGACATTCATGACATTTCATTACCGACATCATCTATGCTGAGAGTCATTTGGTGTGTTACATGGAAGAACCTCGATTTTGTTCAGTGGAAAAATTGCTCAGTCTTACCTTTCACTGAGAAACCAATCGAACTTTCTTTTCTTTTGCTTGTAACTTGGGCGTGTTCGTGATGATATGATATATTCCGACGATTTCCGTTGGAGAAGACAATTTATGCATGTCCAGTATTCAGTATTCAATCACCTAAAGCAATGTTCTTGAAGATCTTGATGTGGTCATGCGTTTAAGTGCTGTGATGCAATAACATAACCTAATGTGGAAACAGGAAATGGATACGCAGCGTCTTGTTTAGTAGTGCTCGTGAATATTTCATCTTTAATTGGAGTTCTAGCAACGATGTTAAGGTGCAGCATCTGCATCATCGACTTGCCAGATATGTTTTGATTCTTGTTGCTATACGGCCTTGTTTTCCCATGCGACGGATCTTGATCCTAGGTACATAGGGTCCGTTTGGTTCGGCTTTTCAAATGTTACTTGGAGGAATGTAAATACCTTTAGGTGAAAATCACTTGGGAAAATGCAAGTGGTGTTTGGTAAAAAAAAATTAGTGAAGCTACTTTGGCCTTAAGTAGTGTTTAGTAAATTTTTTTTGCAAAGAGCTTTGGCAATTTTTTATTTTTAATATTCCGATTTTACCCCTATTACTGTTCATCTTCTTCACCGGCGAGGGTGGCCGGTGAGGGGGATCGGCCGCTCGACCTGGCGGTTCCCTAGGTCGGGTGACCACCCAAGCGACGGACACCTAGGGGGTTGCGCGACCTCAAGCAACGGCCGCTTGGGGTCGTGTCACCTTAGGCGCCGTCGCCCGGGTCGTGTGTGACCCCAGGCGGCCATCGCTTGGGTTGGGCGGCCTCGCCGACCCTTCACCCACCACCCTCGCGGTGAAGAAGATGAACGATGCTGAGGGGCAAAACCGGAATAAAGAAATGTGAGCGAAGACAATTTGGGAAGGGAAAAATAGGCTTTAGCATTTCAAATGCTAACTTTCGGCTTTCTGTTCCCCAAATACTGAACCAAACGGGGCCATAATCTGTTGAACTTTACTCGCTGACCGATTCTCCGATATCTAAGAATAATAAAGAGCACAAAAAGATGAACCCGACTACGTGAATATTGATCTGAAGGAGAACATGTTCTCATTCAACAAACACAACTTGATCAACGCGAAAATCATCAGTAATGTCAGTGATGGAACAATCTGCGAACCTCACACAGATGATTGTTTAATTACTTATCTGAAACCAGTGGCAAAGACCATTCGATATAGCGTATACATTGTTTTCGAGCTCGGGGAAAGATCATTCGTCTGCTTAAGCTTCATGTTGTTTGAGCTCCATGGTAACGTGTACATTGTGCGATTCCTCTTTCAATTAGCCAAAATCGTCTGATCACGCGATTGTCTCGTTGGTGACAACCGCAAGAACATAATATCATGTCAATGCTATGATTCTTCAAAAGCTTTCATATGACATTTTCATTTATCTTCTCTTTTCTGATTCTTCAAACATTGCGGCCGTCATGCTTTTGTTTTTTCTATGGTTGGCAACTTTCGCCGGCGAGTCTCGGGAATTTCGATCATTTGGATCAGCGTTGTTACTAACAAAGAAAAATTTTCGTTAAGTTGAAATTCAAACACTAATCAATTGGTTAGCATTAGATTGGTGACCAACCATTTTCGAAGCGATATGATGCCCAGAACGGGTCAATCAGCAGGCGCCCAGACGAAACATGTGATTAACAGGAAACAAACATTTGACTTCTTCAAGTAAAAACGAAGACTATCATCAAAAGGAATGCAACTGGTGAAAACAGTGAATCCAAAAAAGAGATGAGGTTCATTGAATTCTGAAAATTAAACAGTCCGTCAAATATTTCTAGATCAACAGCTGTTTCCCTCCTCTTTTGTACAATTGAGAGGCAAATTTGAAGTGACAAAAACTTGGTTAGCATGACTGTTTTCAGTCGCAACTACTAGCTATCTATACTCTTCCATTTTCTTCAATAACATCAGGAAACTATAATCATATTGTCAAAAAGGAACAAAAAATAAAATAACTTGTAAATTAAACCCTTTCTTTCTTCTTCCACTGCAACCTTACAAGTTTGCAAGGCAAAGCCCTAGTTTTGTACTCCGATATAGTCTCCAAGTTTGGCGACCAAACTTGCACTTTAGACCCTACTAACCGATCGTAATGCTTTTGTAACTCTGGTGTGCTACAAAGAAAACCGCGACTCCCAGCCACGTCGACATTACCGCATGCAATACTGTCCTTATTGTTCTTGGCGACGATCAACCTCGTGATGAACTCTGGGACAACCTTAATCATGACCTTCCCGTCTTCGCCTTTCACGTACTGGAAAGGACTGTTGCTATCGCCGAAGCTCACGAGGGACAGTTTTCCAGGGTTCGAGCAAAGGGATGCAATGGTGGAGGAAGATAGGGTGTCGCCGGAGAAGAAGTCGATTGGAAGGACAAAGTAGGTTTGACCGGGGATGAGCTCGTCGTCTACGGCGAGCAATGGGATTGGGCGGCTGAGGAAGAACGAGTCTGCGTGCAAGACCATCATGTTGGGACACTCGAACATGATATCGCCGGCTAGGCGGGGCCGGTTTCCGGTCAACGTTCTCGTGGTTCCTTCCCAGAAGATTAGCTTCAGAGACTGTGACTTCGAGCTTGAGTTGGGATGCAAGCAAGGTGATATTGCATTTCCCATGGATGACTGATCAGTGAGAGAACAGAAGGAGAGGGAGAGATGTTTGATTTTAGAGAGAGGGTCTTGCTTTGGAACAAGAAAGAGGGTGCTGTCTGATTCAATATATAAAGAAGATGGGAATAGATTTTGACTTTTTCTCAAATAAGAGAGCCTCTCCAGTTGATTTTCCTTTAGGTTTTTGATTTTTCTTGAGGAACTCGGTGTGGTCTGGTCAGCGAAGTCGGCCTTGGACCAAAAACAATCGCTCTCTCGCTTTCCTTTAATTGGTGTGGCCAGACACTCCCATGGACTGGTCATTCGTTACATTTGATTGGTCGAAAATTTGATTGGTCGAAGTCACAAGAACATTAACCCTTTTATCATTAGCATTAACCCATACACTACTTCTTAATCAGCTCTCACGTTACCAAAAACACATTAACTTAGTTGAACGTAGATTTTGCCGTTTTCCATGTTAGTTCCATGTACTGTCTCCAAGCACGAGATGATAATACATAACCTCTCAATTTATGTTCATTCGTTTTACATCATATTTGCTCACTCAACTCTAAAATTTTGTCCCCTTCTCTCTCTATTCCCACCCCTTCTCAAATTCTGACTTAGAGTCATGCCGCCACAGCCTTGGTCACCCTCGATGTCGTTGGCCTTGCCGATACTGGCGAGTGTAGCCAAACACATACTTATGCTTGCAGTGTTCTTATTTGTTTATTAGTAGGATGTGATGATATAGTATATGCAATCATTGTAACTTTATTTCACACTAGCTCTCACTGTTGAAATGAGCAATTAGTATGAACTTAAAATACCCGTATAAATGGTGTTATAGGTGGAATGAAAGAAAAAGAGAATTACACATCCTCCATACCACATTATTACGCAGCTTGTAAACCTTATAATCTGATGTCAATTTGGAGTCAATGTCAAGAGAGATAAGTAATAACCAAATTTTGAGAGCATCAACAATGGGAATCCTTGCTCAAGTTCTACCGCATCTGTTTTTATAAGATGCTTCCAGATAATTCGAATATCAGCTAAAACTGGAAAATCAAATCACTAAACAAGAGGCATGAGGTCTCGGGTTCTGATTTATTCCTAATTGTCACGACTGCTCGGCGACAATGAATAGTCAATTCCATCCAAATTCCCGAGTCTTGTTGCATATCGAGTGCTTTCGACAGGACCGAACTTTGTCTGGTGTGCAAAAATTTAGCCGAGGGTACCGCTCGATGGTTAAAAAAGAAAAAAAGAATAAATTTAAGGATCAATGATACGATCATATGTCGGATCTACTAAAACGAGTTTGGTGATTTCCGTGAAGACTCGTCACCACTCTAGAATTGCTTTTGCTTAGGCAACAACCACTCTACTCTGATAAACTAATGCCTGATCGATGTTAGCGTGCATGGCATGGCAAGGGTATGGTCCAACCTCACGTCTGTCATCGAGACCATATCACCGAAAGAAAAAAAAAAAGCAGTCGATCCTTCGAGCTGGCTTTGACCATTCTTTAAGCAAGAAAATGCCGCTTTGAATAGAACTTCTAGTTGTAGCTTTGCTTCATTGAAAGATTTCGAAAGAATCCAATCTGCCATTAATGAGGCTCCTATGCTGTGGTCCTCGTTTCTAGATTTTTATATCGTTGGCAGGAGATTGTTTTCTTCACCGATGGTACGTATATGATATGAAAGCTACTACATTAATTAGTGGGTCGGGCCGGACCCTCTAATATTTTCTCTGACATTGTAGCGGCTCGGCCTGACGCCATAACCATCGGTGGGTGTGCCTTCTTATTTGTGGCTTGCACTGTTTTCTCGAAATAGACCAGGTCGAATGGAAGTTTCATTGCGAAAATTCCATTTTCTCCGGAAACACTAAAAGTAGGATCGACTTCCAAATGTTTTAGTAAACTGAGGAGTGCTAAGTTTAATTCACAAATCTTGCAAATAACCATTGTTTTAGGGCTAATTATTGTAGTTACCTTTGATGAAGGGGTTGATGTATGACGATCTCTTCTCTTGGCAAGACGTGGCTGCTTAATATGATATTCCTCGCAGTCATTGAGAAGTTTGTGATCGCGCTGTAAATCTCAATTTCTAATTTGATGTCCTGTTTACTTTTATCTTTTTAGTTTTCATCACGTTAATAGGGGAAATTCGTTTGCATTTCGCTGCCCTATGAACTACCTTGGCATTTTCTCGTTGACTGATATGCTTGGCTGACTGCGTTCCATGTCAATTATGTTGACTTACGTAGAACATGGGTATATTGACTTCGAGTCATGATAGACACGCATATGACAAATTCTTATCATAATTCAAAATTTGATTAGCACATTGACATTGGAGGTGGTCCATAATTTGATTCTGGCCGAAGCAAATGCGTGCTTGTTGAACGGGTCAGTTATTTTTTAGACCGAAGTTGATAGCACGGGACGCCGCTTGAAGTAACGCGTGTGGCGTGTTTGACATTTTTTTTTGCATTCGCTAATCCCACCGGGTAATGTGCAGCCACGAGCGGATGCCAATCGATGAGGCAGTGAGCAGGGGGAAATTGGATGTAGTCGACGCAATCAATGCCGCCGCAGCGCAAGTTGAACTAACTGGTGGGAGCATGTCCTGATGAAGAGAGAATTGGGATGATATGCTTGTAGCTATCTAGACTTTTTGCATTTCATCATGGGAGAAATGCTAGGTTTATGTGATGAGAGATTCTAGTTATATTACGTGGTGGTTCTCAGAGTTGATTGCCGAAACCTCAACTTCGTGGTATCATGAGCTATACAATAATTCATCAAATATGGAAAGCGGCCCGATGCTGCAGACAGGCAGACATTTTCAGAAGACGAGAAATTGAAGGTATCAATACAGAAGAGAGAGTCTCTAGTCCTTTATATTTCGAGCGACTGAGTAGACTAGATCTTTAGTATTCCTTTGAGAATGAAAATTTTCTTTTGTCGCTCGTCCTAGCGATGTATGAAATGACTAAATGAAGAGCATGCCATAGACGGCATAATTGTGTAATAATCAGGAGCTCTTAGTTTTATCGCAACTTTTATGACTTGTCACTAGGGTTATCACCTTTGCTGAGATTCATTTGGTGCTTGCTTAAGAATTGATTTACGCTGTAACTTATCCTGTCACCTGAAGACCCTCCATTTCTCAGATAAAGCACGTATTGTAGATTGGAAAATTGCTTGTTTCTTTCCTTTCATATGCAGACATCACTTCATGCATCTCCAGTATTCCACATTCAATCACCTAAAGCAATCCACTTGAAGATCTCCATGTGATTGCGCGTTTTATGTGCAACAACGCAATAACATAACCTGATGCGGAAACAGGAAGTTGGTATGCAGTTTCTTGTTTAGAGATTTGATCCCCAATAGAGTTCATAGCAACGGATGTTAAGGCAGAGCATCTGCATCATTGACGGATGAGCAAATTTTTAACCTAACCATACAGCCAGAAATATATTGATTCTCGTTGCTGTACGGCCTTCATTTGTCATGTGACAGACCTTAATCCTAGGCATATAATCTTTCAACTCTGTCGTACTTTAGGCGTCGATCGATTCTCTGATATCCAAGTATCATAAAAAGCATAAAAAGAGGAACTTGACTACATAAAAACCGATCTAAAATGGAACATGCTGTCATTTGACAGACACAAATTGCTTAACGCGATAATCAATAATAATGTCCACAATGGAATGATCTGGGAGCCTCACATAGATAATTGTTTACTTATCCGAAACCAGTGGCATAAACCATTCTATTTAGCGTATGCATTGTTTTCGAGCTCCGGGAAAGATAATTAGTCGTTTAAGCTTTATGTAGTTTGAACTCCATGGTGATGTGTACATTTTGTGATTCCTCTTTCAATAAGCCAAAATCCTCGGACTCCATTGTCTGTGACAACAGCAAGAACATAATATGATTCTTCAAAAGTTTTCAACTGACATTTTCATTTATCTTCTCTTTTCTGATTTGTCAACTATTGCAGCCATCATGCTTTTGTTAATTTTTTATGGTTGGTAACTTTTGCAGGCGAGTTATTGGAATTCCAATTATTTTGATCAGAGTCATCATAACTAACCAAGAAAAATTGTGGTTAAGGTAAGGTTCAAACACCTTTAATCAGTTAGGGTTAGATCGGTGACCAACCATATCTTCTAAGTGACATCATGCTTTTGTTAATTTTTTATGGTTGGTAACTTTTGCAGGCGAGTTATTGGAATTCCAATTATTTTGATCAGAGTCATCATAACTAATCAAGAAAAATCGTGGTTAAGGTAAGGTTCAAACACCTTTAATCGGTTAGCGTTAGATCGGTGAGCAACCATATCTCCTAAGCGACATGACATCCTGAATGATTAATCGGTCGATGCTGAAATGAAGCACGTGATTAACAGGAAACAAACATTTGATGCTAATGAATCCAAAAAAGAAAATTGCAATCAAAAGGAATGAAACTGATGATGCTAATGAATCGAAAATAGATATGACGTTCATTGAATTCTGAACATTGAATTATTTGTCAAAATATTTCTGGATCAACCGCTGTTTCCATTCCTTTTTTGTACAATTGAGAGGCAAATTAGAAGTGATGCAAATTTGGTTAACATGACTGTATTTACTTGTATATTAACTAGCTATACTCTTTCATTCTCTTCAACCACATCAGGAAACTATAATCATAGCGTAGAAAAGGAAAAAAGAGAGGAACTTTTAAACTATTGCCTTTCTTTCTTCTTCCACTTCAACCTTATAAGTTTGCCAGGCAAAACCCTAGTTTTGTACTCCGATATCGTCTCCAATTTCGGCGACCAAACTTGCACTCTAGACCCTACTAACTGGTCGTAATGCTTCTGCAACTCCGGTGTGCTACAAAGAAAACCGCGACTCCCAGCTGCGTCAACATTACTACATGCGATATCGTCCTTATTATTCTTGGCGGCAATCAGCCTCGTAATGAACTCTGGGACAACCTTAATCAGGACCTTCCCGTCTCCGCTTTTGACATACTCGAAAGGACCGTTGCTACCGCCAAAGCTCACGAGGGACTGCTTGCTAGGATTCGAGCATAGGGCTGCGATGGTGGAGGAAGATAGGGTGTTGCAGGAGAAGAAGTCGATGGGAAGGACAAAGTAGGTCTGACCGCGGACGAGCTCATCGTCGATGGCGAGCAGCGGGATCTGGTGGCCGAGGAAGAACGAGTCCGCGTGCAAGACCATCATGTCGGGACACTCAAACATGATATCGCCAGCTACTCGGGAGCGGTTTCCGGTTAACATTCTCGTGGTTCCTTCCCAAAAGATTAGCTTCACGGACTGTGACTTTGAGCTTGAGTTGTGATGCAAGCAAGGTGATATCGCATTCCCCATGAATGACAGATCAGTGAGAGATCAGAGGGGGACAGAAGGAGAGATGTTTTAGAGAGGAGGGTGCTGCTTTAGAACAAGAAAAGTGTGCTGTGGGATTCAATATATAGAGAAGATGGGAAGAGATTTTCACTTTTTCTCAAATAAGAGGGTGTCTCCAGTTGATTTTCCTTTAAGGTTTTTCATTGATTTATTCGTTTCTGGTTCGGTGCTTTTGCATATTAAAAGAAAAAGAACAAACAAAAGTAAAAGTCGCAGATTGTTGTCTTTCATGGTGGGTTATGAAAAGAAGGAAGTCGGTGTGGTCTGGTCAGCGAAGCCGGCTTTGGACCAAAGACAAAGTTCGCTAGCTTTGCCATAATTGGTGTATCCGGACACTCCTTTGGACTGGTCATGCGTGACATTTGATCGGTCGAAGTGACAAGAACATCGACCCTTTTACGATCGACCCATGTACTAACATCTTAATTATCTCTCGAGTTAAACTACTCGTTAGATTACCGATAAGGTGTTAACTTAGATGAACGCAGGTCTGCCATTTTCCACGGGTAGCCCCATCTGCTGTCCTTAAGCAAGAGATGGTGACACGTGGACGTTCAATTTACGTTCACTCACGACGCATCGAATTCCCCCAATTGATCCTAAAGCTTTTCCCCTTCTTTCTCTGCCCTGGCACCCTCCTCAAACTCTGGCTCGTCGCCGTATTGGCCGTCACGCGAACACATATGCTTGTAGCATTTTTACTTGTTTATCATTAGGATGTGACATGATAGTACAAGTATTCATTGTAACTTTATTTTGCACATTCCATAACTTTCTTGGTCGAAATGAGCAATTAGTAATCATTTACTCAAAATGAAACTACCCATATAAATGGTGTTAGACAAGAGATGATGAAATCAAAAGGCTGAAAAATTATTTAAAAATTTTTAAATCTTTTACTTGTGTTAATTAAGTCATAGATCTTTTCATATTTTGCCAATTGAGTCCATTTAGACAAAAATTGCTAATGTGAATGCCTGCACTGACGTGGATAATTTTTAATAATATTTTAATATCTTTTAAATATTATTACTTTATTTTTAAAAAAATTTCTTTTTCTTTCTTTAATTCCTTCCCTTCTTCCTCTAGCCGGTTGTTGAGCCTTGGCGACCGACTAAAGATGAAGGTCGGAGAGGTCGACCTGGTCGGCTTTTGGTCAAGCTCACCCCTACCGGACACTGGTGAGGTCGACCTTGCTGGCCTTCTCCTCTAGCTAGTCTTTGATCATTGTTGAGGCTCAGTGGCCGGCTAGAGGAAGAAGGGAAGAAAATGAAAAAAAAAAAAAGAAAACGAAAAAAATAAGTAAAAATTTAAAAATGTCAGTAAAAATTTTCAAGTTAGCGCCGACGCATCACGTAGGATGGCTGGCGTCCACGTTAGTGATTTCCGACCAAAATTGGCCGGATAGACGCAATTGGCAAAATGTAAAAAAGTTTAAGACTCAATTAGCATAATTAAAATGTTTAAGACTAAATTGGCAAAAGATCAACAAATTTAAGATTTTTCGAACGATTTTTCAATGAAAAGGATTAGACATCCTCCGTACCTCATAGTTTCCTAGCTTGAAGGTTAAAAAGAACAAAATAAGTTCGATCACAAGTCGATCTAAGAAAAATGAGTTTGGTTATCTCCGTGAAGACTCATCATGAGTCTTTGTATGCCTTCCGCTCTGATGAACCAATGTCTGATCAATGTCAATTGTTAACGTGCATGGCATGGATAGTACACGGTCCAACCTTACGTCTTTCGTGGAGACCAACTCGTGCCTCATCAACCATAAAATAAAGGGAATGCAGTCGGTCGTTCGAGCTGGCTTTGACCATTCTTTAAGAAGGAAAATACTGCTTTGAATAGAACTTCTAGTATTAGCTTTGCTTTGCTTACTCTATATAATTAAAAGATTCCCAACGAATCCAATCTTGCCTTTAACGAGGGTCTTACCTTGTTGCAGTCCTTGTTTCTGGGATTTCATTCCCCTCGTGATGGAACTAAATAGATAGTATCTTTGTTCTTTCCTCCTTTTTGCAGACAGGAAGAAAAAGGAATTTAACCATACTTACCCTCTGCGGATGGTAAAAAAAAAATTAACCTGCGTGATATTAAACTTGGCCAGATGTAAAATTGAAATCCAGCATGGAACGATTACGTTTCGGTTAGATATATCTCCAAATATCTATACGGCAAGTGGGAGATCGTTTTCTTCATCGGCCGACAGTAAATATACGATTTAAAAGCTACTACATCAATTGATGGGGACCAGGCCGTGCCATGCCGAGCCCTCTAATAAGTGCCGGCATTGTGATGGCTCGGCCCGAACACCATCACCATTGGTTGGCGTGCCTTCTTAGTTATGACTTGCGTTGTTTTTCGAAACGAAATGGGTCGCATGGAAGTTTCATCGCAAAAGACTTGATTTTCCCAGGAAACATTAAAAGTAGGATCGACACGCAAATGGCCTAAGTAAACCGAGGACTTTTATTATATTATGCAAGTGGACTCCCAAGTCTTGCAAATAAAACATTACGTTAGGGCTAATTATTGGAGTTGCCTTCGATGAAATGGTGTTGAGGTACAATTTCTTCTCCTGGCAAAGCCGTGGCTATTCAATCTGATATTCCTCGCAGCTAATGAGAAGTTTGTCATTAGGCTGTATGTCTCAATTCAACCAATGTTCAAGTTCTGTTTATGTTGTCTTCTCCCCTTTTGTTTATGTTAATAGGGAAAAATCTGTTTGCATTTCGCTGCCCAAATAATTTCTGATTGACCAATATGCTTGGTCGATTACGTTCCACGTCAACTGAGTTGACCTTTGTAGTAGAACATGCGTATATATTGACTTCGAGACAAAATAGTATAGACATGTGCGTGACAAATTCCTTACCTAAAATTAAATATTCGTTTCAAAGTCCAAACCACACATCAAGAATCACCTAAAAGCCAATGGTTAATTGGTTATGCAGTTTGGAGACCCCGAAATCTACAGTTCGTCAAAGTTCGAGATCACCGCACAAGGTCTTACCTCAAACAAGGCGTCTATTGCACTTAATGCATTTTGGGCACGTGATACATTCAAGAATAGAACGACCAAGTCAAATTGAGTGGTTTTTGCGACCGCCCATAAGATAGAAGAGTGTCATCTTGCAAGGAATTTACCTTCTCCTGTCGTCGCTATGCAATGCTATGCCAGTGCATGGCTCGGTGAAATCAAGGGAATGTATAGGACATTTAAATATGTCAAAATGGATTATAAATGCATTTCTTAATTTATATTTATTAGGCTGTGTTGTTATGTGTGTTAATTATATTCGGCAAATGGGTTTATAGTAATGAAACTCAAAATAATATGGGTATCTAATGTGATCATAACTTACTTAGACTCAATTTATCTCTATGACTCTCTCTTCATTCTCTCTTGTCCTCATTCGGTCTGCCGCTCGCTCACTCTGTACTTTCACCTCAATTTGGGTATGAGTTTTTCTAGATTTGGTTAAGTGTAAACGCGTTTTAGCGATATAGGTCGGGTCAGACATGGAATACTAAATTTGTGTTGTATGGAAATGGGTCCAAATGGATTAAGTGGATCAATTTGGATTGACCATTTTCAACCCGCTCTACCCATTTGACGGTTGTAAGTGTTAGATGTACGCCCTAAAGTTACCATGTAACAGTTACATGTTAGAGATTTAAGTTGTACTTTCAATTATATTATTTATTTAATGGCAATGACATATTCATTCATTTGTTCAATTATTTAAATATATGAATGATTCCATAAGATCAGTTGTAACTAGACCTATTCTTGAGACGTTAAGAATATATGTGACAGGTTCACAGTTAGACTGAATCTTTAAATTGTTCTCGGTCGATAGATCATTGAGTGGATATTAATGATCTTGTTGAGACTGGTGTGTTCGTAACTTCACCAATAAGTATTGGTACTTAAGGGAATGACGAGTCACGAGTCATTGGATATTACGATACCCGAGTTAGAACACAGGTACTTGTATCAGATAAGTTGACTGAAAGTGACATGCATAGAACGATAGCAACATGGAAGCTTTTAGCATGGTCAATGTCTAATTATTCGTGCTCTGGTCTTGTATAAATAATCGTTAGACCTGAGATACAGTGTCGACTTGTATGTTGGATGGCTATGGTTCACAGGTGCGCATATTGCTGGTTCGTTGATCCGTCTCTGTACTCGATGGCCATAGTTCATTCACATACGAAGTTACACGTGTGTGCAAAATGGAATCTGTCTCCTTGTTAGATGTAAGGTACAATAATGATGTCCAATGCAATCTAATCTTGACACTGCATTGAAATCCTCGATCGGGGTTGTAACCGATAATGAACTGTTCATGTCTCATATAAAGTGCATGTCAATTAGATTTGTGCATATGATCGAATTGGTGACTTGACAAATATTCCATGGTCTTTGTTCGATCGAGACATGGTAAGGCAGAGGGATTGAATTACACTGTAATCAAAGCTGACAGGTTCATTACGTTCTTAAAACATTCACACTGTCTGGATGGCCATG
This sequence comes from Syzygium grande, assembly GCA_024733475.1. Taxonomy (NCBI): domain Eukaryota; kingdom Viridiplantae; phylum Streptophyta; class Magnoliopsida; order Myrtales; family Myrtaceae; genus Syzygium; species Syzygium grande. The sequence continues at coordinate 29,369,992 of JAMXDD010000007.1, forward strand.
ACATATTGCTAGATGTCAATCATGGCTTGTAGGACCTAGAGGTTGATCGGGACAATCAATTCTCTTGAGAATACTAACGTATTAGTGCAAGTTCTACTACTAGATCAGTGATGAACCTATGGATGTCATACACCATAACCAATTTAGAATGACATTGTCGGAGGATGCAATATTGCAAATATGTTTGCAATTATATCAATCGATTAGTGAGATTGTAATTAAATTAAATATGATTTAATTTCATTTTATTTTCAGTCATGAGCGTGCGTGCATATGATGCACACGCAAACCTAAAGTGGACACATGTTAATGTGCCAAATGATCTTGCACTCTTAATTTTATAAAATTATAGTAATTAAAAGTGTACACGGTCAACAAATGTTGACCGTGTGCAGCACACGATTAGCTCCTTGCTGATCGTGTGTGTTTTAATTTAATATTAAAAAAATGATGATGATGGTGGTGCATGCCCACGGTCGGCAAATGTTGCTGACCGTGGGCATCATCCACGACCAGCAACCGTTGCTGGTTGTGTGCTATATGCACACACGATCAACGACGGTTGCTGATGGTGTGGTGAATATCCATGTGATCAGTAACTGTTGCTAATCGCACAAAATAGAATGGGATCAGCAACAGTTGCTGAAATATACAGAAAAGAAACAGTGCAAGACGTGTGCGTGAGAGTTAAAAAAAATAGTTTTTCTCTCTTTCGACGCCGTGATTGAAATATCAAGAGTGCGGAGAATTATCGCCACAAGATTGTGATATGAATCTGTGCGGAAGATGATCGTTCTACGAAGATCTATGAGTTACGAATTGCTAACCTCGACCTCCAATCGAACCTGTGATTGGTAATCTCGGTATGAACGCGACCTGTTGACGAACCTGTGTCAACCAATCCACGCTATAACGCCACGAACAAGAGAATTCGCGATCTTGCTCGATAAGTTAAATTCGATCGCCACAAGGGAGCCTTGATAAGATCTAGTCCTCAAGAGAACTCAAGAAGAAAACTTTGCTAAATAAAATTCTGTCCCTCTTAGAAACCTATAAGCAACCTTATATAGGGTGCTAACCCTAATTCTAATCCTACTAGGATTAAAATTACAAAAATAACCTTAATTATTAAAAATTCGTCCAAAAAATAGAAAAAGGCCTAAAAGTTCACCTAAACGACTCCAAATCGCTAAAAAACATCATCAGTCACTACTAAACTAGTGTGTATTGATCAATGCATGTTTCAAGCGTCCATCCAAATTTGAGCCAATTCGAGTTCGTTAATTTTAAGCTCCTTCGAATTTGCTGGACCAAAAAGTAATCATGTTACGCCAAGGAGTTTCAGAATCTTCAAGTTTCGAATTCAGATTATTTTCATTCCAAATATCTTGAACCATGATGCCGATAGCTTGTTTGAATTCCTTCGCTCTCGCTCGAGTGATCGGGCCTAGCGGATAAAATAACGGGTCCCTAGCTTCTCCTCCTCGATAGGGTTCGATGTCCACATCAGATTGCTAGCACAATTTTATTGGTGATTATCCGCAAGTTCTTCCTTCCGTTAAATCAAATGCGATTGGTGATGTGTCTGAACTAGAGGTCCGACGGTTGTGGGGCTCGAACTGAAGAACATCCGAACCGAAATTATTTTGGGCACGTTATGAGAGGTAATCCGATTAACCCCCTATGGTCTTCCGATTTTTTATTGAAATGCACGAACAACGCCTTTGGAGGTACATGTATGGTTATTTTTTTTTTGGTAACGTGTATGGTTATATTTTTTCGCTGCGTTTATATTTAATTTTAACTATGCATGTTCCGTAGAAAACCAACAGTAAGTACATTACTTCCTTTCGACCAGTTATTACGAGAAAGCATTCGCTGCATCCTACCAAACGCATCGACCCTAAGAAATCCAGCGAGTCCCAAGCAAAGCAAATTTAATCAGGCAATCCATCACTCCTAATTCTAGTCTTTGCTGTCAAAGTGCTTTAATCAATGCCCTATCGTGATGAAAATGATTCAACGTCTCTCCATAGTAAATGGCAAGAGGGCGCCGCATTCTACGATGTTGATCAGGATGAGGGCTAATATCAACACAAGTCGAAATCCATCTAAAACCGAACTCACATTGAATTGAACTCTAACCTTCCACGAATCACTGTCCTCTCCTCAGAAACCAGTTGTAAACATCCTCAACTTCGTGAAGATACGGATCAACCCACATATCCACATCCTCACGGCGATGATGATCGAGACGGCGATGGCAGCCTTTCGTGCTCCTCTCTCTCTTTCTCTCTCACTCTCGCATCACTGGAAAGAAATGCGGAGCGGAGGGACACTACCGCTCGCCTTCGGCAATCGACACGAACATTGTTCTTGAAAAATGATCTCCTCTGAAAGAATCTCCATATAACGTCTGAGCGGTTCGGGATTGGTTTCGAAGACCCCCACTCTTGATTTAGCGACGTAATCGCAGCGGTTTGCCATCCAAAATTTCGATGAAACTCAGACACGCTCGACCACCTTTTTCACGTGATTTTCCCTATGTCGAGGGCGGTTTTGTTCGTTGAAAAGTAATTAGCGGAAGAAGTACGTTTCAGATTTTGGTACTTAGTGGACGGCCATCAAATTTCAATTCGTGCACGGGCACCAAGGAACCCTCTTGTTAACAGAGAAAACAGACTGGGAATACAGCATTGGGGATGTTCATCTTACCGGACCGCTATTCCCGACTAAAGAAAAGGGGAATATAATAAGGTACGACCTAATTGAAATTACTTACGATATTTCTTTCTTTGTTGTTCATCTCTTCTTTTTTGGCTGCTCCCACGACAAGTTATTTTCGGTATTTACATAATGAAACAACTCGTAGTGCCATTCCATCCGTTAAAATGATTTGTTTGAAAACAGAAATGCTTACTGTTGAAACCAACTCCAACCAAGAGTTGCATCCTCTCAACAGCTCGAAACCCATGCCAGCATATGTCTGAAATTGATAACTAAATGTGTTAGAACCAAAAGGCAAGAGAAAACTAAAAAGCTGGTGATTACCTGCGATACGCCTAAACAATGCATGGTGAGTGGTATATGGCTTCTCTTCGGCCTGAACATGGTTAGAACATTATCCACTCTCCCCAAGAACTTCGGTTTCTGCTCTGAGAAAGCGAGAAATCAAAGATCGGTATGCAGGGTTCGGATAAGTCACGATCGCCATAGTAGCGATCGTGATGGATTTTAGTACATGCCACGGATTGCATCTGGATAAAAGCTTTGTCGCCAAAGCGGGCGGAATACGGAAGCCCTTGAGTGAGAGTGAGCAGTGCAGGACCATCGCGTACATGCTTTGATCGTTCCAGGTTGACTGCACGATCCTTTTCACTGGCTCGATCAAGACACATCCTTCGTACTCGCCCCAGAGACTTCCAACCGTGTGATCTCATTTCATTGAATCGGACCGGCCATGGTTGGAAGTCTTTGAGGGAGAGTGCAAAGTAGAGAAATGCCTTGGTTTCAACAGATGATCTCTGCAAGGGCAAGACAAAGCTTGTTCGCTCTCCCTCAATGGCCTCTACTTCTAACCCTTTGAATCTCGTATCAAAGCCGGAGTAAGAATCAGAAGCCCTTGAGGGAGAGTGAGCAACCCAATTTGCCTTGGAGAAAACCTTCACTTACAGTTTCTTTACTGTGCTACTAAGCTTTTGGTTCTGAGGAACAAGAATTGGCCGAGAAGCCCATTTTATAGGGAGAAAAATAGGCGAATAAGGAAGAAGTGGAGGAAAATAAGGTGGCCAACATAAGCGGGGACCCCATATCTTGGCTCTTGACTTTATTGGCAAACCAGATCCTCTTTACTTCCAGATAGGTTTTATAGTATATAGATACATAAAAGTAGGTCATGGTGCATGGATAAAGATTGGAGATCAAAATGTTCTCAAAATGTGCTTGACACTCGTGCAAAAATAGACATTTGAAGACATAGAAAAAAAGCTCAAGATGACTTTGAATTCGAATCCGAGTTGATTGTCTTGAGGAGGCCGAGGTGATTTTGATACGAGCATGAATAACTGGAAAATTATCCAGAAAGTCATAAACTTATTGTGCGATTGTCAATTTAGTGCTAAACGTTTTAATTTGGTCAACGTGCTTCTAAATCTTTTGATGATTTTCCAACGTGGTCTATCTAGTCAATTTGGGTTGGAAATTGCTAATGTGGTGGTCCAATGTGGCGGTCCAATGTGGTATGTCTAGTAGTTGACATGTCCAATTCCACTCAAAATGACAAATTTTGTGAATTTTTCTGAATCTTTCATTTTTTTTTTTTTTTTTTTTTTTTCCTTTTCTTCACCATTCATCTTCTTGGAAGTGGGTGGCAGGATTGCCGGGGCCTCGACGATGGCCGACGACCCTCTTGGGCCACCATGAGGGCTTGCAGGCCCTCGCCCAGGTCTATGGCCGACAACCCTCTTGGGCCACCATGAGGGCTTGTAGGCCCTCGCCCAGGTCTATGGCGGCGATGGTCTCAAATTGTACGTTCGCCGCAATGTGATTTGATATTTCCAAAAAAGAAGGAACTGCCTTGTTGGCTTTTGCTCAAAATGGCGAAAGGAAAACCATTTTCAGCGACATCAGAAGAGCAAAAGTGGTGGTGGGACTGAAGCGAAGATGGCAAAAGAGCAAAAGGAAAACCGTCTTCAGCGACAACATGTCTAGGTATACTTCTTCAGTTTACATTCCCTCTCCCTCTGATGCATACATAAGAAATTAGGTGGCTTTGATCTTGCTTTGTCAGACCATGCGGGGTTTGAGGAGAAAGAGAAGGACAAGGGATTAGGATCTGGGAGTTGAGAAGCCTGTGGCCGGCGAGGGCCGCAACTCTCGGCTGGTGAGGAAGATGCACAATGGTGTTGAAAAGAAAAGAAAAGAAAAGAAAAGAAAAAGAAAGACGCGCCAAAAAATTCCACATTACGATTTTGCTCTTTTAACTCCCTCAGATACATCTTACAGAAGACGCGCCGAAAAATTCATATGCAACATGGAAGAGTTGACAGCGATGGAAGAACAATTAAAATTCGAATTCGAATGCTTTATATCTCATGAACAAACTTTTTCAATCACGATGGATCTCCTTCGTATGCTTAGCAATTGATCAGTTCCACCTCCAAGTACTAAGTGCTTTGAGATTTAGGTTCCTTGGCCATCATACACGAACCTTTGACATATCACGATATTTATTACTAGTATTTGCGTTTTTTTAAATTTTTTCTAGTACGAGAATAATGCAACTTATCTTAGGCATATGAATCTTATCCGCATTATCATTTCATCTGTACGTCAACGCAAAGGAAAATTCCAAGTTGACATTCCACATTCGCCGAATCCTGCTTTTTCTATCCTCCTTGCTTTGCAGATCTCGACACCCAATGGCGTATCTTCCGTTCGGATAAAAAAGAAGGAGAAGATAAACGTGTCTTAACTGTTCTAGCAAAAAAAAAACAGTTCTCACACGTGTCCCGAAAACGAACCTCATGTTGTGTGGTTGCGTGCCTGGGGAAATCGTCCAATCGACAAAGAACTCGTCTACCTTTGATTGTAGGTGTTGCAAGCAATGAGATCGGTCGACAACCCCTCTTAACCATCTCATCCCCCAATCTCAAAGCCTCGGCAACTGCTCGAGCTTAGCCCTCGCCTCTAGCTGGTCGCCTAAGCGGGAGGAAGATCGCCTAGGCGGGAGGAAGACGGGAGGGAGGGACAAAAAAACGAGAAGGAGAACAAAGCAAAAGTAAAAAGAAAAGAAAAATAGAAAAAAATCGAAAAATATTAATAAAAATTTATCCACATTAACTTCGATTGTGTTAAGTAGGTTAGCCGGTGTCCACGTCGGTAATATTCGACCAAAATTAGCCCGAATGACTGAATTGACTTTAGGTCAATGGTTTAAAACTAAATTGACATCAATATAATAGATTTAAGACTTTTCTGACTTTTTTGGGGATTGCCAACCCTCCTACAAACCCAAAGCATCGACAAGTTTCAAGTGCACGCCATGAATTTGCCTCAGCTGTGAAATGGGTTTTTAAACGGAGTCTTAAACCCGCCATCAAGAGCTCGGCGAGTCTTAAAACCTGAATGAGATTAGAATTTACCATCCGGTGCAATCACTTCCGCAGCATTTCGTCATGGAACCGAGATGCTTCCTTCAAGTCATCCTGGCCGGCATTGCCATTCATCAATGCCGAGTGTGTAGCTATATCAGGATTCACGCCTCCTTCTCAACACCAGCTCAGCCTCTTGCATCCTACCTTGCCCCCAGAAACCTACCCAAGACGACATTCTATGTAAAGACATCGGGGAACAGTTCCTGTGTGTTCCTTGTGTCAACCAGATCGGCAGCTTCATCGATGTCCTCTGCTCTTACAACTCCGTTGATCAGAGCGTCGTAAGCGATGCTATGCGGAAGAGCTCCTTTAGTGACCACTTCGATAAAGAATGTCTGCCTTGGAATACATCTCCCGGACTGGCAAAAACCTTTGATTATAGTGTGGCAAGCAATGAGACCGATCGAAAACCCTCTTATGAAATGTGATTAGAATGCTCCTGGGCTAAAGAAACCGTTGATTATAACGGCGTATGAAATGTGATCCGGCCTTGTGTAGTTATTAATCATATCATTCCATATTTGATAAGCTTTGCACATTTCACGGACCCCGGGACCATCGATCAGCGAACCATATGTCACAATGTCACATTTTAGGTTTTTTCGAGACATTGTCTTGAACAAGCTCATTGCTTTGTTCGTATTCCCGTTGACACCTAAATTTTGGTTAACAATTCAAATTTTCGTTCTTGTATATAACAAATAAAATGGGAGCTAATTTGAGAGGGGTCCGTTCATGCAAGTTGTTGTATCTTGACCCAAATTGCCTTCGTTCCATATCTTAATGCTAACCCATGAAGCTAAGCCTAAATTCACGTAAAAATCAGCCCATGCCCCGAACTCAGCCCATGTTTAATTGGCTTATCATTTGGAGTCCATAACTTGGAGTTGATCAATTCCACGGCTATTCTCCTTGCCATAACTTTTAAAAAGATATTATATTGTCGTATAAGTTGAAATTGAAAAGGTAAATTTTGCAACTAACTAAGAGATGCTCGAATTACTTTAAGGCTCTTTATTCATTTCACGAAAAATAACTTTCAAAAAATATTTTTCGAATTTTCCAATATTCGTTTCACGGAAAATAACTTCCCACGAAAAACATTTTCTTTCCTATAGACAAAACTCCTTCACTTTTGAGGAAAATGACTTCCTCTTTTTCGAAAGAGGAAAACATTTTTCCGAAAAGCCTTCTTTTACCATTTATTTTTACTATTTTCTTTTTTCTTTCCTTCTTCTTCTTCTTCCTCACACCGTTCACGCCACGGTGAAGGCTCGTGACCGGCCAACTCAAGCCTTGTCGGCCTGTGGTGAGGCTCCGGCTCGCTTGATCCGACGCTGCTGAGCTCACCCAAGGCCAGTCGAGCGAGCTCGGGCCTCGCCAGACGTTGGCAAGGCTCTAGCGACCTCGGGTGAGGCTCGAGCCTTGTCGAGCTCGTCGGCATTAGGCGAGCTCAGACATGCCTGATCAGTGCCAAGCCTCCCACAGTTAGCGAGGCTTGAGTTGGCTAGTCGCCGCTGTGGTTGATGACCAGCTAAGGAAAAAGAAGAAGAAGAAAAATAAAAGAAAAAAGAAAATTAAAAATAATTTTTAAATAATAAAAATAAAAAATTTATTAAAAGTAGTGCAAGGAAGAAGATCTTTTTCATACCCAACAACGGAAAAATATTTTCCGAAACTTTTTCAGATTTTAACCGAACACCGGAAATTTGTGTCATTTTTCAGGAAAATGACTCCCGGGTCAGAAACATAACATTTTTAGCGAAACGAATGGAGCCTAAAAAAATACAATGATATAAATGATCGTTGAGCTTTAGCTCAATGTATAATATGGTATTTGAAATTTTAATTTATTCGATATGGTCCCTAAACTTTAGCATAATGTTCAATGTGGTCCTTGAATTCTTAGTCCTTAATCCTTGATCTTAAAATAATGGAAGGATTACATTGGAAATTTTCATATAGTTTATGGATTAAATTGAACATGTATAAAAAGTTTACGGATTATATTGAACAAACTAAAAGTTCCGAGATCATATTGCACATTGGTTTAAAGTTTATGGACCACATTGAACAAATTAAAAATTTAGAAATCACGTTATTCGTTAAATCAAAGTTCAAAGGCTACTTGTGTCATTTTTCCTGAAAAAATGAGAAATAAAATAGGAATTGAATCGAGCCAACACCTCCTTTTCGACGACCGTCGCGAGCACCCGTCGCCCTCGGCCACGGCGGCGGCAATCGTTTTCTTCTTCTTCTTCAACCCTTAAGCCTTCACAACTTGCTGCGCACACTGCCGACCGTTAACTATTTCCTCCTCCTCCTTTCTTCTTCTTCTTCTTCTTCTTCGGGCATGCCATGGGCGCGAAGCTACTCCAGCTCGCGCCTCACGAAGCGGAGAACCGCCTCGAGCTCTCTCTCCGCCAGGCCTTCCGCCTCCTCGAGCCCAAGCTCCGGCCGCCATTCCCCCTCGAAATCCCGACCTCCGACGAGTACTCCGATCTCACCCGGGCCATCCTCTACGGAGCTCTGACCGAGACCCGTCTCGCCAAAACCCACGTCAAGCACCTGCACGCCATCGTCACCGACGGGTACGCGCTCTTCGTGAATCTGCTGGCTCGAATTGTGAACGAGCTGTACGATAAGCTCGTCGAGACGGCGAAAGCTCAGGTCTTGTGGGCCGCTGGCGAGATGGTCGATGTTTCGGCGGTAGGGTTTGGCGAATTGCTGGTCTCGCTGTTGAGGCAAATTGTCGGGGGCGATTTTCGCGGCGGGAATCTGTGGTTGTGTTTCGAGATGGTGAGCCTGTTTTTGGGTAAATGGGACTGCTTGGTAGAAGAGGATCCGTCGGTTTTGACTAGCGCGCTGTATAGCTTTCTGAGGTTATTGGCTGACCATTGTCGGGTGACTGGTGCTGATTCGAAGTTGGAAGCGCTGAAAAGGTTGGAAATTGAGTTTTGTGTTAAGATGTTAAGGATGCAGTTTGGTTTGTGTCTGAAGATTGGGAGGGACTTAATACGGTTGTTGCAAGATTTGGTCCATGTGACCGAGTTTCGAGCAATATGGAGGGATTTGGTTTCTAACCCAGGAGAGTTTGGGGTTGCTGGATTTTCGGACATTGCGCAGTTGTATTCCATGAGGACTTCGAGTCGTTATTTTTTGCTTCGGCTTACCCCGGAGGCGGAAAGGCAATTAAGGTTTCTGCTCACGCACGTGAAGCTTGGGAACCAAAAGCGGCATCAAACCTGGTTTGCCAGCAAGTTCTTTTGCACTCCGGATAGGGAGACTCTTATAGTTGATATCGTTCGCTTCGTATGTTGTGCACACCACCCATCTCAAGAAATCATTCACTCAAATATTATCCCGAGGTGGGCTGTCATTGGTTGGCTTCTTAAGTCTTGCAGGAAGATTTATGTCGAAGCCAATGCGAAGTTGGCCTTATTTTATGATTGGCTTTTCTTTGATGAAAGAGTGGATAAGATGATGAACATTGAACCGGCATTGTCATTAATGGTTCATTCTATACCTGACTATATCGAACTAACGCACACTCTCCTTGAATTTTTGTTTCTTCTCGTGGATAACTATGACGTGGAACGCAAGGATATGATATCTAGCGGAGTTTCATCATCTTTTAGTCTGCTCATTAACAAAGGAGTGAGTTGCAATCTTGAAAATTTGACATCAGCTGAAACACTCTCTCCACCTCTGAAGGAGAAGCTTAGGTGTTTCTTATCTGGTACGAGATTCGGGATTGCTGAAAAAATACAACCAGCTAAAAACCTTGGTCGTTTAATTTCCATGGAGGTCAGAACAGCTTTACCTGAAGAACATGTTACCTACGTCCAGAACGATGAAGTTGGGGCCAAGTCAGTTGATACTTCTGCTTCCTTTCCTACGAAATTCTTGACAATCACTTCGGAAATTCAGGAAAATGATATCCAAAACTTGGTTGAAGGTCTCCGCAAAGCAATTATGAACTCAAATGAATCATGTCTTCAGGCTTTAGAGCAAATTCTTGATATGTATATTAATGTTGGCAGTGACTTGCCCACACATTGTTCAGTATCTCCCGAGGTTTTATCGTTAACTATAGCAAGGGAACTCGAGTCGAATGGATACAAACTCTTTGCACCTCTTGAGCGTCCACAAGATGATCTCGATGTTGATGAATGCAAGTCTCCCACAACATTAATTATCTGTAAATATCTCTTTTCCAAGAGCGAAAGGTTAGTTCAAATGCTTTTGTTTTGGTCGAGGAATGGTTTTCCTGTGGGAGCACACTTGTTGTATTATGCATCAAGACTAGCTTATGAGGCAGACATGGCAAATCATATGGTTCGTGAACTCATGGGAGATAGTCTTCACGAGTTGATCAACACCCGAGTGCCATTCTTGATGGGCCACCTTGATCGTTATCTCGCCTTTTCAGATAAAAGGCGAAAGAACTTTCCTGAACCACTTATCTCTGCAGCTGCAATAGACAGAGAGTTAGCTGTTACATTGGTACAGGATGCTTTTTTTGCTTACAGACATTACCTTTTACGTCTAACGACTATCTTACCTAAAGAAGCTGATAGAACTCTCTCCGAGCTTCTGGTTTTTGATGTATTGTCTTGCTCAGAGTGGAAGGGGGTAAAATCGCAGTTTTTGTACCACAGTGTCTTTACTCAGCTTTCTGATTTATCCATTGGCGAGGAGCATGTCATCAGATTACTTGTGAGTCACTTGAATGATGGTGATATCGTCAATATCAAGTTTGACATTGGGCAAAGGAAGCTATCCATAGTGGGGGAGAATGTGGAAACTGTTCATGATTTAATCCAAAGCTCTCTTCACTGGGGAGCTGATGAGCAACATAAATTCTGGAGTCTGATTAGGCTGGAACTTGTGGCTTCTCAGGTCCAATTAGAGAAGTTGATCTTAAAATTCTTTTGCTCAGGTGAAATAGATGCGGATAAGGGTGCTATTGCAGTGGGAGGCCTTTTAGATTTATGCTGTTCTCGATTGCCTACATCTGAGCTTGTTGGGGCAATCCTGCTGTTACCTAATAACATGTTTCATAATTTTTCTGCTGCCGTCTTGCAAATGTGGGCTGTGTCTCATGCTTCATTGTTGTTTAATAGCTTAGCTGAGTTCTCTAAGAAAGTCGAAAGCATCGACAGACAATCTATCTTCTCCGAATCTGCTGAGCTTACAATCAACCATTCTGCAGTTTTATGGTTGTCCAATTATTGTGATGCCGAAGGCTTGAGCAGATCCAAAATTTTTGGCAGCTTTCCCCAGAACACTCACTAAGAAAGGAAAATGGCCTCATGACACAAAGCTAGTCGGTTTCACTAAAGGTAAGATGCTAGATAAAGGACCTTCCGTGATGTAGTTTTTGCGTGCTGTGATAAATTTTGAGTCAGCTATTGTGAAAATAGATATTATGTAGATCCCTTTCCCCATCCCTGTCCTATAAAAATTGGAAGAGCATTTTCTAAACGTGCCTTGTCCATTTCTTGAAAACTCCAATTGCCTTGGAAACAAAAAAGGCTCGTTTTCTGCCCAATCTTCTTGCACCATAGTTTCGCATGTCTTCCCATTCACTCATTTTCCGATCATTATCCATTTTCTTTAACTACCTTTATTAGAGAGAAACTTCTCAAATTCTGTACACGATTTCACATTTTAGCTTTTCATTTTATCTTTTTATACCAAAAATAAGATTGATTATTTTATTCTAGTCTGCACGCTTCGAGTGCCCTGCTGCTGGTGTGGATGATCCTGAAGGTGTCAGACTAGGCAACAGAGTAAGCGGTGGAGGCTATGCTGGCGCTGTGTCGGAGCAGTGCCGGAGGAACGTGGTCTCCGCCAGCATGGTTACGCAGCTATTGCTGCTGGTGCAGAGCGCCAGCATGGAGAGGGTGAAGAGAAAGGCCCAGCTCCTGCTGAAGCTGCTCCGAGGCTCGTGGCCGGAGGATTTGATCAGGAAGTCCTACGATTTCGCTCACAGCTAGGCCATCGTCCCATTCTGATGATGTTCTGATACAACGATTCATTATAGTGTTTGAAATTTTTTGTTGCTTTTTTTTTTTTTTCGATTTATGGTATTCTTTCTTGTTTATGTCTAATGGTAGAGAGAAATGAGGGGGAAAAAGAAATGGTGGAGAGGGAAGGTTTTTAATTACATTTTGGTGTATAGAGAAAGATTTTTTTTTTTTGTTAGTAATTTTGGATGTAAGAATTTTTTGGCTGTAAAAAAAGCTCATCAGATTTGCAAGTTGAAGAGTACAATAGTTGATCTCTTATGTTTTTAATGTTGTTAATTAATATTCTGTCAAGGGACTCTTTTATTTCCCTAATCTTTTTGTTTTTGGTTTAGAAGCTTTTTGTTTGGGCAATGATGGGAGATAAGATGCTTTTGTGAATTAATTTATGGCCTAATCGTTTAATGTTTGTTTGATTGTATGCTTAGAGTTTAATGGATAGAGAACGGGTGCAATTTGGAATAAATGTTGGGTAATTTGTCACATATACTCTGTCTAGAATTTACCGTGAAGGAAAAGATTAACACTGGGAGACTTTCAACTGGATGAGTAGCAACTAGGAGTTCTTTCTTTTGGATGAGTGAAGTGGCAACTAAGTTTTATTGTGATACTTGTTGCTGGAGATCGACTTTACTCCTTTTCAGTATGTGAGGATTCTACCTTACTGTATGGGGCCTCCAGGTTATCTTTTCCTATTTTCTCTTTGAAGCAAAGTAGAACACTTGATGAAGGAGTAAAAACTGACGCATCTTTTTCTCATATTTACAATAGTTACAACAAGTCTCTATTTATACACAACAAGAACTAGTAAAAGATAAGTCCTATTTAAAAAACTATTTAATAGGTAGTTGGTAGGATGATAGCTAACACTAATTAATAGCTATGACAGCTAAATAATACATTCCAACATGCTAATTAATAGCTATGACAGCTAAATAACAAATTCCAACACTCCCCCTCAAGCTGGCATGAAGATATCTTCCATAGACAGCTTGCTCACTAGACGGTCAAATTGTCTTCTATGCAGTCCCTTGGTCAGAATGTCAGCAGCCTGTTCATCACTTGAAATATACGGCATACAAATTAGCCCACTATCAAGTTTTTCTTTGATGAAGTGTTTATCAACTTCCACATGCTTTGTTCGTTCATGTAACACAGGATTATGAGCAATAGCAATTGCTGCCTTATTATTGCAATACACTTTCATTGATGTGGAGCTCAAAATTTGTAGTTCATCCAAGATGCCTTTAATCCACATAACCCATGAGACACCATGTGCTACGGACCAAAACTCAGCTTCAGCACTATTTTTTTGCGACCACACTCTGCTTTTTACTCTTCCAAGTGACTAAGTTTCCACCAACAAACGTGCAATAGCCTGAAGTAGATCTCCTATCCGTACTGCTTCCAGCCCAATCTGCATCGGTGAACACCTCAATTTCCAGATGTCCATGTTTCTCAAACATTAGCCCCTTACCAGGACTTCCCTTCAAGTAGCGTAGAATTCTGTATACTGCTTCAAAATGCCTTGGCCCTGGTGAGTGCATGAACTGACTTACCATACTTACGGAAAACGCTATATCAGGTCGAGTGTGAGATAAGTAAATAAGTCGACCGACAAGCCTTTGATACCTTTCTCGGTCTATCACTTCTTCAGCCTTAGCTGGTTCAAGTTTCAGATTTGGCTCCACGGGTGTATCCGCCGCTTTACATCCTAACAAACCTGTCTCTTTGAGCAAATCAAGTGTGTATTTCCATTGGTTTACAAATATGCCTTTCTTGGATCTTGCAAATTCTATTCCAAGGAAATATGTCAAAACACCCAAATCCTTAACTTCAAACTCCTCACCAGCTTCTTTTCACGCTTTTCCAACTCAATTTTGTCATCACCAACAAGATTATATCATCAACATAGACAATTAGAATGGCACGCTTACCTTCCTTTGAGTGTTTATAGAATAGAGTGTGATCCCCTTGACTTTGGTGATAGCCGAACCTTTTAATCACTTTCCCGAACCGCTCAAACCACACTCTTGGAGATTGTTTAAGTCCATACAATGACTTTTTTCAGTCTCATGACTTTGCCTTCATTTTCTGCAAAAACCTGGTGGCAAACTCATAAACACTTCCTCCTCCAAGTCACCATTCAAGAACGCATTCTTCACATCTAATTGGTATAATGGCCAATCAAAAACAGCAGCCAAAGATAGTAAAATCCGAATAGAATTTATTTTAGCAACTCGGCGCAAAAGTCTCTTGATAGTCAACTCTATAAGTCCGAGTGAACCCCTTCGCCACTAGCCTTGCTTTATACCGCTCAAGACTCCCATCAGGTTTACATTTTATAGTAAACACCCATTTACAACCAACAATCGTTTTTTCTTCCGGTGTATCAACCAATTCCCATATGCCATTCTTTGTAAGTGCCTGCATTTCATCCTCTCATCGCCATCTTCCACTTTGAATCCTTCAAAGCTTCCTGGATATTTCTAGAAATAGATATGTGAGATAGGTTTGACACAAAAGCTCTATGATGATGAAACAACTTTTGATATGACACATGATTTGATATAGGATGCTAAGTACATGATCTAACCCATTTTCTAAGAGCTATAGGCATATTAAGATTAGAAGTATTAATATCAAATTTGAGACCGGAATGGGGGAAAAAAGTATTACTAGGATCACCTGATGATGAAGGCAAGGAATCATCTCTCGGGGCTGCGAGACGGATGAGGCTCCAAGACAAAGTTTTGATCAGCAACCTTTTGAAGAGTTTTTCTTCTAGTATAAACACAAGCTCGGGCTTGTTGATCACATTTTGAACTTTTTCTCCCTTGTCTCTCCCCCGCTTTTGACACATCAAGGTCCAGCAAAGGTTTTTCCGAAGACTCAAACAAAGGAGTGGGAAGAACAGGAGAGTTTGATTGCCACAAAATCTCTTCACTAATCTCAGCATTCTCCCCAAGAGATGCATTGGAAAAAAAAAGCGATTGCGACTCTAAAAATGTGACATCCATAGTGACATGAGTTTTGCCGGTATGTGGATTGTAACACTTGTAACCTCTTTGGTTAGGTGCATATCCTATAAGCACACACCTTTTAGCCCAAGGATCTAATTTAGATCGACACCGACTTGGGCGGTGGACAAATGCAATGCAACCAAACACCCTTAGAGGAATATCGAAAAAATACGGGCTGTGGGGTACACTTTTTGAAGTAATCTAAGGAGTAATGTAATTTAATACCCGAGTAGGCAGCCTATTAATTAGGTAAAATGTTGTTAAAACAGCTTCCCCCCATAAATATTTAGGCACAAACATTGAAAACCTAAGGGCACGAGATACTTCAAGGAGATGGCGATTTTTATGCGTTCAGCAATGCCATTCTATTGTTGTGTAATTAAATCAATTGGACTGGTGAAAAATGCCTTTTTCTCTCAAAAACTCCCCAAATACTGGTTATAATATTCAGTACCATTATCGGTAATGAAGAATTTTAATAGTAGTGCTGAATTGAGTCACAACCATTTGATAAAAATTTTGAATAGAGACTCCACTTTAGACTTAGCACTCATCAAGTATGTCCAACATAAACGGGTATGATCATCTCAGAAAGGTGACAAACCATCGTTTCCCATTTTTTGTTGGCACGGGTGAAGGACCCCAAACATCACTATGGATTAAATAAAATGGTGATGATGCACGATACTGTTTTGGACTATAATGAGTACGATGACTTTTAGAAAAAACACAATTGTCACAATGTAGGGAAGAAATATCCACACCTTTGAACAAATGAGGAAACAAATATTTCAAGTAGCCAAAGCTAGGATGGCCTAATCTTTGGTGCCAAACCATTATTTTTTTTTCTTGAACAGGAGGAAGAACTGAAAAGTTCCGGATGCCCGAGCTTTTTATCAAAGAAAAACTCTTCAAAATAGTAGAGACCATCCCTCATCCTAGCATTGCCAATCATCTTCCCCAAGATCCGATCTTGAAACTCACAATGGGAAGCAAAAAAAGATAACACGACAGTTAGACTCTTTGGAAAGTTTACTAATGCATGGTGGGTTACAAGCTAACTTAGGAACATGCAATACATTATGAAGTGTAATAGAATCTGAAAGTGGAATTGATCCTTTGCCTACAATAGACGAAAAACTCCCATCGGCAACCCGAATTTTTTTGTTGCCGGGACAAGGAACGTAAGATGTGAATAAATATGGAATATTAGTCATATGGTCAGATGCCCCTGAATCGATGATCCAAGGCAGATTGCGAACAACAGGAGAGGGCTTTTAAATTTCTACCTTGGTGGGCAATCGAAGCAGTAGGATTACCGGATATAGACCCAGCTTGAAGTAGTTGCAAAAGATGGTCTAGTTGTTCTTTGCTGAAAGGGGATATGGTGGCCTCGTTAGCTGCAGGAGGCACATGCTGAGATGGCTTATTATTACGGCTAAATGAAGCTGGTCGGTCATGAATCCTCCAACAGGTCTCCCGTATGACGGGGTTTGTTGCAAACATCACACCAAATGCGAGGTCTCCCATCCGATCTTCGCAAGTTAGCGAGGATTCTGCTTACATTTGGCTCGGAGACCCTTGTTGTAGAAACATGGCTCTTCTTGTCTTCGGAAGTTGCCAATGCGTAACCATCCAATGATCCATCCTTTTTAGCTAGTTGTCGCCTTGCCCAAAGATTATTCCCGTTTACTTTCTTCTCTTGAACCTCGAGAAGACCTCTCCAATAGGTGGAAGAGGTTGCTTCCCAAGTATTCTCGCCACGAACTTCATCAAACTCATCTCAAGTCCCGCCAAGAAAGTGTAGATACGTTCGGCTTCTTCAATTTTCTGTACCGATTACCATCGTCAAGACAATTCCACTCATGATCATTGAATAAATCCAGCTCATGCCACAAACGTTTCAAAGAGTGAAAGTATTTTGTGACGATTTCCTCTCCTTGTCGCATCTTCCCCGGTTTCAAGGTTAACTCATAGATTTGGGATTGATTTTCCAAATCAATACTTCTCATACACGGCATCCCAAAGTTCCTTGGCAATATGATAGCCCAGATAGTTCGCACCAATATCTTCTTCCATTGAGTTGGTCAGCCACGTCACAATCGTCCGAATTCTCCGCATCCCGCACAGCCCAAGTGGGGTCATTTATTGCTGGTACTACGGTATCTCCAATGATAGCCAATCTTTCCTCTGCCCGTATGTACATTCGAACAGATTGAGACCACCGAAGAAAGTTATCTCCATTAAGCTTAATGGAAGTGATTTGAATAGGGTGAGGGTCGGTAGATTTTGGAAGAAGTGATGGGGATTAGACCGAGTGATTGATGATTCTTCCGACATAGTGATCAAATGATCAAAGAAAGAGACTAGAAATTTTTTTTTTTTTTTTGAACGTAAGGGAGAGGCTGGTGGCTCTTCTTAGGAAAGAAGTGATAATGCAAAAGAGACCGCGCTCCGATACCATGATGAAAGAGTAAAACCTGACGTATTTTTTTTCTCATATTTACAATAGTTACAATAAGTCTCTATTTATACACAACAGAAACTAGTAAAAGATAAGTCCTATTTAAAAACTATTTAATAGGTAGTTGGTAGGATAACAGCTAACACTAATTAATAACTATGACAGCTAAATAACACATTCCAACATGCTAATTAATAGCTATGACAGCTAAATAACAAATTCCAACAACACCTGCTTTTACGTGAGTTTGGTCAAGTATCTAAATGGATAGGTTCTTTGTAAATATGTTGTACTTTCCTGAACTTCGCTGTAACAATTAGGTGTCCCCATTGTTTTGTTCTGCTGTTCTGTCTTAATTTCCTTTAATATGTAATGTTAAATTGGTTTACTGCCTTCTTCCTAATTATTCTTGACTTTTGTTTTGATCATTAGAATCAGGATAACTTCACGGACCTCAACCATGAAATGTCTAAAAGGCTCTTTGCCCTGCTTAAGAAACTGAGGGAGACCGATCCTTCCTACCATCGGTTGTGTCATCTTTTAAGACAAGGTGAGCAGCTAAGGAAAAGGGTTTCTTCTCCTTGCAAATCTGGTTGAGGACCAGATGGGGGCACCAATGGTTGTGTTGATCGGGTGCTTCAAATGTACCCCCAGGGTCAGCAGAATCGTGAAATACAGGTATGTTACGTGTTGCCTAATCGGTGTCCGTGTTTAGTTCTTTTCATGTTTGTTAGAGTAGAATTATTTTTATTTTCTAGGTTTTATTCCTTTTTACATATATAAAGGGCATTATGGTCATATACAATTCATATTTAATATAAATATATTGTGATGGGTGTAGGGTTTCGATTCTAATACGTAAATCAAGAGCCCCTTTCTTGGATTTTACAATCCCTTTCTTTCTCTTTTCTTCTCCTTTCTTTTTCTTCTCTCTTAGTTCTTTTCTCTTGTTATTTTTTTTGGGTTCTCTAATCAGCTTAGTAACATGGTATCGGAGCACGGTTTGACTACCTAATTACCTGGTCCTATTGCTGGTTTCGAGAGTCCCCTAATAACCCTATTCCTTCTCTCAGTGCGTAGCCACCTAAAGCTGCAATTTTTACCTATTTTCTCTTCAAGTCCCGATACATATAAAATCAGGAGAAATCAGATTTATCATGGTCTGTTTGTGACAATGGATTACAATACTTCCCGATCAAGTGATTCAAGGATCGGGTATTTCGTTGATTATGCAGCCTATATTTATAAGATTTCAGCATCCCTTTGTTTGATTGATGGAGCCAATTGCATCTAATTATATGTTGGTGTTACTGTTTTATTTCTTGCACCGAAGTTTCGGCCTTTGTGATTGGTTGTAGATATATTTATATTGAGATTTTCACCATGAATGGCACTAAGTCTTCTACGGACAGTGTCAATGTTCAGATTACCACCATTAAATTGAATGGATCCTCCAATTACTTGCTATGGGCTCAAGCTGTGAAGGTTTATATTAATGCCAAAGGGAAACTTAATTATCTTACTACGTAACCCCCTCACTGAAAACTCTAAAGACTATAGTGACTGGATGAAAAAAATGATACACTTTTGGTGTGGTTATGGAATAGCATGGAACCATCCATTGCTGCTAATGTCATGTTCCACACAACTGCCAAGGGAGTGTGGGATGATCTTATGGAGAGTTACTCACAAGACAAAAACATGTCTAGAGTCTATGAGCTCTATGAGAAGATTTTAATTTTAAACAGGGGGACAAGTCTCTTGGAGAGTATTATAGTACTTTGAAAGGCATGTGGAAGAACTTCATCTTTATTAGCCCATCACTACCGATCTTAAGACACTAAAGACACAACGAGCTGAATTGCGGTGGCCAAGTTTTTATCAAAGCTTGAATGCTGACTTACAAATTATGAAGAGTCAACTTCTTCTTTGGAGAGAAAGTTCCTTCTATGAATGAAGCATTTTGTCGGATTCAGCGCATTGTCCCTCCGTCTTCTACATCATCTAAAGATAATTTAGCATTTGTGGCTAGTAGTGGTGTTCGTGGTCGTGGTGGATTTTCTAATAGAGGTCATGGTTTAGGGGGAGGTCGCGGTCGTGGCGGTGGACGTAGTGGACAAAATTCTAATCGAGATAGCCGTTAGTGTATATACTGCGGCAAATCTGGTCATATTGTTGGCACATGTTGGGCCAAATATGGCAAGCCTGAGTGGGCTCAACGATTAGTTACTGCAAATGCTGCTATGTCCCGAAGGGAGTGTTGGAAATGTGTCTTACGGCGATACCTAATCCATCTATCCCAAGTGGGGTAGTTCTTCCGAGTCCGCGTCTCGGGATGATATGGTCGCACAACTCATCAAGCGTGTCCAACAACCGGAGGCTTCCAATTTCTCATCCATTGCCGCTCTTGCACGTCACAGTTACACGGCCTTTTTCTTTACTTTGTCTCCTGGCACCTCTTGGGTCATTGACTCGGGAGCTTCTAGTCATATGGACGGGTAAGCAAGAATTATTTTCTTCACACCATAACTCTAGTCCTTCACTTGAAGTTATTCTAGCTAATGGTTCCTCTACTCGAGTGGTTGGATCAGGGGGCTGTCTCACTTACACCCTCCTTATCCTTGTCCTCCGCTTTTACATGTTCCCCAACTTCCTTTGAATTTGTTATTTGTTAGTCAATTAACTAAAAATCTTGGTTGTTCTATTACATTTTAACCCTCCTATTGCATTTTTCAGGACCTTCAGACAAAGAAGAAGATTGGTGGAGGGCATGAACATGATGGACTCTATTATCCGGATGGTATCTCCATCACGACGCTAATGGTCTAGCTGCTAGTCCTATTACCCCTATTATGGCATTCCCGCTTAGGGCATTTATCTTTATTAAAGTTACAGCAAATAATTCCCTAGTGTAAATCAATTTCTATTCTTGAGTGTAAGGCTTGTGAACTTGGGAAACATCATCGTAGTTCTTTTCCTAGTCGTAGTGATTCTCGTGCATCTACTTTATTAGAACTTGTTCATTCGGACATCTGGGGACCTTCCCGTGTTGCTAATAGAAATGGTTTTAAGTACTTTGTTACTTTTGTGGATGATTATTCTCGGCTAACATGGCTCTATATGCTTCATTATTGTTCTGAATTTTTACATGTTTTTCAATTATTTCATCATGAGGTTACTAATCAGTTTTAATACATCCCTCAAAATTTTGCGAACAAATAATGTTATAGAATACTCACAAAAATCAATTTCTTTGTTTTGTTCTAGTCTTGGCATTATACATCAAACGAGTTGTACTTATACCCCTCAGCAGAATGGCATGGCCGAGAGAAAGAATCGTCACCTTCTAGAAGTTGCTCGTTCACTCTTGTTACATATGCATGTCCCAAAATCATTTTGGAGTGATGCTGTCCTTACTGCTTGTTACCTCATAAATCGTATGCCTTCCACTGTCCTTAATCAACAGTCACCAATCAGTATTGTATTTCCTGACAAGCCGTTATTTCCTCTTACCCCGCGTGTCTTTGGGTGTGTCTGTTTTGTCCATAATCTACGACCTGGTGCTGATAAACTATCCCCTCGTGCTACTAAATGTGTTTTTTCTCGGTATTCACGTACTCAAAAGGGATATCGGTGTTATGATCCTATGACTTGTACTCAATATGTTAGTGCTGACGTTACTTTTTTCGAGAGCACACCATACTATTCTACTGAGGGTAAAGAGTTTTCAACTGACATTGTAGTTGATCCTCCTATTCCACAACTTATTCCCTTAGATTCCGTTTGTCACGCCCATACTGGGATGGTGATGTCACGCCCGAACCCTACGGACACGCGACATCCCGCTATGGTCGTTATGATGCGACGTCCCGGACTCGTCACCCGACCCTTCATTTTATCTTTTAATTACGCATGCGGAAACGAACACAACAATCCCCGGACAAATAACAAATAGGGATAGTCAGAAAACAAATCACAACAAACCAAACAATACTATTTTAAATTTTCACTTGATTAACCCCGAGAGTATTCTTACATGCCCACTTCGGCGCTACCACAAAAAAGCCAGCAAAAGACAAAGGTCGGGGTTAATCTACTTCATCAACAAGTCGAACTCCAAAAGCCAGCTTCCAAACACCCCGAATCAAATTGGGTGCGCCAAAGACGCTAAGGGCCTGAAAAAGGGTTAATAACAACAATGAGACGAATGTCTCAATAAGTTAACGGCCTAAGCCCCGCTTAGGAGGCCTACTACTCGCGAGGGTCCCTAATCAGGCAACATAACATCAACAGCACATTAATAAACAACCACATGCATCCTTACCTCGCCTTGATACACCATCGTTGATGAAATGCATGTCACATACTCGAAGCATTTAACGAGATTTTCCATGCATTAATGCAACACGGTCGCGCGTGTCCTCGATTATAAGGCAAAACCGCTTGGCACATGCCATACCATGCCTAGCAGTTTCTATCCCATAATCAAGCACTGCCATCACACGTATTCCACTATTCGCCCCCGGGGCCCACACATCAAGCGATACGCAACAAGATGGCGATCTACGGTAAAAACCGGGCTCCGTCCCGCCCGTCGAACACGGCTTTGTCAAACTATACACGGGGATGAGGCATTTCAATACGAACATCAAGCGATACGGTAAGATGGTATCCCGTAAGGAGCATCAAGTCCGACCTCGAGCCAGCGACAAAACATCCGGGTATCGGCACTCCGCATTATCCCGTGTATCCGATAAATCGGGCATCGTCAAAGCGATACATAGCAAGACGGTTCCAACGTGTGACCACACGAAAGCACGCAAGCATTCCGCCAATTATTATCTTCTCAATTAAATTTACGTTCATGAATAGTGCTCATATTAATGTCATACAACAATATCACATGGTTACACATGCAACAATCAATCAATTTCGCAAGCTTCGATGTCAAACCCGAATATCATTCACAAAGTATCACAATCATTACTTAGCATAACAATAAAAATAATTAAATTCCAAAAGCCTCATAAATTTTCCACGAAACTTTCGATCAAACAATTTGCTATAAAATCAATTTAATACCAAAATTCGCGGCAAAATCGCCAACATTCAAACCGAAATAATAATTTGAAATTATAAATTTTCCGAAATAATAATAAATAAATAAATTCTGAATTTAATTATTTAATAATATCCGAGAATAATTTAATTTTCCAAAATTCAAAATATTTTCTCGAATCGAAATCATTCAAATCATTATCCAAATACGTCAATTTATACGGCAAAATCCAACATTGGCATCATAATTGACGTTAGAAAATTTTCCGAAAATAATAATATTTAATTTTCGGAAATTAATTATTTAATAATAAAATAATAATATTTAATTCCGAAAATAATAAAATGATATTTAATTCGGAATTAATATATTAACTAATAAAATAATATTTAAAATTCCGAAAATAAATAATTTAATAATAATAAACAATAACAGTAAACTAATCAACAATTTATATCCTAAACACCATTAATTAAACCCTAATCCATAATCAACACATAATCCTAATTAAACAAATCTAATATTAACCTAAACACTAATTAAACTACCCTAAGCAAGTTTAACACCCTAAGCACGGGATTAGGGGTTAACTTACCTATTTAACGCCGGCGAAGGACACAAGGACAACGGCGGGCGACGAGGGCGGTCCGCGGTGGTTCCGGTTCGACTCAACGACCGGCGAACGACGGCGAACGGCGAGGGACAGCTGCTGTGTTGGCTGGTCCAGGGTCGGGACGGCGGCCCGGCGTGCGGCGGCAGGTCGGGTGGCGGCGGAGCCGGTCCCGGCAACGACAGTGGGCGGGGAGCGGTCGGTGACCGCGGCGAACGGCGGCGACGCATGCATGCGGTCGGAAACGGCCGACGACGGGAGTTCCTAGGGTGGCGGCGGTCGGCGACGACGACGGCCGACGAGGGCGGCGGACCGATGACGGTGTTGGTTCCAGCGGAGGAGGAGGAAGCCGAACGGCTGACGGGGCGTGGCCGGCGAAGGGCTGACAGCGGGCGCGGTGGCTGCGGCGGCGTGCGAACGGTTGAGCTGGTCTTGGCGGTGAAGGCGGAGGAAAACCAGAAGCACGGCGTTGGGAAGAAGCAAAGAAAGAGAAAGAAGGAAGAAGGAGGAGAAGAGAAAAAAGAAAAGAAAAAAAAAAAAAAAAAGAAATGATGGCTAGTGGGGTAGGTGGAGGGGGTAGAAGTGGTCAGACACGCAATGGGGGGCAGCGGGAAAAGGAGGAAAAGGGGGGAGGAGAAGAGAGAGAGAGAGAGAGAGAGAGAGAGAGAGAGAGAGAGAGAGAAAAAGTCCAATCGCAATAATCGCGATTTAACAGATACGGTTTAAACTCGAAAACGATCCGACGGTCCCCAAAAATCCTAATTAATAATTTTAGGATTTGGGTAAAATTGTGTTAATAAAAACACACCGCGAGAGTGGTCTACCAAATTCAAATTTGTACCCGATCAAAAATTCACTTTCCACATTTTCCGAGTAATAACGAGGTTGGCAACAATAATATCGATACCGGCCCAATTAAATTCATTCCGAATTATGAGAAATTCACATCAAAGTTTAGGCATGGGTTCTCTAGAGATTTTACTATAAGCACACCGACCAATTACACGTTTCATAAATCCCAAAATGGGTCGAAAATCGGAATGTCACAATTGTTAGTCCTTCATGCCTCCTCCCTTGCGGTATATCGGAGGCGAAAGCGATCTCAGCACCACCAGGTCTCGACTCTTCCATGCCCTCCGTTCAATCTCCCTCCTTGTCTCCTGGTCCGGACGATCTTCCGATTGCCCTTCGCAAAAGTACTCGTTCTTGTACACAAAAATCCTCTTTTGCTTACCCTATTGAGTGTTATGTGTCTTTTCACATCTTCCTCCTCCATTGCATGACTTTGCTCTATCATTACATACTCACACAATTCCTACTTCTACCACTGAGGGCCTTGTCTCATCTCGAGTGGAAGAGAGCTATGGATGTAGAAATGGAAGCTTTGGTGTCCCACCAAATGTGGTTTTTGGTTGATCTTTCTCCTGGGAAAGATGTGGTGAAGTGTCATTGGGTGTACACTATCAAGTATAACCCGGATGGCTTAGTTGAGCGTCTCAAAGCTCGGCTCGTTGCTAAAGGTTTTATTTAAACTTATAGAGTGGATTATTTTGAGACTTTTTCCCATGGCACGCCTCAATTCTATTCGCGTTATTATTTCTCTTGCTGTGAATTTTGATTGGCCATTATATCAATTGGATGTCAAGAATGCTTTTCTTTATGGTGATTTGTCCAAGAAGTATATATGGAGCAACCTCCCGGGTATGTTGCCCAGGGGAGGATCGCAGAAAAGTATGCCGGCTAATAAAGCCATTTATGGGTTGAAACAATCTCCTAGAGCATGATTTGAGAAATTCAGTTCAATTGATTTCCAAGTGTGGTTTTCGCCAATGTTATTTTGATCATTCTGTTTTTTGTTCGCAAGGAGTCACGAGTGGTCATTCTTGTTGTTTATGTGGATGATATAATTGTCTCCTCGTAGTGATGCGACCGAATTTCTGAGGTTAAATCTTTTCTTCAATAGCAATTTTAGATTAAAGACTTGAGAGCTCTTAGGTATTTTCTAGGCATTGAAGTTTTACTGAAGTAGGAAAGGTATTAATTTGTCTCAAACAAAGTATGTTCTTGATATTTTATCTAAGACTGGTACACTAGCTTCCAAGCTAGTTGATACTCCTATGGATCCAAATCAAAGGTTTGGAGTTGATGATGGAGATGATATCAAGATAAACATCGGTATCGGTGTCTAGTTGGGAAACCGATTTATCTTACTATTACACATCCCGATATTTCTTTTGTTGTTAGTGTAGTGAGTCGGGTTTATGGAATCACCCAAGAAGGCTCATTGGGATGCTTTGTTTGTCGATTCTTCGATATCTTAAAGGCTCCCCTAGTAAAGGACCGATTTATAAACCGAATGGTTCTTCCACCTTAGTTGGCTATTTTGATGCTTTGATTAATGGGGTCAAAGTGTGATCGGCAATCATGACTAGGTATTGCACCTTTCTTGGTGGTAATTTGGTTACTTTTTTTTTTGGTCCTATTTTTCTCAAGGGTTCTCTACGCAGGATTTGAGCTGGTTCATTGCTTGTTTTACTTTGGATACGATCGATATATTGCTTTATTAGAAAAGTTACTGAATTTTGTACTGTATTTGGTTTCTAGTTTTTCTGTCAAAACTTTATTTAAGTTGCAAAAGTTCTTGGCTGGTGAACGATCTGTTGAAAGTTGTTATGTCGTTGAAACTTGGAAACATGTTTCATGATGCTAGTTTTCCAGCATTGTCATTTAGTCCGTCACTATCGTCCGTCAGTGAAGAGAGATGGCACTAAAAGTGTGTTTAGGAGATTGTTTTTCTTTTATGAGTTTACAAGAAATATCTGCAGTGTAAATTGGAGAAATCATTGAAGCCAGCATTATTGTGTTCTCTGATGTGCCGTAGAGGAGTGTCTATGTGCTTGTGGTATTATTTCTAGAGATTATGATCCTGGAAATATTGTTTCCCCTTTTCAGGAAATTATCCAGTTGTTTGGTGTCCTGCTTATCCAGTAAATCAATGCTTTCTTTGACCAACGGGTATAACTTCAGGTTTTGCCCGGACTCCATTCAATATGCAAATGGTTGTTCAGTTAATGATATCGGTCAGCGGACAGATCTGCAGATGACATTTCTTGGTTCATCACAAAAATAGGGGAAAACTAGATTCTGTGTTCGTGTTTTATTTGAGAAGGGAAGAACAAATTTTGTTTGCATTGATCTTTGTATATTTCTCTTGTTACCTCTGACTCTGGGTTTGCTTGTAGCCTGTAGGGATAGACTGATGACACTGTAATCGTTTTGCCTACAGAGTTGGGGACATTGTTCATCAACTGTATTCACAATTAAATTGTGGGATTTAATAATATTTTATTAAATACATTTTGCATTTTTTCCTCGAGAGATCTGGCACGAAGCGAGGGGAGAAAGTGGAGGCTGAAAAGCTAGATCTGGGTTGTAGAAATTTTACTCTTTTGTTAAGCAGGTTGTCCTCTGTTGCCTTGCGGAACTCGGAGTGCATGTCGATGCTCAGTGCAGTGATTTGAATAGATATTGAGAAGTGTGACAAAGCTTATCACTTGAGTAACTCGCGGAGCTTTGACGTGATGATCAGACTGAACATGTAAATGAAAAACAAGCTGGGCGATATGCAAAAGACAGGCAAGAGCGAGCGAACAAGGCAATAACAAGTCTGGCTTGTGCTGTTGTGCTCTTGGTATATTCATCGCTTCCCCATTCTCATATAACATTGAAGTTCTATTCAAGAGATCATATTATCTTCATTGACACCCTCCTCCTGCAGAGCTCCTCGACATCCGCCTGAAGAGTCACTGCAGTTGTATCAAAACTAACTTCGCTTGTCTCTCAGGAAATGGTTTCATCAGCATCAATGGGAGTCTTTGAACCATAGCAAAGCCCGGTTGTCATAAAACGATGCTGTCAGATTCTGGCGTTTCGTTCCTGCTACAGTTAGCATCGAAGTACTTGATCATCATGTTCCCATCCTTCCCCTTCGGATGCAAAATAGGGCTTTTGACAGGGCTTTTGACGAGGAAAGATTTGCTGCTGAGCTTTTAAAGAAAACATTAGGGGTCTTCCCTTCGGCGTTTGATCCGGTAGTTTCGAACAATGGAGACAGTGGACCGGCGGAATTCATCGAACCACCTTTCTCAGAACTTCTCATGAAATGAAAACCGAAGTCAGGGCTCGAGATTAAAGAGCAGCATGGGGAGCTTCCCCAAGGAGCTTATCTGCTGTGCTGTGTGGTGTTAGCGCAGATCATTTTCATCAATTGCTTTTGCATATGTGACCGCGAAACGTTAGGCGGTCGGTGAAATTTGCGCGGTCTTCCTCGCTCGCTTTTACTCGGCAACGTGACATGCCCTGTTTAGGGACGTAAAGGCATCGAAAAGAAGGCAACCGAGTTTCATTTGCAATCTGAATAAGGGAGTCAAAACCTAAAACGGGGTGAAGAGCGACTCCACTGGGGATCGAACCCAGAATCTCTGGTTCCGTAGACCAGCGCCTTATCCATTGGGCCATGGAGTCCACGTTTGACTTTTCACTATTCGTGAAAGGATTAGTACTTTTTCAACCCAAGATAAACCTTTCACGTTACAATCTGTGTATTATGGATTTATTTTCGGGAAACTGATTACTTGACAAAACGCCTGGATATTAATTATTATCGTCATTGATCAACTCTAACAGAACAACTATAAAAAGGGTCAATGAAATGTGGTCTAGCTTCAGTTTCAAATGAAATGAAAAGATGGGCACGCTGGTTGCTCCCAAGGACTTCTCTCCTGTTGACGATGCGGAGGCCATTAAGAAGGCTTGCCAAGGTCTCGTTTCACACCCCCTTCCTCCACTCTTACTCGGCGTTTTTCGCATTGTTGGTCCGACTGTTCTCGGTTGCGCGGTTACTTTCGCATCTGCTTGGTTTGATTATGTTACCGAGGCAGACATGTCACATTTCTCAGACCTGACTTTAATGCTTCTGCCGTTTGTTTCAAAACCACTTGCCTTCGTAAAAAGCATTGAAGTATCATTAGAGGTTATGTTTGTCTGTCCTCCATGGTCTCTTTCTTTTGTTCTTTTGATAGGATGGGGAACGGATGAGAGGGTCATAATCTCAGTCTTAGGACACAGGAACATGTTCCAGAGAAGGCTCATCAGGTTGGCCTATGAGGAAGTCTACCG
Source organism: Syzygium grande (assembly GCA_024733475.1). Lineage (NCBI taxonomy): Eukaryota > Viridiplantae > Streptophyta > Magnoliopsida > Myrtales > Myrtaceae > Syzygium > Syzygium grande. The sequence goes on from JAMXDD010000007.1 coordinate 29,398,513, forward strand.
CGAAGACCTCATCAGGCAACTCCAGTCCGAGCTCTCTGGTCATTTTGAGGTCCGTGATGTGATCCTGCTTCTGTACATGCCCCATCCCATTTTGCGTCGCGGCTAACCAGGCCTGAATATATTCGATTTGGATCGATGTTGTTTAAGCGCCGCGAATTCCTTGCTTCTCTTTGAACGAGTGATAAAAATGTTGCGGCAGAGAGCTGTGTGCCACTGGATCTTGGACCCGGCTGATCGGGACGCGGTGTTTGCTAACTCGGCGCTGAAGAAGGCGACACCCGATCATCGGGTCATTATAGAGCTCGCATGTCTCAAGTCCCCAGAGGAGCTGTTGGGAATTAGGAGAGCGTACAAATTCCGGTACAGGCGTTCCTTGGAAGAGGATGTGGCCGCTCACACCAGTGGAGATGTTCGAAAAGTAACTTCTCAGAGCCCATGATTTGCGCTTTTCTATCAAGGCATCAAGACTAAAAGAATGGTTCAATATGAGAAACATCAAAGTTAGAGTATGACTTTTTCCTCTGTTGGCTCTATGGTTGTTTTGTAGATACTCGTCATGTTAGCGAGTGCTTATAGATACGATGGTGATGACATTGATAAGGAAATGGTTAAATTGGAAGCAAGTATTCTTCATGACGAAATCCATGGGAATGCTTTTAACCATGAAGAGCTGATCAGAATTTTGAGTACAAGAAGCAAGGTGCAGCTCAATTCAACCTTCAATCACTACAGGGACATCCATGGCACTTCTATCACCCAGGTACACAATTCTACGCCAAAGGAGAAAAAAGTGCATCAGATTACAAACAAGAGGAAAAATGACACTTGCTCTTTGAAATTCAGTACTAGACTTTTGAAATGGTACTAAGCTTGGTCGAGAAATTCATCAGACGTTTCCCTATTATACCAATAAGAAGAAAATTTCATCAAATGGCATTCCATGTAGTAAAAGCGCGATAAGCCAGTAATGGAATTCAATCTTTCACAGGGATTGTCAGGAGACCCGGCAAACGAGTATCTAGCGGGACTACGGACCGCTGTCAGATGCATCAAGGACCCGAAGAGATACCTTGCAAAGGTAAGTGAATGTCGTGCCAATAACAAAAGATCAAATTGTTTCGAGTCAACGGCTCTGTCAATTTCTCTCAAAACTTCATACCAATCCTCGAAGTTCTAACGTCAGAACTCGCATGTACGCAGGTGCTTCGCACTGCCGTGAATGCGGTCGTAACCGATGAAGACGCTCTTAGCAGAGTCATAGTCACCTGCGCAGAGAAGGACTTGGGGGAGATCAAAGAGCTTTTCTTCAATAGAAACAGCACGTCCCTCGAGCAAGCCGTGGCCAACAACACCTCAGGAGACTTCAAGAGCTTCCTCCTGACTTTACTTGGGAGTGAAGACAATTAGAGGATTCTTCCTTCGCAGCAGTTTTTTTAGATAGAATAAGTGGAGCTGCATTGCGTCCAAGTACAACATAGTAGCACTGCCAAATGATTGATTTTTTTTCCCCTTTTCTCCGTGGCTTTAATTCTGACTTTCCCTTCCATACCCAAAGTGGGAAAAGACACCTTGTTTCAGAAAATGGGGATTTCGCCAGTTCTCGAGTTGGAAAGCCTTTGCTGGTGCATTGGCCCGGATGGTAACTTTCGAGAATCTTGAGGATGCCTGATATCAATGAACTGTTTAAATGGAGTAGGACAAAAGTGCTTATAACTGTATCATTCGGCACCTACATGCTGATGGCATTGCCTTTACCCGCCCTCTTTTTCACCGGATCTTACCATGGATTGCACGTACTGCAGTTATTCCTTAGTATCTAATAAGGGACCGGTGTCAGACATCAAACATACCTTTTTCAGACAGACACTGTGAAACAGACAATATCTTAAACCGTGCGGATACAGATGTCCCTCTATATAATCAATACAGATAGGATATCCAAAAACCAAAAAAATGGAAAATCTCATTGTTGCCGCTCAACACGCATTCCTTTGGAAAAAGGTGGAGATTACCCAACTTTCCTTTTGATGTGAAGTTGCAGATGCAATAAGTCCTTTTGTTCATTCAATCGGATCTCAAATCTTCATTAATCAGGCATGCATTTTTCCCCTCCGTTGTAATAGACAATGTCGACGTCACTTTCTTCTCTCTACATTTTCATAGTCCAAGATTCCAGATTACTCAATGAAGATAATCTTTTTTAGTTCTTTAATCTTAATTTTAGCTCTTTCATCACGGTCCTTTGCAAAACAGCTTGCTTCCTAGTACTTATCGTCACTCCTGCCCAAACAAACAAATGTTTTTCAAACTTCCACAGGGAAAAAAAAAGAACCTGAATTAATTCGAGAAAAAATAAAATAAAATAACTATCAACAAACCCCCCGGCTAAATTATGACGTGTCACCGGGAACAAAGGAAAAAGACCAAAAAAGGCCAAAAGACTTCCCAAGTCAATGACTCCGAAATCATTTTTTTTTTTTGGTCTTAAAACCGCAAATTCATCACCACATGTGACTCTCACTCCCTCGCAAAAAAAGTCCCGAAACGGAGGCGGCTCCCCTCCTTATTTACCGTCTCTTCCCCCCCACCCCACCGACAGTGAAGGCGGTGCGCCGCCGCCCGCCGGCGACGATCCAATGCCCTCCCTCCCCCGCGGCCGGCCGCGATTCCCCCGCCTCCTCCCTCTCTCGCGCCGCTCGGATCACTGACCCTCCTCCGTCCTCTCTCCTCTCCCCCTTTCTCTCTCTCTTCCTTGCTTCCTTCGAGCCCAATTGCGCCGCCCCCGGGGAGAGAGATGGATTCGGGCGCGTCTTCGATCGACCAAATCTCCAAATCCGCCGCCGAGATCCTCGCGAAATGGAAGCAGTACAACGACAAGGTCAACTCGTGCATCCAGGGCGGCGGCGATTCCCCATCTGGGTCCAGCCCGAAATCCTCGACGTCGTCGCAGCCGCCGCCGCCTCCGCCCCCCACGCCGGCCGCGGCGGCGGCGGCGGCGGGGGCGGCGGCGGTCGCGGTGCCGGTCCAGGTGCCGACCCGGAGGGTGCATGCGAAAGGGTCGAAGAAAGGCTGCATGAAGGGCAAAGGGGGCCCGGAGAATCTGAGGTGCAATTACAGAGGGGTGAGGCAGAGGACGTGGGGGAAGTGGGTGGCCGAGATTCGGGAGCCGAGCCGAGGGAGCAGGCTCTGGCTCGGGACGTTCCCGACGGCGCTTGAGGCTGCTCTTGCCTATGACAAGGCCGCGAGTGCAATGTATGGCTCTTTTGCAAGGTTGAATTTCCCTCTCGGTTTGAGTTCCAAGGACTCCTCCAAGGACTCTTCTTCTTCCACCACTGTCGCTGCTCCTGAGAAAGGTCTGACTTTTCTCTGTAAATTATCCATCTTTGTGGTTTTTGGGGTGTGCCCAATTTGGGTTTTGTGTTTGATTTTTGTTTTGTTCAGCGGGTACTTATTTGCTGGGGTTTCTTGGAGATTAGATGGTAAATTTACTGCACATAGTGTTCGAGCGGTGGCTCAAGCGGAAGGTGGTTTTTGAAGGATGATGAGCATGATTAAAAATTGAAGTGATCTTGTAGGAAACCGGGAAGGTTTCGAAGGAATGTGGTGGAAGGTATCGCAAAAATATTTTCGGTTGTGCATTCTAATATTTAAGCTAACGAAAAAAAAGGAAAAGGCTTGAGGGGGAAAGCAGGAAGAGTGCAGAGCTGCAGGGCATGGTGTAGCTGCATCGAAATAACTTTGGAATTCAGTTATCTGGGAACCTCTTTTTGCCATTAGGACAAGTATGATGAGCTCTGGTTATAGTTTAGGCTTATTGATCTATGATATCTCCGTGAGGATATCAACAGTAGACCTTTTGTTGGCGCTATCCTAGAGCTCCCATTTGCATCTGCTAAAGAAGAGTAAAGATCAATATTGGCCCATTTTATTCTTGAGCATAAACTAATTGGTTTGAGATTTCATCTTCCATTGTAGGCTCTAGATCTGACTCAAGTGAGTCACGTCAGAAGCATAATTGGCTGTTGGTAATATTAAGTTTTCCCTGTTGGTCTCTGTGTTTATTCTGTTGCTTGGGTTTACTCTGCCAACTGGACTCTATCATAGGGAACTTCTCTTGGAAGTACTGTTGCCAACAAAAGCTGACCTCCACGCAAAAACATGAAAAGCTTTTCTTGAGCTTATCCTGAACCTGTACAATCTCCTGATTCTGGCATTACAGTCTCCAAATCAATTAGTTGTTCAAACCTGGAGGTAGAGAGAAATGTCTTATTGGTGTTTTGGTTCTCCTTATTAGTTCATGAATTCTAAAGAAGCCTCTCCTAGGGATCAGATCTACCAGAATTTGGCCATGCTGCTGAAAAGCTGAGTGTACCTGCTGAATGCTGATGAACATGAAATACACCATTGGAATTGCATGAATCCTAATGGAAGCTAAGATGCTTGTGCTGGTACTGTTCAAGAAAACGGTTGGAAGCAACTTGAGTGGCATTTAATCTGCAGAATGGCTAGTATTTGAGTGACCTTCATGCTATTACCATCTTTTCTGGCTTGTGAACTGGCTACCATATGTCAATGAAACAAATGTATTCATGGCAAGTCATTGCAACCTCATGCTTTTTGTATCTATATTCCTCTGCAGATGCTTCAACCTTAAATGAGCCACTGTCCGCCGATCTCCATCTCGGCAGTTTTTCGATGGTTTTAGTAGATGAGCGTCCAAAAAAGCATTCGAAGACCAGTAGTTCCTTATCACCAGGTGCAAGGTCGTCGCCTCTTAAAGAAAGCGAGTCTTTGGAGTTTGAGGTACTTCATCATGGCTGTTTATTTATTTGTTATGAGCATATTTTCTGAATTTTCCGTCCTTTCAGCTGTCACTGCGGAGTGGGAATGGAATGTCCAGTCCTCGGCATGATATGGAAGAAGATTTCAAGCAGGAGCCAACTGAAAATATACTTCTTGATCTCTCTAAATCTGCCATTTGTGTCGAGGAGGTTTCTGACAAGACTACAGTGGAAAAGGCCGAAGGATCAGCTGAAAGTTCAGCCACCTCAGATACTACGTTTGATTCATCTAAATCCGTCGACATGGTACTTTCTTTACTTTGATATGCATATGTTCTGGAATTAAAGCTAGTGCATTTTCATCATTTTTCACTTATGGCATTTTCCCGTTTAAATGTGTTGAGGTATTTCCAGATTGCTACCAGCAGCACTGTTACGCTCTCTGAGAGCGAGGACTTGAAAACATGGCTATTGAACATGAGACAACTCATCAATGGAAAGCCTGTTGAAGTCTCTGCAGAGGCAGAACTTGCCAGTCTCATCAAATCTAATGATGAGGAGACTCAGAAGGCTAGGACTGTGTTCGAGAGCTTGAAGTCCATGGATTTCAAATCGCTGTCTGACCCCGATTTCTCAAATAGATTAGAGCAAGCGATCTCTGCTCTTCTGTCCGACAAGAGCCACCCGCCTAACGGATGCTCAGCTCTCTACAGAATCTGCAAGCAGATTTCTTTTCTTTGTTCAGACTTCAAACGTGCACAAACCGATGTACGGGAAGTCACTGAGATGTTTGTTGTGAAAGATTCCCTGCAGGCTGAGCTTGACGAGAAGACCATTCATTTCGAAAGGCTACAGAAGATCGATACAGAATGCGACAAGAAGATCGAGAGCCTTGAAGCCAAGATCAGCAAGCTGCAAGCCCAGCTGAAGAAGGAGAAGGAAGCGAAAGTGGAAAACTCGTTCGAGATGAAGAGACTGTACAAGGAGACCGAAGAGAAGGGGGTGCTTTTCAGGCAGTATTTTGAAGAAGAAGCGAAGTGGAGTCTTAAAAAGAGGAAGGCCGAGAGGGACATTGAGCGGGTGGAGAAGGATTGGGAAGAGCTGAAGAAAAAATTTCTGTTGTTCTGACACAGTATTTAGTGCTTTAGTTGCTGTAGTTTCCAGACATGCTGGGATTGTAGAAGTCTCATTTTATTTTTAAATTTTTGAACTCTCAAAGACTAACAATTTGCCTCTGAAGTTGTGGGTTGGCCCTTAGACATTCTTGGATTCTTCACTTCCATGCTTTAGAAATTTCAGCACAGAGGAAAAAAATTGGTGTTACTACAGTGGTCTCCGCTAAATTGGTGGGAGTATGAGTTCCAAACTCGATGTTAACTGGACTCGACAAGAACAAGGCTGGACCCTGTGCATCCTGTTGGTGTGGCTTGGCCGAAGAAGCTACTACGTTTGATTTTGTCTTGATGATGATCAGATCGTATTTGTCTCGGATGCGAAATTTCGCATCCGGGCAACTTGCTACAACAGAAATTGACTAGTTGAGTGTCCGAACAGAATGGAAGCATGGACCATGGACAATGCCTCCAAATCGCCCTAGCCGTGGATTGGCGGAGGTTTTCTTGTCGTTGGACGTTCATTGCATACGAGCAGACGAGCTGAAAAGGTAAGAACTCCCAGTAACTTCCGATAGGAGGTGCATTTTAGATTTACTGAAGAGCGCATTTGCTCCAACCAACGCCTTCTAGTCGAGAACATTGTGGAACAGAAAGGGGAGGGGGGGCACACGGAAGATTGGAGAGAAGACGGTAGCGAGGAACTTCAATAGTCAATATATAGCTTTCATGAGAAAGGCTCAATCGGAGATGGTCAAGATACAAGCAACAAGTCCCTGATACAACATTTCAATTGTAAAGACTCCAAATGGCATCGCGCAGTACCAGATGAGCAATGATGGAAGGTCCAGAGTTGCTGATTTCTCTGCTAAATGGGCAATATCTTGGATAGAGAAAAAAGAACAAGAGAACAGAGAACAAGTGGGCAGCACAAGCTCGTCACATACTTTTGTTCAGTTTTATTCAGGTAAGCAAAGAGAGACACTTCAAAGAACTACTTTTACCTCACACTGTCCATTAAACAAACTACAAGTGACAAAACTTCATCAAAGTAGACGATTTACTTACCACGTCACCATTGTGGTTAGCAAAGAACATGAGAGAAAAAAAGTTTAACAAACTTTAGCATGGATCGTTCATATGAACAGAGTACTGAAGGGCGAATGTGCGTGGGTCATTTCTTCCTTGAGAGAACTGCAGCAAGTCCACCTGCCAACAATCCTACAGCAGTAGCAGCGATGCCAATGCCAATTATCCCATCTACAATCAAACAAGGTAGGATAGTCAGAGATTTCTACACTTGGAATAAACTGGGAGCATAATAATCGGTCATTTGATCCTTACCCTTTGTAATACGGTCTTCGATTGTTTTCTTAAGTGTGAGGGCCTGTCTCCAATCAGGAGCAATCTGAGGAAGAATTTGGTTAAATATGTCAAAAGAATTCTAACAACGTGTCTGACAATCAAGCAATTGATGCATCACGTAAATGTCCTATATCACCCATATATGAAAACCTACTGTTGAAAGATCTGATGAAGAACATAAAGTAACTAACAGCAATATCATACCAAGACAACAATCATACATCAAGAAGTTGAATCGTTCATTCATTGTCCTCTAAATTATTCGAGAATCGGATGAATTTAAGCATTTGGAGTAAATGACTCGTGTTTTTTTTTTTTGGTAAGGATAAATGACTCGTGTTTCAACGCTTGTTAAAACAATTTTTCATGCCCAGACAGCAATGATAAACGAAGAGATTGAGGAGTGAGAATGCAATATATTGTTAAGGGTTAAGATGCAATCTGAAGCAAGCAGCAATATACATAAGGACTCCCAATCATGTTATCAGATATGAAAGACTTAAGCCAGACCCGCAGACACTGCTCCACAAGGTCCCTGCTCCTTGTGTAGTCTCCACTTCTGTAATAACCAACAGCTAGAAGATAAAGCTGCTCTCTCAATTGCAAAGGACTCTTAGTGCCAGAAATGGAAGCTGCAGATAGATGTCAGTCACAAAATTATCTAATCAGAAATTACATAAAGTACACCTACGTGTAATCGATCCATACTTCTAACAAAACTGCCACTATGGAACCTAGCCATAACAATGAGACAGCCCACTCTTTACCTTCAAGCATTGCTATTCCACGCTGGACATCTTCTGGTTGCCTCGAGTGAACAAGTGACCACGATAAACGCATAATACATTCACTGATAAGCTCATCAGATGAACCTTTTTCAGCCTCGGCAACTTCTCGCTCACAACCCTAATCAAGTGAAAGTTTTAATGGGAACAACAAAAAGAAATGAAGATCATATACGCCAGCTATAATGAGCGCGAGATTTTTCATATCGAGAGGCGGAAACTTAGCAATTGCCTAGTAACTAAAAGCTTGAACAAGAGTCAATAAGAACATTCCGTTCGAATGAAGTCTAATCACTTTTGATAGATATTTGTTGATGCTACAGGAGGAAGTTTATGACTATTCAGGCAGAATGACCCTGAACAAAAGAGGACAGTGAAAGCAACACAAAACAGCAAATAAGCACGACATGGAGCTACGGCATGAAGTTTCAAATAAAAGCACTGACAAAGAGTATACAACATCACTGGTCGAAAGCAATCACCCCAACTCCTATCCTGAACAACAACGACGACCACCAGTCTCCTAACCCATCAACAAACCTGACAAACAAGCAAGCGTGCTTTAGACTGATACAACAAAATGAAACCAAGGAATCAGCTCACGACAGAATCCATATGCAAATGCCAGCGAGCCGATTCAAGTGAGTCCAAATGCGTCGATCTATTACTTAAAGCTCATCTACTATCCTCATGGTCCTTTACACTTCCCATCTCTACGCAACTATTATTACACCATTCGCGGCGATCTCACGAAAGATTCGTTCTGTCGCTCGATTACTCGCTGCAAAGCCACCAACCGCCGTAATAGCCGGAGCTAACACTTTCAAATTTTCCATGCTTCCCCATCATACGTTCACGAAGCAGAGCCCCATACATCACCGAGAAAAAGGGCAATAGATAAGCAAATCCCCAGCCGCTCGCGCTATACTTCGCAGTCCTTCGCTATGCTCTCTAAACGGTACCTCTATTCTCAATCACATCCACATCCGGTAGTTTTCAGGCACTACGCTCTCAAAATACTACCGACCGACGCCGCGGCGAACAAAAACATGGTACCGATCAACCATTTCGCGAGCAAAGCACGGCGTTCAAGGTCGCTCAACTAAGAAGGACGCGAGTTTCAGCTTCCGATAGCTACGCGATTCAAAAAGGAACCGACGAATGAACCACGGGGGAGTTCGAGCGAGAGTCTGACCGCGATGACGTCGCGATCGCACCAGGGGATGTGATCGGCGCCGGTGAAGAAGTCGGAGACCGATCCGAAGAAGTTGCTCATCTTCGCTTCCATCGTTCTCTGCTTCTTCCGCCTAGAGAGAGAGAGAGAGAGAGAGAGAGAGAGGTGCGAGATAAGCAGCTCAGAATTGGAGCAGAGATATGGAACCTCACTTTCAGAAAAGAGCGGTTGGGCTGTCGCGGAGTTCTTGTAGCGCTGCCGGTTTCGGCTTTCGCTTCACGATCACGCATTTTCCTTGCGTTTTTACTTGCTTTGATTTCACATTTTTTTCACTTTTTGTTTCTGATTTTTTTATTGCTTCGGCTCCAAGCTAATTTTCGTGTCTCAATTTATAGGGAATTTCGTGTCGAAAGAAGCTTAGCGTATACCTTGCTTTTCCCACATTAACCCCTTTTTTTTTCCTCGACTAATGGTCGACAAAGGACATGAGATCCGGCGACCGCGCTTCCGCCGGGCCCTCGCGGACAACAGATTAGAAGCATTTGCTGGAACTTGCAAGGCAAGCTACCTCGATCTTGAAAAGAATTCTCTATCCACACGAATCAATCTCAATCCATCTAACAAAAACACCCTGTCATCTGCTGGAGGAGGAAATGAATAGCTAACTCGCATTCATTCATTCACGCAGTGTCGTTGCTTCTTCCCAATACCGGGGCGTGCCCGAGAACAAGATCGTGCGAGGGCGACCGCCGTTCGCTCGGGGCTCGAGACAGCTCCGTGTTCTGCTTGAGGAGTAGACTCGGCTCGTCCGATGAATGACAGTGTGTGCTTCTGCATCGCCTTTAAGATCCCAACTCTTTTCGACATCTTGCTTCCTTCACTTCACTCACTGGCTGTACAAGCCTCCACAACTGCAGTATCATTGGTAAACCTAATCCACACCTGAGAGCTGAGGGGCGCCGCGTGGTGGCTCGGCATGTTTTGGAATTCGGATGCAATTGGAGCAAGAATCATCACGGGCATTCCGTACATCTTACCTCCCGCTTAGTTTGTACATTTGAAGTGAAGTGAGCATTATTTCTTCTCGAGAAACCATCTAAAAAGTACCGCTATTGTCTTCTCATGCAAACTTCCTCGGGTGGTGGTGCCCCTTCCTCGTCATATTTGGAATCGCCGTTTCCACTGCAGAGCCGGGTCGATAGGGTAGACGACACGGGCGCAAAGTTACCTGCATTTGCTTATAATATTACATGACATGATCTGATCGGACTAAAAGAGAACGGAAAATGAAGGTTCAAACAAAGAATAATAGCAAGTTTCGCACCTCTGAAGGATGAACTCCTTTCGAAATCCTTGGTTGTGTGCAACAATATGGTCCCAGAGAGCACGACGATGAAACCGCATATCTCTGAAATGATGTCCCCACCGCTCTGACCGTCCCAGTCCTAGAACGGAAATGGCCGATATTAGCAACTACAACACAGTGCACTACAACTAACGGACTATAAGACTACTTGTTTAAGTAAACATGTCTTAACAAATAAAACCCAAAATATAACTCAAGTAACTGGTCAACTCGTGCACATCCTGTATTAGAAATGTGCAGATTCAAAACGAGATGATTGGATTGTGGGGGTGGGTGGCTGCAGCTCCTGTTTTCAGCTAGCCTATCCTCTCTCGAGGACACCACTCCACTAGAGACTAGAAGGTCGAATAAGCAAAGCCGCTATGAAATGAAAATGAGCATCGTGCCTTTCCATACCTTAAACATTATAACGCTGGCAAGGATTGTAAGGGTCGTGAACATAACATAGTAGATAGGAGATACAATTGCAGTGTTGAATGTGTCCAGTGCCTGAAATATCAAAACCAAAGATAGGACAGGACAATGTCGTAAGCATGGAGTGCAAGCATGACAGGATGACTGCATTTTGACTGCGATCTATCAGATACTATTATGTCTAAAGCAAAATTTATGAGAAAGAAACCAAGATGACCAAGAAATGCTCTTAAACTGAGCTCGTCAAGCAAGTATTTTGTCCATAAGCAATGCAAAGAAAGCTTTTGCATGAAGAAAACAACTGTAAATTGTTTCTGAAGCAAACGACTTTGACTCCTGACCCCAACATAAAGAATTACCAGTTAGGTGTTGAAAAAGCTACACCACTGTATCTCAGCGATGAAGAATGGAGGGCAGTTACCTTGCCAAAAGGCCACAGGAAGATAGATATGTTTTAGACTAATGCAAGTTTACATGTGGAAATCTAGTTAAGAATTGCACGAGTCAGAAACTCAGAGTCCTCGATTATCATAGACTCAAGGGAAAAGAAGGCTGAAATTCCTCCACAGTTCCTGATTGTTCTAAGCACAACTCATGAGGTTTGCGAATGGATCGGTATGCACAAAATAAAGACTAGAGGTACGGAGGCTGGAGTCTCAAAACAGCCTTACAATAAAAAGAGAGAATGTCAATAAAGAAGAATTCAACTTCTTCATGATCATAATCTTCAGAGCTAACTTTAAACCAGTTGGTTAATTTACCATATCACCAACAAAATGCTTCTAACAAAGAAAAAAGAAGGTTTACCTGTCCTACAGTCCCAAGAAACGAGAAACATCGAATTGATCAGGCACCACAAAAAAGGACAACAAGCACCATATCTACTTAAGAAAGATGCAGATATTCCATGACTTCCTTTTCTCCCAATGCCGTGTGTAGTCTCAACATAAGGGAAAAGGAAAAGTTACAATAAAAGAGGAAATTCGGCGTGCCATTAAATGTTATCGGTGGCTGTGCGGCAATGACAAAGTAAAATTTACACATTCATCATTGGGAACAGTTAGCTAATCAAAATTGGATAACATCTTGGGACGGACCTTATTGAGATAATTCATTTGGGTAATAACACATGTAGCCACCACCAACATAAAAAACCAAGTCTCTGGATAGATCAACTGATTCTTCCCCTCAAAAGTCAACTTTAAAGAAGTCCCAAGGGCTTTCACACTCATCACCTGCAGACAGATCATACAACTGATGAGAACTGAGAAAGAAAAAAATACCCACACGCAAAAGAAAATTAAGCATGTGTCCACAATAATTATTGTAACTTATTAACTTTGTTCTGACAGGACAAAAAGAAATAGAAAAGAATACGATGTGCCCCTGGTGATGAGCCTTCCTGTATCCCAAATCAATGATCTACCTAAAGCTAATAATGCAAGATCAACTCATGTGTTTGATGGGCGCTTCCAACAATCTGGTTGGCGCGTATACGCTAAAGTATAGGTCGGAAGGAAGAAAAAAATCCAAAAGATGCCGAAGCAGGTAATTTACCGAGAGAGAGCCCATTAACGAGCAGATGCCCGTGTAAACTAGCACATTCGTGTGCCCACATCTAGGTGAAAAATGTAAAACCAGGACGAATACCAGCATGATTACTGAGCTGACGTAGAGCAGAAAAGCTGAAAAATCCATAAATGAAGTCAGTTATCAGCAAATCGGCGATCATATAAAGAACGCATAATAAACCAAGCCCAAAGACTGACCTGTTTGAGTCGCCATAATCCATATTTCTTGAACAGAAGTGATGGGACGCTCTTGTGGTGCGTGGATGACAATTATGACAGACCCAACAATGCACATCACACAGCCCAAGATCCCCAGCTTGTGTAGTTTCTCCTTCAAGATGAAGTGCGCCAGCACGGCACTAACCAATCGAGCCAAAGTACAGACATTGAGGACAATCGAAAAGGGTTCATATTGAGATACTGCAACGAACACCCACAAGAACATGCCAATAAACCGAGGAGAAAAACACTACCTGACAATTATGCTTAAAGCACCGAGAGGAGTGACGAGCACCGCCGGGGCAAACGCGTAAGCTATGAAATTCGCAACCTCTCCAACAATCACTACATCGGAAAACACAAAAAAAACAGAAACAAATTCTGCAAATTTTCAGCTGATGGAACAGGTCAGGACCGCTGGGATGCTCAGAAACCGAAGCATGAAGCTAACAGCTCAATTTCTTGGTTTCTCCTATATTCTGATTGTCACTCTATTTCCAATAAAATGCAACACGAAGCAACATAAGCCAGTTTTAAACTAACTATCACCGCCGAAAGAGCAACGCACATGCTCCAAGTTCATCGAACAACCTTGATTTCAATGGTTAGAATCGATTTAGCGAGCGATCGGCACTAATTATCGAGGCGGAGAGATAAATGACGGAAATTAAATCCGGGAGCTTACTCGTGATCATGCCCACCCACCACAGAGGCTCCAACAGATACGCATACCCACCGACACCTTTCACCAAGAGATCAAGACATCGAATCAGTCCCCGTTTATCAGAAATTCCAGGCACCCGACTCGTCAAAGCCTACGTTCTGTCGAAGGAACGGGGAAATCCGAAGATATTTACCGGCTCTCACCCCGGAAACGGCGGCAGCTCGCCGGAGGCCCTTCTTCTTGATGATGAAGCTACCTCCGATGAACCCGCTCGATAGGAGCGCCAACACGACGCCGGTCAGGTTGTCCGTCGAGAAATCCATTCCGCCCGATCTCCCCCTCCCTCACTCCCTCTCTCGTTCTCTCCCTCTCTCTCTCTCTCTCTCTTGTCATGAACGTCGTCCAACCATGGGCTGCCGCAGATCTTCTCCTGTCTTTTTCACAATCCCTGAATACTCCCTGTCGAAACGAAGGCGAGAGGGAGGCAGCCTACGGCGTATCTGGATACAGCTAAATGCGCCCGCCGCTGTCCTGGCTCTTTTGGCCGTTGGCTTGTCACTCCCGCCGGTCTTATGTTAATCAATCATTAACCACGACGGGTTTTCTTTTTATGGACTGTCGAAAAAGAAAATGTAATCTCTGTCAATTTGGATTAAGTGGGCAAAGTAACGTGATTTCCTCCTGCTGTTTGGTTTGGCCAGCCTTGCAACGGACGGTGGGGGACGACTTGCGAATCTGAAGCGTGGCGCCGTTGGATTCGGTCCCTTGGCGCCCGTGCCCCGCCCGGCGGGAGACGAGGTGGGGTCCGGATGGTTTGGGAGTTGCGCTTTGCGCGTGAACGTCGGCACGCGATCACCGTCGAATGGTCCCGGATTCCCGATATGATCGACGTGATCAACGGTCGAGATTCACCCGATTTTAACCCGAGCGAGGGAAGAAGGCCGTCATCCCTCACATCAATTGTCAGATGGAGAGCGGAAAAGATGACACGAGATTGGTGCTCGATAGAGGATGCAAATAGTGACGAGTAAGCGATGTGGAGTTTAATTTCTTAGATCAACGCGCCTCCCCATCTCGGCTGGATGCTGTGACGAGGAGATCGTTCACATAAGTCGAAGATAATTAAGGTGACTAATGGCTCAGATAAAAACTTACTCTCGAGTGGAGAAGGCGAGCGAGTGATTTGGGATGGATTTGGGTGGGTAATAAATGGGTTCTAATTCATATTGGCACATTTATTTGCTAAACAAATTAGATGGCTCTTATCCAACCCAACCCGAACCCACTTACGTAACCCACCCCAAACATAGAGAGAAATGCCCGATGGATCTTCAAAAATAAATTAATTAAAAATAAAAGAAATCTGCAAAATGAAATAAAAATCGCGAGTAATGTGAGAAGAAAACGAAGAAGCTCATTTAAATCCATTTGTTTTTGGGCTTTTCATTTTAGAAGCAGTTATGGGTCATGATTAGGCCCGTCAAATTTGAGGTAATCCATATATGACCTATTTCAATAAATTTGAGTTAACAAATGGGTTCGAGGCCATTTTAACAGTTCTACTCTCAAGTTTCAATTAATTTCCCTTCAAATAACAGGAGTTTTGAGTATTGCAAGTGTGAAGATCGATCTGTAAGCTCCCAGACTAGACGAGGCTCACGTCCAATTGGCAATGCAGCTGGTTCATGGTGATGGTTTAAGCTCGTCTCAAGCGAACGTCTTTAGAGGTCACTCCGCCGCTACATCGTGCAATGGTTTGGCGGGGCCGATGCAACATCGAGATTCGCCCGATCTACAAGCCAAACACTAAAACCGCAAGATGTGGAAATTCTATGATAACGCCGATGGGGCGGCGGGCCAGTCTCCTCCAAACCACTTTCTATTAGCCCAAAGAAAAAAAAAAGGGTTAATTCTCTCGGGTGAACAAGTGAATGTAAATACAGAAGACAAGACGGTCTGACTTCATTTTCTTTAGTCGATCTCTGAACCAGAAGAATATCAACATTTTAAGTCCTTGCGAAAGCTGCGAATTCTTCAAAAGCAAGCAGGGTAGCGGTACCTTTTTGACATCACGGATGACCTATTTCGAGTCAGCGTCGATTTTAATCATGAGCTCCGTCCTCACCATTCCAATCATTCTACGGTGGTCGTAGTGCATACGTGTTTCTTTGGTCCTTGTCCGACGACCAAGTACATTTTGCAGCAGCTATGTTGAGAAAATATCACATGAGTGGAATACTCCACGTCAGCAATGCACAACTCCACTGAGCGAGTGACGTGTGGCAATTGGGTCCACAGATCAGATTTATTAAAAAATCACACTCTTTCCCTTCTCTCTCTCGTCTTCCGTTAACTCTCCTCTATTAGTGCTCAAATATTCAGTTTTCACCTCCTGGTTTCTCTCTCCTTTACTCCTCCCGCTCGCTCTCTCTCTCCTTTTAATTACGCGCTCTCTCTCTCTCTCTCTCACCTTTTTTTGCGTCTTCATCTCTCTCTCTCTCTCTCTCTCTCTCTCTCTCTCTTACTTCATTTCAAATTTCACACCTCTCATCTCTCTCTTCCCTCAGTCTTGGAAAATCCTCTGACCACCTCCGACGAGCACCATCGGACGCGCCCTCTCAACTGCTGGAAAAGGACGGAGGCATGGTGGAATCGAGTCGGGGTCGGAGGGCTCCCTTTGAAGAACTGGTCATCGGAGAGAGATCGAGCTGTGGTTCTACCCGGAGGACCCAGAAGATAGGCGAAGTTGAACTCCCTGTCGACGGCGTCGCCTTGCCATCCTCGTCGCCATGTCCGCATTGACTGGCACTAACCGTCTTCTTAGTTACCCGTTCATCCTCTCCTCTTCCTCCTCCTCCTCTGCCTCCTCCCATTGAGGTGATTAGTTGAGCACCACCCATCGGTGAGCTCCGCTGCTCTTGACTTGTGCATCTTCCACTACTGTTGATTATTGCTTAAAATTTGTTGACGATTAGTTGCCTTGATTTTGTGCATCCTTAAGAGGGAAAATCGCTTGAAAAAAAAAAGTCCTTTTTCCTCACTGCGTTCAAACCTCGCTCACCTTCACCCGTTGTCGTTAGCTGTGGGGTCTCAGGAGGGTACAAAACCATCCATGTTCTTCTTTGTTTTGTGTCCGGAACTGATTTTTTTTTTGATTTGGGCTGTTGTTGTTTGATGCGTAAGTTTCGGATGAGAAGACTTTTGTGTTTACCTTTGTTCTTGTAGTGCACCCAACGTGTTCGACAAAATGTCCATATCGAGTCCGTATATATGATGGGTAATTGTTGTTTATATTGTTTTTTTGTTTTATTATTTACTGATGGGTAATTGTTATTTCTATTATCAGAAGCCGTGATGTGATAAAAAGACCACTGAATTAAGTGTATCATACCAAAGATAAGATGTGCAAGGAACCATTATAGAGACTTGTAAACAGATGGGTTTTTTCATGCTTCATTTTCATTCTTCTGGATTCCTTGATTGATAATAGACAGGCTACTTGTTTATGAGTTCATGAAGAACGGGTCCTTGGACAAGTGGATTTTCCTTTTGTTCAGCTCGCAAGACAAATTGCTAGATTGGCAAACCCGCTTCTGAATAGCCATTGGGATGGCACAAGGTATCTCATACTTTCACGAGCGGTCTGGGGAATAGGATCATACATCTGCGACATTAAACCGGAAAATATTCTCTTGGATGAGAATTTCATCCCAAAGTTTCAGATTTCGGGCTAGCTAAGTTGATGGGGAGAGAGCATTCACAAGTCATGACCATGGTTAGAGGAACCAGAGGCTACTTTGCTCCGGAATGGGTTAGTAACCGGCCTATAACTACGTCTATAGTTATGGGATGCTTCTTTTGGAGATCGTCGGAGGACGGAGAAACCTGGAACCTCTTTTGATGTCTAAGAGTGTTACCCCTCGGCCGAGCTTTTCCTATTATAGCATTTATAGTGTCTAATAGTGTTCCTTTTTTATAGCATATGCTTTTTTTCATATGCCATTATAAATCCTGTCAACCTCCTCTTAGGAATTGGCAAAAGGAACACCAATTAAAGTGGCGGATAGACGACTAGAAGGGGCCATGCAAGAGGAAGAGCTAATAAGAGCATTGAGAGTCGCATTCTGGTGTGTTCAAGATGAAGTGGTCGTGAAACCGACGATGGGGGAAGTGGTGCGGATGCTAGAAGGCTCGGTGGAGATCAACGCACCTCCAATGCCGCAGACTGTTCTTGAATTAGTTGAAGAAGGGCTAGATCAAGTCTACAAGGGAATGAAAAGAGAATACAATCAGTCCAGCTCTTTTACTATCACCAACCATCTGTCGTCTAATGCAACTTGTCGTTACTCGTCGATGTCACCTAGATAATATAGACAGGATTAGAGGAAAGAACAACCGATCAAATGAAATAGATTCTTCGCACTTTTTTTGCAAGTATGATTGAATGTCAAATCACAGGTCGATCCGATTCTAATCCTCCAAAAGATCGTTGATAAGTCGTAGCTAACCTCAAATGATCAAATGTGTTCTTTTTGCTTATCTATAGACCTCAATCAATCGAAATGCTTTAGATAAAAGAATTAAAAGGATATACCAATTACCAAATATCCATTAAAAAAACGTAGGTACAATGATGTGTAGGTTTCAAAACCTCATACAGATATGACTGTGGGATCGTCATTCAAGTTTTAAACGTGGCCTTAGATAGAGGCACTATAATCGGAGAGATCGTCATAATACCTTGACCACAACATGATACATATGAACATGATGCACATTTCGTATTTGGAAAAGCACACCCCCTACCATAAGAAAGCCGCACATAGAACAATTACATTTGTCAACCCTGGACTTGGTCATAGTCAAGCCTTGCTGATTCCCACCCCTGACCATATTCATTTCAACTCTATGTTCTCTACATTTATATATGATTAATAGTTTAGATTTCATCATGGTTGCAGTTCAATTTACCAGGTAATCGACCGACTGGTAAAAGAGAAGGATGGATAAAAAAAAATGCATTGTAAGTGTACAAAAATCCCAACTATTATGTACATTGCAAGGCAACCGTAACCGTTGGAAGAATTATTCAAAGCTTTTATAGAAAAATGCGATGTTCCAGGGAACAAAACCTTGATTTCCATTATGCTAATCCTCATCATCATCAAACACGACCCTCAAGCTTCTCCCACCAATACCCTTTTTGGCTATAGCAGTAGAGGAGAAGACGTCATCACCTGAATCTGCCAACTCAGTATCCATTTTCTCTAGGGGTGCATCATTTGCTTGTTTGATGGGTGAACCAAGATTGTCATTGATGCTGCCAGTTATTTCAACTTCAAAAGTGCCCCTGGAGTTTGAAATGTTCAAGAAAACACTATTCTGACCCCCCGTGGCTTGAACATTAATGGGCCAGTTTTATTTATCCCTGGTGCAAAAGTTTAATCTGCTTGAGAAAATAATCGAAGACAATTTGACCCGAGCAGGTCAATGCAATCCACATTCGTGCAAAATATGATCCAAATTACACTATTATTACGATGTTATTGGCAATTTCATCTCACAAAAGTCAGCCATCAAAAATTTCATTTTCTCTGTTCCAAGACACTTCAATGGGTCAATATTCAGCTCCATGTAAACTGACAGAAATCAATAGTTTGAGATCATACAAAGCAAGCACACAATATATGCACGTGAATAATTACATACACATACATAAATTTTATTGCAAATAACTTAAGGCTCTTAGCTGATGGCTGCAGTTAATTATAAACAAAAGAAGAAAGTCAGCACAGTACTTTAGAAAGCAAAAAGTGTCTTCTTTGTTAACATACCCATCTGCAAAATTTTCAACCATTGCCCCATCACTCTCTCTGTCCAAGAATGTCCCCTCTGTCGACGTTATTCTGATGCTCTCATTTTCAAGGCTCCTGATCTTTGACGATGCGGTGAGTTTTCTACTTCTATGAGCAAAGAGCATGTTAGAAGTATGTATGTGGGCATGTGTGTACACATATCTAGAATGACAAATGCAGAAGAACAAAAACCTACGGTCTCCATATATCTTCTGTGGAAATGACGAATCTTTAAAACTTAATTACTGGTTGAAATGTCAAATTTTATCTCTAAAGGTTCAAAACGCAAATAATGGTTCCTTGCACATCTTGTCTTTGGTATGATACACTTAATTCAAAGGTCTCTTTTTATCACATCACGGCTTCTGATAATAGAAACAACAATTACCCATCAGCAAATAATAAAACAAAAAAACAATATAAACAACAATTACCCATCATATATACGGACTCGGTATGGACATTTTGTCGAACACATTGGATGCACTACAAGAACAAAGGTAAACACAAAAGTCTTCTCATCCGAAACTTACGCATCAAACAACAACAGCCCAAATCGTCAAAAAATCAGTTCCGGACACAAAACAAAGAAGAACATGGATGGTTTTGTACCCTCCTGAGACCCCACAGCTAACGACAACGGGTGAAGGTGAGCGAGGTTCGAACGCAGTGAGGAAAAAGGACTTTTTTTTTTCTCAAGCGATTTTCCCTCTTAAGGATGCACAAAATCAAGGCAACTAATCGTCAACAAATTTTAAGCAATAGTCAACAGTAGCGGAAGATGCACAAGTCAAGAGCAGCGGAGCTCACCGATGGGTGGTGCTCAACTAATCACCTCAATGGGAGGAGGCAGAGGAGGAGGAGGAAGAGGAGAGGATGAACGGGTAACTAAGAAGGCGGCTGGTGCCAGTCAATGCGGACATGGCGATGAGGATGGCAAGGCGATGCCGTCGATAGGGAGTTCAACTTCGCCTATCTTCGGGGTCCTCCGGGTAGAACCACAGCTCGATCTCTCTCCGATGACCAGTTTTTCAAAGGTAGCCCTCCGACCCCGACTCGATTCCACCATGCCTCTGTCCTTTTCCAGCAGTTGAGAGGGCGCGTCCGATGGTGCTCGTCGGAGGTGGTCAGAGGATTTTTCAAAACTGAGGGAAGAGAGAGATGAGAGGTGTGAAATTTG
Source organism: Syzygium grande (assembly GCA_024733475.1). Taxonomy (NCBI): domain Eukaryota; kingdom Viridiplantae; phylum Streptophyta; class Magnoliopsida; order Myrtales; family Myrtaceae; genus Syzygium; species Syzygium grande. The sequence continues at coordinate 29,418,999 of JAMXDD010000007.1, forward strand.
AAATGAAGTAAGAGAGAGAGAGAGAGAGAGTAATTAAAAGGAGAGAGAGAGAGAAAGAGCGGGAGGAGTAAAGGAGAGAGAAATCAGGAGGTGAAAAGTGAATATTTGAGCACTAACGGAAAAGAGTTAATGGAGCACGGGAGAGAGAAGAGAAAGAGTGAGATTTTTTTAATAAATCTGATCTGTGAGCCCAATTGTCACGTGTCGCTCGCTCAGTGGAGTTGTGCATTGTTGACGTTGAGTATTTCACTCACGCATTGTTGCGAAAGCTGCGAATTCTTCAAAAGCAAGCAGGGTAGCGGCACCTTTTTGACATCACGGATGACCTATTTCGAGTCAGCGTTGATTTTAATCATGAGCTCCGTCCTCACCATTCCAATCATTCTACGGTGGTCGCAGTGCATACGTGTTTCTTTTGTCCTTGTCCGACGACCAAGTACATTTTGCAGCAGCTAATGTTGAGCTGAGCTGTCTCATTTGGAAAAAAGGAAAAAAAAAAAACGTGCTCAAGGATTTTAAAACCAAACTCCCACAATTTAATCGAGGGCCCTGCCCCTCCCTTAAGAATCTAACTAATTCGACGAGTTCGATCTATCCGATGCGAATTACAAGCGCCTGTGGTCGGCAACACGACTCGTTTCGCGTCGGGAACGAAGGTTCGGGGCGGACCTCACGAGCAGTATCTGCAGCACGAAAGAGAAAAAAAGTGGAGGGGGAGGAGAGAGATGGACAAGATGAAGAGGCCGTGATCTCGTCACCGAGCGTCTCGAGAGAGTTGAAACCTTTATTTGTTCCACTAATGAATCAACAAATCGACCCCGTGCTCCGACCATACACACATGTGCAAAAAACATAAAAGGGGAAGTCGATGCATTAAAAAAAAAAAAGGAAAAAACAATCTGCCGCGTCCGATCCCTCCGATCTCATCTCAGAAGGAATTCATCTCCAGCACGTACGTCTTCTTCATCTTCCTCATCTCCCTCACCGCCTCGCCGAACGCCGCTTCCTCCTCCCCGTCGCCTCCCTCGAAGCTCGCGCTCTTCGCCGCCGCATCGCCCAGGTCGCCCCCTTCCTTCGCCTTCCCCTGCTCCCCGCCGGCCTTGCTCGCCGGCGCGATCAGCACCATCGTCGCCCCTCTCATCACGTACCCGGACTCCGGCAGCTCCAGCTCCGGCGCGTACCACAGCTTCATCCTCAGGTCCGGAACTCGGATCCTCTCCTCCGCCGCCGCCGCGTCGTCGTCGGCGGCCGCCGGTGCCGAGTCCAAGGATCTCCTCATCTCGGCGATCTCTTCCTCGCGCATCCCGACCTTCCCCTGCTTGTCCGAGTCGACGATCGACACGCTCTTCAGCATCGGATGATCCGCTACGATCTGCTTCAGCAGGTAGTGCCTCGCGGAAGCGGCGATCAGACAGGAAATGATCCAGACCACTCGCAACTTCAGCTCCTCCTCCGCGATCACCGGCGCGGGCTCGAGCTCGACCTCTCCGACGGCTCTCGGACTCGGTTCCGGCGCGCCTTCCTCTCCCGAGGAGGCGTCGGCGGCGGCGGCGGCGGCGTCTATCCTCCGCAGCGAATTCGCTCCGAGGACGACGCAGCTCTCCATCTCGCCCCCGAATCGAGCCGTCCACCTGAGGACCGTGCGCTTGCCGTTGAGCCCGACCGCGTCGACGCAGGAGGGGAGCTCCACGCGCAGCGACTCGATCCCTTTGAAGGGTTTCAGCACGTCGCCCGGGTTGGGACGGGGACCGTTATCGCAATCGCAATCGCAGTCGCCGCCGCCGCCGCCGCCTCCTCCTCCGCCGGAGCACGAGGCCAATTTGGGCGAAACGACGCGGCAGAGGAAGCGGAGCGGGCAGCGGACGAATTTGTCGAGGAGACGAGACAAGTAGCTGCCGCTGCTCCGGGGGCGCCAGCGGCCGGAGGAGGCTCGGCGGAGGAGGCGGGAGGGGAAGGAGAGGGAGACGGTGGGGACGAGGGGGACGAGGGAGGAGAAGCGCCTGGAGACGGCCAGGCAGCGGGCGAGGGACCTCGCGTCGTGGACACGGCCGAGGATGTGGAGGAGGAGGTCGTCCGGTATGCGACCCATCTGGTCTCCTCCTCCTTCTCCTTCTCCTCCTCCTTCTTCTTCTTCTACGACTTCCTCCGGTCTTCGAAGATCCATGGATGGAAGTTCTGGGTCGTGGGTTGCGATGGCGGCGAATACAGAATCTGGGTTTAGGTGGGGGTTCGAGAAGAGAGAGAGAGAGAGAGAGAGAGGATGAAGATGAAGAGATAAGGCAGAAATGGAGGCTTTGCGGAGGAAAGGCTTTTTATCATATATATATATAAGGGAAGAGAGAGAAAAAGGAAGGCGGTCGTGTAGAGAGAGAGAGAGAGAGAGAGAGACAAATGACGAGGAGAGACGCAGTCGGACGCGGTTTTGAATGGTACACACAGATTTTTTGCACGCGCACCATCTCGCGCCTACGTAGGAGGAGACGTACATTCCGACCGGCGGGGTCGACGCGAACAACGTTTATGGTTTGATGCGCCGAGACATGTATCACGTGCCTTCGTACAATGCTCGCTCGTGAAATAAATCTTTATAAGCAAAAAGAATTGCCCGACCATATATCCACCCCCAAACGGTCGTCGCGTCGACGGTCCCGCCGAGTCGCCGCGGCCGGCCGCCTCCGTCGGTGTCGAGGGCGGAGGACCGTTGCCCCGTCTCTCGAGACATGCGAGCTCTCCCGCTCTCCTCGGCCCTCGCGGAATATGTACCAAGACTTTTGACGTTTTGCTTCTCTTTGAACGGAACTGTCGAGCCGCCCGTCGAATCAACGGTATGACCGGTGATTACGATGCTGTATCAACTTTCGCCAGCGACAGCGCCATCGTGGTATTCTCGGATACCATTATTTTTTCCGTTTAATGCGTAGTTAATGTTTCGAAAAGTTGAAAAGTGAGCGTGGAGTTTTTAAGCCTTAAGAGGGTACAGTGGAATTTTAATGCCCGCGAATTGAAGAATTGGATTCAATGTACATTTGTCGTTGAATGGAATCAATGAGTAGAGGGTGCCTCGTCCCGCAGCACCCGCGGACTTTTCTCATGCGTATGGCCGTGGGACCGAGTTGACTTCCGGCATCCTTATCCTGACTTTTTCAAGGTGCCACGTAGATGCACCGGACGGAGCCGTTCCCGCGATGACGTGACCCGCAGGTCGATTGGCTGCTGCTGGCATCACGTGATGATTGATTGACGTGTTTACCTAATTGGGAGCATGCTCCTTTCTTTTACGGTTACCGATTAAAGGAACTCCAAGATTTTTTTTTCTTCATTAAAAAGAAACTCAAAATACTATTTATTTAGCGAAAAATAAATCATCTAGATAATATTTTTTCAAAAAAATTAATTATTAGTATCGCTTGGAGTAATTGATTGATCAGAAATAATTTACGTTTAAATATTTTCATTCATTCGATTTTATAGGTGATATAAGAGATCATCTTTTAAAATAATATTTTTCAAATTATTCGTTTTTCACGAGGCAAACGTATTCCAAGTTCCTTACGAGATGCAGACGTCACTCGACGCACCACGAATCAGGGGTGAATATGGTGTCAGGGTAGAACCTAAAATCCGAGAACCTGATCGATAGAAACTTGCAGATTACGTGTTCCAAAATATACAAGGTAGGTTCTAGATTTCAAAAAGTAGAGAACCCGTTTTAATGGGTAGGTTTCAAGTTCTAGGTAGGTAAAACCTGGAACCTGGGAACCTAAATAAGTTTTTTTTTTAATCTAAGTCTTTGCGTGATCCTGTGGTGTTTTATGGCGTTAGATGATGATTGTATAATAATCCGGAACCACTAGTCTGAGCTTTCATTTCATGACTTGTTAATGTTTCATATTCTTCGTATGTTTAAATATAAGTTGTGGTCAATGAATTATAACAGCAAGTGAATTAATAATACAAGTGAAACTTTGGTAGACTCTAGAACTTGCAATAGGGTAGGTTCCATATTCAAAAAAAAATGAGGCACCTATTATCATGGGCGGTTCCTGTACGGAACATGTAACCGTTCACCCATAGTACTGATTCATACAATGACTTCTTATTTTAACTGTATTTATTTGAATCGTAATGCCACGAAAATTAGTATTTTGTATTCTTTTTTGTGAATGACAAGTTTTTTTAGTATTATTGCGTTCACTTTCGTTTTGTTTAACTAAAAATGAAATAAATAAAAAAACCGTTAGACCCTAGAACCTATGATAGGGTAGGTTATAGGTTTCAGGTTCTAACGGTAAGGTTCTAGGTTTCAAAAATTAAGGAACCTGTAACCTACCCTCGGATACCGCTCACCGCTACCATGAGTAACTCGACTCCATATTCGAGTGTCGTTACAACCACGGGTCTTGACTCGTGCATACGTCGAAGTAACTAATTATCATCTTGGAATCAATTGCTATTTTTCCTCGAGTGTTGCTAGATTTGACTTCCGAATACACGGTACTCTGCGTTCAAACCCGAAACTAGTGGATTTCACACGAGGTCGGCGAGATTTTTTTTTTTTTTTGGTCGAAAGGTCCATTTTGATGGGTGCGCACGCATTTAGGGTCCTAACAGTAAACAGCAGTCAAAGTAGTCTGGATGTGCTCTTCCGTGACTAGCAAAAAACCCACGAGACTCACCGGGTCAGGACACCAGTGGACTAGGAAATCCGAAGGTCCTACAACTTCCAAGTCGAACAAGGGGATGAACCTTATCATAAAACCTGAGCTAACAAGTTTCACAAACAACATGCTCGATCGCTCATCAATCTTTCGAACACAGAGCGCCTTTGGATGCGAGCATTGTCCATAATCGAGGGTGGCAGGAACCACGAAAGTCCGATTCAAGCACAGTGCGTAATGCAATGTTATATCAAACCAGGAGCCGGGGGAACCTCAAGAGTACTTGCAAAAATAGGAAAATAGCGTATGTTTTTACATGGGAATTCTAAAGGAATGATGGTTGAAGAGGACAACTAATTACATGATTGAGGCAGGCGAATCTTGTTTCTTTAGATCCTGGATGCGATCACCGGGGTGGTATTCTGGAGGTATGCAGAAGCGGCCCCGACCCCGCTTCCGAGCTTGATGGGGTAGCCCACATCCTTGAGCACCATCTCCACGCCGGCAAGACAACCCAGCAGTTGCAGCTGAAAATAGAACAAAGAGGAACATTTGTGTCCAGATGATATTGGGATTTCAGGACGAAGGAAATGGGAAATGTGTGCTTCTAATAAGAAAGACCCTCGTGCGATGCACGCTCGCCATCACACCCGTGCTCGTGCTCAATACTGACATAATAAGTATGAGTTTTTTCGCTGATCAAGTGACCAGGATTTATAAATCCAAACTGGGTGGTGCCTAAATTTGTGTTATTTAACAACACTGACAGGAATTTTGCATACGCAATGCTGTCTCCAGGTTTTAAAGACATGAAGCAACCATCAGATTTCCACAACCCATTTCGCACTTAATGATTGAGAGGCGAATCTTTCAGCGAGTAAAGGTTTTAGAAGCGCAAACCTTTTCCTTGTTTATCTTGCAAGTTCAAAATCCGTGTTAT